>CM039127.1:51038121-51638121 GCA_022036555.1 Microstegium vimineum | reverse complement strand
ACAATCTCCAGAATCATCATCAGACGCAGCAGCAGCAACAGAGACCTTACCAGCCGACTTGTTTTTCCTCTTCTCCTTATTCTGTACTTTTCTGCAATCCTCAATATTATGATTTGTCAGCTTGCAATAAACACAGAACTTTTTATTACCAGGCGGCTTGGACTTTGAACAGCCTCTCCTTTCGTAGTTCTTTCTTCCATCATTGCCATCATTGGAGGATCTATTTTCAGTTCTGTCTCTCACATGCAAAGCATCGCCCTTGGAGGACGACGTCCCGTCATTCTGCACCATGCCTCTCATCTTCTCCCTAGACTGGAGAGCCTCATAAACTTCCTTTAGGGTTAGTTCATCACGACTCAAAAGTATGGTGTCACGAAAATTTGCATACGAATTTGGCAAAGAACATAGCAGTAAAAGACCTAAGTCCTCATCATCATACTTCACCTCCATCGACACTAGGTCGGCGACGATCTTCTTGAATTCAGCGATGTGGCTCATCACTGAATCCTCCTCCTTCATCTTCAGGGTGAAAAGCTTCATCTTCATCTGCATCTTACTGGTTAGATCCTTGGACATACAGATCGATTCCAGTTTCAGCCATAGTTCTGCAGCAGTTTTCTCTTTCAGACACTCCTGCAAAATATCATTATGAAGATGCAACTGAATTAGGGCGAGCGCCTTCTGATCCTTGCGGGTCTCTTCTGGAGTCCACTCGGCCTTCCTCTTTCCGAAACTATCCAGCGCCTCATCATAGTCATGAGTCTACGCCAGAATCCCCCGCATCTTGACTTGCCATAGCGAGAACCACGTGTCGTAGTTCAGCAGCGGAAGATCAAACTTCATCGATGTCGTCATGAACCCTAACAACAACCAAGCTTTGATACCACTTGTTATGTACGACGTATAGGAATATGAAGTAAAGAATCAAGCCACAGAGGAGACACACGATTTAACGTGGAAAACCCTTCGATGTGAAGGGGAAAAACCACAGGCACCAGCCAACAACAATCTCACTATCTCAAGAGTTTGGTTTACACGCCTATGGCGGCTTACAAGAGAATCAAGTCTCCACGAAACCCTAGCAAGGGTATATCTCCGGCCCAAGCCTCCGGCGACGGGCCTCCGCTCCGCTCCGTCAGAAGCCCGGCCTATATCCTGGAGTGAATTTGGAACAATTCCAACAGCACGCCCATCGTACACGGGGAAATCACTGATATGTCTTGTGTCCAGACCAGATTTCCCCTCCACAGTTATGTCTGTGTTGCCTGGATCTGTCCGGCGAATATACAGCCTTTGGAAGGTGACTTTGGTGAACTCCGCTGGTAGAACTATGACACTAGGAGGGTTCTCCATCGCTCTGCGCGCTTGCTAGCTACTTTTGTGTTGCTGTGTTCTTGCTTCCCTGCTCGAAAGAAGGCCGGCCGGCCGGGCTACCTATTTATAGATGACCGGCTTGTGGTTCCTAATTACTCTACTCCAGATTATTAGTGGAGGGGCTTGCTAAGCACACAGCGTGGGAAAATAAAAAGACGAGCTGTTTCTTCACAAAATGTCTGCATGATAAGCTTTGGCTGGCATCTAGTTACATTGTTGATCTCACCCTAGACTCGAAACTGCCTTTGTGATGTGTTTTAATTGGACTCAACCATATGCATGACGTACACACATACAAAATCGACGCTAAAAACAAATCCGAGAGAAAAAAACGAAACACCAATATAAAATCCAATCTGATTACAATGATGCTCTCACCCTAAACTCGAAACCACCTTTGTGATGTGTTTTATTTGGACTCAACTATATGCATTACGTACACACATACAAAATTGACGCTAAAAACCAAATCCGATAGAAGAAAAAAGACGAAACACCAATATAAAATCCAATCTGAGTACAATGTTGCTCTCACCCTAGACTCGAAACTGCCTTTGTGATGTGTTTTATTTGGACTCAACCATGCATGGCGTACACACATACAAAATCAAAGCTAAAAACCAAATCCGAGAGAAAAAAAGACGAAACACCAATATAAAACCAGCCTGATTACAATGATGCTCTTACCCTAGACTCGAAACCGCTTTTGTGATGTGTTTTATTTAGACTCAACCATGCATGACGTACACACATACAAAATTGACGCTAAAAACCAAATCCGATAGAAGAAAAAAGACAAAACACCAATATAAAATCCAATCTGAGTACAATGTTGCTCTCACCGTAGACTCGAAACTGCCTTTGTGATGTGTTTTATTTGGACTCAACCATGCATGGCGTACACACATACAAAATCGAAGCTAAAAACCAAATCCGAGAGAAAAAAGACGAAACACCAATATAAAATACATTTTGATTATAATGTTGCTTTCACCCTAGACTCGAAACCGCCTTTGTGATGTGTTTTATTTGGACTCAACCATGTATGGCGTACAAACATACAAAATCGAAGCTAAAAACCAAATCCGAGAGAAAAAAAGACGAAACACCAATATAAAATGCATTCTGATTATAATGTTGCTTTGACCCTAGACTCGAAACCGGCTTTGTGATGTGTTTTATTTGGACTCAACCCCCGTCTGTTACGCCATCAAGCGCCACCCTTGTCTTGAGCTGCGCAGCAGAGTAACACGCGATAAGAAATCATGGCCGACCGAACAACAATTTGGACAACGCGCATGGAGCCAAGGACCACATCAGCATTGAATTGTCGTGATATTATTTTCTTTCCCATATCAACACACAGGGCAAGGTAATTATCAATAATTGAGATAAGACAAGCTTAAGCACGCGCGCGACGCCATGTCTAGATGCCAAAACAGCGAATGATTATCGTCCAGAGACTTCTGAATCAACAGCTCGTATTTTATTCCCACACTGTACATCGAAATAACCCGCTCTAAAAAAAATTGTCTAGGAATTGAAGCAACAACAACGTAAGCTAGGTCACACGCGAGCTGATCATTTTCATCTATAAATACCTAGTCCGGCCTTGTTTCGAGCATCAACACACCACACCACATCCCAGCTAGAGCAAGATCGAGAGCATTACATACATATATAGCTAGAAGCTAGGTAGGAAAATGGAGAACCCTGCTCCGAGCATCATAGTGAGTCCCATCGCAGCACCTGTGCCAGCGGAGTTCGTCAAGCTCACCTTCCGTACCTTGTACATGCGCCGGACTGGTCCGGGCAGCAGGGAGATGACTGTTCCCGGAAGGCCATCTGATCAGCTCGGCAGAAAACTTGTCACTGACTGCCCCATCTACGACGGCCGTGGCTCCGACGCCAGCCTTGTGGCTCGCATACAGGGAGTCACGGTCCATGTTGGCTATGCAGACGCGTTGTTCACCATGGTGTTTGAGACCGACAGGTATATGCGTGGCTAAAATTTCAAATACTAATAATGCTGAGCTAGCTAGCTAGATCTCTTTCATTCATCATCGATCGATGGATCAGGCTTAAGGGCTCCACGCTCGTTATCAATGGAATGGTAACGGATGGGTCTGACGAATGGACAATCTACGGTGGAACCAAGGTGTTTTCTATGGCCACTGGTGTCATAAAAAGAAAAAACCTTGCTGATAGCCGTGATGGGAATTCTGATGAACTTACCTTTGAAGTTTTCTGCCCGGTGTTAGGTTCATCACAGCCGCCAAAGGTACCTACAACCGACGTACTGTATTAATCTTCGATAATAGTACTAGCTAGAATGCATATATTAATTCTTACTAATCATCAGCTTCATGTATGTAGGTGTATTTGATAGCCTTTTTGTGTTTTGTTGGGATATATAAAACTATATACATGTCACATGCATATGCAGGGGCAGCAGCAGGGCTCTACCGTCATCAAGATGGGATTATGGGGTGGAGATGGAGGGTCAGCAAAGGACATAACGGAGCCACCGAAACGTCTGTAAAGCTTCACCATTCGCGCTGGTGATGCAGTCGACGCTGTTGAGTTCGATTACATTGACAGCGATGGTCAGAGGCGCACTTCAGGCCGATGGGGTGGAGCCGGTGGCAATGTTCAGACGGTGAGTAGTAGTGATCATCAGTTTAATCTCTTTTATTTACCTTTGGATTAAGCATACAGCACAGAGATATATAAAACTATGTGGATATATATATACATGGATGCAGGGGCAGCAGGGCTCTACCGTCATCAAGATGGGATTATGGGGTGGATCGGGAGGGTCAGCAAAGGACATAACGGAGCCACCGAATCGTCTGCAAAGCTTCACCATTCGCGCTGGTGATGCAGTCGACGCTATTGAGTTCACTTACACTGACAGCAATGGTCAGAAGCTCACTTCAGGCCGATGGGGTGGAGCCGGTGGCAATGCTCGAACGGTGAGCTAGGAGTAGTGATCAGTTTAATCTTTTCTATTTACCTTTGGATCAGCAGGCAGGTCCATCATCGATCTTTATCTTAATTGGTCACTCGATTGTTTGTGTGTGTGCAGATCGATCTTGGCGACGGCGAGTATGTGACTGAAGTTTCAGGCACATACGGCGGCTATGGAGCTGCTACTACGTTAACCTCACTGAAACTTGTGACTAGCAACAGCAGAAGCTGGGGGCCATGGGGGATGCAGAAGGGGACACGTTTCGGCCTCACGGCGCCCAACGGCAGCAGCGTTGTTGGATTCCATGTTCGTGCGGGAGACGTCGTCGATGCTCTCGGCGTTTACTTAGTGGATACCTACAGTTGATACATCCATTAAACTAAACTTGAGGAGCATCGACTTTTGGTGTTGCTTGCATCTCTACTTCAACACACATCTTATCCCCATTAGGTGATGTCACAACAACACATCTCTCTTGACACTGAATCACGGCTCGATGTTGTTTCATCCAATCCATTCCCACAATTAGATCTATCCCAGCTGTGGGTATCACAACTGGACTCACTTCAAAGTCTACCCCCCTGAGGGTAAGTCTAGTGGAAGGACTCCAAACAGAAGCTGGTATGCTACCCCCGGTGAATTTACTTGCATACGGTTTTTCATTGCACGCAAAGATATACTATGCATTCTAACGAAAGCTTCAGATATGAAAGAATGCGAAGCACCAGAATCAAAGAGTACGGTAGCGGGGAATGAGTTGACATTAAACGTACCCATCATAACCTCAGGTGCCTCCTGAGTGGTTTCAGCAGATACATGGTTCACTCTTCCAGTGTTTGGAGGTGGTTGGTACCTTCCTTTCTGCTGGTTGTTCTGGTTCTGGGGTGCTTGCTGGTTCTGCTTCTCAGGGCAATTGTAAGACATATGCCCCTCCTTCCCACAATGGAAACACTTGTTACTGTTACTGTTGTTGGGGTTGTTGTTCTTCAATGCTAGAGCATTTGGATTTCCCTGACGCTGAACTTGATAAGAGACCTGCTGAGGTGGGCGCTGGCCTCCATACTGCTGCTGACCTTGTGGGCGTTGTTGGAACTGATTACACTGAGGAAACTGACCTCTGTTCCACTGATTGGACTGCCCTTGGCTTCTCTGCTGGAAACTCTGCTGCGGGTAGGGTCGAGGGCGAGTGTTGCTACTCGAAGCCTGGCCCTGAAGCTTCCTCTTCTTTGTTTCCATTTCCCGGCGCTTATTGTCAATCACAATAGCGCGATTCACCAAGGTCTGGTAATTGGGGTATTCATTGGACATGAGCTGAAGCTGCAGACCATCATACAAACCCTTCAGGAATCTGCGTTGCTTGTCGCAATCCCTTGCCACTTCATGTGGAGCATAACGTGACAATTGAGCGAACTTGTCACGGTACTCAGCCACTGTCATAGAGCCTTGCTTGAGGGATCTGAACTCCTCTTGCTTCAACTCCATCATACCCTCTGGAATGTGGTATGATCTGAATTCCTCTCTGAATTCCTGCCAACTGATCCCAGGAGCATCATCAGGGCGTCCGTATTGGAAGGACTCCCACCAATCTTGGGCTGCTCCTTGCAACTATCCAGAGGCATATAACACCTTTTCGGTGTCGTTGCACTGTGCTATGTTCAGCTGCTTTTCCACAGCTCGGAGCCAGTCATCTGCATCCAATGGGTCCGATGCGTGGGTGAAGACGGGAGGTCTTCCCTTCATGAACTCTCCTCTCTTGTCCCTCACTTGGACTGGAGGTAGAGCTCCAACGGGTTCGTTGTCCAGGCGATGCATCATAGCTTGCATCAACTGTGCCTGCATTCCTATCAGTTGTTCCACTGATACAGCAGGGACAATAGGCGGTGGTGTTGGTGGATTGGCAGGAACTCCACGTCCACGGCCGCGTCCACGTCCACGAACTCTAGCACCCCTGCCGTCCATCTGTTTTTCAGCAAAGATGTATGATTTAGTGACTTTGTAAAGCATATAACATGTCTGTGTCAAACTGAAATTTTCTGTGCATGATTCTACAACAGCAGTGCAGTAAACAGTTCATATCTCAAGCTTTGAAACTCAAACGGAAACTCTGCTTATATGACTGGAAAGATCAGAGGATTTTCTACAGCTTTCATGTTCACAAGATTTTCAGATTCCATATCTTTATTTGTCAAAACCTCGAAACAACCAGATCTGTTCAGGTTCACAGACTGCGCTGAAAGACTGACTTGCAACAGCAAAACTCTTAGCTTAGAACAGGTATGAGGTTGGTTCAGGTGGCGTTGGAAAGATACAGAAGTCTACTTTCTAGTGTGAGAGTTCCATCAACATTGACTTTACTGATTTAGAGATATAGAGCAAAGAACAGAGACTGCTTCAGAAAAACAGCACAGGAGAAGAGAGATAAGATCAACCCACTGATATATTAACATCATTATCCTAATGTTTAAACCTGTGAGACTTGTGGACAGGCCCACAATCTCTCACACTAATAATCAACCAAAGATCCAAATCAAACAAGTTTCATTAACATAATCATTAAGACATCAAGTTCAAAGATCACCAAATTAAACAGACTCGCACTACTACGCTTATTACAAGGGGAAAAACTTCAACATCTATGGAGCTTCATCTGTCATGATGTGGTTGGGTGGCTTCTTCTCATACATCGGGGCCATGTTCAGCTGAGCCCTCAGATCATCTATCATCTTCTGGAAACGAGCCACTGACTGCTGCTCGCCATGCAACTCCTCCTGCAACCTCTCATTGACCCCTTGAAGCTCATTGAGGTGCCTGACTGTGGTGTCCAGGGTAGAGCCAGGGTCAAGGGGGTTCTGGATCGACCAAGTGTTGAACCTGGTGTCAAATCGAGGCAGGAACCTGTAGGCATCATTCTGCATGGCAGTGTAACGCCTCCCATGGTAGTAAATGTAGGCGTTCTCCGCAGCATTCTCCATGATGTCCTTGTCAATAGCCCTCCTGGCTATGTGACCATGGACAGTCTCCACCTTCAGACTGTCATGTGCCTCATTCCAGACAGAGACTACCACCTGGGCCTTCCAGTAGCTGGCCTCCTGAGGATGAGAGAACTCTGAAACTAGATACCTTACTGAGGTATCCATCTCCGGGTAGTACTCCTCCAACACCTTCAACAGCAGGTTGTAGAAGTACGCCGCTGGAGCAGGGTACTTATAGTACTGCTCCTCAGTCCATCCAGGCTGCTCATCCTCTGGTGGAGTCGCCAGAGCAGGTGCTGGTGCTGGTGAGAGAAGTGGTGCAGGAGTCGGTGAAGGCAGAGGCGACGGTGTAGCAGCTGGTGTAGGAGCTGGTGAAACCACCGGTGTAGGAGCTGGGGGTGGGGCTGGTGCTGCAAGGTGGACGTCCATCCACTCCTGCTCGTCCTCCGTGTTGACGTCCTCCACCAACACGTGCTCCTCCTCCAGGTCCTCCTCGGTCTCAGTCACCATCTCATCATCTGAGATGTCCACCACTGGCTGAGAGGTCTGGGAAGTGAACTGGGCCAAGTAGCTGCTGGTGCTCAGACGGCGGGACCTCGTGACAGGCGGCATCTACAGAATTTTATTTAAACTCAATTAGAACAACATTTTAGATAATAGAATAAAGACATAGAAGCATATAAATTTTGTAAATAACAAGAGCAAGATAGAAAGCAGTAAAATATAGAAGCAAAGGATCCTAAAACGACCATTGCTACCTAGGCTTGCGTCCTACAGTCAACTCAAGCTTTGATACCAATTTGTCACACCCAAATTTCAAGGACGAAATGGGATGCATAACATTATGTGTGCCCAGTAATAATCCACACATAAGTTCACAAATTACAAAGTCCCATCACAGACTTTAATACATATCGAACGTATATCCATTACAAGAATAAATAAACAAGGAAGATAAACTAGCTCTTGTGGCTCCATTCCACAGGGAAAGGTCAACTGGTTGACCAAGCCTAGAAGTCTTCAGGAAACTCTTCATAGCCTCCTGCTTCTGTTACCCATCCGGGATTTTTATCCAAAATTGAAAAGAAAACAAGCGTGAGTACACTCGTACTCAGCAGTATAACATGGGGTTATGAAGCTCAACAGGCTTACACTGGCTTACTGCATTTAGCACTTTTAGTTGGTCAAAGTTTTATTCACAAGTATCATCAGATTATGCTTAAGCCCCAAATGATCCCACTTATACCACTGCCAAAGTGTAAAGAATCATAACCATCATCATAAAAGTGGTGACAACAGGAACATAAATGTTGGTCAAGTTAATTAATTAATCCGTCGGTTTTCCGGGCCGCTCGTGACCGTGAGCACGGATGATATATCAGTTTTAACACTCTGCAGAGGTTGTGCAACTTTACCTGTGAGTCGTGATGCCCCGATTGCCCGGGTTAATTACTCCCATAACACTGCCAAGGTGAGTGGGCGGGGTTCACTATGAAACCTTTCATAGTATCTCGTCTAACAAGATTAGGGCCGCTAGGATTGGCAAGGGGCGATAGAGCTCCCCTTCCGAGTAGCATAACGACCCGCAGCCTACGCTCAAACTCGGACAGAGGCCGCACTATAACCAGCTCGGCAAGAGCCTAATGCGCCCTTTCGGGTAACCGCTAACGAGCTAGAAAAGAGCCTACTACTAAGTTAAAGCCAGAGCCATGTAGCTCCCACGGAAGCACTGTCAGTCCCAGCTTTTGCCAACAGTGAGTTATTAAAAGGGTTATGTTCCAATTGTCATAACAAGATCACCAATTCATTCATAGCATTTTAACCTTTGGCAGGGATCAAGTATTTGTTTATGTAAAGCACTAGCCATCTATCCATATGCATAACCCATAGGAGTCAAGGTAAAAGGGTTTCAACTCTAGGGAATTAAACTACGGGTATCAAATTAACACATGCACATGAAATGATAATTATAGTGAATAGGATAACAAGGAAAATCCCATGCTATACTTGCCTTGGTTCTCAAAGTCCTGCAGGTCAAAACACTCCTGATCAAAGAATTCCTGATCACCAACAAACTCCTCACTGCCTGAACTCGATCACGACATTGCAACAACACGCATTCCAATTGCATACATACAAAGCAAACAAGACTAATATTAGAACAGTACACCAATAACAATAAACAGAGTTAAAAGGTTTATAAAAAGATACTACGCATTGCTACGATCATTTCAACACGAATTTCACGAAAATCGGATTTAAAACGCAAAAGATATGAATTTTACTGGTTTTCTAGGAGCATTTTTAGTATTTGAATTATCATGAAAATATAATAATTCAACCATGAACAACAGATGTTTTAACATGTAGAGAAATTCATTACGAACCTAACGCAACTCGAATCGTCCAAATCGGAGTTAAAATGAAGACTTTATAAACAATTTATTGCAGTGGCAAAAATTGTAAATATCAGATTTCTATTTTTAGAATAAACCGAGAAAGAATATGTGTCTTGACTGGGAAAGCGTATTCTCGGAAATGCGCCAGCGCTGCGACGCGGGATCGGTAGAGCTGCCACGCGGCGGCCCGGGACTGGACGGGTCCACGGACACAGCCGTGCACCCGAGCAAGCGCTGCGGTCCACCGGTCCACCGTGGACCGGAGTTCATACCCCTTCGGGGTTCTAATCCTGACCTCAGATCGGGAAATGGATGGCTCAGAGTAGATCCAAGGGAGAGAGAGGGGGAACGGTGGCCGGATCAGAGGACGAACGCGGCGGCGCCATGGCTACAGAGCGCCGGGCTCGTCGGAATTCCACCGGAACGGCTCGTCCGGCGTCTATTTCGAACGCCGATGGCAGGGGAAGAGAGAGAGGGACGAGGCGAAGCCCGTGGTGCACTTGGTTGAACGCGGGGAAGCAGACAGCGACGGTGCCATGGTTCCCGGCGGCTCTGGCCCGTCGGCGAACGCGGGGAGGACTCTTCCGAGTGCCGCAAGTTCAACCAATTGCACAGAAACTTACTACACGCTCGTGCGAGTGTAACAGAGAACCCAAAAGGAGCGGAGCTACGCCGGAACAGGGAGATCCGCGGCGGCGCCATGACCGAACGCGATCTGTGTACGCGGCCGAGATAGTACGGTGCTCTAGAAACCAAATTGAAGGCACGGGGAGTAGCGGGGTGTCAGAGCGATGCTAAACAAGTGCTCGGACGCGACTGAACGCTACCGGTGTGTGCTGCCCGCGGTGGCGCCATGGCCGGCGGCACGGTTCGCATGCGGCCAGTGCCACAGAGGGCACGATTCACTGAATTATAAGTTCTGGGAGGGAGAAGAGGTGAAGGCGAAGCTCACCGCGACTTCAATTAGGACGGAGATGGCTCGGGAAGGCTTGACGGCGAAGAGCGGCGGTCGGCGTCGCGACGGCGTTCCGAGGGCTCCCCTTCCACGGCGCGTGTTCTGTGCCCACCGAAGAGATGCAGAGAGAGGGATTAGGCTATGGAGGTACGCGGAGCGCTCGCGGTTACGAAACAGGTCTTACCACGGCGAATTGCGGCCTCCGGTGCGGTGTTTTGGCGACAACAGCGGCGGCGGCGGCGAGGAGATGGCAGATGGGAAAGGGGGAGAGCAGGGCGCGGTACTCAGCTTTATAGCGTAGAGCAGAGGCGCGGGACGTGTGGTGCCGTTGCGGCAGCGTGGGCGAGATGCGAGGGTGGGTGCGGGCGTGCAGGCGGTTGCCGTCCGCGGCGCGCTCGTGCGTGAACTCGGCCGGACGGAGCGGAGGTGGGAGGTTGGGGATAGCCCCGACGCGTGGGCCCGGTCGGTCAGAGAGAGAAGAGGGAGAGAGTGCGGGTGTTGGCGGTTTGCGCCGACAATCGGGACCCACTGGTCAAAGAGAGAGAAGGAGAACAGAGAGAAGAACTCGGCGCCGACATATTGACCCCGGATGACAGTGAGAGGGGGAGAGAGGGAAGGGAGAGGTGGCCGGTTGGGCCGGCCTCTGCTGGGCCGTGTGGAAGAAAAGGGAGAGGGAGTGAGGTGGGCTGGGCATTTTTTTCTTTTTCTTTTTATTTCCTTTTTATTTCTCTTTTCCAATTTCATTTCAAAAACAAATTTGAAACCATTTGCAAAGTGAGTTTTGTAAATTCAAACAAGCAAAGAAAATATGCAACTGCATGAATGCATCAACATGTTTCTAAACTAGAATAAGTTTTATTTGCAAGAATTTTAATACTCCACTAAATGAATTGCTCACACAAATCCAAAATTAAATCATTTTCTATTATTTGAAATTCAAATCAAACTTTGGGTGTTACATGTGTTTAGTGAACTATTTTAAACAACATGTTCAAATTTGGAAGCTTTTAATTGCTTTTTGGTATTTTTCCTTAGTTTATTTTGTTTTCTTCAATTTTCCCGCTTAATGTTCATTTGAACCGCAGGTACATGAAATAATAGATTTCTTTCGTTCTAAAAATGGTAGTCTTGTTTGTTAGTTAAATGATGGCTAAATCCATGGCCCCGTAGTGTCTAACATGGCATTAGCCAATTCAGTTAGAGTGCGGTTCTTTCTTTTGGCAATCCCATTGGATTGTGGTGAATATGGCGGTGTCCTCTCATGAATAATTCCATGTTCAACGCAGAATTCAGAAAATACATTCGAAAATATTCTCCTCCGCGATCAGACCTTAACCGTTTAATTTTCCTCTCTAATTGGTTTTCTACTTCAGCTTTATAGGCCTTAAAATAATTGAATGCTTCATCTTTTGTTTTTAATAAATACACATAACAAAATTTAGTATAATCGTCTATAAAAGTTATGAAATATCTTTTACCGCCCTTAGCCAATTCACCATTCATCTCGCATAAATCAGAATGTATAAGTTCTAGTGGTGTCAAGTTACGCGCCTCAGCAGCCTAATGAGGATTGCGTTGTTGCTTAAATTGCACACACACATGACACTAGAACATTTGACTAAGTTCAATTTCAGGATTAAATTCAAATTTGCATGCCGCAATAGCCAACCAACAATAACGTGACAAAGTTGTGAATGTCATATATTCGACTCATCCGAATTAACAACATTGTTCACTACCTTATTACACACATCATCAAGTAAAGATAAGCGGAGCAAGCTTCTGATCATAATCTTTTCCAATAAATATTTCATGTCTCGACACAATATATTTATTAGATTCAAACATAATTTTAAACCCATCATGGTACAATTATGAGCCGTTAACAAGATTCTTTCTGATGGAGGGAACATGATGCACGTTCTTTAATGACACCGTCTTTTCCAAAGTAAACTTCAGAACGACCATACCAACACAAAGAACACGTGCATGCGAACTGTTCTCCACAGCAAGGCTCCTGTCCCACTGATACGTGTTGACACCATTTTTCGACATGTGTCAAATGAACTAAGACTTGCGTTGATCGGTAGCCGTTTTCTATCGGCATCGGAAAGTCATCGGTCAAATTTACCAATGAGAATGAATGCTGCGAGAAAGATAAGTTTATTGTCGATGGGAGTTGGACGACTCTTGCCGATAGGAATTAATTGGTGAAGACAAGTTACCAGAAGTGCAAGGTTGCCGATTGGGAAGTATTGCCGATGCCGATGGGCACAGGGTAACGTGGCGGTTGACGTCAGCAAGGGATTGCCGATAGCAATAAAAGGAAATTGCGGATTGAAGAATCTGCCGATGGAAAGTTTCATCGAAGAAAAGATATAAGGAAACAGGTGATCTTATGCTAGTATCATTATAGAAGTCTGAATCTGACTCTTGCACGAGTCGTTTGTTTCCTTAAGAATAGAGGTGTCTGTTTAGGAAAATAATATTGTTATTTGGGTCCGACTCCTGCGCGAGTCAATTATTTCCTTTAAAATAGGAGTTTGTTTTGTAGGAAAGATACGAGACGGGTTTGTTTACAACTCCTATTGCTGGAATATAAATATGTACCTTGGGGATGTGAATAACAATAAATAAAAAAACAAATCAATTACTCTTATTTACCTTTATTACAATTTACTCTTTTATTGCATTAGTCTTAGTTTATCTACGAGTTCTTCAAGTCTCGACGGGCTGCATCTCTTCGATCTCCGTCAAAACCTTGCAAGTTCCGCGTGGGAGTAATCTGAGCTTTGACATCTGGGCGCATCGCTGTTGTCTCGTTCAGCTCTGCTCTAGTTATCCTGATCAAGTCTGAATCTTGATATCTGGGCGTATAGCCGTTGTCTTGTTCAAATCTTGTTCTAGTTATCGTCCTTGTCGATTAACTGGTCAAATCGACTAGCACACCCTCGGAAATCGAATTCGGGTAATAGCCCGAGGTGTTCGTAGATCCTGACGCTTTTTGTGTCAACACCTCTTTTGGCACACTCGGTGGGACCATTATACATCTATCATGGGTGATAACTCCGACGTTAACCAGAGGAACGTCATCGAAGTCTCCGAGGCCGATCTGAAAGATGATCAAAAGCTGGCTATGGAGCGGGCTATGGAGGAGTACAAACAATTGTATCTGAAGTCCTTCAGCCTAAGCAGGAGCGGCGAAGCCATCCAGAAGCAAGATCCGTTGTTGCCACGACAGGTCACGTATGATGCCAATCCTGGTAAGTTGCAAGAGATGGTTAATTATGTCTTACATCAAGCATTAATTAGCCACTCCAATGTGCTGTCCAATACTGTGTACAATGCTGTTATGCAATCTTTCAAAGAAGGACAAACACCTCAATATGTTGGTCCAACGTATCATCAACCTAAATCGGCATCTATAAACCCATCGGCAGCCCCAATGGCGTCATCCACTCCCGTGGACCCGTCTACCGATGTGGCCACACCACCAAGGTCAAGTCCTGAAGGCATCATCAAGCTTAACACAGATCCACTGTCGTCGGTAGTCTCAGGACCGGCTGTCCAGAACCATCCAACTCCTGCCAACTGGTGGGGATATGGTAGGCCTTCAAATCCATCTGCTGGTTCTAATCTGGTGCAGGGAGATAGTTCACCTTGGAAGGGCTCTATGGCATCGGCAATGCAATCACAACCGATAGTCCCTATGATGCATCACTCTACGTCTTCTCCGACTGTGCAAAGGCAATCAGAAGACTTCCAGGTAGTGATTCCTAAAGTACCTATGATGCCACCACCGGCAAACTCTGTGCCGATGCAACACAGTATAGCAGCTGGAAGTCAACCTATGGTGGTAAATCCTCAGACCGGGGTAATAGCACATCAAGGTAACCAATTTGTTGATTACTCTAAGATGCAGGAACAACAGGCGCCAGTCAGCTATCAGCCATCGGTAAGTTACATGCCGATGATTTATAATCCTGGATGGACTAGTCAGTCGCCGGTTCAACAGCCTGGCGTATTAATGTATCAGTATGGAAGTCCAGCAAACACTCAGAGTGGACCATCGGTACAACAACCGATGAATATGATGACTCAACATAATCCAGTGAGTGTGCAAACTTATCCATCGGTAAGTCAGCCGATGCATAATATCCAGATGACTGGTGCTGCGCCCGTGACAATTACTCAGCATCATCTTCTACCAAGATCTAAGGGAGCGCATCTGCCGACTCCACCAGTCAACAACCAACCAATGAGTCGGCAAGAGCAGGATATGTATTGGACCGATAAGATTGTCGAAGTGATGAAGGAACAATTCGGCATTAAGCCTAAGGTTAACACATACTCTTATCGGACGCCATATCCTCCGTCGTATGACTTAATTCCTCTCCCGAATCGGTACAAAGTGCATGATTTTACCAAATTCTCTGGCCAAGATGACACGTCAACAATGGAGCACATCAACCGCTTCATTATCCAGTGTGGAGAAGCTGCTAGCAGAGAAGAACTGAGGGTGAGATTGTTCTCATCGTCATTATCTAGATCGGCGTTCACATGGTTTATTTCGTTGCCTCCGAACTCTGTGATTACTTGGGCCGATCTAGAAAAACAATTTCACAAGTATTTCTTCGCTGGCCTACATGAGAAGAAGATTACCGATTTGGTTAAGCTAAGGCAGCATAATGATGAATCTGTGGAAAGCTTTGTCCAAAGACTGCAAGACACAAAAAACAAGTGCTATAGCTTGGTGCTTGATGATCGACAATTGGCAAATTTGGCCTTCCAAGGATTACTGCCGCACATCAAAGACAAGTATGCGTCTCAAGAGTTTGAAAGTCTAAGCCACCTTGTGCAGAGAATTGTCGATCAAGACGTCAAGACTTTTGAGCCTAGAAAGACTTGGAATAAGAAGGTGACCTTCATTGAGCGAGAAGAGGATTCCGATGAAGAGCTAAGCATCGGCGCTGCCGAATGGGTGAAAGATAAGAAATCTGTGTCTTGTCTGTTTGGCCAGAAGGAAGCTGAAAGGTTCACCTTTGATATCAACAAGGCCGATAGGATGTTTGACTTATTACTTCAAGAAGGGCGAATCAAGTTGGCGCCTAACCAAGTAATTCCATCGGCCGAAGAGCTCAGAAAGATTAGGTATTGCAAGTGGCACAATGCAACTTCGCACAGTACCAATGACTGTAAAGTGTTTAGGCAGCAGTTGCAGTCAGAATTGAGTCTGGACAAATTAAATTTGAAAATTCTAAAGTCCAGAAACCGATGAAGATTGATCAGCACCCATTTCCAAATAATATGGTGGAAACTAGTGCAAAAACTAAAATGCTGACATCGAAAACTGCCAGGAAGAACGCATCGGTAGATCCTGACCATCAAGTAGCTGAGCGTGATAAGAGGAGGTTTGCCGATGACAGAAAGGGCAAGAAAGTTGCCGATGAAGGTGGCAGTGCCAAGAGGGCTCCTAGTGTTATGATCACGCGTAAGCAGCCAAGGCGAGAGTATCGGCAATCGCGAGAGGAGCAACATTGGCAGGAAGAAGAAGAGCACCAAGAGTGGCTTCAGCATAAGGACCACTGGAAGTGTCCCTTCTTCGTTCATTGCTGGGAAGAAGGCATCAAGCTACCTACTACCGATAATTGTTCTGAATGCAATGGATACTACCCTACCGATCGGACAGAAAAGAAGCCTTGCTTTGATGATCGGACATCCAGGTATGCTAGGCCGCTCAGAGAAAAGAAATCAGCACATGACCGACTAGGGGGCAAGCTCAACGCGCATAACAGGCTTGGTAGGCGTGTTGATCAAGAGGAGCTTGAGGAGATGGCCAATGCAAGAGTGCCCGATGAAGAGATATTCTCCAGAGATCCGAACATAAGGGGCAGTGCCGATACAAGCAGTGGAAGGCAACACCAGCCTGTTTGGAAAACCAAACTTCCTTGATGGTGTCCGAAGGGTCTGACAAAGACTCAGAAAAGGAGAATTCAGCGCGAATGCCGAAATGACTTGCATGACAATGAAAGTCCTTCAAGGGAAAAGCAGTGGAGGCCAAAGCGCAAGGATAGGGATCCATCGACAGAAATTAATATGGTCGTCATATTGCCGATGGAGTTCATGGCACCTGTCAGCGACGAAGAAGAGGCTGCTGAAATGGCACAGTTGATGTTAGATCCGATGGTAGCTGTCTTTGAGAAGCCTGCCGATGATGAAAGACAGCACTTAAGGGCTCTGTTCGTTAAAGGCAAAGTGGATGGACAGCCTGTAACAAAGATGTTGGTGGATGGTGGGGCATCAATCAACATAATGTCGTACATCATGTTCAGGAAGCTTGGAAAAGGCGACCAAGACTTAGTTAAGATAGACATGAAGCTTAAAGATTTTGAAGGCAATGTGTCGCCAGCTATGGGAGCCGTATGTGTTGAATTAACCATCGGCAGTAAAACTTTGCCGACAACGTTTTTCGTGATCAGTGGCAAAGACACCTACAACTTGCTCCTAGGAAGGGATTGGATCCATGCTAATTGCTGTATTCCTTCTACAATGCACCAAAGCCTTGTGCAATGGGTTGGAGACAAGATTGAAGTCGTCCGAAGTGAGGCCCCATCGATTGTTGCATCGGCAGAATCGGAAACTTATGAGCAAACCAGGTGCATATCAGGTGAAGCTTGGGACACGGAGTTCCTCAAAGTTGCCGATTACCGCATTACACACGATCCAAGCAGTCGGTCCTGAAGAAGAGTTTTAATGGATCGATTCGCCGATGATGGAAAACTGGAACAGGGGTCACATCGGCTGATGATTTATTAGAAGTAGATATCGGCGATGGTAGTAAGCATAGGCCTACTTTTGTTAGCGCTAAGTTAGATTCCCAATGTAAACAATAGTTGACTGATTTGTTAAAGGAATACAAAAATTGTTTTGCTTGGGATTATACAGAGATGCCTGGTTTAGACCGATCAATAGTCGAACATCGGTTGCCTATTAAGTATGGTTTCTAACCACATCGGCAACCTGCGCGCCGATGCAATCCTATGGTGTTGCCTGACATTAAAGCTGAAATTACAAAGTTAATTGAAGCTGGATTTATTCGGCAATGTCGATATGCCGATTGGATTTCTAATGTGGTTCCTGTGTATAAGAAGAATGGAAAACTTCATGTTTGTATTGATTTCAGGAATCTCAACAAGGCTACACAGATGGATGGTTATCCGATGCCCGTTGCCGATCTGCTGATTGATGCTGCTGCTGGACATCAAATTATTAGCTTCATGGATGGTAATGCTGGATATAATCAAATATTTATGGCTGAAGAAGACATATCCAAGACTGCTTTTAGATGTCCAGGTCATGTCGGTTTATTTGAGTGGGTTGTCATGACTTTTGGCTTGAAGAATGCCGGTGCTACTTATCAGAGAGCAATGAATTTCAAATTTCATAAGTACATCGGCACGATAGTCAAAATCTATATTGATGACGTGATAGTCAAGTCTGGAAATTTTGAGAAGCATCTTACCGATTTGCGAAAGGTCCTAGAATGCACAAGAGAGCATGGGTTGAAGATGAATCCTAACAAGTGTGCATTTGGTGTATCGGTAGGACAGTTTCTGGGTTTTATGGTGCATCAGAGGCATCGAGATCGGCAGAAAATCTATTGATGCGATTAATAAGGTAGTTGCCCCTACAAACAAGACTGAGCTGCAATCCTTGATCGGCAAGATTAATTTCATGATTTATATCTAACTTATCTGGTAAGATTAAATCTTTTAGTCCATTGTTGAAGCTGAGAGCCGATCAAGAGTTTACATGGAAAGAGGAACAACAGTTAGCCTTGGAGGAGATCAAGAAATATCTGGTAAACCCTCCAGTCTTGGTTCCACCTCAACACAGGAAACCTTTCAGATTGTATTTGTCTGCCGATGACACTGTTATCGGGTCAGCCTTGATTCAAGAATTTGAAGGGAAGGAATGTATGATATATTATTTAAGCAGAAGGCTGGTAGATGATGAGACCAGGTATTCGGTCATAGAGAAATTATGTTTATGTTTATATTTCTCTTGCGTAAAATTAAGGCATTATTTATTGTCGGCTGAGTGCACTGTTATCTACAAAGATGATGTGGTTAAGTACATACTGTCGATGCCGATATTAAGTGGGAGAATCGGCAAATGGATTCTAGCACTTTCAGAGTTTGATCTGAGGTATGAATCGGCTAAGGCAGTTAAGGGTCAGGTAATAGCCGATTTTGTTACTCAGCATTGCAATATGGTAAGCTCTGTAGAGATTGCTCCTTGGACTTTGTTCTTTGATGGATCTACGTGCAAAGAAGGAGCAGGCATCGGTGTTCTCTTAATTTCACCCCGGGGATGGAGATATGAGATTTCATTACCGATTGTTGCTACATCGACAAACAATCAGGCTGAGTACCAAGCTCTTCTAAAAGGGTTGGAATTACTCAGGGAAGTGCGTGTCGATGTTGTTGAAATCTTCGGTGATTCCATGTTAGTAATTAATCAATTGATTAGGGCATATGAATGCCGAAGTGAAGCTTTGATTGCAACCCATGAAAAGTGTTTACAATTATTGAAAGAATTCAAAGAGTATCGCCTTGAGCATATTTCTAGGTTGCATAATGAAGAGGCCAATCGGTTAGCGCAGAATGCTTCAGGATATCAGCCGATTCAAGAAGTCATGACATCGGTGATGGTTGCTGATGACTGGAGGAAAGAAATTGCCGATTACTTAAGAAATCCATCTAAAAGGGTTGAAAGGCGTCTAAGGTTCCAGGCTACTAAGTATGTGCTCCTCGACAATGAATTGTATTATCGGACGATTGATGGAGTTTTGCTCAGATGCCTTGGTAGAGAGGAATCAAAGGAGTTGATGGGCGAGATTCATGAAGGTGTGTGTGGAGCACATCAATCGGCATTCAAGATGAAATGGATGATTAGGCGGAATGGATATTATTGGCCGACAATTCTTGAAGACTGCTTCAACTATTTTAAAGGGTGCCAGGATTGTCAGAGGTTTGGTAATGTCTAGAGGGCACCTGCATCGGCAATGAATCCTATAATCAAGTCTTGGCCGTTTAAAGGATGGGCTATTGATCTCATCGGCCAGATTTATCCGCCGTCAAGCAAAGGGCACAAGTTTATACTTGTTGCTACCGATTACTTTACAAAATGGGTTGAGGCGATTCTTTTGAAGAAGGTGACATCGGCGAACATGATAGATTTTGTAAAAGAACATATTGTTTACAGATTCGGTATTCCTCAAACTATTACTACCGATCAAGGAACCATGTTCACATCGGGAGAATTTGATGAATTTGCCGCTAGTATGGGGTTCAAGGTATTAAACTCTTCTCCTTATTATGCTCAAGCTAACGGTCAGGCTGAAGCAACTGATAAAGGAGTCATTAAGCTCATCAAACGCAAAATTGAAGAAAACCCTAGAAGGTGGCATATAGTGTTAAATGAAGCCCTATGGTCATATCGGATGGCTTGTCATGGTGCAACCAAGGTTTCGCCGTATCAGTTGGTCTATGGACACGATGCTGTCCTGCCTTGGGAAATTAAAACTGGTTCTAGGCGATTGTCTTCTCAAGATCAATTGACAGCCGATGAGTATGATACTCTTATGAAGGATGAATTAGAAGACTTAGCAGGTCATCGGTTGAGGGCTCTGATTAGTATTGAAGAAAATAAGAAAAGGGTTGTCAGATGGTATGATAAGAAGGTGAAGGAATTTGTCCATGGCGATCTGGTATGGAAATTGATTTTACCGATTGGGACTAAGAGTTCTAAGTTTGGAAAATGGTCTCCTAATTGGGAGGGTCCGTTTCGGATAAATCAGTCTGTTCCTGGTAATGCCTATATTTTGGAAACTCTCGAAGGAGTTGCATTCTCCAGAGCGATCAACGGAAAATACTTGAAGAAATATTACCCTAGTATTTGGGTAGACGCATAGAGTACCCGTTTGAATGCCGATGAGAGAATAAGTTATGTGACATCGGTAAAAAGCGTACTGGCGTTATATTACAAAGCAAAATCAAGTATCACTGTTACACTTGCCGATATGATGAATTACAACAAAGATTGAATGGCTGATATCGCACGCAGGCAAATTTGTTCTATTTCTTCCATCTCCCTGGCATCATCATCGGCAGACCCTTCAACTGGCTTGATTTTCTTCTTCCGAAGGATAGCTTGTCGGGCGTCTGTGTCTCTTTCTTGTCGCAGGGCCTTAATGGCGTCGGGCAGTTGAGCTTTCTTTTGGCTGGCTGCGTTCAGGGCTTCTTCAACCCTTTTTAGTTTGGTCTGCAACTCTTCCCTCCTTGCCGATAGCTGAACGATCTCTTGCTCAAGATTGGCGTCGGAAGCTTCTACTTGGTCGATGCCCTTGTGCTTATCATCGGCAACTTGTTTGAACTTAAGCATTTCTTCTTCAAGCTTTGATCGAGCAGTCCTATCGGCTATGCGATGAGAGAGTCTTTGATACTGGAGTTGCTTGGTCTCAAGAAACGCTGCCTGGAAAAGTGTTTCTTTTGTATCGGCAGACAGGTGGCCTTGGATGTCTTTAAAAACTATCTTTACTGCAGTGGAGTCTTGGACGAGATGGGATGTGTCTTGTTGCAGTAAAGATAGCAATGTTTCAAGCTTGAGTTTGACATCTGCCGATAAAGCTGGAGCGGAGCTTTCTTCATCTTCATCTTCATCGGGAAGGTTGACGGCGAAGGAGAACAAGCTATTCGTTGGAGCAGAACCTTCTTTATGTTCGTCTTCGTCAGGGAGGTTGATGCCGAAGGAGAACAAGCTATCGGGAGAGTCTTGGGCCTGAAAAGATGAAGATTAGAGCTTGCCGATCATAAGTTTATGTTATGGGTTTTGACAATCGGCTTACCATTTTGAAACGGATTTCTTGCCTGGGACTTGGGAAGTCAGTCGGCATAGCATAATCTTGAGGATCGGGAATAGTTGCCGATGCACTTACCTCTGTTGGGGGGACGGTTGGTGCTGGTGTTGCTGGTGCTGCTTCTGCCATGGTGGCTGGTTCCTGCGGCGGTGTTGCCGTCCTCTGGTCGGGAGTTTCATTCGGTGCAGGTGCTGGTACCGATGCCGATACTGTTGCAGCTGGTTCCTGCAGTGGTGGTATTGTTCCCTGGTCGGGAGTTTCGTCCATCGGCTGCTCAGGAATGGACGCCGACGATGGTTCTGCCGTTGGTGCGTCAGCGGTTGGTGATGCGACTGGAGTTGGTGGCATAGATGGGGTGGCTAGCCTCAGACGTCTCTTTTTCCTCGGGGCAGCAGTTGGTGAGCCGACGCGTTTCGGCTGTGAAGCTTAGGGGCATTGGCGGCATGAAGTGTAGAAGCTTGTACATTAGGAGCAGCTGCCAATGGTCTCGTTGCCTAAATGAAATGTTTGGTGAAGTTACATAAAGTAAATATTGCCGATGAGCAGTTTGTGATCGGTATAAGTAAAAATAAAACTTACTACGAAAACCCGTGCCAAGATGGTAGCAGCAGCCGATGGAGTAGCAATGGTCTTTGCAGGCGTCGACTTGGGCTTGAGGGTGACCTTAGGTACTCTTTGAGGTGTGAAGGCAGCCAATGTAGGAGCCTTGTTGTCGATGATCGATACAGGGCTCATTATTCGAAGATGGAAAGGCTTGCCACTCTTGCTCATTTTGGGAATTGGATCGTCAACCTGTTAAGCAAAAGAAGGTCAGATGTCGATAGGGATAAGTAATAAGAAATGCATTAGGATGAAAAAACTTACTGCATCATTGGAAATGACTTAATCGGCGTCGATCAAGTGCCGATAGTAGTGCGATGACTTGGCGAATAGTTGACTTCTCCATTCTTGCCACCAAGATTTATATAACTCTGTCATAAAAGATGTTGGTGCCCAGGAGGATAGATCAATGTTTGATGTATCGGCATGGGAAGAAAGGTTGACAATCCTGTTCCAATCCATGGCACTGGAGATAATTTCTCTTGGTTTTATCATATTGGCAAAGCTGAGTTTGATCGGTAATTGGCCGAATGACAGCTGCCTTGCTGCTGCCGATGGATAATAAAACTCATAAGATGGAGGAGAGTTCTTCCCGGTTCCAAAGATGTTGACTGGAATGGCTCGGGGAACAATGCTGGCCTTCATGATTGTTTCATTTTGTGGCACGTTCCAATCGGTAAGGTTGAATAACAATGGGATTTGGTTGTTCTCATTGACATAAGGCCACCAAAGCCGTTCTACGACGAGGATTCCACAGTAAAGCTTTTGGAAGAACCTACCGAATTGATCTGCATTGGCATCGGTTCCTGGTAGCACTATGATAGCCTCCCCAAAATTGAGTGGGGGACGGGTTGCCGATTCGTCATCATCATATACGTAGTCTTCTGATATATCCCTTGGAAATTGCTGACTGAATAGATCGAACTGGAGGACCTTGTACATGTGTGCATTTAACCACATGTTTATAAACCACCAAGGACCCCCGAGGTTGCCGATGGACTCGCCTAATAATAACTTCCTGGACACTTGGTGTAGGAGATGGTATACCGATCCAAGGAGGTATCGGCCAAGAGGGGGTCTTGTTCCATCGGCCAGGAGCTCTCCTGCAGGGAGATACATGGTAGTAGGTCCGACGGTTCTGCCACAGAAGATAAACTTTTCTAGCCATATGTTCAAAAAGATGGCGTGCTCCCTTTGACTTACCGATCCAGTTTTTTGATATTCCCGGATGTAACCAGTCCAACCGCCGACATTGCGTGTGTTCACCTTATACTCAGCCTTCCTATTGAACAGGGCGGGGGTATCGGTAGAGGAGACATCGAGGCTGGTAAGCATGTGCACATCGGTAAGAGTGGGAATAGTTGGTCCGTGTCTGAATAAAAAGGCATTCTTGTATCGGACAAGAAATACGAAGCCGCCATCATCATATTCTCATTCTTCTCCATATCGGCAATGGAGAGCCTGATACACTGATCTAGGTTACGCTCTGACCAGTAAATTTGTTGTGTTCTGATTATTCTAAGGTACTAGTTCTTCCATCCCTTGGTGGGTTTAGGCCATGAACGGAAGGCATCTTTCCATAACCCTTAGGCTAAAGCACTCGGATCTGAAAGGGATGCGGTTGGTTTTCGCATTAATCAGATTGATGGGGTCAGGGTTTCTCATTGGACCTAGGCAGTTGAAATTGGATTGCTCAATCAGGATTACTACTTTGTTGTATAGTTCCTAGGTTTCGGAAAAAATCAAAGAAAGAAAGGGGAAAAGAGGATTATAAAATTGATACAGAAAAGGAACTTGCAGAAGATGAAGTGAGAAGGGGGTAGATTTACCTTGGGGACATCGAAGTGGATCGCCATTGGAGCTGGGGGAATCCTTGCGATTTGTTCTTTGCTTGAAGAAATTACTGTTGCTTGAGTTCACGGAGCTGTTCTTCGGAGTCGCCGCCGGAGTCGCCGTCGAGGTTGAAGACGAGGGCAGGAGAAAGTAAAAGTAGGCTCAGGGTAAAAACAGATTGGATGGTGGTAACTTTTATAAGCCTGGTCAGGGGTATTTTGGAATTTTCTTCACACTGAGCAGGAATGTAGAGAGGTATGCAATAGGTATGCGCAGAAATCGAGGAGATATGATTAGGTTTGCAACTGTTCACGCTTTGGTCGCGGGATTTTATTAATAAATTGTGGTTTTGCGCACGGTAATCGAGGAAGTTGTGCAGTTATCTTGGAGAGAGCAGTTACAGTAGAGAAAATTTTGGCGCGTAAAATATTCTACACTCCGAAATTGGGGGGCATGTGTTGACACCATTTTTCGACATGTGTCAAATGAACTAAGACTTGCGTTGATCGGTAGCCATTTTCTATCGGCATCGGAAAGTCATCGGTCAAATTTACCGATGAGAATGAATGCTGCGAGAAAGATAAGTTTATTGCCGATGGGAGTTGGGACGACTCTTGCCGATAGGAATTAATTGGTGAAGACAAGTTACCAGAAGTGCAAGGTTGCCGATTGGAAAGTATTGCCGATGCCGATGGGCACAGGGTAACGTGGCGGCTGACGTCGGCAAGGGATTGCCGATAGCAATAAAAGGAAATTACGGATTGAACAATCTGCCGATGGAAAGTTTCATCGAAGAAAAGATATAAGGAAATTGGTGATCTTATGCCAGTATCATTATAGAAGTCTGAGTCTAACTCTTGCACGAGTCGTTTGTTTCCTTAAGAATAGAGGTGTCTGTTTAGAAAAATAATATTGTTATTTGGGTCCGACTCCTACGCGAGTCAATTATTTCCTTTAAAATAGGAGTTTGTTTTGTTTAGGAAAGGTACGAGTCGGGTCTGTTTACAACTCCTATTGCTGGAATATAAATATGTACCTAGGGGTCGTGAATAACAATAAATAAAAAAAACAAATCAATTACTCTTATTTACCTTTATTGCAATTTACTCTTTTATTGCATTAGTCTTAGTTTATCTACGAGTTCTTCAAGTCTCGACGGGCTGCATCTCTTCGATCTCTGTCAAAACCTTGCAAGTTCCGCGTGGGAGTAATCTGAGCTTTGACATCCGGGCGCATCGCTGTTGTCTCGTTCAGCTCTGCTCTAGTTATCCTGATCAAGTCTGAATCTTGATATTTGGGCGTATCGCCGTTGTCTTGTTCAAATCTTGTTCTAGTTATCGTCCTTGTCGATTAACTGGTCAAATCGACTGGCACACCCTCGGAAATTGAATTCGGGTAATAGCCCGAGGTGTTCGCAGATCCTGACGCTTTTTGTGTCAACAATATGATAGGAAGTAAATAAAGAAATATCAGCACACATTAATATTAGTACCAGTATCCATTCATCACTCAGACGAATGATAGACTAAAAGAACAATAGGTAATGAATTATCATACTTAAATGTTCCTTCTTCAGTCTCACTGGTTACTATATTTGCTGATTTCTGCTCCTGCATAAATTTGTGGTCTGGGCACGCACTTGCCCAATGGTCATCACCACCCAAAATAAAACAATCTCTTTTCTTATTTTACTTCTTAAAACCAGCGGTCTGTTTGGGCATTATATTGTTGTTCTCTTGCTTGTTCTTCTTTTTTTTAATTATGAGGTGCAATTGAATTTTTCTTCTATGCCACAATGACAACAGATGACGCAATTCATTTCCCACGAAAGTCTTTTGCCATCGCTCTTTCTTTAAAATTAAAAGACCCAATAAGCTCAGCCACGCTAAACTCTTGTCTCTTATGTTTTAAAGATGTAGCAAAATTCCTCCAAGAAAGCGGCAACTTAGCGACTATACCGCCGACCACAAACTTATCGGTCAAGACACATGAGAATTGTTCTAGCTCCTTAGCTAGCGTTTGAATCTCATGAGCTTGTTCCACTACAGAATGATTATCAACCATTTTATAGTCATACAACTGCTCTATGAGATACAACTCACAGCCAGCATCAGAAACTCCAAACTTTAATTCAAGCGCATCCCATAATTCTTTGCCAGATATGTATGTAATGTAAGAATCCTCGTAGTTTTCATGCAAAGCTAAAATCACAGCACATCGAAACATGTGGTTGGAAGCAAGGTACGCTCTCTCCTCATATTGACTGAGCGGACCTTGTGGCTGCCCCAATGCGACGTGATAACAGTTTATTGCAATAAGCCACAAGATCATCTTACTATGCCACTTCTAAAATTGGAACCATCAAACACATTTGATTTTAACGCAGCAGCAAAACCATCGATAGAAAATTGCCTTCATTAGGTTTTTGGATTGTTGGAGAATTAGACAATTTCCATATCCATATCAATTTAATCCAGAAATTAAATAGCAGAAATATGATGACATATATGTGTATGTATATAACACTAGCAAAATCTATATCATGAGACATGCTATCAATAGAAACAACATGCACCATATTGATCGTTACAAAAATAATAAACATGAATATGGGAACACGTTTATTAGAGATATCACATTATACCAAGAGGAGGGGCCCATGCCGAAGGCATAGGAGGCTCCATTCGCACTAGTCGACATAGTGCGTTACTTGAAGTAGCAGACCACAGTCGGTGCAGGTAGATGTTCGCAGTGCAGTCCCACGAACGGCCTCCGGAAGAAGACGAACTTGAACAGCTTTCAGCTCCGGGACGAAGAACGTCAGCAGGCGAACACCGGGAAGAAGACGAACTCGCCGGTGAACAGCTTCTCGCCGGTGGACAGCTTCTCGTCGGTGGACAGCTTCCTGTCAGCGGACGCTGACGGATGAAAGCGAGCAGTCGCGGATCGCTCCCCAAAAACCTAATCGCCGCACACCCCGTGCAAGGTTCTCAAGGCGGCGTCGGTTCCGGAGGCACCTGCTCTCTCGATCTCTCGTGCACGTGAAAGAATGAGACGGGAAGTATTCGGATTGCAACTCAACAGTGGATTTGGTGAAATATGTTGTGTCATGCGTCCGCGGTCAAGATGAGAGATTCTCTATATATAGCCTCGAAGGACATAAAGAGACAGGTGATTGTTAATAGTCATGAACACCATTTATGTCACTAGTAACTGATAAATAAATTATCCGTTACTAGTAACTCATTAATCAACATGGTTGATAATGGTATTAGGACTATATTAGTTACCAGTAACCGACACATCAATTATCCGTTACTAGTAACTCACTTAACAACCACTAATTCACCTTGAAATATTCCACTAATAACTATTAACACGTCATGAGTTTCACCTAGTATTAATTCTAGCTTTGAAGTTTTTTTTGATTTAATTGTTAAATATAATTGGTCAAATCCAATTAAATCCAACAAATAAATAAAAGAACACTAAGCTGGGATAAATGATGCTTCTGGAATGTCATGGATGCAAAGAGCAACTTAAATAGCAACTTACTACTTCTAATTCCCCATTGTCCCCCAATGTACATTTATATATTATGGCTTCATGCATTTTCAACCCAACATGCGGTAGCTATGAATTAATATCATGCCACAGGAATGCTAGTTAGCACCGGATGCATTTTATACTGGTTTCAACAACAGTCGTCCCAGCGTGTCCTCTGCTTTTCTAGCTGATCATGAGCAGCATGACTGCTGCGTAATTTTTGCCAAGAATAGGTGACAGAGAGAAACACAAAGATAGAAGTGTGTAATCCAAAAAATATATGATACTTTATAGTTGTTGAAGATTTTTTTATATAATAGGTTATATTGGTATATACACATAGATTTGAGGGATATTTAAAGTTATTTCTTATATATGGGTAATTCAGAAATAAATTAAAGAGATTGCTAAATTGAGAAACAAATTTAGGTGTTACTTTGTTTTATTTCTTATAATGACGAATGTGGCTAATTTAGGTGCAAAATCAGTGTGTTATTTTAATCCTGTCCCATAGTTATATGAAGGCGTGTAATTTTGATACAAATTTAGTTTTTTTAAAATTATGTTTCATTATGGTAGGTGGGTAATTTAAATTTAAATATAAGGGGCTACTTTATTTATGTATTTTTTATAATAACTGAGGTGGGAATTTTTTTGGAACAAATGAACTAATACCTCTACAGAAAATGTCTAAATAAGAGTAACTCCATGTGTTTTCTATAATTAACTTGCTAAGACAATAAAGTTTAGTGAGTTAACAAAAATGAGTACTCTCTCCATCTCAAAGTATAAGACATTTTAAGATTGATGGATTTGAAAGTCAGAGCATCTCAAATTTAACTAAAATTATAGAGAAAATTATAATATTTATGATATCAAATATGTATACTATGAAAATATAAGTGATGAAGAATCTAGTGTTAGTTAGTTGATATTATAAATATTATTATATTATCGTATAAGTTTGGTCAAAGTTAAGATGCTTTGACATTTCAAAATTCTTAAAATATCTTATAATTTGGAATAGAGTGAGGACCTGCCTGCTAGCAAAAAAGGAAGCAGATCGAGCTATATGAGCTGGAATTCGTGTTTAGTATTTTCTTCTTAGCGGAAAACAATATAATGATGGACGCGGACGTTAGTCTTCGTCTTGGTTTCCAGCTTTCCATGCACGCAGTGACGGATTCAGGGGCCTGCCCTCATTTCTCCATTAAACCTCTATATAATTCACTAATTTCTCCATTTAATCTCTATAAAATTCAGCAAAATTTTTATTGTTAATCATGACATGAATTTAGATAGTAAATATTAATCCTAAATCATCATTAAATCTTCATTGTCAATCATTATTTTTATTACTTATCCCCTTGATCGTATGCTGAATCCGCCAATGCATGCACGTTAGTTCTTGAAACTCTTTGCCGGACGCCGGACCTGAGTCCGAGATGGAGGAGAACGCTAGCTATGCTCATCTCCAGCAGGCACTCGACGACGCAATTATAACCATGCATATACAGGAATATTGAGATCGTCTGCACTACAGTCAGGCAAGGCGACTTTACTCTACAGTCATCGATCTGTACCGTCTATTTTTCATCCAACCATGAGGCTTCAGAATTCCACGCTTGGGTAAGCACAGCACTCGGCCCATCTCAGCCCAAGACGACCTTGCCTTCGTCTTCCTCGTTTTCAGCCGGCCCTACGCGGTGCGGCGCCCAGCAGGGAGGTGCCAAGTGTGGTGGCTGGCACGGGTCTCCGACGAACCGCATGCATGGGCGGCGTCCAACGGCACGCGGCAAGTGGTTGGCCAGCATGCGCATGAAAGATATGTATGTCGTCGGTGAAAGGGCGAGCGGGGTCGGCGGTGCATATGGTCCCTACCATCATGCGCGTGAGGGGAGTAGAAGTGGAGGGCCGCAACACAGGTTCCGCAGGAAGGAGGAAGAAACCTGTTTGTCCCTTCCAACACGGCGAGTCGGCGACGAGGAGTTTCTACGCTCGGTAGGTGTGAAGACACTGTTTCTCTCTTTTTTTTTTTGATAATGGATATAAAATCCGATTTTATCTATCCAGGATAGAATCAGACCACAAAATACAAACTCCACACATGACACAAAGTTCGGCTGAAAGTAAAAAACTTACAACCCCACTCAACGCAAACGGAACATGTAAGAGTTTTTGACTAAACAAAACTGACATGTCGCTGCGACAGCCAACCATTTGAACCGAAGAAAACTAAAGCCGACGTTTCTAGTTGTTGCGCCACGGAAGTCAAATGATCCTGAAGTTCTTCACACCGTAGTAGCATCGCCCATTGACACAGCCAATGTGTTTCTCGGAATAATACCTGCATAAGAGATTTTGGTTTGCATTTGTCAAAAACTACCTCATTCCTTGTTAGCCAAATTGTCCAAAGAAGAGCAGCATCTGCTGTTAATAACAGTGTATTATACTTTTTTTCCCAACTTATACCAATTATGAAACAAATCATCAATATTTAAAGGAGGTGATAACCCAAAAAGTATATGTATAGAACGCCACAAAATTTAGCATAGAAGAAATCAAGAAAAAGGTGATGAATTGTTTCTGGAAGATTACAGAGACAACACTGCTTATCTCCATTCCAATTTCTCCTAGCCAAATTATCTTTGGTTAGAATAACTCATCTTTTTAAATACCACATGAAATTTTTTATTTTCGCTGGTAGCTTCGTTTGCCAAATATCTAGCGACACCGTCACCCCACTGTTAATTAATGCAGTATACATAGACTTGACTATGAAAACTCCAGATGTTTTTAGTCCCCATACAAACGCATCTCTTTCCTATAGTAAGTTAACCTGTTGTAAGAAAACAACAATACGAAACCAGTTTGTCAAGTTTGCACCCACTAGATTTCTCCTAAAAGAGATGTTTAGTAAGGGAGAACTCATAACTATGGCAAATGTATCTTGTTTTCTTCTTATAATATTAAACAACCCAGAAAACCTATCTTTAAGAGGATTGTTGCCTAGCCAAGTATCAACCCAAAAACGTGTTTGTGACCCATCTTTGACGTTAAAGTGTCCTAACTTGAAAAAGGTATCCTTAACATTCATCAGACTCTTCCAGAAATGCGAGTCTGTTGGTTTCTTTTCACAACTTCCTAACGTCTTATTTTTAATATACTTATTTCTTAATAATTCTTGCAACAAGCCCTCCTCATTGAGTAACTTAAAAAGCCACTTACTCAGCAAACATTTATTCTGAACCTCCAAAGTTTGGATTCCAAGGCCACCTTGGTCCTTAGGCTGACACATAACTTCCCACTTTACTAACCTGTATTTTCGCTTATGTTGGTCATTTTGTCAGTAGAAACGAGATCGGAAACAGTCATTTTTTTCGAGTACCCCTTTAGGTAGCTCAAAAAAAGACATCATAAACATCGGTAAACTAGAGAGCACCGAGTTTATAAGGATCAATCGACCGGCTGTCAGCAATTTATCTTTCCAACCACAAAGTATTTTCTCAATTCTCTCTTCAATACACTGCCAGTATTTATTAAATAGACTTCTATAATGCATTGGTAACCCCAAATATCGAAATGGATAATTTCCAATGGCACATCCAAACAACTGCGAATAGAACTCTTCGTGATCTTTAGCTTTTCCGAAACAAAAGAGTTCGTTTTTGTGGAAATTTATTTTTAAGCCAGATAATTGCTCAAAAGTGGTTAATAAGAGTTTCATATTAACAACTTTGTCAACATCATGGCTCATGAAAGTCACTGTGTCATCCGCGTATTGTAGGATGGACAAACCATCCTGAATCAGATGGGGAATGACCCCTTCTATCTGACCTGCTTCTTTTGCTCTGACAATTAGTACAACCAACATATCTACCACTATATTGAATAGTATGAAAGATATTGGGTCACCTTGCCTTAAGCCTTTCTTAGTCTGGAAATAGGACCCAAGTTGGTCATTGACCTTAATATTTACATTTCCACCTTGTGTAAACATCTGTACCCATTCACACCATTTTTGTGAAAAACCTTTCATTCTTAACGTTTGTTGTAGAAAACTCCAATTTACTTTATCATACGCTTTTTTGAAATCAATTTTAAATATTACGTCATCTCTTTTTTTTTGTATGTAGTTCGTGCAGTGTTTCATGTAATATAACAACACCCTCCATAATATTTCTCCCTGGCAAAAAGGCAGTCTGGGTTGGTCTTATCAGTTTTTGGGCAATGGTAGTTAATCTATTTGTTGTCACTTTGGTGAATATTTTGAAGGAGACATTCAACAGACAGATGTTACCGAAGTTGAGACGATTAAGATGTAAGGTTCCTTGATGAAATTACGAAAACAATGCCATCAAATCGTCTTTAACTACACCCCAAAAAACTTGATAAAACTCCGGAGGGAAACCATCCGGTCCAGGAGCCTTGTTGTGTTCCATTTGAAATATTGCCTTTCTAATTTCCTCGTAAGTGAAAGGCTTGGTCAATGACTCATTTTCCAAATCCGACACCTGAGTGATATCCTCCGTCTGAGATTCGTCTAATGAAATTAGCGATTCTTGAGAAGGACCGAACAAGTTTTTGTAATAACTAGTAATATGCTCCTTAAGCTGAGCATCACCAGTTATAATAACATTACTATCCTCAAGCTAGAAAATATGAGTCTTCCTATGCCTCCCATTGGCTAGCAAATGATAATATTTAGTATTTGCGTCTCCTTCTAAGAGGTGCTTCGCCTTAGCCCGTTGATACCATTTTAGTTCCTCTTCTCTAAGTAATTCTGCAAGTCTTTCATTTAAAACTTGATTTAAATCAGGTTCGGTGTCATTTAGCAGGGTGAGTTCTGCTTTTTTATCGAGTTCATCCAGTTTGTCTAACAATTTTGCTTTCTCTTTTTTGTAAACTCCACTCACATGTTTCGCCCACCCTTTAATTAAGATGTTGACAAAGCCTTCTAATTTTTGTTTGTCACCTCTCAATAGGTAAACCTACAGCTGTAGTATTCTGCCATATCACTGAAACCATCTCACAAAAGTCGTCTCTTAACAACCAACCTATTTCAAATTTGAATTGGGGCTGATTAGTTGTGGACGAATTGTTTGTAGAGAAAAGAAGCGGAGTATGATCAGAAATTTCTCTAGTGAGAGGAAACACAGTGGAATGTGTGAATTTTGACTCGAAATTTGTGCAAACTAACACCCTGTCTAGTTTCTCAAAAGTCTGGTTTGGCAAATTGTTTGCCCAAGTTAACTTCCTCCCTGATAACTCCAACTCTCTAAGATTTAAAGTGTCAATAACAACATTAAACATGAAGGGCCACCTGTCACTATAGATGTCATTATTTTTCTCATCTGGTCTGCGAATAATATTAAAGTCACCACCTACAATAATAGGTATGGATTCCTTTGAACATACGCGAACCAACTCGGACAAGAAGTTTGGTTTATGATTGGCTTGTGCCGGGCAATAGACCGAGACCAAATTAAACTTAAAATCATCCTCCTTTCTTCTTAACTTAAAACGGATAAAGAACTCTCCCTCCTCAATTTCACCAATGTCAAAATTCAACAAATGAATACCTAGAATCATACCACCAGATCTACCCCTTGGCGCCATACAATGCCAAATAAAATCTCAACCAGCACAAATGGTGTTAAGGGTATGTTGTGGGAAGCATGCTGCTCCAGTTTCCTATAAGGCAATGAAATCTAGATCTTTCTCCTTTGTTAAATCTGACAGAAATCTATATTTTTTACTATCCGCAAACTCATTGCAATTCCAAAAAAAATCCTTTCATTTTAACGACTTTTACTTTGTTTTTTCTTCCTTTTAGACCGCCCCTTCTTTTTAGATAATACAGGGGTTTGTAAAATCAAAGGATCACACCCCCCATCCCCTAGTCCTTCTGCTATATCCGAACAAATGAAATTTAGTGCTTCCAGATCAACATTCTCATCATTAGAGCATTCAGTTGAAGCATCCTCTACTAACACATAGTTTTCGTCCTTGACTTTAGCAGCATCTAACAACATGTTATATTCTATGTCTTTTAAACACTTTAAGGAAGATAAAATATCATGCTCAGTTCTACTTAGATCCACCCCTAAAGCTTTAGTAGAATTTAATAAAGAGACATCATCTCGCATAAAAAAGGAGGGCGGTTTGCTGTAATTTACCTTTTTCGACGACCAAGTCCAGATTCTTCTTTGCTTTCAATTTATCTGCCTTCTCCATAGAGTCCAGACTCACAGCTGAGGCGCACCTCTTGCTGTACCGCACGGGTGAGCCAACCCCACTGAGTGACTTACTATTGAGAATCCCAGAATCAGTCTGCGGGGGCAACAAATCCGCTTTCCAAGTCCCGCCACTAGCTTGGGACAAAACAACCTTTGGCTTTTCACTTGAATTCACCAGCATACTTTGGGAAACGGTAGATACCTCTGACTCTGTTGACACCACCAACTATGTCGCATGAAGCACATTTTGGTGGCCATCACCAGGTGGTAGATCACCATTCTCATTGGTCGATGCATGTACATCCCTGATTTTTTCATCAACATACTTATCTCCTCTGAATTCCCCCTATTTAATTTGTCTTTGCTTGCACCCTTTGGATCCCCCTCCTTCGGATCCTCCTCCTTGGGGAAGTCCATATTAATAAGTTGTGGCTCACCACTAGTATTTTCCTTCTCGACTGCAAACTATAGCTCGTAAACATAGTCCCCAATAACCACATCCACATAGTTCGGGATAAGTGATGGGTCTAGCACTGCTACTTTAATCCTTTCTCTGCCACTATTCTTTGAAAAAAATAGTTTCAACAGCCCTAGGAACACCCAAAATAGTTCCCACTGCCCAAATAACTGAGAATTCTTTAAACTCTCTGGGAAGTCCACTGAACTGCACCCACACCTTCTCAATTTCACGTTTATACACCTCAGTATCAGTGCCCTTTTGAAAAGAAATTTTGCCTTCAACTTCCTTGGCAACCATAGGCCCCCAATTTGACATTGTTTCCAGTAAGTCAGTTGATGGAAAGTTGATAATAAATGCACCAACCCCAGTGGTCTGAATATCCCACTTATGATTCTTAACACGTAGACTTCTTTCAGGTAATAACCTTTCTAGTTCCATTGCCAATTCGTTGACACTAAAAGAACCTTCCCGCACCCATACCAGAGCCTTAGTTTCTTGCACATTAGCTTTCAGAATCTCAGCCACTGGGATGAAATAGAATCCAAGGCCCTCCATAGCATATCCACAAGGAACAACACTTGTGTTTGTTTTTTGCTGTTTGGACACAACTTGGTCGTATGATCTCCAAAGCAAATTTCACAACAAAGCACCACAGTACACTCATGAATTGTGTGCCCTTTGGTATGACACCGGTAACAGAAAGGTTTCCCTTTACTCTTTTTTGCCCCTTTCGATGATTCTGGGAAATCAATGATATTACCTTTCGGCTCCATCGCATGCGGTACCGTATCCCTTGGTTGTTCAACGATCTTCGGCGCCTTGTCAACCATCATGGCAGAGGCTTGCTGAGTCGCAATTGAAGTGCTCCCGCCTTGTGCCCCGGCCTCCACCGGCGTGGGCATCGTGCGGGTAACATGGGCGCCCTGCTGGTGTTGGCCAACAGGCGCCAGTGCTGCATCTCCTCCAGCCGCATGCTGAGCAGCCAGCTCGCCTTGGCCGATCAGGCGTTGAGGGGCGGCGTCATACTCCTGCTGGCCAGCGATTCCCTCGACCGGCGCTGCAAAGCGCTATCCGTGGGCGGCACCATGCTCCTGCTGTCCAACGAGTCCCTCGACCGGCGCTGCGAAGCGCTGCCCTTCAAACCCGCCGCGACCATGGCCACCCGCCCTTCCGAAGGGTCGGCGTCTCCTCGAAGGAGCACGATGGTCATAACTGTGGTTGTTGTACCCTCCATACGGTGCGTTCCCGCCATGATGACCACCGCCATAGCCATAGCCAGGGTCGCTCGCTCGACCAGCGAAGCCTCCCCGTCCTCGTCCACCAAAGTCGGGATTGAATCCCGAATTGAAACCCGGGTTGAAACCCTCTCCACCTCTCCCCCCCACCTCGTCCACCGAAGCCTCCACCATTGCCGCCTTGTGCCACCATTTTTTGCCAACGTGCACCACTTCGGCGTAGGACCGACGTGATGAAGAACGTGGTGGCTCACATGATGGCAGCGGACGTGGGGAGGCAATCAGGCCGTGTCTAGTGCCAGTACGGGAGAAGAGGGCGCATAAACCTTTGGTGGGCCTGTAGAATTTTCCTTTTCCAATTTGGACCCAATCCGGAAAGTTGCTAACAGATTCAGTAATCAGGTCCACCTTGCCATCCGCGTCGATGGGAACACGCGCGGCCGACAGCGCGCTCCCAGTCAAAGGAGGAAAGGAAAGAACTGATCCTTGAAAATCCGGCAATAACGTAGGGCATTCCGGAACTGACGGCGATTCAAACGAATTCTAATTCGAAACTCTGCTGGACCCTGACGGAGCCCCCCTCGCCGGCGACTGGGACGAACCGTCCTGGTATGCCACAGCTAGGTAGTTTCCCAAGGTCCGCAACGGTGAGACCCTCGGTGTTGGTAGAGGACCCTCCGATGGAGGTCCAACCAATCTTTTTTTCACCAACGTTGAGATAATCAAATTTGGTAGGGCTTTATCAACAGAGTCCGGAGACTTACCTGATGCTAGAGTCCGTTCGGCTCTCAGCAGTTGATCCACTGTAAATCCCGCGCCCACTGCTTCCTTCACGAACTCCGGCGTGGTGGGCGTCGACGGTGGAAAGCCATCTTCGCCATCATCCTCCGAGCCTTCAAGATCATCCTGGGTAGACCAAAATTTGGTCTGGATAGCCCCAAGTTGATCAACAACGTGCACTGGCGATGGTGCTTGCCCAGCTGCCACTGCCGCCTCCACTAACTTGGAGAGCTCCTGCCGGCCTCGAGTAGCTCTCCGATCATCCGCTCCATCAGTCTTCTCAGCAGGTCCCGGAAGTGGACACAGCTCCCTTCTTGTTGATGGCGCAAGTGTTAACCGGCGGCGATGCAGGCCACCACCAGCCACGGCATCTCGGACAAGTCCACCCTCGCCACCGCCAGCCCCTGCGACTCACTCCCGCCGGTGCGAGTCCGGCAGGGCGATTGCATTCGCCGCTGCTAGACAGTTTCTCTTTAGAAACGGTTTCTAAGATTTTTCATCTCTCGTTATTAAATAGTTTTGCCACATAAAAACTATGGTAATTTTTAGAATGGTAATGTCTTACTATTTATTTGTTTAATTACACAACTTTTTGATTATCACTAGCACCAAATATGGCGTACTGCCTAAATAAGTCAAAGATCCCATTTGCCAATTTCTGGATTGCCATGTGGATATTTTTATATATATGTTCACTATTATATATAAAAAAACTATTTTCACCACCAACATTTTCATTGCCAATTACTGATTTTCACAGACAGTTTTAATCTTCACCGTCCGTTTGTGTATGGCAAAGATATAGTAAGAATCTCTATCCTGAAATTTGGATTCAGTGTATTTAATCAAAATTTTCAGTGTATTTAATCAGTCGACTTGGCGTCCGGACTCTATCTATCCTGTTTCCCTCTCCATCTCTAGGGAAGTGCTACATACTTAGTACGATTTCCTATGTCCCTATCCACGTGCTTTGTATTGCTAGCTCGTAAAGAATCTCAAAGTTCCCTCTAGATAAGCTATTGGAGCTCTGACCAAGATAAAAGAAAAGCATGTAGCGCGTCAACAATGCATCTGATAAATAATTAAGAAACAAGTTGATGGGATAGGACGAGTCCAATAGGATCGAGATCCAATACACCATGTGAGATCACATAGGTATTAACAACTGAGAGCTATCACAAAGTGTACTATCTCCGTCCTAAAAAAGTGTTATTCTAGATTTGACTAAGTCAAAAAAAAAAAGTTCGACTAGATTTATAAAGAAATAGTATCAACATTTATATCTTAGAATAAGATTAACTATGAAAATATATCCCAAAAAATCATCTAATTATACTTATACACCACATAGATATCAGTATTTTTTTTGTATCTATTTGGTCAAAAACTTGAGACTCATCGACTTCGTCTGAATGATATTTTAGGGACGAAGGCAATGTTAAGGTTTTAACAACTATATATTTTTTTTTAGAATTACACAGTACAACGCAGACACTCAACACTGGCGTCTCGCTGTCGACGGGGACGTCGTCTACAGCCTGAAATTCGCTCCCACGGGAAATCAAACTCAGGACCTGTGGGGTGCCGCTCGAGTGACTTAGCCAACCAGACTAAGCACCCTTTGACGGTTACCTTTGGCTAGCACGGCCTTTCCCTCGTAATATATATGTCTCGCTTGCCTTGGTTGCGACAAAAAACGAACCTTGCTGTGGGTGAACTAGGTGATGCTAGCTTCTCTTCGGCAGAGGACTACAATTTAAAGCCCCCTCCCTCACCCCACATTCCAAGAGCGGTAAAGGGCAAAGGCGCTTACAAAGTGGGAACAAAGAAACCACAAAATGTGAGATGGATAGAAGCCCCCATTAGAGTGCGGGTGACACCGTGTTGCTAGCAAAATCGTACACAAAGATGACCAAAGCTCAGTCGAGTGAGATATGCTAGAAGCTCATTGCATCGCGCCTATGAAACATTTTGCAATATATAAGGAAAATATATATCATCGGTGACCATGGATATTCAGGAAATATAGTTGTTGTGAGGACATTGTGTAGTTTGCTAGAGACGACGAGCCTTTGGCTCCGATAAATAGTAGAGCTAGCACTGTAACTGACAAGATAGAGAAATAAATTGTTAACTGGAATTGTGTTAAAAAATGATTAGAGAGATAAGAGAGTAAAGAAAAGTATTTCAATTTTTGTCTTAGGTATTAAAGACTAACTAACTTCTAATGTTTATATATATCTCTTAGCTAGGCTAGTCTCAGTAGGGTTTGGTATCCCAGTTTCCAAGGCTTTGCATGTGTTGAAAATAGTGTGGACTGATGATTTTATCCTCATAAAACTCATTTTATTCTTATAGAACTTTGATCATACATACCTCTTTTCATCAATATATTATCATGTCAATATATTTGCTAAGGTAATAGCTTATTAATTTTAATAAAACTCTCGTAAAACCTCCAGTGAAACTATCTTACGATTTGAGCTCTGGTCTACATTTTTATTAATTCGATATGTGTTTATGGTGTAAAAAATTGAGTGATGCTGAGATGCATGGGAAGAGATAAGGATCACCAGGGCAATGTTGGTACAAAAGTGTGCACATGCATGGGATCTGGGAAGCATCATCATCCTTAAGGACAATTGTAACAATCAACTTTTAAGTTAACTCTAAGCATTTTTTTATATTTTAATAAAACAGAGTGAAAAACTAACTCTCAATGAATCAAAAACTAAGCTCTTACACGCATTTTACGGTTACGTGAGAGTGTCACATGTTAAGCTGTCTATGCTAAAAAATTTATAATAAAAGTTAATATTATTGGAGAAGTTGTCTTAGAGCTAGTATCTACCTCTATCCATGCAGGTGCGCTTAAGGAGATTTTTCTATGCCCGTATCCACGTGAATTAGCTTTAGCTCGCAAAGAATCTCTCAGTCCCGTTTGTAGTACACAAGCAGTTAAGTAATTGGTGCTCTGATCAAGATAAACAGAAAAATACGCTTTGTCTCGTGAACAATGCAAACTTATGGTAATTTAAATTAACTAGCTACTAGTCCTTCTTCACTGTCCGTGGCGCTTGCGTTGAACTTGACGAAGCAATAATGCAAGTTGATGTACGTGTTGGACCTTCAGTAAGTCCACAAGAATCATGTAGCAAGCTAAGTTATCAAGCTATCTATAGGTCACTCACTCCTGGTCATCATCTATCTATAAATACGCAAAGCAATGAGCATTACACAACACAGAAGGCACACTAGCTACACACAAGAGATCGATCGATATGACTAGCTACACACAAGAGATCGATCGATATAGCATAGCATAGCTAGCTAGCTTTTGCTGCATTCGTGGTTCACTACTACAGTAGCAAGCAAAGCAAGCAATGGAGAACCCTCCGAGTTTTGTAGTGACTCCCATCGCTGCACCTGTCTCTGCAATGCTCACCAAACTCAGCTTCAGTAGGTTGTATATTCGCCGGACAGGTCCAGGCAGCAGGGAGATATCCATGGATGGAAAATCTGATCTGGGCAAGAGATATTTCAGTGACTTCCCGGTATACGATGGTACTGGCTCCGACGCCAAACTCGTGGCTCGTGTACAGGGACTCTCAATCCAAGCTGGTAACACACACCAAATATTCACCATTGTGTTTGAGAACGAGAGGTATGTATGTATGTATATTTTACGCCGTATATATACCTTCTCTGCTCCATGTTTTGATACGTATAAAATGGTATATATGTATGTAATCTGTATACAGGTTCAAGGGCTCCACGCTCCTTGTCAATGGAGTGATAACAGGTGGGTCTGATGAATGGGCAATTTACGGTGGAACCGGAGTGTTTGCTATGGCGAACGGTGTCATAAAAAGAAAATATCTTGCCGATAGGAATGGTGGGAATACTGATGAACTTACCATGGAAGTTTTCTGCCCGGTGATTGGCTCATCACTACAACAGCCAACGGTACATATATACGATGAGAGAAATCTATATATCTTTAATTGATAGATAGAATGCAATCAACTGCATGCTGAAGGACAGTAACGGCCTTTTATTTTTGGACAGTAAAAAATAAAACTTTGTGGGTATATATATACTGGATTATGCAGGGCTCTGCTGTGACGAAGGTTGGATTATGGGGTGGACAGGGAGGGTCACAACAGGACATAACGGTGCCACCAAAGCGTCTGCAGAGCATCACCATTCGCAGTGGCAATGCTATTGACTCTATTCAGTTCACCTATACTGACAAAGATGGCCAGAAGCACACAGCTGGCCCATGGGTGGAACTGGTGGCACTTCTCAAACGGTCAGTGAGTTTTTTCTTTTCCATTTGGATTGTATTGTATATTACTCTTGTTTATCGACTAATTAATACTAGCTAAACAATGATGAAAATATAAATGACGCACAGAAGCAGCGAGCGTTACTGAACATTCTGCCATTATATACAGACTCTTATACAAATATATATCTCTTCCTCATGCGTGCAGATTGATCTTTGCGACGCCGAGTACATCAAGGAAGTTTCAGGAACATACGGACCATATGGAAATACTACTTACTTAAACTCATTCAATCTTGTCACTAGCACCAGAACCTGGGCCCCCTGGGGCATCAAGAATGGGACACCTTTCTGCATCACCGCGCCAGCCAACAGCAGCATTGTGGGATTCTATGGACGTTCGGGAAGGCTTGTCGATGCCATTGGTGTTTACGTGCGTGAATTTTCCTAGCTACTCCGATGATGGTTTAATTTGGTTCCCAACTTCACTTTCCTTTGTTTCACGGCACAACAAATAAATACAGTGAGCTAGCCAGAGACAGTTTATTGTTATTTCATGCAACATCCATCCTAGACATATGTTGCCTGTGGCCATTTCATTTTTCTGTTTAAATAAAGGTCTTCGATCTCCTAAACAAAGCGATACATGTTTGTGTTATTAAATTTTTCCTTTTATCAGATTTGGGGTTTTTCATTCAACATGCTTTATGAGTTTGTTTACTTATTACTTAATTTCTAATTACGAGCGGTTCTCATACTGACACGGGGCCAAAGATCCTCCTTTTTCCTCGTCTCGGGCCGCCGCTGTTGTCCTTACGGCGGCCCGAAAAGGCTCCATCGCACCTCCATCCCCCCCTCCCCCCCCCCCCTCTTCCTCACCCCTACTTCACCACCATGCCTCCCCCTTGAAGCCCCCATTCAACCTAGCCTAATGGTGTGGCTGGCCGACCAACTCTTGCGGCCCACCAGGTTGCTGGCATGTTGGCCAAGGATCTGGCAAGCTCTGGATGCTAGGATTGCTAGCGTACGACGGGCTGCTAGCTGGTTCTGTGGTGGCATGGAGTCTGTTGCATTTTTGGGGCCTTGTGGCTTTTGCTCTTGTCATCGGAGCTGCCGTTGTGGGTGGTATGGGTGGCTAGTTGTATAGTCTCTGGGTGAAGACCCTACTTGGTTCCTCCGGGCCGGCGACAGTGACACAACTTGCATCATCTACCTTCCTAAAGTTGTTGTCGTTGATTTTAGCTCGGTCAAAAGACCTACCAGTGTGCTTTTTCTAGCGTTTTTGGCATCTGCGGATGTCAATATCCTTCCTAAAGACATCACTGAAGCACTTATGTAGCAAGCCTCTTGCTACTTTTGTCGGAGCTGCTCCTTCTTGCGTTGTGCCTATGTGTTCTTGAAGCTCCTCTTGGTCTATTCATCCTGCTAGGTGTTGCCACAATCGATTGGTTCTTCGTAGCATATACTTTGCAGTTGTCGCTCTTCTTTGATGGATGCTTTGTTGTTGTTGCTGCTCGAGCGGATACTTTGCCGTTGTCGCTTCAAGCTCCCCCCCCCCCCCCCCCCTCATGCATGCAGTTGCTGCTGAGTGCGTGTTGAGCCCCCACTCCTTTATTGATTGGTTCTTCGCAATGGATTGATATTTTGCCGCCGTTGCTGCTCGGGCGGATACTTGGCCGCCCACGTCGCTCCTAGCTCCCCCTTAGGCGGTTGCCGCCGAGTGTGTGATACCCTTTGCAGATGTTTCATTGTGTGTGCTCCGGCGGAAGCTTTGTTGCTACGCTTGTTTCTTGGTGGATGCTTTGTCAACTGCGGCTTCATTTAGTGTGTTGACAACCTTACGTTGATGTAGTTTTCTTTGCAGGTCCAATTATTTATTTGTGGTGGAGGGCCTCTCCCTAACGCCTTTTTTTTCTGTTATGTTGTCGTTTAGGTTTCTATTCATTTTCTCTGTGGTTATGTAACTGACACTATAGAGGAAAAAAGAGATTATATACGAGCACCAAATATGGCATACTACCTAAATTAGTCAAAGATCTCATTTTCCAACTTCCTAATTGCTATGTGAATTAATTAAGGTGCCCCAGGTTCATTGTTTAACCACTTTAACCAAACATATATATACTTTCACTATTGCGAAATGTAAGAGCCTTTTAGTTTGATTTTGTCCTTATTAAATTAGATAGGACAAACTGAAACGAATCTGAAGAAACTTGCATGTTCTTTTTACCTTGGTCATGATCTGCCAGCGCATATAATATATGACCTTTTTTTTTGAAACTATATGACCTGATCAGACCCGGTGTAGTGTTCTGTGTTGGGTTGTATTGGGTCACGGCTCGAACATATGACCTGAGCCAGACCCGACGCCTAGGTGGGTCTCGTCAAGTTTTTTCGGGTCCGTGGACGTCATCTCCATCGGCGCAGGCGGGCGGCCGCAGCCCCCAGCAGGCGAAGTTCCTTGACGACCCCATCGCTCTGGGCGCCTTCCGCGGGCACCAGCGATCTAGCTAGGTGTGCTGGCTTTCTGGTCCAGTACTGTCGTTCTGGGCAAAAGAACCGCCGTAAAGGTAATCACGCCATTTGTCAATGGCAACTAGGAAGCCAGTAAACAAAGCACGCATATATAACGGCGATGGCAGTTAGGGAATCAAATTATATCGTAACTTTTTTTTATGGCAATCAACACATTGGTATAGATTTTGACAGCAATAAGAGCAAAAGAAGCCCGACATTCATCATACCAGCGGATCGATCGGATAGGTTGACGACACTTGGGCGTTCATCGCGGCGGCGGGCGATGAAGGCTGCGCAGACCTGGGAAGTTTATGCCTCGACGACGACGAGGCGGGGACGGTGCCCGACGACGACGTCCACACTGCGGCGGAGGATGAGAAGCAGCAGCGCAAGGACACGCGCTCCAAGAAGCGGCGTGCGCGGCGGAGGCGGAAAGCCAACATGGCCGTCGTCGAGGACGGCAGCGATCAGGGCGCCGCCGGGTACGGAGACGGGGACGACGAGTGGGCGGAGCTGGAACCTTTCTTCTTCGACGCGGCGGCGCCAGAGGTACTGGCCGAGCACGGCAGACGGATGCAGAGAGAACAGCAGGAGGCCCACAAAAGGAAGCTGATCAGGGCTCGCGAGGCCGCCTTGGATCGGATCCGCGAGTATGATCCCAAGGATGGGAAAACTACTACGGAGTACTTCCGAGTTGAACACGTCGACGACATCCTCACGTTCGACCACGACGAGGAGTGTAAGTTGTTATTTTGTTACCCACCTTTATTTTTCGATTTGACAATTCTAATAACTCTGTTCATCTCATCCACAAACAATGCATCTATGTTTCAACATCTATGCGCATGTATACCTACTAGGTTTCATCCAAAACCGACATGGCCCTGTTCGCCAAGCGTTTTGTGGCTGATAAGGTGGCAGATGTTGTTTTTCTGTGGGAGAAAAAACACTGTTTCAGTGGCTGATAAGCCAAGCGAACAGGGTGATGCATCAATCTAAGTAGTCTAAAGCTTTTTCTTTTCTTGCACTGCAGCGCCACTTGGTCCAATGAGAGACACTGAGGCAATGATCTATGTACATGGCACTGTCAAGGATGACTCATCAGCAAATATGCTAGCTTCAGATGGTGGGAAGAAGTTCATTGCCAGTGACTCTGCAAATCTACGCTCCATCAATGTAACTTCCTTCTCAGATGGCAATAGCTCAGATAGCAATATGCGGTTTATTCTAGACTGCTCTGCAAATGTCTTCTCCATAAAGATAGTCTCCTCTGATGTTGGCTTTCCGATCGAAGTCTATGGCACCGTAATTGCCAGAGACTATATTGATCTCAAGTGTGTTTATCTCTTCCGCCGAGATAGAGATCATTGCCAACTCATCTTGTCCAAGGTAAATCAGATGCTCGTCTATAAATATTGGGTGGTGGGCTAACTTAAGATTGTATGACGACATTGGGTGTCAAATATTTAGTTTTTGGTTATTGTGACCAAAGCACATACTTAGCTGTACTTAATGTCTATTGATCAGCAATGTAGCTGTGGTTATCAATAAACACCTGCAATTCCCTAGGTGAAGACTTGGTGTTGTGTGCTATTTGTCTCTTTTTGGATGGAATCATATGATTTCTAAATTGAAAGTGTTCATATAATTTATCAATCATTAGAACCTAAAATGAGCAAATCAATCTCTTGGATGAACTAGGGAGAGGATGGATGGATGGATTCGCAAATCACTCTCTCTCTAGGGCTCTTGCTCTCTTCTCACACTCACAAGACCTATCGCTCTAGGGTCTTCATCATTTTTCATTGTAAACCGAAACGATATCCATCTTGGGGCTAAGTGATAACCAATGATGTTCATTCTCTTTGATCACTATGGCTAAGCTACGCATAGCCTCTGCAAAACACACATTAGTCACAACAATCTTTTACCTGTCGTTAATCACCGAAACCAATAGGGTCATGATTCTTCAGGGATATAAAAGCCCACTACAACTGATGCCACATCCCTTAGCAGAAGGCCCAATTCAGGAAGGAGACTCCTTTCGGAATGGGGCTCCGCATCCCGACCCATGAAGGAAGAGGTGCGAGGACCACGACCCGACCGGCCCAGGGAGGCAGACGTGCCCTGGAAGACGTGACTACGCCTCGTTCGACGTAGAAAGTGGGACGACCCCTCGGTTCAGAAGACGTGCCCGCAACCCAACCTTGGTCGACGTCCCGCCATCCCACGCAAGCCAAGGTCTCCACGGCGAGGCTATAGGTTACGAAGGACAAGAGTGGGTCCCCTAGGATAAGACACGACCGAGGTCAAAACCTACAAAGGGAGCCGAAGAGTGACCCTTTTTGCCCCTATCTAGGAAGAGGACCAAGGAGATGAGGTCGTCGGTCTCCAGCTGGTGACGATGCACTCTTCACAAGATAAGAACGGGGCTCCAAAGCCACGACGGATCGTACATCCCGAATAATCTGAAACACAAGATAACGCTCTGATCCCTGCCGAAATTGGGACAGGTCGCGTTCCCAATCAGGGACAGGCCAGGACAAGATTCTTATACAAAAAGAAATCATACCCTTTGCAGGGCGAAGTCAGTCTCAGGTAACCCCGGCCCCTACAGAAACCCACCGAACGGGAAGTACATCAGGTACGGGGTCTCGGGAGAACGGGCGCACGCTGACTAGGCGGGGAGAGAATCCCGCTGTCAACAAGAACAAAAAGAACTAAAAGAAGGTACAACGGTGTACCCGCGAACGGACGGCCACGACCCGGCCCCTACCATCGACGGTACAGCAGATGACCATACCTCCGCAGGACTGCAGGCGTAACCGGACCCCCCATCCAGTAACGCAAGGAGGGGTTGACACGACACCAACCCCCCGACCGAGTGCGGCGAAGTCTAAGGGCAATAGGAATAGAATATTCCAAGTATCTACCTCAGGAAGACGAGGATAAGGCACAACACCCCACGTAGATCCTTTCCGGTCCACACTTGTAACCATCTCCATCCTCTTTGCAACTATAAAAGAAGGACGAGATGGACGACGCACAGAGACGAGCTAGAACACACCCACTCACCGAATCACTCAGAAACTTGGGACTCGCACTCCCTCTCTTGACCCAGCTTGTATACCCCCTCCAAGCAGAGATACAGAACACAAGCAGTCTCACACTGGACGTAGGAATTTGTTGTCCGAACCCGTATAAACCTCTTGTATCTTTGTCTCACCATTCGAACCCGACACGCGTACAAATTTATTTGTTGGTAGTTTCTTAACACCGACACTAGTATTGAAAGTTTCAGTATTCAACCTAGGTAGAGATAAAAAAACGATAAAAAATAATGCTATAATACAAAATCCGAGAACGATCGGTATGGTTTTTTTTTCTTTTTTATCAAAAAAAGAGTATACAATACATAAAAAGGTTGCAATAATTATGCCAACATTATTCTTTTGATGAAAACAGAAATGGTGTTAGAATACCGAAAACAACACTACTAGTTTGGTACCACCCCTCGCTACTAATCATAATCATACAAGTACAGACATAGCAAAAAGACGTAACAATTTAGACCACACCAGTAACAATTTGGACCGCACCATAGTAACAATGAGTAAACAATGAAGAAGACAATGGCAATGAAAACAACACCAATGACAATGGCAATGAAGACAGCACCAGTAGCAAAGGGAGTCATCTTTTTCATGCTTCCATTGGCAAAATGACAGCTAGATCTCGAAGCTTTCTTGCGCTCTTGCTCCTGCTCAACCTTCTTTTCCTCAGTTGCACCTTCTTCTATCTTCAGATCTTTGCACACTGAAACACAGCCCGTATCCCAAGTTGTGAATTGTTTTGAAATTTTTACTTTAGAATTGGGTTCATTAACTCTTTGTGATAGCCCATTATGAAACAACCACCGCAAAGCACGTCACTGCAACAGTAGTCAACGCAATTTTTTTTCTCTTCATGTGAATATCGCCCTGTAGCTTTGAGTTGAACTTGTGCAAACTAAAAAAGAAAACAAATATGTATATTATTGAGTTCACCAACAATAATTATTGAATCGCATGCGCATGTAGGTGAATTAATTAATGTGCTCTGACATCCTCTCTTAAAAAAAGATATCGCATAAAAAACCGAGAGAGATAGAGACGGGTCCAGGAAAGACGGGGGTTTTCGGCTTTGGTGCCATGTTTCAGAACCCCTCCCGCCGTCCCCGTCGGCTGACTCCTTGTCAAACAAAAACCCACCCCTTCGTTGCTGGCTTGATGGGAGCCCGTCCTGGGCCCTCTCCGCTTGGGCCCATCCTGGCCTCTTGGGCCCTCTCATGTTGACTGTCCTCAGAATGCCGGACGACGCTGCTCAAGTTTGTTTTTGGTTTGGTTGCTACAGTAGTACATAGTGCTTCTGACGCCGCTAGCTGCAAACAAAAAGTTGGGCAGGAGCTAGCCGCTGCTGCCACCTGCCGGTGCATGCCAATCTTTTTCTTCAATTCCTGTTGAATTGGATGTTTTGTCGATATACATGTATGTAGCTGAATTCCTGCCCCCGGCCGTCAGTTTGACCATCGGATTGCAATGCATTGGGACGAAAAGATCGATCATCATCTAGGAGAATGGGAAATGGAAGCAAAGCAATTAAGAACCATGCATGCATGACAAACACATGCCGCGTGCAGTTGTGCTGTTCGATCGGTTCTCCGAGATAGCAGCGGCAAGCAAGAAGCATCCAAGGAAGCCAAGGCCCCACTGCTAGCTTCAAGCAACGACATGCATGCATGCACGGGAAAGATCGACACACCATGACAACAACTGCACTGCACGTACACGTTCGCCGTACCGGGATCATATATATCTTTTTTTTTTTCACGAGACGTTGTTTGAGTTGATTGTTTATATCTTTTGATGTAGAGGTCGGATATTAAATATATCCTTTATCTAAAAAATTGTACGTACTCCGATTCTACGTGCCCAATCAAAGCTCGGAGGCAACAAACTGCCATTTTTTTCCACCTCCCTGTACTGTACTGTTTGTACTGTACGTAGTGTGTATACTGTATATCCGCGCGTGCGTGCGTGCCTACTTTCCACCAAATTGTCGATAGATTAGATAGATGTGATACTCAAAACCTGCGTGCTGGAGTTTAATTCTCTGTATGTACGTGAGTGAATTCAAACCGTGCATCATTCATGCATCGTCCACCAAATTCGTTCACAGCATTCAATTCAAACCGTGCATATGCATGCATGCATCGTCCACCCGGACGTACTCCAAATCCATGCCTTACTTATTACGTACATCTCTCTTCTCCTCCGTCGTCGTCCCTATCGTGCATGTTCGGACTATATATGGCCCGCATGCATCCACATGTTTAGCACTGTTTTTAAGCTACTTATTAAAGCACAAATAAGTTGAATTATTCTTGATGCCAGATGGATATAACGGCTGCTCTTGATGTTGCTGTCGCTGAAAACTGTGGCCGTAGTTCCCTCTCTGTGGCAACAACATGTAATTATCTCTTCTCCTTTATCATTAGTGTCGGCCTTGTTCAATTCCGAATCTTTTTTAAAAAGTTCACAGTAAACAGTGGGACAACATGCTGTTTTGCTGCAGTCCTGGCTTTCTTGTACTGTTATATGATGACGCTGACATCGATATGTTTTCTTTTCCTTTCATCGATATATGACGACCCTGATATTTGTATCGCACATCATCCATGACTGACTTGTGAGCTAACTCTAACGAGATTCAACTGCCAACACGTACCTCTGCAACTCTATTTCTACAGCGCACGTACGTGTTGGCTCCTCCCCACGAACAACACGCGTGCGTAACTGCGTATTGCATTCGCGCGTCTCCATCGGGAACTGAAATTAATTTCAACCGTGGATCCGAACTAGCGACAGGTAGATAGATATAGCATGGTACTACAGTAGATAGCTATGTATAGTGTTGAACGGTCCAAGCTATCCTGGCTGTCAGTTGTCATGCATGGCATATATATGCTTAGTGTTATTTGGTGTTATTAAGTCAATTTAAGTATATACTATGAAAATAATTTTATGTAAAGAATATTGATGTCATTTTCTATAAATTTAGTTACATTACATTTAAAATAATCTAACTTAATTAGGACAACGACTAAAGAAGTTAATTTAACTTAGGATGCATGCATGTGGCCATGGACGGCAATATTGTTTTGGTTAATTACTCTCGATCGATCTGCATCGTCAATTAAGATGCATATGGAACAGTTGTTTGGGTTGCCTTGATCTGCGCTCGTGTACGTACGTGTGCAATGCCATGCTCTTCAGCGCATGCTCACGCTGCCCATGCAAATAAGCTAGTGCATGCACTACGCAGCAGGAATGACACCTCCGGATCCGATGGCATGCACCAGCACACAGCACGCAGCACGCAGTTATGTACGGACACGTACACATGCATATGCCAACAACATCGATCGGTTCCTCTCTTACAAGTTGTTTGGATCGCCAAAATGTAACGGCATGAGATTACGTCCGCAATTAAATAACGATACAGTTGTTTGGTCCGACCCGGCCCGTTATAACTTAACGTGCAATAGGATAACGCTCCATTGAACTGTGATACCAGCCCATCCTGGCCTGTATCTCATTACGTGACCGGCTCCGTCTCAACTTCCTCTCCCTTGCGGTATCTTTCTGAGTGGCGGCGACGACCACAACCTCACAGCGCTCGTCGGCGGCGACCACATCTCGCAGCGCTCGTCGGTGAGCTCTAGAGCTCCACCTCTCCTCTCTCTCCCCTTTCCTCTCTCTTCTCCTCGCGTACTAGCGCGATTTAACCCTAGATGGCGTTTTTTCTTCAGGTCGAAGATTGTTGACGGAGAAGAGGACGCGCGCGCTTGCCGGTGAACTCTCTCTAACGCTCCGCCTCACTCTCTCTCCCCTTTCCTCTCTCTTCTCTCCGTGCATCGCGGTGCAATTTTTTCTTAATCCTGGATATTTTTTTTCTTCAGGCTCAAGAGGACGTGGGACGCAGCAAGCAAGGCCCTTCACCGCCGAGTCTGGGAGTTGTTCTCCCTGCCTTAGGTATCATATCGTGGTTGCCTTCCTCCCCTCCTTCTCAAATCCTCAATTTTTTCATGCACTTGTATTGCAAAAGTAGGATCCGGGTCTGAGTGTTGGGAACGTTGAATAAAATTGGAGATATTTTTGTTGTGTCAACAAAGCTAAAGTATCTAATGCATATTTTCAATTCCATGTCACCACTGATGCCTTGATGTAATTGTATTTGAGTGACTAACTAGCAGATCCATTCCATACAAATGATATGGTTCATGAAACTGACATTTCTGCTCATCCATTCAATTATCTAAATAAAAATTCGATTTCATTTGTACAGTCTCATACTTCTATTTGCCACTCCATATATTTCTGCTCATCCATTGTTAAGTGCCATAGTATCTGCCATAGAACAGATTAATTAGCATGTCAGGTAACTTCAGGCTTTCAGAGAGATGACCTTAGCAAGTGTACATGTTGCAAAGTCTTGCACATATCAATTTATTCATTGTCAGTAATCTGGTAATCGCAGACAGGGATTCACAAAGATGTAGATTATATGCACTGCTGCGTAGTTGTAGAAGGAGGCTCACCATCGCAGCCACCAATATGCTTCCCATTGATGAAGACATTGGGACAGTCCTGTGTCCAGTCCACTCCTTGAGAGCATTCTGGAGCTCAGACCCATCACCTAAATAAAAACAGGTTGGTTCAGTAAGAGTTTCCCTGAAATCCCATGATGCTAATCACTATGCATAGTCCTAAAATATGAAGCACAACAAGACCCGCTAAATGTTTGACGTGAGTGTACCGTCAGCACTCAGTAGTCATAGTAATTTGTGATTGGAACCACAATACTTCAGCTTAAAAGAATATGATATAATCCAGTAAGTGAAACAACACGAAACATATAAGACAGGTTAGCAACATACCCCTTGGCATTTGGTACTTTATTTGTCAGGTCATTTGTTCTTAGTTTTTTTTCTATGGACAAAGCAGGTATGAGACTGTACAAATTAAATCGATTTTTTGTCGATACTCGTTGGCCAACACATAGAGACAACGGTGTTACAATTCTTTTCCTCCAATGGGTGGTTGTCTTCTAAATTTATCGGTTCTACTTAGTCGAGACTTTAGTCGTTTCAAGTGCTTGTGTGAGTTTTAGTCGAAACGATGGGGGACAACTTGTTAACTGTTGTGAGTTCGGATCTTTGTAATAATTGGTTTAATTCTACCATTTGGTAGATGAAGCCGGATAGTTTCTATCCTTTATCTAAAAATATATTTTTGTTCTCACGAAACTAAGCACGAGTATGCTCCTGAAACAACATAAATTCCTAATTAATTGAATCCAAAACTTGTTGTCTCAGTTATCCAAAACAATGTATGTATAGTGGTGAATATTCAGTGCAATCCAAATAAATTTAAACCATGTATAAAAGGTTGATTTATTGTTAAAGTCTATTATTTTTACAATATAGCTCTGGTTTCAATTATTTACAAATTTTGGTTCTAAAATTGGGCAGCACAGTTGCACCGGTGGCATTGTTTTTAGAGAAAGCACCTGGTGCATTGACCGTTTTCAAAAGGAATGCAGATCATTGTTACTGAATTCATCATATCTATATATTGATTTTAACCTGATGAATCCATTTTGATGAATTTATGTGTTGTTCAGCTAGTTACTGTTTGCATACTGTATAGTCTTTAAAACTGTACTTTTCAGGTTCAGCAAATAGTACGTCTTCAGAATCTTTGACGACATCAGCAAGGCCTCTATCTTTTCTTTTATTTCGAGCTTGACTTTACTGGAATTTCTTGATTCCGACATTTTTGTTTGGCAGTCTGCAATCTTCTATAGTTTCCACGTTTTTGAGTTTGAGTTCACTTGCAGTCATCAGTGTGTATCTGTCCTTTGATCACTGTGTGTTTTTTTAGGTTCAGAAAGTTCAGAGTTTTCCCTGCTTAGTTCAGTGTAGTATTACATCAAGCCCACATCAGGTTTTGTGCTGCTACTATGTCCCCTTGTTCTGCTCTCTGCTCTTTCTTCTGAAGAAAATGGATTGATAGCTGCAGTTTTTCTTGGTCGACCATAGCTTCAATTTCATGGCTTTCCAACCCGACGCAGCAGTTGCGCAAATCTTACATTTTCTGATGCTTGCTGCCCTCTCCTCACTGAGGTTGCAGTGGGTCCACAACTGCATCTCAATAGTCGAAGTGCTTTGCAATTTTATTTCGCAGTTTTTTTTAGAAACAAGTATTCATCATGTGTCTAGCATTACTATATTTATAAACTCGATCTTTTTTGTAGAGGGGGAGAGAAGGAAGCAATAGAAGGTGGAGAAAGATAGGATTTGCATATTCATTAAAGACTAGAAGATGGAAGAAGAGATTGATAATGTTGGCTATCTTGAACGCGGTTTTTTTTGCCCCTGAGGGCATGTGCCCTCAGGGTATGGACCGTTAGATTTGTGCACAACATGAAAGAGATATTTTTTTATTGTCTCTCTCCTGCTGTGCACGAATCTTGAAGCAAATCTAATGGCCCACACACTAAGGGCATATGCCCTTAGGGGCAAATTTAACTTTACTTGGCTATCTTTCATTATAGCATTTCTCAAGTGCTAAATTGTACTAGACTTTTAATTATATTTTATTGGATCTAAGTTTTCCGCAAGTGTTAAACTTGTTGGTTCACAATATCATTAAACTCCTATATTAATCATTTTTCTATCATGGAATGACCATTTTATTTGGACTGAATATGTTGCTGTAATGATGGCATGGTTACCAGTTTTAAGTTTATGTATTTTGGTGCTCTTTAATTATTATCAAGATATATTCTTGCATTTGAGTTCTTTGATATGTCTGTTTTTATTTATTATGATTCTATGATAAGCATGGATTCTTGTATTGCATTGGACAGTCTGTTAGATTAATGATGAGGCTGCTAGTATTGAAATATAGAAAATGGATTCTAATATGGCAGTACCAAACACTGTAACGGTATTGGGTACCTTTACAGTGTGCAAACAAATTAAGTAAACAGTAACGCAATGAAATCCCCACCGCAATCCATTTCCCATACCGTTTCTCTTACCATTAAGTGAACCAAACAGCTCGTTAATTTATTATCAATCGTGTCATGGCCCAGCCTTGTGTTTTGTACGTGGCTAGTACATAGTACTCGCTCCACATGTGTTGCAATTCTTGGATCCATCGATGATGTTACAATCTCTAGCAGTTACCAGCTTCCAGTCCTTCTCATGATATGAAGCTTGCAGTAGTCAACATGGCTATTGGTGCTAGCTCTAGCTTAGCTGCACTGAACTAGGGGGGGCGAGCAGCGGCCGGGCCCCTCATCCGTAGTGTGTCTCTATATATATATGTGTATATACATATATATACATGTATATGCACTTTGTCGCTCTTGTATTTTGTCTAGCCGGAACCAGCCCCTTTCTCGTTCCGTTGGTTCCGCCACTGGCACCGTTAGTGAGTAATGGTGCTCTGCAGTCGGCGTGCATGTCAGTCTCTGATGGAGTGACCGATGTGCCAACTAGCTAGTAAAATTGTTTGGTTCGTTCGAGTGGTGAAAATGTAGCAACTCGATCTGGTTTTGATGTAATAATAAATAACCATACACAACAAGTGTATACATATATTACCAAACCAAATAAATAAATAACAGAAACAACCATCGATGAGTGTACTTTACTAACTTATATATTATTATAGTACATATACGGTCGTCGTCACGACCCTGATTTAATCTGCGTCGTCCATGCATTGCATGTTCTCACAATCTCACTAGCGTTTACTGCTTGCCTGCTGCTCTACTGCAGTTGGAGAGAGGAATGTAGTAATTTAATTTAATTTAATTACTGTTACTACTAATGGCAACCAGGGCAGGCATGCACACGTACGAAAATTAACAAAAGCTAGATCGAGCACAGCATGCACGACGCAGATGGAGCACCTCCGACTCCGATGGCAGCAGCACACACAGCACGTGACATGCATGGCCATCTCTTCAGCTAGGAGACGACAGGCTCTCACGGCTGCGGCGGCGCACCGGCGCCGTCGGCGACATCGACGCTGGTGGTGCAAGCGAGAAGGCGGCGGAAGATGGCGCGCACGGCGCCACAGGACGCCTCGTGCAGCCTCCGCACCACGGCGCACCCTTTCTTCTTGCTCCTCTTCCGCCGCCGGCTCCTCTGCTTACGCTGGTTGCTGCTGCTGCTGCCACCGAGCCCCAGTGCGTCGTCCACCCTTTCGTCTCTGCTGGAGCTGCCGCCGACCGAGCCAGCAGCGGCGGCGGCGTCCGTGGACGACGACCCTCCGCCGTTCCGCTGCGGGAGGAACAACGGGAACACGGCGGCGGCGCCACGCTCCCTAACACGGCCAAGGCACGCCATGGTGCGTTCCGGCACCGTCTCCTTCCTCTTAGAAAAGGTGTAGCTGCGGAGGTACATCTGCCGGCACGAGTAGCTGTCCACCACCCGGGGACTGCAGTACCCCGCCGCCGACGTCAGCTCGCCGCTGTTCCGCATGCTTCCGCTGCCGTTGTAATAGTAGTGGTGGTGGTGGTGGTGGTGGTACGACGACGCGCTAGCGCCGACGCCGCTGGCGGCGGGGCTCTCCTGCCCTCCCTGGCGCCGCGCCATGGCCACCGACTTGACGAACTCGGCGTCGGACTCAGGCCACTTGTACAGGCTCACGTAGTTGGCCCGCACTGGCAAGCGCGCGTCCACGCACCCTATTGCCGCCTTGCAGTTGCACCCGGCCGCCATTAATGGCGCCCGTGTGTCGTCGTCGTCCCAGTCGGCCAGCTACTACTGCTCGGCTACTTAGTACACAATTACTAGCTAGATAGCTTACAGCTGATCTGGTTGCATTGCATTTATTTGCATCAGCCGCGCGTGTCGACCACCGGATCGAGCTCGCTGTGAGAGGGGGACGGTGATCGGTGTGGGGTATATAAGGGAGACAGGGAGACAGCGACTGGACGACATGGACGCCATGTGAGGAGGTAAAAGGTGGAAGAAGGAGAGCCCTGCTGCTTGGCTTTGGTTGCAAGGAAAGGTGCTGCGATTTTGCCGCGAGAATGATCATATGGCTGGCATCATCATGGATCGATCGTGGTCACTCTCGTGCTGTGCAATGATCGAGTAGTGCTGTGTGGGCTGTGGCCATGGCTTTGATCGAACTTCCTTCTTGCATATGCAGCCTCGATCGGTCAGCAGTCAAAATATGAGGCCTTCAGCAGCTCTGAAAGTCTGAATAATTCATCCCAGTGCAAAGGCAGGCGAAATGATGTCAAAAAAACTGACATGAAGTAACTTGTATGACACAACTCATCAGTTTGGTCACGTTTTCGGTTCTGAGGATACATCAGTTTAATTTGGGCAAAGTCCATGTGTTGCTAACTTGTTATTGTTCGTGGTTTGGCAGGAATTTAGACGTGATATATGTTCATTATTAATCATGTTATTATACGTGGCGTATTCGACCGCCATGCCGCCTATATTTTTTCTGTCAGGGTGGTAGCCTACCATGTCCATGTATCAAATTATCAATGTATGCTTGCAACAGTGGAGTGGACATGTGTATATACATTAGCTACGATCCTGCATTTCAAAATGTGAGATGTTTTGGTTAATTTTGTCCAAAGTCAAACATCGCTAAGTAGATATATATAGAACAACATAGTAGACATCTATTTCATCAAATCCACTGTTGAATATGTAGTTTCTTGTAGTATATCTGTTGCTTTTTTAACATGTACGTTGCTACAGCTTTCTATGATTTTGCTCAAACTCAGAAGAAATTAATTTGAATTACGGACACAATCTCGAGAACACTTTACATTTGACAGCAAAGTGGGTCAGTTCCATCCATCCATGCATATGGCAGTATGATCAACCCTGCCTGACGAAGCAATTGGGTAGATCCGCGTGTTGAGCTAGCTCAAGGAAGACAGACAGCTCGACAGAGGCAAGAGCTAGCGTGCATGGATTGAAATGATTGTATTGAAACCTGTGGTTAAGGACTCATGATGCCGCATATGCGGGGTGCGTATTCCGAGGGATGACACGCCGCTCGCTTACTGTTAACAAATACAGCTACTTACTCCTAATGACTTGAACACATATATACTAGACTGTAATTTGGAATGACAGGACAGTATGTTAATATGCTATCTAGTGATACATAGGCTGGTAGCTGTTGTACTGGCCATTTGACTCTGCCATGCATGTAGTATCAGTATTCAGTAGAAAAAAAAATGTGAGGTGAGGCAGGAAGAAAGGGACAGGACACAGTAGCAGCATGGCCAGAGAGAAACCGATTCCCAGCACCAGCAGTGCTGAAAGCAACAGGTCTCCCTTCTTTCTACTTTCTTGATGCCAGTGTAGTATAGCATTAGCATGTCCCTCAGTGAACACTGAACAGTAGAGTAGCTGCACTGAGCTTGAAAAAATCTGAACCATGAGCTGGACTTGTAACTAAAACTTCAGTTTCCTGCGACGACTTGGTTAGTTTATTTGTTTGTTCAGAACGAATTGAAAAGGCAATAAAAGCCAATAGGCAGGTCCACAGTTTGTGATGTGGAGTTGAGCACGCACTAGCAAAGTGACCGAAAATGATCAGCGTAGCCTTTTATAGTTAATCACAATCATATTGGATGGAAGCGTGCGTTGGCAAGAAACTGTTAGCATGCATTGTTGTTGTGGTGGTGGTGTAGTGCTAGATTACAAAAAGGAGGCCTTTTCGTTACCTGGATAAATCTTGTTGAAAATTAAATTATTCAGACCAGGTACCTTATTTTTATTTCTTACACATTTTATCTCACTTAGAGCAAGTACAATAATTGGCTTATAGCTAAACAAATGCTTATGTGGAGGAAAGAGAAGAGGAGAGAGAGAAGAGCTTGGCTCCCATGCAAGCACCAAGTTGGACACGGAAGCCTAGGTAATAGTGGACTCAAACAGTAAGTATTGTGAGGAGGACTAGGAAAGAGAAAAATTTTAGAGCTAAATAAGAAACAACTTATTATATAACTTGACTCTAATAGCTTGACTTATAGCCAAATACTTGGCTCTATTATTGAACTTGCTATTATCAGTGATTCTGCAGGTCTACTCAATCCATCACAAAATTGTGTGCATCTCGCTTTCAAGGAGCTAACCAATTTTAAGTTTGACTACGATAAGTTTACTATGAAAATATAGTATATAATTAATCTAATGATACTTATTTGATATTATATATTACTAGTTTTTATGTATTTTTAAATTTAAATTTTAAAATTGGTTGGGTACTCGAAATATGAGATTTGTTTGGAAAAACCATTAAGCGAAGGAAGGAATATAATATAGTTTACGTTCACTAGCTAGGAAGAAGAATACGGCAGTAGCTTTGTCAACAACTACTCCGCATAACACAGCATAGTATATATAGAAGAGAAGAAATTAACTACGAGCAGATGCAGGCAGTAACCTAAAAAATACCTAACTTCTTCATTGCCCTGCAGCATGCAATCCTGGCTTGTCAAGTGCAATGCAAAACAGGGGCACGTACGGTACCTTTAACTGAAAAATTAAAACATAGTAAGAAATCTACTTGTTCTTCTTTTTTTTTTTTGCCACATCCAACTATTTTCCAAGTTTGATTTTTTTTTTTGACCGGGTATATATTTTGTAAGTTTGATTTTGGCCATGCAACTCTAAAACTTGTAATGTTTTAGTTGCATTGCATGGCTAAAAACAAACTCGGAGTCTCGGATATTATATTGAAGACCAGAAACAGACTTGTCTCGAAAATATATTACATACTCGTGCGAAGATGGATCTTGACAGGGCATTGTCCATTGTGAAGCACTTTCTAGGTGGGTCTATGTCAATCCCATCAGCCACACATTCAGCCTAATCACCACGATCCACTCAGCATCATCGATCAGCAGTGTCATCAAGAGCTAACCGCGGGCATCAGCATGCAGCAGCACACATGCATGCATGAGCTCTCATCATTGTGGTCCTCATGTCACCATAGCATGCGCGCCACTGCATGCTGACGCCGCATATGCAGCGCTGTAGTACTGTTATCAGTGATCAACTCTGAGTACTGAATGAACGATCGTCAAAGGCAGCAGCAACCTCTACCTTTACCTGCAAACTGCAACTCCCAGATATTAATTACCATCCAGTCGTTAATTAGATCCAGGAAACATGCATTCGCCTCGCCTGGCCGGGCAGCAGGAGCACAAGCCTGAATGAACACTGAAGACGCGCGTGGTCACATGTACAACTGCACAAGCAGCGGCAGCAATGTTCAGTGACGACGAGCTAAACAGCATCATGACACACACACAGACAGAGACAGCCAGGCAGAGTATTCTGAACTTAATTCTCTGGTCCCTGCTGCTGCTCTCTGGCTGGCGCCGCTGTGGGGGTTTTTTTTCCCCTTCTTCTTCTTCTTCTTCTTCTTGCAGGCAAACTTATATATACCTTGGCTCATACTGCAAGCAAAGGGACGGACGGTGTATGAACATGCATGAGAATACACCATACACATGCATGGTATATAAATACACATGCATGATGCATGGTTACGTTACGTACAGGGGCGGGCAACAATGTGCATGTGATCCATCGGGCCGTGCAGGATCATCATTTGCGTTGCTACTTGCAAGCTGTAGCTGCTGATCGGGCGACACATCCATCACCATCAGGATTCAGTAAAGAGTAAGATCTAGCTGCATGCCAAGTGTGCATGCATTATATATGACAGTGATAGAGTGACCTTCTTCATATATAGATGAATAACACAGGTGATTGATCGACGAAGTGGTGGGGTGTGAGCTGTTCCACTGGCAGAACACAGCCCAGCAGGACGGCAGAAATTAAAGGCACTTCCCTTTTAAGTACTGTGCATTTCTTTTTTCTTTTTATTTTTTGAAACCATGTGCATTTCTCGTTAATGTAATAGCACATTGCAGTTTTGCTCCATGCTACTTCTAAATACTAGGAAATTTAATAATAGTATAGAAGATAATAAATAGTTGGGTAGAATATGGGCTCAAAACCGTGCTTGCAGATAGGCCCAGCGCGGGCTACTACACTGTGTTGGATTGTAGATGGGCCGGCATAATGGGCCCTATGAGCTTACTGAACAAGGACTATACTGGATTTGTCTTGGGGCCACACAAGCTCTTCAGTGCATTGTGGGCTTACAGTCCATCGAGTATTACTCCACGAAAAAAGGTCTAATTTTATTTCCTCATCGAACTATAAAACTAGAAATCTTGCCTTCTCTTATTTTGAAAACCATTCGTTTTACCTCCTTGGTTGGTTTTGGATTGTGATTTTGTCTTTTTTTTTTATTTATTTTGACTAAATCTTTGAAAAATCATAGAAAATTATACAAAAAAAATCGTAAAATAAAAAAACACAATTTTATTGAACTCCACATGAGTACATGTATACAATAAACATATAATATGGTATACTTTAGTACAACTGGTAATAAGTAGAAGTACATAGTACTAGTAGGGTATTGTGTGCTGAAAACGTGGACATGATCCTTGTAGTTGTGCTCAGCAGCCGCCGTTATGGGCTCAGACGGCCCAAGAAAAGACATCGTTCTGGGCCTACAAAACGGCTTCCCTGCATTGTATATTACCGTTGGAACAGATATGGACTGCAAAGGGTACTCTCCGTTGGTACATACTCCGTACAAAGCAAATCTAGCTACCGTCGTATCTCGTATCGAATCAAACGATCTAGAGTCTAATCTAATTATAAATTGTAAAAACAAGTACAAGCACGTTTAAATTTTATCATAGTGTATATCTAATTTGTGTCATAACTAGTGCAACTCTTCTTTATAAAGTTATTAGTCGAACTGAGAATTGTATAGTTTTTAATTAAAACAGAACTAGAATTGTATCTCTTTCTTTCGAACGGAGGTAGTGTTTAGCTGAAAGCTCCATATTACTACTTCTGTTGAAGAAAAATAATAATAATAATTAGAGAATAGTATTAGGTCAAACACTCTTAGATCCCATCAAATTTTCTATAAAAAATAGTATTATTAGTTATCATACGTAATGCGTATGATTAGACTCGTCATGCAATATATTTTTATAACATGTTTATTTTTGGAGTACATTTATTTGTATGCAAACAAGTCAATTAATTAAGATATATAATTGGATTTTTTTTGGGGGAATTAGGGAATATGGCATTATAAATTTACAATAATTGGTCACCTTTGGTTTCTGAGACAGGGGAAGGGGAGTCTACTAGCTAGGTACCATTGGTCACACTTGGCGCCACTGCCTCAACGAGCAGAAATGCAGAATCAAACGGGGAAAGGAAGAAAGGTAACGAAAAAAAAGTGATGAGAGCACGTGATTGACGCGCGGAGCTGGCAGTCGTTGAAAGTTGTGGGTCAATTCATGGAGGAAGGCCTCACTTTCTTTTATGTATCCGTCTACTATCGTCAATCCAACACGGTGACCTACTAGAAAGCAAACTCTACTTGTGCAGGAAGAGGGCAGAGGCAGCACCTTGCTCATGAGTCATGGATGTCTTGTCACGGTCACGGCCGGCCAGTAATCAGCCGATCCCTCCCTCTCCCTGCGAGCGTCAGTTCCTCCTTGATGTGCGGCAGGCAGCAGCTTTTTCTCCTCCGGTGTTTGTGGTGTTCAGATTCAGATCAAAGTCTCAGTTGGTCCGCCGCTACAAGACACAGGCACACACCAGGACAGGAAGTAGCTGGAGATGGACTAGTTGGACGGTAGGCCGGGCGGGCCGCCAAGTGTGGCTCATGCTTGGACTTGGCCTGCCTGCCTGCCTGCCTGCCTCCGAAATCGACTAGCTAGCTAGTCTCTCTGGCACACTAGAATTTAACTTATATTAAATGGTTATATGTTGATTTTTTGTAATTGAAAAATATTATTATTTCGTTAAAAAATAGTGTTGATGAACATGGACGAGTACTGATAGTGCCATCCAACCTCTTTCCATACAATACATAGTAGCAGATCATCTATCGTTAGTTAGTCATGAACACACTGTACGCTGGGTGGTAGTATTAGGATGCAATATACAGCATTTTCAAGAGACTCTGTAAACATACTAGCTAAATTTAGTGATTTAGTTACTCTATAAAATACATAATACTAGATTACTTCAACAGATTCTGTAAAATGAAGAGTCTAGATGGTCAGTGAGGTAGGCTATCCAAAGATAGAGAGCGAATGAGACAGAATGAAGATCTTTTAAATTTGAAGAGTCATTTACAGAGTCTGTTGGAGACATCTTTTTTTTTCATAATAGTCAAATTTACATTTAGAAAACGATTTGACTAATCTCTTGGAGATGCTCTAAGTACGATGGATTGATGCATGCACGCGTTTTAATTAACGGGCCGCCAGCAGGCCAGGCCCGAGGGCCGGTGATTAATTGGGCAGGCGGCCGTGCGATCCGGACTAGGTACCTACTAGCTAGCGTTCGTCCGATCCATCAGTCTTTTTCTTTCCGATGAAAAAAATAATTATATTATATGATAGTTAAGTACAACAACACATTGCCTACACTCTGAAATAAAATATAGTATTCACACTATAAATAGCACAGCTTAAGAAGACTAACTTGATTGAGTCTCAAGAGCGACAGACAGTACACCAAATAAAGACTCTTGATCAAGTCTGCAACATCAAATTATTATTATTATTATTATTATTATTCATGATTTCTAAAGTTAATAAATCAAATTATGTTATTTTATTGTGAGAGAAAAACATTATATCTTAATTGAGAAGTCTGGCCGAAATCAGCAGGGATATTTGGCACACGTTACTCCTCTCCCTATCCTGTGAGTAGTCAGTCCTACTTGGCACACGTACAATACTACTCCTCTCCCTTTTAATCAATTAAATCAGGCATGCATATGCTAGCTAATATTATTTCAGAGTAGGACCATTACTCTGTTATATTAACATCATACATGTAACTCTCAAAAAAAAACATCATACATGTAAGAAAACCGCTGCTATTTTAAATTTAATTTTGTGACGAATCAAATTTAAGCGAGCAAACAGGGACATGGACAGGGACGGCAGCCGAACATGAGCATGCATGTGCTGAGAACTGAGATGTGCCCAATTCGTTGCTACTGTAGTACGGTACGGGCGAGTCAAAGTCAATACTGGTACAATGCAGCATGACGCTCAGTTCGGTTCGGTTTGGTTGCTACAGTACTACAGTGTAACTGATGCCGCTAGAAGGTGGGCAGGAGCCGCTGCTGCCAATTTTAGTGCCATCTTTCTTCGATTCCCCTCCTCTTGGATTGGATGTTTTGTAGCTGAATTCGTGCCTCCGCCGGTCCCGTGTGTCTCGTAGCGGCGCTTCCGATATGACCATCAGTTTGACCATCGGATTGCATTGGTTTCCTTCGATCATTGGTCTCCGATTGTGCTGGAGACGAAGAGATCATCGTCAAGGATCGAGAATGCAAAATGGAAGCAACAATGTGCAAGCACCATGCATGCATGACAAACACATGCCGAATGCAGTTGCTGTTCGGTTCGATCTCTCCGAGCTAGCTATAGGTCGGTAGCAGCTGCAGCAAGCAAGAAGCATCCATGCAAGGAGCCAAGGCCCCACTGCAATCAACGACATGCATGCACGGCCGGCAAGACAAGATCGACACACCAACTGCACGTACACGTTCGCCGTACCGGCCGGGATCATATCGGATATGTATGTATGTATGTACGTACTCCGATCCTACGTGCCCAAAGCTTCAAGGCAACAAACTGCCATTTTCCCACCTCCCTGCACTGTATGTACAGTAGAGTGTGTGTGTGTAGTTTCCACCAAATTGTCGATATAGATTAGATAGATGTGATACTCAAAAGCTGCGTGCTGGAGTTTCTCTGTACGTGAATGAAACCTTGAATAAGAATTCCTTCACAAGTCACAACATTCAATTCAAACCGTGCATCATCGTCCACCGGGACTCCAAATCCACCTTACATCTCTCTTCTCCTCCTCCGTCGTCGCTATCGTGCATGTTCGGACTATGGCATCCACATGTTTAGCACTGTTTTTAAGCTAGTTTTCTATAGCAGAAATAAGTTGAATTATTCTTGATGCCAGATGGATGTAATATGGCTGCTCTTGATGTTGCTGTACGTTTTGCTGCAAAGCTGTGGCTGTAGTTTGCCTCTGTAGTTAATTACTTTAGCAGCGACAGCATGTAATTATCTCTTCTCCTTTATTAATATATGTCGGCCTTGTTCCCAATCTTCTTAAAAAAGTTTACAGTAAAAGTGGGACAACATGCTTTTCTGCAGTCCCTTTTAAGCCTTGCACTGATATATGACGCTGACATCCATATGTTTCTTTTCCTTTCTTAGCTTGCGGCCCTGATATTTGTATCATAAATGCACATCCAAGAATGACTTTTGAGCTAACTCTAACAAGAGCTAATCTAGTCATTTACACATATTCTAATTAAAATTATGTGCAATTATCATGTAGTAGATCTATTCAAATTATGAGGTAATTAAAAGTTAACATCACTGGACAAGTTATCTGAGAGCCAGTAACTGGTTGAGGGTGAAAAATAATTATATATCCTGAAAACTTTTTTGCTTAATTTATGTGCAACTTTTTAGAGAAGCTATATAAAAAAATTTGTTATTACCGCTATTTGCAGGGGGTGAATCTCTAAAACTATGTTGTCCTAATAGTTTTTTTATTAAACTGCACAAAAATGGACCTGACCACACGTTCTTCCTTCATCTCTGTGTAGCTTCTGAGAAGTGTTTTTATTTAAGAGAGAAGCTATGGGCCTATGGCTCTGATATCTTCTATCTGTTTTTTTTAAGGTCACCGCTAGGGGATGAATGACGACTATCCCACCTAAATTTCATTACCATAGATTCCGTCAAAAAACTCATGAGCACAGAGTTCAAAAAAAAAAGCAAGAGGCGAGGAGGAGAGGACCAACACCACCACACCATATATATATATACAAAAGGAAAGCTTTTACCATTAGGAGGACAGTACGTACGTACGTAGTATCTTGAATTCTTCAGTCTCAACCGCACAAAAAAAAAATCTTGAGTCTCGATTACCAAACGCCCAAACGCATGCAGCAGTGACACGCACGAAAGATCATACACACGGAAAGAAATATAATGCGAAACCATATCTGCTGCCGAGTGCCGATCGATAGATCGATATTGGTTTTTTAACCTCCCATCAGTTTTTGTAATGGGTTTAGTTGGCGCGCTGGGGTGTCGTCTTTACTACTGACACCACCACCCCCTGTACATGTCACTGCGAAAGCAGCTTAAGCAACCAGAGACGATATATATACTCCCTCCATCCCAAAATAAGTGTCGTTTTAGGTTTTCGTATCATAAACTTGACTTAATTTGTAAAAAATATATACAATATTTATATATCTAAATAATTTTGTTAAAAACTAGAGTTAATGATATTAATTACTTATCATAAATATTAATATATTTTAATATATAATCACCAGCAGTTTTTTCTCGAGAAATGAGAACGACACTTATTTTTAGACGGAGGGAATATGTAACAAGTTAAAAAAGTTTGGTTGGTCGCAAGGCTCCATCAGTAGAGGATCGTCGGAGGTAGCCCGAGAACGGGAGCAAGAAGGCGGCAGCCAATGGCGACGCGGCCCCCGCGAGAGCCGTGCGGGCATCACATTTCCATGATGTCTGACATCGCACATGGTCTCCAGCTTCCAACAGCGAAATTCAGAATGGAGAATTCAGATATGGATCGTCGTCGTCGTCGTCGCGGCAGCCTTTGGCATCCATCTTGTCACAGTGTCACCTACTCATCTCTCGATCTCACATGTCTGCTCGATCTCTTGTTGAGCAAGCTGCCTGCTTGGTGCTTTGCTTAGCCATCGAGACAGCTGACAGGCAGGCACTTTCTCCTTGTGGTCTCTGGACGGCTAAGGCTGAAAACTGGCTAAGGTCAGCCAGCCAACTCTGACATGTATCCATGCTACTCCACTCGTCGCTTGGGTTTGGGTTGCATTTTCATTGCCAGAAGCGTTATCAGGTCCTTTGCAGGCCCATTCATGATGCATGTCTGACTTGAGAGCAACATGCCAAACCACTAGTCTTGGAGGAGCGTTGCTTTCAGATCCACAGGTATTTGACCACACATTTGTGTGTATAGCTAAACTAAACCTGAGATGCGTGCAGATCATGTCGTGTACGAGACAGATACGCTGCAGGACATTGTGCATGACACCTGCAGGTTTTTCTTTTTCTTTGACAGACTGCTGAAAGTACATACAGTGTCTGAAACAAAGGAGGCGTCTGAATTAAGTTTCTGAAACAAAGGAAGTGTCTGAATTGAAAACACCAAGTTTATATTATGAAGGCACACATACATCCATCCTAACGCCCACCTGCAACCATTAGTTCGCTGCTTGCTCGGTAATTATCAGAGGAACTCAAAAGAAACCGAGGATGTATGGATGATCAGCACCTACTGCCACTTATTTGAATCCAACATGCAGTCGTCTAAAAAACCTTGAACCAAATCATAAGGCTCTCACGAGTCAGGGCACATGCATGCCTCACTCTGACAGTCTTACTACACCATCATCGATCAGGTAATTGACCACAAGCAAACGCCTGACAGCAGGAATGATCGAATAACAAATCTTGTATGGTGCGAAAACCTTTCTATGCTGCACAATTTAAGTTCAACTTGGAAGTTTGTTAGTTCACAAGTGTCAGTCACTCAGGAGCAAACCTGTCCCTTTTTAGCTGATCATAGACCTACACCTACTTAATCTGTACTAATTCTCGTTATTCGAGAAGTCAAATAGTTTGAGCTTTGAGTTAATTTATATAAAAAATACTAACATTTATGATATGAAATTAGTATCATTTAATTAGTTATAAAATATATTTTCATAATAAAATTATTTAGAGACATAAGTGCTAATACTATTTAAAATAAAGTTGATCAAACATGAGTTATCCTGACTGATACGGTTTCTATAGTTGCATTCTTTTAGGGACGGATGTACTCACCTTGCCTTTGCCTTCTCACCTTGCCTTTGCTCATTTGGATTGTTGGTTGCTTTGAGAAGGTTGGGAAGAGAGCAAGAGCCCTAGAGAGAGTGATTCGCGAATCCATCCATCATCTCCTCTAGTTCATCCAAGAGACCAAGTGTGCATCCACTCTAGTTGTGAAGCTTGAGTGAGTCAAGTGAAGATCAAGACTTGTTACTCTTGGTGATCGACATCACCTAGACGGTCCGGTGGTGCTTGGAGGAAGGTGATCGCCAGAAGGATTGTCGGCGGCCCTTCTTCATCGACTTGTGATCGGTTGTGGGCGGTTCACCGAGCCGAAGTGGCGAAGAACCAGCCCGTGGAGAGCACTCATCCCTTGCGCGGGATTGAGAGGGAGCAATACCTTGCGAGGTGCTCCAACGAGGACTAGGGGGAGTGTCGACTCCTCGATACCTCGGCAAAACGTCGCCGTGTCAAGAATCTCTTTCCCTAGCTCTTTCATACTGCATTACATTCCGCACTTGTTCTTCAATTCATACTAGAATTGTGTAGGGTGTTTTCGCTTTTCTTGGCTTGTTACAGCTTTCATAGTCTAAGGCACACGAATCGTTAGGCACGGGGTGATTGACACTTGATAGGATTTTATATTTGCTTTAGAAATTTAAAATAAGCCCAATTCAACCCTCCCTCTTGGGCATCTTGATCCTTTCAGATGGTAGAAACAAAACCCCTTCACAAGACTTAGGGCATGTTTGGGACTGCTCCACAAACTCTGCTCTGCAAACTCCACTGTGGAGCAGCTCCACAAAAAACTGGAGTTTGTGAAGTACCTCTTTAGGTGCTCTCACAAATCCACCTTTTTTTCTGGAGTTGTGTGTGTGGAGCTGAAACCGTTTGGCTAAAACACGTGAAGCAGAGCTGAAAAATGTGGAGCGGAGCAGTCCCATACAGCCCCTTAGTGAAAAGAAGTGAAGAAGGGGGTCTGAGAGGCTCCGGACCAGTTGGTCTTGGAGGCGTCGGACCATTGGAAGAGGTCCGACGGCCTGCCTTAGGCAGAGAGCAGAGACAGAAGCTCCGGACAACCTATTCAGAGGGCTCCGGACTAATCTTGATTGGTCCGGTTGCCTGAAAGTTGGTGCAGAGCCTGAGAAGAGGCTCCGAACTAGTTCGACGGCCTGGTCCGACACACAACAGAGAGGTGCATTTCGTCGGAAATCGCGTCGGACCTCGTCCGATGGCAAGCTCCGGACTAAAGGAAGAAGTCCGGAGGTCCCTTGCACAGTGGAGTTCCTGTTGAATCTGTGAGCTCCGGACCATGAGTTATGGTCCGACGGACCTGACTCTGGTCCGGTCCGACGCCTCGCAGACAAGTGCAAAAGGCACTAACGGCTAGTTTGGAGGGTGGGGGCTATATATAGTTGTCCATTTCGTCCAAGTTAGCTCTCTTGGCCATTGTTTCAGCTGAAGGAAGCTTGAGAGAGTTCTTGAGAGACCAAGAGCCTAGTGGGGAAGGTAGTTGTGAGATCCAAAGCTTGTTCTTCCTCCCTAGGGTGATTAGGAGTGACAAGTGTGCATCCATCCACCTTCCTAGCCTTGAGTGGGTCAAGTGAAGGTCTTGTGCTTGTTACTCTTGGTGATCGACAACACCTAGACGGCTTGGTGGCGATCAGAGGCTTGGTGACCACCAAGAGCTTGTTGGTGGCCCTCCTCCACATGTTGTGATCATTATTCTTATTGTTTGTTATGTCAACTTTGCTAGGACCATGTTCATTTTATATTTGGTTATATACGAAATATGTTAGCATATCATATAATACTAAAGCCAATATCCATGAAAACCACCATATTTGTTTTTATTTGAAGCATGTTAGAATTATATCAAAATTCTATTTTACAACTTTGTTATTCATCTTCTTCCAATACTGATACATCATTCCTTCTGAAATGTTGTTCTGTTAAATCCTCTGTTTTGTTTTCATATTTGTTCTTTATCTCAAGTAGCAACGGATAATTAAACCGGAAATTAGAGCATATAAAGAAAAGAAAGATGCATTGACTGCTAATTTCTAGAAACACAAAGAAATAAAGCAAATCTCACTGACAGCCTAATTTCTATAAACGCAAAGAAACAAAGAAAATCCCTAGGCTCCAACTTATGCTCTACTTTTCATCGAATTGGTGCTATCCAATATCTCAAAACGAACAACTAACTTAATTAGGTACCAAAATCTTGTCAATGGTGTAGCAAGAGAAAACACATGGGAGAACACATTATCGAATAGCTAGCCGCTTCATGTCCTACCAAATCATGTATATGTATCTTATAGGGTTGTTAATGCTAGCTCCACAGTAGGCAAGTCATGCATACTGAGATGATATTCCGTTTGCAATAGACATGAAGTGTGAGCTATTCATTCTATTTATATGAGTGCTACCAACGTTGCTCCTACTTTTTTTTTTCTTAAAGAACGTGCCACGCTGCTTGCTGCTATGCCAATTATATTTGGGGAATGTTGAAACAGACATGCATATATGTTAAAACACCACTGCCCTGCACACCACATAATTCCACAGTTTTCTTTCCTCCCGTGAAACTTTTAAGAACTTTGTACACCACATGCCATTGATTCATTAGGCAAGCACATGTTTTTTTTTCGAAAAAAAAACAGAGATGTTGACAAACAGTGTGTATACATATATATTTCTTCTTAAATAAAAAAACAAAAACAACAAGTTTACATCTCACTCGAGCTATACATTTGCTTCCCATCATAACTATCTCACAGTATCACAGTACAAGTAATATACTACTTCCTCTTATTTTTGCTGCCAACGAGCAGCACTACATAAAACAGTGCCCGGAAGAAGAAGCCCCAGGCCACGGTGACCAGCAGGCACTTCCATTTGCCAATGTCCGTGACGGCCTGCTGCGCCAGCACGTCGGCGCCTGTGGTGACGCAGGTGGTGGCCGTCATGTTTGTCCCCAGCGTCTTGCTGATAGCCTCCAGCACCTTGAGCTTGACGCCCTCCGCCATGTGCCCAATCGGCGTGCCGTCAAACATCTCGACGCCACGCGAGAAGCAGCGCGACGCGTCGCTGAACTCATTCTGCAGCACCGCCTGATACGGGTACTTCACCAACGACAAGTAGTGGAACCAGATCCAGTAGTCCGGGATCCTGTCGCGGTTGATGAAGAACCCGGAGAACAGGAGGAAGTAGGCGAGGATGGCGACGACCACCGTGTATCCCAACATAACATGCGGCACCACCGCCGAAAGGAACGTGACGAAGCCGCTGCCCGCCCAGAACGAGGCGAGGATGATGAGCACGAAGAACATGAACGACGACGCGCCGCCTGCAAGTCCCACAGCCCAGAACGTGGTGACGGCGAACGCAAGCGACAAGAACACGAGCGGCGGGAACGCGACGACGGCGTTGGCGAGCACGTACGAGACACGGCGGTACGCGTTGTGCGCCGTCTCGCGTAGGTAGATGTGGCGCTCCTGCACGAACACGGGCAGCGCGTCGGCGCACACGTAGAACATCGTCGACATTCCCATGGCGAAGAACCCTAGCCGTTCCTGCACGCCTTTTGGGGTGTCGTCGAGTCGCCAGAAGATTGTTGCTAGGATGAACCCCGTCACCATGATGGTTCCGAGACGCATCACGAAGAGCTCCGGCATTCGGCCCGTGTTGGTGAACGAGCGCTTTATTAGTACCCATACCTCTATCCACGGCGGGTTCGCGAACGTCGGCACTGATGATGACGTCGACGAGGAGGACGTCCCCGTCACCGCGCTCCCTGCCACCAGCTTCCCTCGTGACACGCTCTCGGCGATCGCCAGCTCCAGCGGCATCATCTTGCTGTCTTTGTCCTTGCTCTCCTTGTCGTCCACGTCGTCTTTCGACGCCGCGCCGCCGCCGTGCTGCCACTTGACGTTGAAGTCGGCGAGCGGTGCAGCGCCATCGACGCCGCGCTCGTACTCACGGATGGTATCGAGCGCGAACTCTGCAGGGTTCTCGTTATCCGGGATCGGCGCGCCGAACTCGGCGAAGAACGGCTTGAGCCCGGCCGGAGTTCCAGCGTACACCGTCCGACCACGTGACAGCAACAGCAGCCGATCAAGTATCCCAAGGATCCTTGCGCTAGGCTGGTGAATCGTCATAACAACAACGCTGCCACTCTGCGCGATCCGTCGAAGCACCTGCACCACCATGAACGCGCTGGCGGAGTCGAGACCAGAGGTAGGCTCGTCGAGGAACAAGAGGATGGGGTCATGAATAATATCCGTGCCAATCGACACGCGCCGCCTCTCACCACCGGACACACCACGGTGCCCCTCGTCGCCGATGATGGTGTCAGCGGCACGGGCGAGTCCAAGCTGGTCAACGAGGGCGTCGACGCGCGCGCGCTTGCGGTCAGGAGACAGCGCGCGGGGGAGACGGAACTCGGCGGCGAAGAGGAGCGTCTCGCGGACGGTGAGCATCGGGTAGAGTAGGTCGTCTTGCATCACGTAAGCGGAGATCGCGCGGAGGCGGCGCCCGTGGAGTGGCTCGGCGTTGAGCGTGACGCCACCGCCGTGGAGACTTTCGCGCGCGATTCGGCCTGCCAGTGCGTCGATGAGCGTGGATTTTCCTGAGCCGCTTGCTCCCATCACCGCGAATAGCTCGCCTTCTCGGGCTTCGCCCGAGATGCCGTCGAGGAGCGTCTTGGTGGTCGTGGTGGCGGTGGACCCCGGCGTGGTGGAGTCCAGGGATGCTAGGCGGTTGCTGGGGCGCCGTGATGGGAGGCAGGCTCCTAGTGCGTTGCCACGCTTCTTCACGCTGTAGGAAAGGTCGGTGAAGCTGAGCACGTATGGAACCGGTGGGAGTACCGGCTGGAGTAGTGCTTCGGTGCCGTTGCCGGAGCCGGTGGCTGGCGACTCGATGTCGACCACCACGGCGGCCATCGGCGGCAGGCGGTTGGTTTGCTCTGGCTGGGTGTGCACGAGCTTGGCGCGCTCTGGTGGTGGCGTGTCGCTGCGGAGACCTCGGTCGGGTGCGGTGCTCGTTGGGCGGGCAAAGGCAGGCAGGCAGGTGGTTGGGTTGGGCTTGGATTGGAGAGCGTGGCGTGGGCGCGTTTACTTATAGGAGGAGGAGGAGGAGGAGGAGGAGGAGGAGGCGATGGAGAGGAGCACGCGCGGCGCAGGGTGGGCTCAGGCTGGGCGGCAGGGCGACTCGGAGTTTGGGTCGAGTCGGTTTCGTACTCTACTGGGGCGGCGTACCAGTCGGAGTAGGATGACCGACCGACCGGCCGTCGTCGACCACGTTTCTGTCCCTGCTTCGTTGCCTTCAGCCTTCCCTTCGCGGCGATTTCTTTTTCGGACACGATTCCTCTGTGCCAGCCACTGTTCCTCTATACTGTAGGAGTACCTCGTCCAGAGTTGTTCACACTCACGGTACTGTCTGAATATGGTAGGTTGTTTTGTTTGGGATGGGAATTCCAGTTTGGTAGCCAAACTTGTACGAACATCTCGGAAATAGAATGCAGTTACCAAAATCATGTAGTAATATAATCAGCCATGTTACTACTGGAAAGAACCGTACTGTCCCGCAGTATTAGTAGTAAAAAAGGAAAAAAAAAGTTACCAGAAGAACGAACGGGTCGTTGTACCTGTCACCGCTAGTCCACCGAGTCCATGAGCAGCAGCAAGAACCGGGCATCATCCATCCAGGACGATCACGGCCTCTGTACCGTGCTGTGACAACTGCCAAGTGTAACTGTTCCCGGCAAGGACGAGCAAGACTCGGCCAAGCGCCAGACACGAGTCGCGCAACAACTCTGCTGCCCGTGCACATGGATATGCTACCGCTCACTAACCAACTACTAGCAGGTACCAAAAAAAAAAAAAAATCTGTTCAGCTACTGCAACATTCAAATGCAGCATCCAATTGTTTTCTTCAGGCCTCAACAGTCAACACTCAACAAGAGTGACACACTAACGTTGCAGCACTCATCAGGCAATATCAACATGGTACAGAGCTTTCAAATGCAGCACTCATCAGGCAATATCAACATGGTAGACAACATGCGGAACATTCACTTATTCAGATGCAAGCCAGGCCGAAGGCATAATATCATCATATCCGTAATAAGAGAAGAATTAAAGAAAGCTAGCTCAAAGCAAGCAAAATAGGTCCACGTTTCAGAGAGGGAAAAAGATGCAGCAGCTATCATGTCTTTTGATATGGTAGTAAAAATTGCTACGACGATAAGAGTCTGTCCATTGCATCAGGAAGCACCACAAACTGGGATGGGCATCTTTCAGGGTGACTTGCTTCCTGCTGGGGAACCACCGCGGGCACCATCACCATCGTCCTCGTTGTTACCATTGCCCTTGGGACTTGGGCAACGGTCAGCCCTGGGGCTTGGGCTACAGTTACCTCTAGGACTCGGGCTCCGCCCATTAGCTGCAGGGCTTCGGTTACCACCAGATGGGCTGCGGCTGCGGCTGCGGCTCCTGCTGTTCTCCCTTCCTCTTGGGCTGTCGCCACGGTCTGAACCATTGCCTTCGCCATTATCCTTTGGTGGTGGGCTCATCACCTGATCCTGGGGGCTGCGACTCCTTGGGCTCCTGCTTCCATCAGGTGTGGGGCTGCGCTCCTTTTCCTTTGGAGGTGGTGAGGCAGATCGCATGGGGCTCCTGCTGTAGCTAACACTCCTTGATCTCCTATCGTCACGGTCCCGGCGACCTCCCCTAGGAGATCCAGACAGCGATCTCGACCGGCTGAGGATAACAAATAAAAAGTGAATATTAAATCAAGCCATATAACAAGAACTAGATACCAGAGAAACACTAAAAAAATAACCAATACAAACAAACAGCTCAACTGCTCAAGGAAAAAGCATGTACCTATAGCCTGCTCATGCATAGCTTGGAACTGCGGCCTTACCAAGCGGGAGATGGGACTGAGTATTCTTTCACGCCGAAATAACATATTCATCATGATCATTTTCATGTAATACCATTAACAAAGGCTTGGTTCACCATTTATGTTGATAGCCTAGACTGGAGGACAAGAATGTATCATTATACAGCACTGACAACTCCTAGACTTTTCTGCAATCTTCCTTTCATATGCCCTCTTTCTCCACAACTGTTAGCATTTTGTTTTTCCAGGTCACCAGCCTTACAGTCTCTTGCCCAGTGACCATCAATTCCACAGTTGAAACAACGACCTGTACCTGGTGGAGGGCCTCTTCCCATATATTCACGTGAGCCACCTGAACCACGTGGGACCTGCAACCACAAGTTATACTCAAGATTGTAAGCAAATCCAATATCAATCGAAATACGCATAATAATTTGAGTGATAAAAAAAGGAAGATAAGAATTATAATCAGTTCATTCAGAAATCATGTAATTAAAGAGGCAACTTACCCCTTTAGCAAACTCAACAACAATGCGACTCCCATCAAGATCCCTGCCATCTAGTTGGTATCGAGCCTCATCAGCATCACGATGATCCCTGAACTCCTGTATGGTAATTTGGAACAGAGCAAAGCAGACGAAACCATGTATATAAAAAATATATATTCTCCCACACAATAACAAGTATGCTAAAACAGAAAATCTAAATAGCTACTGAATTAAATTGGGGAGGGGGGGGGGGGGGGGTAAAATTAGCGTACAATAAATGCATAGTCACGCTTCAACTCCACTTCTCGTATTCTGCGTAAAGGGTTGCCACAAACAGTAAGCCGTCATGAGTCAAGTACTCAAATGCATCACCAACTTGGAACTTCCACTAAAACAGTCAATAACATTACACCAAGGGCACCCTTCACCAAATGGTCACCAAGTCCACCAAGGGCACCCTTCCACCAAAGACCTCACCTCCCGGTAAAAACCGAAAAACCTTCAACAAGATCATTCAAGTCAAACACACAATTTCTGAGGGGGCAAACTTCTATATTATGTATGTAAGTAACAGAAACTACCAAAGACAATGGTTTGGAGAGGGACTCAACCACAAGTAACTTGAAGAAACTCAACCACAAGCCACTTTGAAGAGACTCAATAGTATCACTGAACCCAGACCCTGCTAAAATGCCTATGAGAAGGGTAATAAGGGGCACCTAGCTTACTAGGCTCTCCTATTTATCAGATGGTTTGCACCTCCATCAGTCCAGACCAATCACTGTTTACCAACTGATAGCGAATTTAATAAGTAACTTATCACTTTACCCGACACCAGATATCAACTAGCCATTAAAAGAGCAGTAGAACACCCTCAGTAGTACATTCTACAGACCAGACATAATGAAAGCCCAAATGTTTCTCAGAAATCAAGTATCCAGACTCAGATTTCCCATGATAAGCTATAGGTTCACAGCACAAAACTTGTGTTTACCATAATAACCTGTTATCACATTTTTTGGACAAACTAAAGCATTGCAACATTCTTCTACTTCTGGATACTCATGGCGACCTCTGAGTGAGCATAGTACTGTTCTTACCTTCCATATCTGCTGAACAGGTATTCTAAATCGCGGGAACGAGTACGGGGAGCCAATCTGCCAACATACAAGCGTGTGCCTCCATAGCGGTCATCATAGCGAGGCATATCTCCTGCCCAGAAGCAAAATACTTATCATTTATTTCATCAAGAACTTAATGAATAATAAAGTGAAGAACACAACTACACCGAATTGAATTAACAATACGGTTGAGCGATAACAAGTCGTTGGAGTACAAACAATCTATCAGAGCCCTATATGAATGGTAGGTGCTAGACAAGAAGATTTCCACTGTCACCTTGTACAGTCTCTGATGACAGCGCATCTATCCATAGGGTACCTCACATCACAAGAGAAATTTGACAAAGCTGGCGACTGCAATTGCAACACGGAGCTCCCCGCCCCTAGAGTCCCCCGCCCCTAGAGTCGCATCAGGTAGCAACCTAACTAATAAGGTTGGCAGCTGGTTTTTAATCATGAGAACCACTATACAGAAATTGCTATGTGAACAGTACCATCCGATAGAGTTGATCCCTTTGGGCTCAACTGTATTTGTCCTTCGCTAAAGGTCTGAAGCCTAATTATTTCATTGCGAGAAGCAGTTGTCACTAGTTGCCAACTGCAATACAGTCGCAACACTATGCAATGCATGGTTACAGAAACTAAAAAATCAGACTGGAATGCCCCGACCTTACTCGACCGAAACAGTCTAGTCATGCAACAAAACCCTGAGCGAGAGAGTATGAACAAAGAGGGCAGCAGATATTGCAATTGGAGAGACCCCCATCCATGGTCATGGTTGATTGGTGCTCATCAATTACGAGAGCAACCATAAAAGAATTTCTGTGTGGACAGTAACATATCTCCCTAGGATATTGACTCATAGATTTGGGCTCAACTGTACTAGCCCTTCACATAAATAATGTCAAAAGCCTTGTGGTTTCATTGCAAGGCTGTCTCTGTTGCTGTCCCTAATTCCCCAACAGTAATACAGCACGACACTGTTCAATTCGAGGTGATAAACTAAAATTCGCACTAAATACCCTCCACCTCCCCCGACCGAGAACAGCCTAATCCCCCAACAAAACCCTAGGCAACCATCGAAGGCTCACAAATCCCCACGACAAACTACAGGCGGGGCGCACGAGGGTTCATCTCGACCCTAGAATCGCTTCTGGAAATCACAAACACCGAAAAGCCACGCGACCGCCACCACGCAGCGCAGGGAAGCCAGAACTGCACGAACGTCGCGATTCGTGGCCCCCGCGGGACGTAGCGGAAGACGCGACACGGCGCAGGGAGCGGGCGGTACGGCGCACGCACGCACACACGCTCGCCGGAAACGAGAGAGAGAGGGAGGGGAGCGGCGGGAGGATGAGGATACCTGGATCTGGGCGGAGCCGGCGCGCGAGAAGAGTGGGAGGGAGAAGGGATGTGGTGGGAGGGAGGGATCTGAATTCTACTAGAGCCTCCGGGAGAAACTGAAGCGGTGAAGCCGGAGGCGGTGGAAGTGGAGGCCGGGCCGGGCCGGGCCAGGCCGAGCTAGAACGGTTAATGGGCCTGTGCCGCGTTTTTGGCCCACGGGCCGGATGCTCAAGTCAGCACCAGCCACGTCCACCACCAGGCGAGCCGCGTGACCAACCATATCTTTTCCCCACCCTACTCCTCGCACGCCCTCTCCCCCCAATTCCACCCCCTCCGCGCCGCCGCCGCCGCCGGAAGCGCCGCTCTCGATCCAGATCCAGGTACACGGTGCACCTTCCCCTGCTCTCTTTCTCCTCATCAGGTTGTACTAGTTGCCCTCGCGGTCCTCCCGTTCCTTCTTGGTAAGGACCCGGTGGCTTGCTTCGGCCGCTTGTTGTTCGTGTTCCGCTGGATCTCCGCTCTGCTGCGAGCCCTGGAATCCATCTTTTTGTAATAAGTCTCGTCTTGTTTGCGGTGAATTTGTTTCGCCTTTTGTTTTACGTTGGATTGAGTACCTAGTGTCGATCTGGTTTCCTTGGCGCCCTTCGCTGTTCGAGGAATTTGTAGATTCTCGCTCCGTTCTGGCTGTTTGTAGTAATTTCCGGGGTGTCAGGTTCCAATTTCTTTGATGCGGAGCTCGTGGCCCTCTTGTTGGCTTAGGGTTTCGCTGGGGGACGATATCTTGCGCGGATCTCAGATTTATGTACTACCTCAGAGATTAGGGCTTTTTAAGCTTGAGCAAAAGGCGTATAATCTTTGTTTTTTTTTTTTTGCGAATAGCAATCGTAGCGTTGACTTGCTATTCATTGTTCACAGACTGATTCTTGTCTGGTGGCGCTCCTGATTTCTACTGAGTGCCGTAGCTATCTTTGTATCTAACATATGGTGCCAGGGCGCTTCAATTTCTTGGTAAACAGCTCTGTGGTGTCCCAACTGCCATATAGTAGTTGTTAGTTGTGTAGATTGAGCCTGTTAGTTGTGTGATTGAGCCTGTGTTCAATTTTCTAGTTGGCTTGTCGAATTATTAGAGGTTTCTAGTAGGCTTGTCGAATTATTAGAGGGTTCAGATATATGTTCGTACTCTATTTACTGTCACTTGTAGGGTTCAATCATAATGTGTGTACTTAAGCCAGATTTTTAACTCTTTTCATTATATAAAATACTGATGGAATACTCTACTCATTTGTTCAGGAGATATGCCTCGCTATGATGATCGCTCTGGGAGTACGCGCTTGTATGTTGGAAGATTGGCCCCCCGCACCCGTTCCCGCGACCTAGAATATATTTTCAGCAAATATGGAAGGTAAGAACCGCACTACCTCAACATAGAGTTACTCCGAAGCTCCGAATGTGCTACTTTTTGTTTGAGGGTCAGACACCAGTTCTGTCCTAGTAATATCACGGACAGTTGATGCTAACACTGCGTAGTTTAATTTTGTGGTACACAGCTACACATCAATCCAGCTAAAATACATTAGCAAAGCTAGAGTCCTTACTGTTTTGTCCGTAATAGGTGGTTTATGAAGGTGTTGGGTTTCGTGATGGTTGAAGTCATTTTGAGGTTTTTGTTGATGGGATCATACACGTCTTTTTTTTCTTGGTGTCTTCTCTGTTATATCACTAAGCACAACATAGATGTTTGACCTCCGGGCCTGTTTGACTTGAATGATCTTGTTGAAGGTTTTCGGTTTTTTACACAACCATGGAGATCTGTGGTGGTCTGTGGTGGAAGGGTGCCCTTGGTGGAATTGGTGGCCATTGTTCCGATATTTGTGGAGGACTTTGGTGAAGGGCGCCCTTGGTGTAATCTTATTGACTGTTGTAGATGAAGTTGCAAGTTGATGCATTTGAGTTCTTGACTCATGTCAGCTTACTGTTTGTGGAAACCATTTGCGCAGAATACGTGAAGTGGAGTTGAAGCGTGACTATGCATTCATTGTATGTGTTCTTTACTACTTCCCTCAGTTCAATTCTACTTTTTAATGTTAGCCTACTCGTATTATGGAAATTGAAAAAGAAACTTTTATTTTACATGTGGCATTTTTTATTTTGTCCCTTGTTTTAATTGCAAAACAGGAATTCAGCGACCCCCATGATGCTGATGATGCGCAGTACAACCTAGATGGCAGGGAAGTTGATGGAAGCCGCATTATTGTTGAATTTGCTAAAGGGGTAAGTTGGTGGTGTCCTATCAAAATCTCTCTGTTTATCATGCTTCTGCTGAAACGGTCATATGGATATTGAAATTATGATTTTTCCAAAATAACTTGTGTTTGCAGGTTCCTCGTGGTTCTGGTGGTTCACGTGAATACATGGGAAGAGGCCCTCCGCCAGGAACAGGTCGCTGTTTTAACTGTGGAATTGATGGTCACTGGGCAAGAGACTGCAAGGCTGGTGACTGGAAGAACAAATGCTACCGCTGTGGTGAAAGGGGCCATATAGAAAGAAATTGCCAGAACAGTCCAAGGAGTCTCAGGTGTTTATTGATAACCCCATCAGCTACATTCCACTGCTATATGGCACTTAATCACTAAATATTTTAGCGTGTCATTGAATGCTTTTACTAAAGCATTTGCTTTGTAAATATGTTTAGGCGTGAGAGAAGCGATTCACGGTCTCCATCCCCACGCCGTGGACGGGCCCGCAGCCGAAGCTACAGCAGAAGCCGTAGCTATAGGTATGTTTTTAACAGGAACCCCCTTATGTGTTATTTGTCTTGGATATTTCAATTGTGTTAGTTGTTTTTTATTCTTTGCATTTTGTTTGTCAACCAGCTTGTGTTAACAATCGTTCTATTATACTCAGTCGATCCAGATCTCCATCTGGATCTCCCAGGGGTGGACGCCGTGAGCGTGACCGTGATGAGAAGAGATCAAGGAGTCTTAGCTACAGCAGGAGCGCAAGCCCCAGGCGTTCTGTGTCACCTGCAAAGGAAAAGGAGCGCAGCCGCACACCTGCTGGCAGTAGGAGCCCAAGGAGCCCCAGCCCAAGGAATGATGTGAGCCCACCACCAAAGGATAATGGTGCACGCAATGGCTCAGACCGTGAAGACAGCCCTGGGGCCAGGGAGAACAGCAAGAGGAGTAGGAGCCCATCTGATGGCTACCGTAGCCCTGCGGCCAATGGGCGCAGCCCGAGCCCTAGGGATGACCGTAGCCCAAGCCCCAAGGGCAACAACGGTGATGACGAGCCCCATGGTTCACCAAGAGGAAGTCGGTCCCCCTGAACTGAGAAACTCCCATCCATTTTGGGACGCAGTGTGCCGATTGGGTTGTAACGGTTATATTTTCAGCTTTAGACAGCAAGAACTGTATTTGCTCATTTGTCAGACTTGTGCTATTTGAGCTAGAAAACTTGTGTGAGAATTTGTTGCCCTCGGGCATGTCTGGTTTGTGATGTTGTGATATTTGAACTATTTAGCCTGCCAAATCTTAATATTGAACTGTGAGTATTTTGAGTTTGTTTGTCTGCTTCGTAAGCTGGAACATTTCTCTCATTCATTTTGAGTTCGTTTGTCTGTTTCGTAAGCTTTCTCACTCTAGAACAGTTTCAGACTGCTCTTCAGATGTTTTTTTTATTGGTCACGTTTGAAGCACAGGAACGGGATATTCTTCTCTGGGTGAAGAACTTAAGAGTACTATTGAGGCTACTGGAAAATGGTCTGTCCTGGAATAAATGGTTATGCAAATCCGAATTTTCTCCACGTGATGTTGCAGATTGTCACTTGCAAGGATAACAATGTGAAGGGACTTGCAGCCAAAGAAGCAGCAGCTGCTGATTTTAAGCTCAAGCGAACAGTCTGTAACTGGTATGACTGGGACTGAATATATCATTCTGGTTGTTGCCACCAAGTCTCTTGCTCCTATTAAGCTCAGCCTTAGTAGATGTGGGCAGCGGCACTGGGTGGACGGTCTATCCGCGCTTAAGTGGTATTACCAGCCATTCCGGAGTAGTTGATTTAGCAATTTTTAGTCTTCATCTATCAGGTGTTTCATCAATTTTAGGTTCTATCAATTTTATAACTACTATCTTCAACATGCGTGGATCTGGAATGACTATGCATAGATTACCACTTTTGTGAAGATTGAAGAAGCTACCTGTATAGTCTCAGCCGAAGTTTTTTTTTTTTTTGTCAAAGAGCCATAGCACTGTAGCAGTTCTTATCGTCAAACTAGGATTTTTGTGTAGCAGTTCTGGTCATGTAACTAAGTTCAAAAGATTCATCTCGGTGCATATGTTTAAAGATTCGATGTGATAGAGAATCTTGTAAAGTTTTAGAATTTGAGGTGGATTCTTTTTTTCCGCGGAGAGTGATAGGTTTGTCATCACAACATCACAAGGATGTCTGTTCACCAAGAGGAGTCGGAGGCCATGTGATTGGCTACCGTAGCCCTGCAGCCAATGGGCGCAGCCCGAGCCCAAGGGATGACCGTAGCCCAAGTCCCAGGGACAACAACGGCGATGATGAGCGCCGCGGTTCACCAAAAGGAAGTCAAGTCCCCCTGAACCGAAGCCTCCCATCCAATTTGGGGCGCAGTGTGCCAATTCAATTGTAATGGTTATATTTGCAGTTTGAGACAGCAACAACTGTATTTGTTTATTTCTCAGACTTGTGCTTTTTGGGCTAGAGAACTTTGTGTAAGAATTTGTTGCCCTTGGGCTATGCCTGGTTTGTGACATGGTGATATCTGAACTATCTAGCCTGCCAAATCTGAGTATTCAACTATAAGTATCTTGAGTTTGTTTGTCTGCTTGGTAAGATGGAACATTTCTTACTCTAGAATCTTTAATTTGAGAAAAGCTGCAGACCGTCACTTGCAAGGATAACTCAATAACTGATATGGTGGTGACGATTGAAAAACTTACCTGAAGAATCTCAGCCGAAGCCGTCTTTTCCTCGAAGAGCCGTAGCACTCTATCTCCATTCTGAGTATAATTTTTTACTGTATTCGAACCCGTACCGTTTTTTAACATCACAACTTCACAAGGACCCAACAGTGCGACTTCGGTCTGCCCCGACTGTCTCTAAGCTTGATTCAGAATATAAGAGTTATTCGTCCTTTAAGTAAAGCTACAGATAAATGGTATTATACTCATTTTTTTTGTTCCCTAACAACACGATAAAAAAACCTTTTTCAGATTTGCATTATGTTGCTTCTGAAACCCGAAATAGGTCATACGTATAGGTATTGAAGACTATAGGTATTATGCTAAAGATTTATTTTAGGTTTAAGTGCTCTAATAGATCATGTATTGGAGATAGCCTTGCTCCTGAAGTGGAGACACAATCACTCCATTTTAAGCTGGCATCTCTAACCAGAATGAGCCACGAATGACTTGGCACATTGACTTTAAGATGTTGGTCGTACACACATGTTCCTTAAATTTTATTATGCTCCTTTCTTTCTCCGATCCTATGGTTCTTGTGCTCAATTATAAGAGCGATTGCGGCTACTGAGGACGGAAGTATAACCTGCTAATGCGTGAAAACCCACCCCCATTTCCAACCCGCTCTATAGTAAAAGGCTCCACCTTCCTGAAGAAGTATATATTCCATTTTAAGGCTAAATATTTGTTGCAAAGAGGTTTTTTGGTCCCAATTATTGGGATTTATATGATCCGTGACTGTGTGGCGTGTCCGCGCGTTTTGTACATCCATGAATCTGTTTGATCGTGCTTAATGCTCGGCAGCATGCTAGCCGTGGTACTGTTTCAGTGGTAGCAGTACTACCACCCGTAGAAATGACATGAAGTTTGGCTATTGCAAACTAAAGTAGGAGGAAAAACTCATAGAAATGGCATGAAGAGCTATCCATTCTTGGTTATTGCAAACTAAAATGCCTGAAGAGCTCACGATCTTGGTCATTGCAACCTAAAATAGAATGCATGACTACAATGGAGTGTTGCAACCCTAAAAGATATATATAAATATGTTAGTAAGAGATGAAGCACTTTGGTGTGTTTCCTAGGAAAACTTTTAAGATATTGAAGTAGACCAAACTTTTGATGAAAAGAGAGGATGAGTCGGAGCTAAATTTTTTTGTTTTTCTTCTTGTTTATAAGAAGTAGATAGGGGGTGCATATTTTTTTAGGCTTTTCTTCTCATTTTCAAATTCATGTTACCAAAAAGAAAAGATATGCAGTCATCCACTACGATCGCTTTTGGGCCTTCCAAAGAGAACAGTTAACAGGACCTGGTGCATTCTGAATCCTAATTGTTGAGCTCTAAAAATAGAAAAGTCTCTTGCCACACATCCACTCCACTCCCCTCTACCTATCAACCCAAACACTAGCATCGTATCGTAGTGGCTCGTTGCCAATAAGTTGCTCAATCCAATCCTGCTACTGTCACTGCACCTTTGCCAAGAAGCTCCTCAAGTGGCCACTGATCCTTTGTATCGCCAAGGAGCTGTTCAATGGCCAAAAGGCGATCGTCGAGAGTTGCTAAATCGACCACTTGTCTTCAATCATCGTTAAGAAGCTACTCAAGGCTAGAAGGTGGCTGTCGGGAGCTGCTCAATGGCCACAAGGTGGTCGCAAGAGACACATTCATTAAAAAATAAAAAGTGTAAACTCTCGATTGGTTCTTGTATATCTAAACCTAATAATAAAGAGCAAAATTTATCCATCTTTTTTTTTGGAATATGGTCTCCTCTAAGTAACTCTGTGAATGCATGTCTCTATTTGCGTATATACAACCCTCCTATTTTTACATATAGGGATTGGACATGAGTATAGTTAAGAATTCTATTCTCATCCAAATAGAATACCCTGAGTAAGATGAATAAGGATTCTAATTCTGATCCAAATCTAAACAGTAAAAGGCAGGAACACAAATCTATTTCTAATTCTATATATGTAATAATCCATGTTTATACAAGTTTGAATAGCTCTTGTCTAGCAGGACTCGGAAACAACCAGCTTTCCATACGATTCTTATTCTGACATGACTCTCTGAGTAAGATAAATTGAGATTCTAATTCTAATCCAAATCCAAATAGAAAAGACCATATATTTAGCTTGGAAATAGCAATACAATAAGTTGATGATGAAAAAAATAAGTTGAAAGAAATATAGAAAAAAAAACATAAAATATAAATAAATATGCAATACTCCTGTGTGTTTTTAATTAACATTTAGTTTTTTTTCTCCCATTGCAACGCACAGGCATGTTTGCTAGTAATTACTAGATAAATTCTCTTGCATTGCAAAAAAAAATAAGACCACAATAATGTAAGTATGAGCATGTATTGAACTACTAAAAAAAGACACTTTAAGCGTGATGTTAGCAACATCGTTATATAAGTCTTCATGAAAGATGAACAATTAGAATATTCAGTTTTGATGTCCAGCTCGCTTATTCGGTACCAGCCCCTTGATAATCCAACACTGCCCGTAGCCAAGGGTAGTTTGGCCAGCTCGTTGCGCCACTCTTGCACGTCGCTCCTCCATATGAGTCTACATCCTCCCAAAGCTGGTAATAATAGAAACCCCTTGCCTCAAAGATATGTTAGCAGTAATAGCTCTTATAGCACACTACAAAAATTGACATTTTGGAATGGCTCCAAGTTTCATGCCCTTCTAGAATTCTTGAATAATATCAATTGTCAATCAACATATGCATTCAATCAAAGATTCTAAATAGTCAAATGCAATATACGAAGCAATTAACTCAATGAACAAGATATAGTATTGTTTCAAACTTCTTTGTAATTTTTAAAGTTGGAATAATTCAATCATTTCGTGAAAGTTGTAATGCTAAAGTTTTAGCCATCACCATAGTGCTTGAATATGACATCACTTGAACATGACAGAGATTTATATATATTCAAATACGCATTTTTGCATGATAACAAATTTCTACAGCATGCATATGGAATGTACAACATAGTGGATGCATGTCATTTGGATAGGACAAATCTTTCTAGTTGTATTTGTAGTATCTTATATCAAATGGTCAAACTTCTAATGGGGAATTCACTATTGCCATCTCTAACCAGGATAAACCACAAATAGCTTGCATATTATCAAGATGGTTGTATGCACATGTTCCTTTAATTTTATTATTTTCCTTTTTCCCGCGATAATTCTTGTACTGAATTATAGCCCGCTGTTTATGAGAACAGAAGTAGACCTACTAGTTGTTGAAAAGGAACCCCATTTTCATCCCGCTTCATAGGAAAAGGCTCCACCTTCCTAATCCATTTCAAGGCAGCTGTTCAAGGCACACCGATCGGGCGTATGCCTGCCCGAAAGCCGTCAAGCTGAAGGTGCTTATGTGTGTAACTTTTTATCCGAAATATATACTCCATTTTAGGCGTGGATATTTGTTGTAGAAAGGCTTTTTGTTCCAAACTATTGGGATTTATATGATTTATGATTATGTGGCGTTTCCACGCGTGGTGTATATCCATGAATCCGTTTGACAATGCTTAGTGCTCGGTAGCATGCGCAGTGGTACTCACTGTAGAAATGGCATAAAGAACCACGATTTTTGGCCATTGCAAACTAAAATAGCAGAAAAACTCATAGAAGTGGCATGAAGAGCTATCCATTCTTGGCTATTGTGGACTAAAATGCCTGAATAACTCAAATATGTACTCAATCTAAGGACATGGAGTTTGGGATAGCACACAGAAGATCCAGAACTGAGAGACGAAGGTAGGGAGCGACTAGACTTAGGAGTGATAGGTTATGTTGGAGGGTGAAAGCGTCAAGATGCTACAGAGGGGTGTGAGTGGGGCTAATTTAAATTTTCTCGTAACAATTACATCCTACCACTTAGCCCATTTCACACCTTGTGTCTAGATTGTTATCGGTGTTATGACCCGGGGGTCAAGACCACCAACTAGTAAATTTGTATATTGCGTGCTCCCTCTCCCAGATGTGATGCAAGATGGACACAAGATTTATCCTGGTTCGGGCAAAGAAGGCCCTACGTCCATGGGGGGGGGGGGGATGACTTGTATTATCTCGCACCCAAAGTGCTCGTACAGGGAGTACAAGCTGAGTTACACGGAGTTGCTCAGAGCGAGCTGCGGCCTAAGGCTAGCAGGGCTACCCTAGGCGGTTGGAAGGTTGCCCGAGGGGTCGATCGGGCAACGGGGTGTGTGGAGTGTGAGTGTGGAGTTGTCTGGAGATCTAGAGATCTCTCTCGTGGAGTCGGTCCAAGATAGTCGGATCGCATCAGAATCCCCTTCTATCTCGGCGTCCCCTTTTATAGACTAAGGGGAGGCCCGAGGGTACAGGGTCCTAATCTGTTGTAGCATGGGCGGCGTGTCCGCGGCATAGTGCTGACGAAGGGACGTCGAACACTGTGTCGGCATGGCCTTCCCGTCCTTCCGGTGATCTGGGGCGTGGTGACAGTGGAAGTCGTCGCGGTATGTAGCAGGATCGTCCTTCCGCAGGCTGTCACGAGTCCCACAGTTGAAGCGGGACGGGCGGATGGGACGGGCCCCATACCAGAGTTGTAGGAGGGAGGGGTCGAGCCCCTCGGTCGAGGGGGGGGGTCGAGCCCTGCGTGGCTCTGTCGTATCCCTGAAGTCGCCGTCGAGGGCCGCACTGTTCACGTCTCGAGGGGTGCTTCTGGAGTCCATACTCGCAACGTGGTTACAGCGGCAGCACAGTTGATGGGAGTCAGGGACATGGCGGTGAGTTGACGGATTTGACCGTGGTTGTGGGCGCCCATGGCGTTAGGCGGATTTACTTTAACCCATACCGGGAGCAGTGGGGCTGACCGAGCCTCCCGTTGAGGGGTCGTTCGTTCGACCCCTGGTCCGTCACTCGGCGTCGAGGTTGGGTCGGAGCAGAGACGGAGTCGGAGGGATCGAAGTAGAGGCCGAGGGGTCGTTCGTTCGACCCCTCGTCCGTCACCTAGTGTCGAGGTAGGAGCCGAGGGGTCGTTCGTTCGACCCCTCGTCCGTCGCCCGGGGCCGAGGCAGAGGCGGAGGGGTCGTCCGAACGACCCTTCGTCCGTCATTTGTCGTCGAGGCGGAGGCGGAGGGGTCGTTCGTTCGACCCCCGGTCCGTCATCTGGGGTCGAGGTAGAGGCCGAGAGGTCGTTCGTTCGACCCTCGATCCGTCACCCGGTATCGAGGTGGAGGCGGTGGGGTCGTTCGTCCGACCCTTCGTCCGTCATTTTCCTCGAAGCAGGCCGGTGCAGGGGCGCCTTTGTGCGATGGGCCCTTCTTTGTTGACTTGAGCGGTTTGGTTGATCCCTGTCTTAAAAATGGTTGCTATGTTTAGCGTTAATTTATCGAAGGGTTTATGGTACCCCTTACCTTTGTACCCGACAATTGTATTTCTTGTTACATGGAAAGTTTTGCATCCTATATTTTAACCTTGCACTGGCATGACAATTCTAGTAACGTAAAAACATGAATGTAATTGCTCAAATACAAATGCTCAAAGTAAAAAGAGGGTTAGGATTGCGACAATGTTTATTCGAGGTATCAGAGAGTCAATATTCCTTACTAGTTCTTGTTGGAGTACCTGTGCAAGGGTATCACTCTCCCTTGATCTAGACAAGGATCAAGTGCTTTCTATGGTTCGATTCTTCTCTACTTTGACACGTTGAATGACACATAATTGTTTACACCATGAGATGAGCCTCGCACAATCACCGTCTAGAGATCCATGCGGATCAAAGTGTTCGATGGACATCTGTCAAGGGTTCGATGTTCACTTGGCCCTAACTAGGTCTCTGTATGCATGCATCAGACCAATAGCTAGCCACTAATCCGATGACTTTGTTACCTCTTGGTCCGATGCTCAACTAACCCCCCCCTTCAGTTCTAATTCAAAAATCTCAAAGCTAGCTAGTGCTAAGTTTGACAATTATGTATCACACCTAGACTCACCTAGGTCAAGCTACTAGTGCATACGCTTGTACGGTACGGTCAAAGGATAAGCAAAATCCTAAACTATTCTAAGTGCCTCCCAATATCAATTGACACTTAAAACTAGTCCATCCTTAGCCATGTCGTCCATCATTTAAAAACCAAAATGAACTCCGTCAATAATGACACAAAAATCAAGCAATCACCATTATCGTGACATAAAACATAGTGCCTCTACATAACAAACATCAGCCACAATAATTTGTGTAGTCATTAATCATCGCAACTTTAACTAGGGGTCGAGATGCTTTAATACTACACCGTAGACACGAAAGATCATGGTGTCGCCGTTGTAGATGACACCAACTCGCTCTATTGAAAGGACCTAATTGGCCTAGAGGGGGGATGAATAGGCATACCAAAAAAACTTATTGCAAAGGTTAACCAAAATAAATGCGGAAATAAAACTATCGGCCTAGCCAAAACAACACCCCTCTACTTAACACTAGCACCTAGCAAAATATGAAGAGAAAGCTTACTGAGGTGCCGGGCTAGGAAGCTCACCTAACAAGTCTAGGTTGCAAGGTCACACAAACCTAACCAACTAATACTCTAAGCAAACCGAGAGCTCCTACACATGCTAGTGGATGCAAAGCGCACAAAGCCTAAGCTCACTAGTAATGCTCAATATCAAGGCTACACAAGCCAAACTAGAGAGCTCAAAAGGCTAAGCTACACAAGCTAAGTAATGTGACTAACAAGACTACACAAGCCAATTAGTCACTCAAGAGCTACTTCTATGCTACACAAGCAAGAAGGTAACTAGCAAGATACACACGCTATACTAGTTACTAAAGCAACCACTAAACACTAGCACAAGTATGAAACAATAAGTATAAGCTAGTGAATAGAGAATGCAAACCACCAAACTGTACTACCGGTAGTAGGACCGGTACTACCGGTGGCACGTTGTAGCTCCGAAATCCGAGGAAGATGAGCTTTGAATCCGGATCTGAGCTTTTCCCCACACTCCTTGAGGTTGAGGATGATGATGTTGAGCTTTGCTTGGATTGGTTCCTCTCCAATTTGTAGATCGGGCCTTCCCAACCTATGAACTTTGAGGGAGAGAGGAAGAACACGAAGAACACAAGAACAAAGGATAGTCGAAGCTATCTCCACAACATCAAGCACGCGAGACTCATGATTTATCCCGAGGTTCGGTCCCCACAAAGGAGTTCCTAATCCTCGTTGTTGAGGTGACCACAAAGGTCGGAGTCTCTTCCACCTCCTTGCCTCCCTCAAGCAACCACAAAGGTTAGCCCAAGATTTCCACTAAGGATCGAAGGGGTAATACAAACGATTCGGGATGCCCACACAAATGAATCAACACGGGCAATCTCGAAGAACAACTAGCCGGCTCGGATTCCAAGAATTCAAGAGTAACAAATGCAAAAGCAAACCGGCAAGAAGAAGAAATCGAATGCTCAAGTCATAGATTGATCCTCTCCGCTCTCAAATCTTACTTATCTTTCTCAAATCCACCATGGATTGAAGCCTAGGAGCATAGAGGGAGAGAGAGACACTTGGGACCCTTTTTCTTAGGTGTAGGAGTGGAATAATGGGGGTGGTCACCGCCCCAAGGGAAGGGGCGGCCTATTTATTCCCGCAGCTCCCAACGCACTACCGGTACTACCAGTGGAACCACCGGTACTACCGGTCCAAGGAATCCGACCGTTGGAGCCTCCCGACCATTGCACAAAGTTAGCCAACCGGTACTACCGGTAGTTCATTTTTCAGCACATCTTCTAAGTGCCCTCGCGTGCGAGAAAGCCCCACCGGGAGCTGACCAGTACCACCGGTCTCCACCGGTACTACCGGTGGCTGAGCAGTGAGCCACCAAAGCACTTTTCTAAGTAAACATTTCGCGCCGCTCTTCTCAAACGTCTCTAGACTAGTAACTTGAGCACTCTTATCCTCATCAAGCTAGTCTACTATGCATCCCTCTTGATAGTACGGCTTTTCCTATAACTCAACCCGGTCAAACACTTCTCTAAACAACTATGACCGGTGAAATGAAATGCTCTAAGTTATACCTTTGCCTTGTGCATTCCAATTCATCTCCTTCTCCAATGTTGATGCAACCCACGCACCAATCTATCACAAATGATATGATCCACTTCATATCATCACGTGACATATTGGTTCATCGATCTTGACTTCACTTGCCCTTCACCGTTGCCTTCGTCCATCGGTGTCAAGCCTTGCTCAAGCCTCCCGCCATGCGGTCAAACGCTTCAAGCCTCCAACTTGCCCTTCATGCTTGCTACCGGTCCATCAAGCTAAGTCATGCCTTGACCTTCTCCACCTTGTCACATGACTCCATGTCATGTTTTCATATGCAATGAGCTCCTTCATCATCAAGTTGAGCACCATAAATATGCACAAGCCATCTCTCCATAACTTTATTGGTCGCTCACACTTGTGTACCTAAGGACTTAAATCACCTATGTATCTCACATTAAACACATATTAGTCCACCTAAGTTGTCACTCAATTACCAAAACCAAACATGCACTTTCAATCTCTCCCTTTTTGATAATTGATGATAACTCTACAAAGATATGGAAATTAAGCTTATTTTGGACTTTATGCCATTTATCCAACATTTAAACTCTATGTTATGAATTGGATAAATGCCACAAAATCTGACTTGGTAATGATAGCTCCCCCTACATGTGTGCTCACAAAGGTTTGAATTAATCTTTGCACACATGCGTGAATAGAAATTTTGGGAGTGCTAGCACTACTAAGTGATGCTAAGGGATATAGGATAAACCTTTGAAGATACTCATTGTAGTTGTACTTTGAAGTCCATCCTTAGCACCATGGTTAGCTAGATACCACAAAAACACTAGAAACCCCATGAGATCAACATTATAAGCATGGTTTCTAGATATCAATTCAAGGAACATAATATCTAGCTTACCAACTGAAGAATCATGGCCCTAGTTGGTTTCGGTGATTAACGACAATTAGAGATTATTATGGCTAACGTGTGTTTTGCAGAGGCTATGCGTAGCTTAGCCATAGTGATCAAGGAGAGTGGGCTCTAATGGTCATCACTTAGCCCCCAAGATGGATATCATTTTGGTTTTTAAGGAGACATGATGAAGACCCTAGAATGATAGACTAAGTGCCATAAGGAGATGAAGGGCACTTGGCATTAGATAGGGCTTCTCTTTTTACCTTTGACCGTACTATTAAGAGGGGTTGAGATTAGTAGCTTGACTTAGGAAAGCTTCATGTTTTAGGTGTGGTGCACACTTGACTTCCTTAGCTCTAAGCAAGCCTATGGTGACCGTAAAATAGCCTAGAACAACTTCCATATTCATCGCAATGAAAAACGGAGTTGTCAAAATCGTTTTCTGGGCGTCAGACACTCCTGGCAGGGGCGCCGGACGCTGTCCGTCGCGTCGGACAAAGGCGCCGGACGCTGGGTGATTGAGTCCACAGCGTCCGTCGGCCTTCCAGAAGGGTTGTTTTCTGGCTAAGTTTTTCAGGGTCCGTCGGACGCTGTCCGTCGGCCAGGCGTCGGACGCTGGGAAGAGCGTCCGTTGACCTTCCAGAGAGGGTGTTTTTCAACCCTAGCCAGAACTCAGCGTCGGACGCTGTGGTTGAGCGTCCGTCGCCCAGTGACGTAGCATCCGTCGCTGGGAACAGTGTGTCAGAACTAGCCGTTAGACAGAGGCGTCGGACCGTCTGTCGCCTAGGCACCGGAGCGTCCGTCGCCTCAACTATGAACAGAAACTAGCCGTTGGGCATGCGACGGAGCGTCCGTCTCCTAGTCGACAGAGCGTCCGTCGCCAACTTAAATTGCCAGCCCGAGGCAGTTTTCAGAGGGTCTATTTATAGCCCCTCCCACTTCTCTCCCACCTTGCCTTTGCTCATTTGAGTTGCTGAGTTTGTTGAGAAGGTTGGAAAGAGAGCAAGAGCCCTAGAGAGAGAGAGAGAGAGAGTGATTCGCGAATCCATCCATCCTCTCTCTAGTTCATCCAAGAGTTCAAGTGTGCATCCTCTAGTTGTGAAGCTTGAGTGAGTCAAGCGAAGATCGAGGCTTGTTACTCTTGGTGATCGACATCACCTAGACGGTCCGGTGGTGCTCGGAGGAAGGTGATCGCCGGAGGATTGTCGACGGCCCTTCTCCATCGACGTTTGTGATCGGTTGTGGACGATTCACCGAGCCGGGAGTGGCGAAGAATCAGCCCGTAGAGAGCACTCATCCCTTGCGCGGGATTGAGGGGGAGCTATACCTTGCGAGGTGCTCCAACGAGGACTAGGGGGGAGTGTCGACTCCTCGATACCTCGGCAAAACATCGCCGTGTCAAGCATCTCTTTCCCTAGCTCTTTATTACCGCATTACTTTCCGCACTTGTCTTTCAATTCATACTAAATTGTGTAGGAAGTTTTCGCTTTCCATTGCCTTGCTACCGCTTTCTAGCTAGGACACACAAGCGGTAGGCACTAGGGGGTTAATTGGCTCTTTATAGGTTTAATTCTTGTTTAGAAATTAAAAAGAGCCCAATTCACCCCCCCTCTTGGGCATCTTGATCCTTTCAATTGGTATCAGAGCAAGGTTGCTCTATATTAGGCTTCACCGCCTAGAGCAAGATGTCCCATGGGGATGGACCACCTCCCATGTTCGATGGAGACGACTTTCCTTATTGGAAAGTTCGTATGGAGGCCTATCTAGAGGCCGTTGATGTGGGCGTGCTCAAAGCCGCCACAAAGGGAGGCACCCTCTTCGCGGAGGACCTCAACTTTGATAAGCACAATGCCAAGGCGAAGAACATTATCTTTCGTGGCATTAGCAAGGATGTCTTCAACCGAGTGTGTAATGCCAAAGACGCATTTGAGTTGTGGACCACTATTTGTGCACTTCACGAAGGCACAAGAGAGTGAGCGTGAAGAACGCTATCACTTGGTTATGGCTAAGCTAAATTCTTTCTCTATGCATGCAAATGAAAATGCAAATGACATGTACTCACGACTCAACATTATTGTAGAGGAATTGAATGGGCTCGGTCTCAACCAAATGGAACCGGCCGATGTGGTACGCAAGATTCTTTGTGTCTTGCCCATTGAGAAGTATGGCCACATCGTCACGGTGCTTCACCAAGGAGATCTCTCCGCCGCTACACCAACACAAATTTTGGGCAAGATCAATGCCCATGAGATGTACATGAAGATTGGTGATGGTGGCTCATCTTCCTCCTCCAAGAAGAAAGAAAAAGAGAAGGAGGAAAAGAAGGACTTGGCACTCAAGGCATCTCCTCGGAGAAGTACAAGATGCAAGTCATGTATGAGAGCACAAGCGATGATGATGATGATGATGATCTCGCACTCATGGTGAAGAAAACAACCAAGATGTTGAAGAAGCTAAGCAAGAATGGAGTCAAGTTTGACTCAAAGAAGAAGAAATTCTTCACAAGCTCTTCAAGAAAGCCCCTCTCCAAGATGGATTGCTACAATTGTGGCAAACTTGGACACTTGGCTCATGCTTGCCCCGAAGAAAAGAAAAACAAGTACAAGAACAAGAAAGCTAACAACAAGTTCAAGTACAACAAGGGCAACAAGGTTGAGTCAAGTGATGAGGAGAAGAAGGATGACAAGCCATTCAAGAAGAAGAAGAACTTCAACTTCCACAAGAAGAAGAAGAATGACAAAGCCTACATTGTTGGTGATTGGCTCACCGACATTGAAGACTCAAGTGACTCTTCCGGAGATGAAAGTGAAGAAGAGAAGGTGGCCGCCTTGGTGATTGGTTCATCTACTCCACCGCCACCCCCTCCATCATCTCCGGGTTCATCCTCTACACACCTATGCCTCATGGCTAAAGGTGACAAAAAGGTAAAAAAGAGGATAGTGATGATGAGGCTAGCTCTAGTGATGATAGTGATGATGAGTTTGAGGCACCCTCCTATGATGAGCTAATTGAAATTTGCAATAAATACACTAAGCTCATTAGGAAGTATAAAGGCAAAAGTGAATCACTAGAGAAAGCCAATAGTAACTTGCATGCTAAGCTTGATGACTTGTCTAGTACTAATGATGAATTGAAGCTTGAGAACAAATCTCTCTCATCTAGCACTAGGGAGCTCAAAGCCTCACTCAAGCAAGCAAATGAGAAACATGATAAGCTTGAGAGGTCAACACAAGAGCTCCATACAAGATACAACTTGCTAAAAGATGACTACAACCAAGTTAAGAATGAACATGGCACACTTGTGATAGCTAATGAATTGCTTTCAAATGATCTTGCTACACATGTTGCTATTAACCCGGTTGTTAAGTGTGATATAGCTACTTCTTGTGAGGACTTGCTTGATGAAGTTGCTTAGTGAGCAAAATGCTAAGTGCAAGGGCAAGAAGATAGTTGAGGCCGACAAGCATGATGACTATGTGAAGATGAGGCAAGAAAACTTCAAGCTCAAGGAAGAGCTAATCAATCTCAAGGCAAACAAGCCACTCACTATCAAGTCGGCCAAACAAGATGACAAAGATGCAATGACCTTGATCAACTCTCTCAAAGAGGAAAATGCAAAGCTCAAAGTTGAGAAGATCAAGCTTACAAGTGGATTGGAGAAGTTCACCAAGGGCCACAACCTTCAAAGTGAGCTCTTGATGAACACTATCATGAAGACCGACAAGATCGGCATTGGGTTCAAGGAGAACTAAATCATGAAGGCCAAGGTCAAGATAGAAGCCAAGAACTATTACAAGAACAAGGCTATGAAAAGCAACTATGACACACCAAAGCCCAAGCCCAAGAAGTGCTTTGGATGTGGTCAAGAGGGTCACCTTCAATCCCAATGCAAGACTCCACCTCCCAAGACCTTGCCCAAGCACATAAGGCCTTTCGCTCATGATGCACACTTCATCATCAACAAGGACTCCAAGGGTAGACCTCAAGTTGTATTTCTCGGTCCAAAGATGAAGAACAAGCCCAAAGTGCTATGGGTTGCTAAGGAGTTGGTGGACAAGGCTATGGGACCTCGCCAAGTGTGGGTCCCCAAACAACAAGCTTAACTCCAAGTTGCTTGTGTGTAGGTGAACTACAAGACCGGTGGAAGTCATTGGATGATTGATAGTGGATGCACTCAACATATGACCGGTGACTCCCGGATGTTCACCACACTTGAGGAAGATTGTGAAGGGCAAGACAAGATTACCTTTGGGGACAATTCAAAAGGCAAAGTGCAAGGTCTAGGCAAAGTGGCAATTTCAAATGATCAATCAATATCAAATGTCTTGCTAGTACAATCATTGAGCTTCAACTTGCTATCGGTGGGACAACTATGTGATCTTGGTTTCCAATGTCTCTTCACTCCAAATGAGGTAGTTGTGTCCAAGATTGAAGATTCATCATTGATATTCAAAGGGTTTCGGCACAACAATCTCTACCTAGTGGACTTCACCTCAAATGAAGCTAGTTTGCAAACATGTCTATTCTCCAAGAGTTCTTTGGGTTGGCTATGGCATAGAAGATTAGCACATGTGGGAATGTCAACTTTGAAGAAGCTTGTCAAGAAGGAATTGGTTAGAGGTGTGAAGGATGTGGTGTTTGAGAAAGACAAACTTTGTAGTGCATGTCAAGCCGGCAAGCAAGTAGCAAACACTCACCCAACCAAAGCTTTCATGTCAACCTCAAGAGTTCTAGAGCTACTCCACATGGATCTTTTTGGACCTACCACCTATGCTAGCCTTGGCGGCAATCTCTTTTGCTTGGTGGTAGTTGATGACTACTCTAGATACACTTGGGTGTTCTTTCTTCAAGACAAGGGAGAAACTCAATCAATATTCAAGAAGTTTGCAACTAGAGCCCAAAATGAGTTTGATGTGAAGATCAAGAAGATAAGAAGTGACAATGGGACCGAATTTGTGAACACCAAGATTGAAGACTATTGTGATGAAGTAGGGATCAAACATGAAGTATCCGCCACCTACACCCCTCAACAAAATGGTGTAGTAGAGAGGAAGAACCGGACTCTTATCACTCTTGCAAGATCAATGCTTGATGAATACAACACCCCCGAGAAATTTTGGGCCGAAGCAATCAACACCGCATGCTATGCGGCCAACCGGCTATTTGTCCAACGACTTCTCAAGAAGACCCCCTATGAGCTTGTGAATGGGAAGAAACCGGACATATCCTTTTTCCGAGTGTTTGGTTGCAAAGTGTACATCTACAAGAAGCGCCAACACTTGGGCAAGTTCCAAAGAAGATGTGACATTGGTTTCTTAGTTGGGTATTCACTTAAATCCAAGGCATACCGTGTATTTAACAAAGCCACTGGCTTAGTTGAAGAAATGTATGACTTGGAGTTTGATGAAACTAATGGCTCTCAAGAAGAGCATGAAAATCTTGATGATGTAGGTGATGAACCCTTGAGGGAGGCAATGAAGAACATGCCAATTGGTGCTATCAACCCGCAAGAGGTGGAAGAAGTTGAAGATGAAGCAAATCAAGATCCTTGTCCACCTCACACGCCTCAAGTTGATGAAGGAGATCAAGTGAGGGAAGCTCAAGAAGACACTCACATCCCTCAAGATCAAGCCGAGGCCGAAGCAAGCAATGTTGAAGCACCGCAACCTCCTCCTCAAGTGATCAATAGAAGATCTACACCTATGCTTCAAGCACATCCTCAAGACCTCATCATAGGGAGTCCATCAAGGGGGGTAACAACTCGATCTAAACTTGCTTCTTATGTTGAACATCACTCTTTTGTTTCCTTTGTTGAGCCTTCTAGTGTGGAAGATGAACTTGCGGATCCGGATTGGGTGAACGCCATGCACGAAGAGTTGAACAACTTCACCCGGAACGAAGTGTGGACACTAGTAGAAAAGCCCAAAGGAGCAAGAATCATTGGCACCAAGTGGGTGTTTAGGAACAAGCAAGATGATCAAGGCGTGGTTGTGAGAAACAAGGCAAGATTGGTGGCAAAGGGGTTCTCCCAAGTTGAAGGCTTGGATTTTGGGGAGACCTTTGCACCGGTTGCAAGACTAGAAGCCATTCGTATCCTTTTGGCATATGCTTCACACCATAAAATGAAACTTTTTCAAATGGATGTGAAGAGTGCCTTTCTTAATGGTTTCATTAATGAACTTGTTTTTGTCTCACAACCTCCCGGGTTTGAAGACCCAAATTGTCCTAATCATGTGTATAGGTTGTCCAAGGCACTCTATGGATTGAAGCAAGCCCCAAGAGCTTGGTATGAGAGGCTAAGGGACTTCCTACTCAAGAAGGGCTTCAAGATCGGGAAAGTGGATACCACACTCTTCACCAAGGTGCTAGATGGAGAGATCTTTGTTTGCCAAGTATATGTCGACGACATTATATTTGGGTCAACAAACCAAGGTCATAGCAAGGAATTTGGTGCATTGATGTCCAAGGAGTTCGAGATGTCGATGATTGGCGAGCTAACCTTCTTCCTAGGCTTCCAAGTGAAGCAATTGAGGGAGGGCACCTTCATATCTCAAGAGAAGTACACTTATGATGTGCTCAAGAAATTCAAGATGGAGGATTGCAAGCCAATCAAGACCCCAATGCCTACTAATGGGCATCTCGATCTCGATGAGGGAGGTAAACTGATCAACCAAACTCTTTATCGTTCTATGATCGGTAGTTTACTTTACCTCACCGCTTCTAGGCCGGATATCATGTTTAGTGTGTGTATGTGTGCTAGGTTTCAAGCAAACCCTAAGGAGTCGCATCTTTGTGCGGTTAAAAGAATCCTTAGGTACTTAAGGCACACCCCTAGCATGGGTCTTTGGTATCCCAAAGGAACTCCCTTCCAACTAGTTGGCTATTCCGATTCGGATTACGCCGGGTGTAAGGTTGATAGGAAGAGTACCTCCGGCGGGTGCCAAATGCTAGGAAGATCACTTGTTTCTTGGTCCTCAAAGAAGCAAAATAGTGTGGCATTGTCAACCGCCGAGGCGGAATACATTGCCATGGGAGCAAGTTGTGCACAAATCTTATATATGACCCAAACACTCTTTGATTACGGCGTGTTTTTAAAAGAAGTTCCACTTTTGTGTGATAATGAAAGCGCCGTAAAACTTGCAAACAACCCGGTTCAACACTCTCGCACCAAGCACATAGATATTCGCCATCACTTTCTTAGAGATCATGTGGCTAGGAAAGACATAACACTAGTTGGAGTGAAGAGCGAAGAGCAATTGGCGGATATCTTCACTAAACCACTCGATGAAACAACCTTTTGTAGGTTGAGAAGCGAGTTAAATGTGCTTGATCACTCTAATTTCACTAAAAGATGAGCTTGTGTGAACCATGCATTCATATGTAATATAACATGTTTAATATGGTAATGCACATAGGCTTGGCTAACGCGGTTAAGATAACCGCCCTCAAAGCGTGTGACAAAGCTTAACCACGGTTTAAACTTGCAAGCAACCTAGATTCACTTTTCGTATTGCATAGCATATGCATGTGTGTTGTTTGCCCTTTCTTTTCGGTTAAGTTTCTTGAGCATCCTCTATGATAGTCCACTTAGGGGGAGCATTCCAAGATCAAGTCACTTCAATACCCCTCTTGTGGCCATATGATGTCTCCTTGGCGCTTCCATTCGAATATTTTGAGCTAAAAAATTAAATTTAAGCATATGGCAAACTAATTGAAAATGAGTGTTTGAGAGATGGTTCTCATATCAAGTCCAATCAAGTGTTATTTGGATCTTGCTGGGATTGGAACTTGGTTGGGAGAAAGACGCAAAAAGAAAATTTGAAAAATTCTTTTTTTTAAGGCGTCGGACGCTGCCGACGGACGCTCAGTGTCAATTGCCTCAGCGTCCGTCGCGATCGTCCGGAGATTAAAACTTGCCCGCTAACAGGGCGGCAGACGCTCTCCCCAGCGTCCGTCGCGGTCAATGCGATTGGACGCTTCAAATCGGCTCTGGAAGCCCGACGGACGATGCCGACGGACGCTCCCCGAGCGTCCGTCGCATACCGACGGAGCGTCCGTCGCGAACTAAACGGTGAATTTTTTTTAAAAAAAACTCCTGACTTCCTCTGTTCCCTCAGTCGCCGTTCCGCCGCAGTTCCTAACCCTAACAGCCACGGGATCCTTCCCAGCGCCGCCTGCACCTGCGCTGCACACACCCCTGCGCCGCCGTTCACCTCCACTGCGCCGCTGCTCCACCCCGCAACCCTGCCACCCAAGCCGCAGCGCCAGGGCCTCTTCCCAAAGCGCCGCCTCTCCCCTGCGTTCTTCCTGAAGTGAAGGCACGTCTGTTGGCCGTGGAGGTCTCCTTCAAGGCCCTGCTTGGCAATTCAATCGCCCACGGCTACAGATCGAGGTGAACCACAACTTCTAGACCCTACCCTAGAGTTCAAATCACCTCTCCATTTCTCTTCTCCAGTGAAATGTTTTTGATCACAAGACTCACCCAAACCCTACTTTGCCTTGATTAGCTTACGGGTTACGGATTGCGGATTGCGGCTGAACGATCGAGGATCTTTCCCCTTCTTTCCTTCCTGGTCAGAGATTCGAGGTATGTCAGTTGGACCTTTCGCGATCTACCCTTTCCTAAATTCATGCTTCCGATAGACTCTTATCTCTAGATAAATGCTTATGGTATATATCTCTATCTATTTCTCACGAGCAGGGTTAGTTGGTCAGTTGATCAGGGAATCAGTCAGTTGAGCAGTGTCAGTAAACTTGGGGCAAAGCCCGTGAGTACGGATCGAGGCAAAGCCTCACGAGGACAGTCCAGGGCCGGCGTGCCACTCTCGCAGTTGTTTGGTTCTGTGGTCTGTCAGAGGGTCAGGGACAGTGTCTGATTGGCAGTGGATTTGTGGTGTGGTTCTTGAGGTTTCTTGTCAGCGTTTTGATTGCAAGAGTTTGAGGTATGGCAAGGACAAAGAACGCAGGTCCCGTTCCCGGTAGTGGTGGTGACCCTCCACCTCCACCGCGTCCACCCACTGACCGGGGAAAGGGAAAGCAGAAGCTTATTTCTCAGAAGCGCAAGAGGCCAGCGATGGATCCGGATTCGGTAGCCGCGCTCGCAGTGGCAGAGGCAGCTGAGTTAGCGGAGCGAGGAGGACATCGCGTCGGCTTGAGGCTTTCGCCTCGCCGTGGAGCGCGTCGTGAGTCCCCTCCACCTCCAGAGTCAGAGCCCGTCGAGGCTACAGAGGCACCAGTGACAGAGCCAGTCCCAGCGACTGAGCCGACAGAGGCCGCGGGCCACTCTACTATTGGAGAGCTGATGAGCCGCCGTGTTACCCGTTCCGAGGCTCAGGTGCACCACCTAGCCCTCCAGGACCCCGGCTCCCAGACCCCGTGAGGCACCAGGTCAGAGCACTTACAGCGAAGCAAGTTCAACTGCTTCAATTTGTCGACTTCCAGTCCTGGTTCCCACCACAGAGGGACCCCCGTGCCGGACGTGAGTTCTATACTACAGTGCACGAGGACTTCTACAGAGCATATGTTGACACTGATGCTCCTCTCAGGGCCCACAGGGTGTGCCCATCTACTCAGATTGAGGGGATCGGTGGTCCAGAGATCCTGCAGCACCTCCAGTACATCCAGGGTCTGACAGATCTGATGGGACGCTCAGGGGCCTATCAGAAGGAGTGGGTTATACCAGTTTTATGCCTCTCTGTGGATCTCACCTGATCACGAGTTCCTCCACTTTGCATACCAGGGACGTGATTTCAGGGTCACAGCTGCCAGATTCAAAGAGCTCTTTCACCTCGGGTCCTCACCTACCAGGATACACAGTCTCTGCTATGGGGATCAGGAGGCCCCTCGCCGACCTCACGATGGTATAGTGCCATCCACGGACTTCGTGAGTCCATGCTTTCAGCAGCCGTTCACTGAGGGTTCGAGCCGTACGCCACGTGACCTCACTCCTCTAGCTCGGATCCTTCATGAGGTTCTCAGACGTACTATTCTACCCCGGATTGGAGCTAGGGATACTATCACTCGTCTTCAGCTTTGGCTCCTAGCTCACATTGTTCGGAAAGAGCAGTTCGACCTCTGGGATTTGATAGTGAGCGAGCTCGAGGATATTATAGCTGCTGGGTTCAGAGGTCATTGGCAGCTACAGTTCGCCCATTGGATCTCATATTTGATAGTCGCCAAGACTGGGTCAGGTGTTATGAGAGTCACCCTCACGAGGTCAGCTACAGAGTTCCCAGTCTACTCGATGAGCCAGCTTGTGGCCCATGGGCAGTTGCCTCGCCCCAGCAGAGCCTACAGACCAGGCACTAGGCAGGCCGGAGTGCCACCACAGTCGGCCAAGGTCACAGATGCGATAGTTGAGCAGATTGCTCAGGCAGAGCTAGCAGACTTGGATGCAGAGATCGATACAGCTGCCGAGACAGTCTTTAGAGAGGATCTCGACTCCGACAGCTCTGACGAGGACTACCAGCCCGTGCATGAGTATACACCGATGACCCATGACCACGAGGCAGGAGGGTCAGGCACAGCTGCAGCAGCTCCAGCTCCAGGCTCCAGTTCCTCAGAGGCTACCTTGCTCTCTATACTATCGAGGATGCAGGAGGAGCAGTCTCGCCAGGCAGAGGAGCAGAGACGACAGGCTGCAGATCTACGGAGGCTCACTGAGCAACAGCTGGCAGCTCAGGCACAGACACAGGCTAGGCAGGATGAGTTCCAGCGCCAGTTCCTAGCCTATCAGCTGCAGCAGGCAGAGATTCAGAAGACTCAGACACTGCTACTCGAGCGTTTTCTGGCCTCTAGCTCTGGGCAGACTTCCATGCCACAGTTCCAGTTGCTCGGAGTCTCTCAGCAGCAGCAGTTCACCTCTCCTCCACCGCAGCCTCCAGTAGTTGTGGTGCCAACTCCAGCGTTACCGTCCAGAGGACAGCAGAGTCAGGCACCAGCTACACCTCCGTTCCAGCCGGCAGCCTCTCCTGAGTACCAGACTCCGAGGACCCAGGTGTCCTCTTGGATAGCTTCACCCAGAGAGTTCCAGACGGGATTCACTCCTACCCGAGGAACTACCTTAGCAGAGGCCTCGAGAGATCTGTCAGCTTCCTATCTGGAGATCACGGGAGAAGTCTCCCCAGGAGCACCTCAGCAGGTCACACCAGCTCCAGAGAATGCAGTGGATCTTTCGGCGATAGGCACTCACCAGTCCTCAGTTGCATCGTCGGAGATCGCACCTGAGCAGTCCGCACAGACAGTCACCACACCTCCAGCTGTCGTTCAGACGGATGCCATATCCCTTGCAGATGAAGTTACAGTGGCAGTGTCCTCTCCCGGTTAGACTCAGCCTGCAGAGGTTGCAGCAGCAGTGTCCCAGTGGCACTTGCAGTGACACCGTCCCCCTCGCCTCGAGTTTTCACTCGTCGGGCTCCCAGGCCCGCTACCACTGAGGCAGGACCGTCAGAGGCACCAGCTGAGCCTCAGGGGGAGTCAGTTGAGACCGCAGCTCCAGAGGTGCCAGTGACAGCTCCAGAGACCACCCCAGCTGCACCTACACCGGCAGAGACCATGGCAGATGATGAGTCAGATGAGTCAGACCTTCAGGACTTCATCATGCTGGATCGCAGAGCTGCCGCTTCTTCGCCTTCTTCTCCAGCCCCAGACTCTTAGTTTTTGGTGCTAGACGCCAAAGGGGGAGAGAGGGTCGAGTATAGAGATAGGGGGAGGGTTTTGGATCTTTGTATGCTTTATTTTCCCCGTACTCTTTCATCATGTCTACTTTTATGCATTTGTCTATATGTGTGATGTGATGATGGTTGATGTCTATATGGTTGCATGTGACAAAACTCTTGATTATCTCTAATATATCTTGTGAGTTGTCTCATGTTCATGATATATCTCCTTGCTTAACGTTATTTGAGCTTCCGCGCTTTACTCCGAAACATCCCTTGAGAATATCATGAGGTACTGCTTTTTCTTTCATATTCATAAGTGCCATGTTTTGTGATTTGATTTGGATGAGCAAGTATGCTTCATTACAACTTAACTAACCCTTGCTCAACCATTCCAAGTCACCCTTGAATCTTAACCAAAACTCTTATACATACTCGAAGTTCTATTGTCGTCAATCACCAAAAAGGGGGAGATTGAAGAATCATGGCCCTAGTTGGTTTCGGTGATTAACGACAATTAGAGATTATTATGGCTAACGTGTGTTTTGCAGAGGCTATGCGTAGCTTAGCCATAGTGATCAAGGAGAATGGGCTCTAATGGTCATCACTTAGCCCCCAAGATGGATATCGTTTTGGTTTTTAAGGAGACATGATGAAGACCCTAGAATGATAGGCTAAGTGCCATAAGGAGATGAAGGGCACTTGGCATTAGATAGGGCTTCTCTTTTTACCTTTGACCGTACTATTAAGAGGGGTTGAGATTAGTAGCTTGACTTAGGAAAGCTTCATGTTTTAGGTGTGGTGCACACTTGACTTCCTTAGCTCTAAGCAAGCCTATGGTGACCGTAAAATAGCCTAGAACAACTTCCATATTCATCGCAACGAAAAACGGAGTTGTCAAAATCGTTTTCTGGGCGTCAGACGCTCCTGGCAGGGGCGCCGGACGCTGTCCGTCGCGTCGGACAAAGGCGCCGGACGCTGGATGATTGAGTCCACAGCGTCCGTCGGCCTTCCAGAAGGGTTGTTTTCTGGCTAAGTTTTTCAGGGTCCGTCGGACGCTGTCCGTCGGCCAGGCGTCGGACGCTGGGAAGAGCGTCCGTCGACCTTCCAGAGAGGGTGTTTTTCAACCCTAGCTAGAACTCAGCGTCGGACGCTGTGGTTGAGCGTCCGTTGCCCAGTGACGTAGCGTCCGTCGCTGGGAACAGTGTGTCATAACTAGCCATTAGACAGAGGCGTCGGACCGTCCGTCGCCTCAACTATGAACAGAAACTAGCCGTTGGGCATGCGACGGACCGTCCGTCGCCTAGTCGACGGAGCGTCCGTCGCCAACTTAAATTGCTAGCCCGAGGCAGTTTTCAGAGGGTCTATTTATAGCCCCTCCCACTTCTCTCCCACCTTGCCTTTGCTCATTTGAGTTGCTGAGTTTGTTGAGAAGGTTGGAAAGAGAGCAAGAGCCCTAGAGAGAGAGAGTGATTCGCGAATCCATCCATTCTCTCTCTAGTTCATCCAAGAGTTCAAGTGTGCATCCTCTAGTTGTGAAGCTTGAGTGAGTCAAGCGAAGATCGAGGCTTGTTACTCTTGGTGATCGACATCACCTAGACGGTCCGGTGGTGCTCGGAGGAAGGTGATCGCCGGAGGATTGTCGACGGCCCTTCTCCATCGACATTTGTGATCGGTTGTGGACGATTCACCGAGCCGGAGTGACGAAGAATCAGCCCGTAGAGAGCACTCATCCCTTGCGCGGGATTGAGGGGGAGCTATACCTTGCGAGGTGCTCCAACGAGGACTAGGGGGGAGTGTCGACTCCTCGATACCTCGGCAAAACATCGCCGTGTCAAGCATCTCTTTCCCTAGCTCTTTATTACCGCATTACTTTCCGCACTTGTCTTTCAATTCATACTAGAATTGTGTAGGAAGTTTTCGCTTTCCATTGCCTTGCTACCGCTTTCTAGCTAGGACACACAAGCGGTAGGCACTAGGGGGTTAATTGGCTCTTTATAGGTTTAATTCTTGTTTAGAAATTAAAAAGAGCCCAATTCACCCCTCCACTCTTGGGCATCTTTATCATTTCACCAACCTATGCATGCTAGTTTATTATATCATCATACAAGTCCTATAACTAGCATACACCACACAAGCATGCATATAAAGATAAGACTTATGAAATATGCAAGCAAGCACATGAATATGCACATATCAAATGCAATCAATCAAGTTCATGAGCTTGCTCCCCCTACTTGTATGCATCACTTAGTCCAAGACTTTGATCCTTTCAATCTTGTTCCCTTATGTCCATGTCTTCTCTCCCTTAGTGCATGTCCCTTATGTCCATGTCTTCTCTCCCTTAGTGCATGTCCATTCACTAATATATCTTTGTTCACTAATCTCTCCCCCTTTGTCATCAATTTCCATAAAAGGTATGCTTCTTATTGATGCAAAGGTGATTGATACTTGTTTCTTCTCATTTTTTATGGACACCAACACATATGTATTGGAATGACTCTTCATGTAAGATCATTGACCATTATACAATTGAGTAGGGCAACTCCCTTGTGGTCAAAGCAATTGTCATCCAAATAAGCTTTGCAAGTAAGAGAACTTTTGATTTGATCACTTAAGGTTGAGGATCACTTTTAACTTATAGGATATCACTTGTGAGATACCACATGAAGGATATTACTTGAATGAACTAATTGTAGATCATCACATGTATGCTAGGACTAGGCATCTTTTGCAAGTACTAATATGAAAGTTAATACTATTAGAAAGATTAACATAAGTCTAGATACCATTTGTAAGTTACATCTTGATATCCATTTGCATAGTTGTCTTGTGCTTGAACTAGATTCATTGTCATGAGCTTCTATTGTTGACTTGAACTAAAGTGAATAGCATAAGCTTTCAAGTCTGGTTTAAACCCTCTCTAAGCTTGTTCACACACATTAAGCGGTTATCTTATAGAGGTTGTACTTGTCACTTGATTGCAATCCAAAAAAGATCAAGTACTTGGGTTTACTAGCTCATGATCAAACTCATATACTACCACTAGATACAAACAATCAATCAAGCAATAGTGGTAGGCTATAAGCATGAAATTCATTTGATTTTCAATGAATGATCACTATGTATGACTATATGCACTAAAACATGCCTTAGCAAAGATGTATGCATATGTCAAACAATTTCACCTTTGCTATGTTGGAGTAGAGGATAGTCAAATAAAATCATCTCCAATTAGTAATGTGAAGTCTGTTGATGGTAATTACGAGCTATTTTGGCACCATCAAAATACCGTCAACATCCTCATATTCAAAGGAAAACAAGAATAACATGAACATAATTTACCCAATAACTAGTTCCACATGTCCCATGACTATTTGAGTGCAGGTAATGACAAATGGGGACTTTTGGGAGCTAGTGGGCCCACTTAGGGGGTCGGTCGACCACCCTGTGGGGCCACTAGACCTCCCAAGCCCCCATGATCCAAGTAACGCTCTCCAAAGCACTTTCTACCCCTTGGATCCAAGTGTGCTACCTCTCAACGGTTCTGGATCAAAGCACAAGGATCCATGGGCCCAACATGACATATTTCCAAGTATGGAAAATGTGCAAAATCCATACACCATCATGATGGTCATTACCTCTAGAGGCTACCTGCAAAAGATGAGCTCATTTGGCCACAAAAGACGGTCGGTCGACCGTACTTTGGGCCTAATCTTGGATAGCAGAATCCACACCTATCAAGGAGGTCCCACGCCGAATGGGAAGCCCATGGCTCTCTATAGGGGGTCGGCCGACCACCCTATGGGGCCACCAAGGCCTCCCATGTGTCCATGATCCAAGCACATCCTCTAGAGTGAAGATCCACCCTTGGATCTCCTCTGTGCTTCTTCTCGACGACTCTAGATCAAAGCACGAGGATACATGGGCCCACAAACTATCTCGGAACAATACCAAACTTCGCCAAGGTACCAATGGCATGTGGGCCATGCTCCACATGAAAGATGGCCAATACTTGCGGTCGGCCGACCGTGGGTATGGGCCCACAGGCCACCCACATGCCCCTTGTGTTGTGGGGACACCTCCTAGGGGAAAGTGGAAGGGCCCACCTGCCATTGGGCGGTCGGCCGACCGTGGCCAGGTGCCCAAAAGGTGCACCAACCTCCCCACCGACTTCCTGCATGCCTCCATGCATCCAATTGATCTCCACCATTGATCTAAGGCGGTTGCAAGGACGGTTTGATCCTACGGTGGCTGATGGAGGTGGCGCAGATCACTGACGTGGCACCGGAGTAGCCCCTACTCCACCTCTAGCTATAAATAGTCCCCTAGGCCTTCACTCTCACTCATGCCTCATTGGAGAAACACTACTCCTTAGTCTCTTAGCGGATCTCTCTAGTAGTGCTATGCTAGTTGGAAGAGAGTGAGGAGAGTCTAGAGGAGAGCCAGGCCTGTCTGGCGTCTTCTCCGAGTTGTACCTCGGCGGATGCGAGTCTCTTGTAAGTTTAGCTCTTGTAAGTGACTTCTTCCGAGTTCTTTATAGCATTTAGTATTCTACTTCTGACATAGATGTTATACATATTTTCGTGCTTTTTCATCGCTTTACTTTAAGTAGAGTGCTTTAATCTTATGCAAGGGTTAAAGTAGTAAGAATAGTGTAGACGTGGTGTCTAGACTAGATCTTACCTTTGTAAACCACTTATCGCGCGGATTGTTTGTGGATGCTAGTAGAAAGTGATAGCTCTATCTAGCCTTTGTATTCCACCACGCGTGTCAGATAAGTTCTTAAAAGGTAGGGCTTCAATACAACATGATGGCGTGGTCCGGTTAGAGTTTTGCCCTCTTTCTGATCTATCCCATCGCCTCCTGCAAGAGAAGAGCTGATAAAGCCAGTATAACCAGCTATACCATGTTAGATATCTTTGCTATATAGAACCTCTCAACCAGTTATCATAGTCTACCTTGATCCATCATAGGACATATCCATATTCCTAGTTAACTCACTACTCGTTCCCTGTGGAAAATACGATACCTGGAATACTCCCGGTGAAGTACTACAATGGTATAATCTGTGCGCTTGCAGATTTATCTAATAGTCATAAGAAATACCAACAAAGTCCAATTAAGAGCTTGGTGAAGACCAATAAATACCAATTTTGAATACCAATTGAATAACAATCTTCACCCATATGATTTGAGAACGACTAATGATCAAGTGCACTTTCTTGTTGCGGTTGACTTGCTTATTTCTTGATCTTTGCTTGCATGAGAGAATACCAAATGATGTACCACTTGTATATAAGTTCATGGATCTCTCTTTTGGGTGTTGCTTGCTTTCTTTTGATCAATCCTATTGATTTCTTCAACTAAGCATCTAAATGATCCCTAGATCACCACTTTCATGTTAGCCTTCCAAGTACCACACTTGGTTTCACCTACACAACGGCGGCAAGTCCCTACACTTAGGGATAATTTATCTTTCTCCAAGAACCATCCTTCATACTCACTTGAAGATAGCTTTGTTTGATTAATCCAAATGTTGAACTCATCTTGATGAATGACTTGAATCCACCATAATTTAAATCATATCTTGTTTAAGTACTTTTCTTTTTATCCATTGATCTTCAATCATCACTAGAACTTAAACTTCATCTTTATCTTGAGTTTGATCTTGATCTTCAATCATCACTAGAACTTAAACTTCATCTTTATCTTGAGTTTGATCTTGATCTTCAATTTGAGTGCTAAATATGTGCCAAATATGTGCCAAATATACTTCTACAATCAAATGGCCTTGTACTCATTGCTTGTCATGCTTCTAGCTCAAACCAAAATCAAACATAGGTGCCTCAAATACTTATATACATGATTCCAACTTGAAGACCTTTCAATCTAAGTGACTCTAGATCAATCCAATAATTGTCACTTTTCTGGCAGATTCTGTACTTTTCAAGGAATATATCATATCTCCCAAAGTACATATCCAATAAACATAAAATTTGGTGGAGATGTGCTTCACTAAGTCATCTAGTAGCCATAAAAATGTGAGTTTCATTGGACTTCTAAATTGCTACCAGATTTCACATCTTCCCACCTAGGTACATGTTGAAAACTGCTGCACATGTGTTGATAAGATCCACTCTAAAACCGAAGTATCCCTTATCCAATATTCATGAAATTTTCACAGAAACTAATACTATAAGTGTAGAGCATGCATACCAAATTTCAAGCCAATCCAAAAAGATTTGATCTCCTAAACATGGCTAAGATCACAGCTAGTTCAGATTTTGAATAAAAGACAGATATTGACACAATGAGCTAAGCTTCTTCAAATTGAACCAAACTTGAATCCAACTTGTTTGAACACTCTCATAAGACATATATTCATTCAATCCACTTACTAAAAGTAGTCTCATGATCACATCCATTCAAATCAACTCAAGCTTGATCACTAAGCATTTAATCCATTCAAACATCTTATAGCAAGCAACTAGTGCATTCATATATATCCAATTCAAACAACTCATATGCACTATGTGTATATATCCAATTCAAGCATCTTATACACACCCAAATGTATATTGATCAACAAGATTTATACCTTAGTAGATCATGATCAATCCATTAGCAAGCTTCAACTTGAATATTTGCAAGCTTTCAAAATAATCCAATGAACCACCACAACTTGAATGTGACACTTGTATATTGTAGCACTTGGACTTCACTCTATTGAGTTGGCATTGGGATGAGGATAGCACTAAGCTTCAATATATGATGATCAATAAGGAACAATTGAATCAAGCCTTCAATGCCAATGGTACCTACAAACATTCATCCACTTGTTGATGGTACCCAAACTAGTTTGGATCCTCTCAAGTTAGGAGCAACATACTTAGGCAATGCCTTAGTATGAATAGCGGGATGTTTTGCAATAGCAACCATAGAGGTACCATTTTCATCCTTTCTAAGCATATGATCATTATTAATTGAAATGGGATTAGAAGTCATACCTAGGGGACATGAATTAGCCATGTGCCCCCTTTCCCGACATGAGTAGCACACTCTCTTTGATTGAGCCTTTTCTTCCTTACTCATGTTGTGCTTCTCATTGCCTTGCATTTCTTCTTTTGCTTGAATCTTCATCTCAAGCTTGATAGGACACTTCAAGGCAAAGTGTCCCATACCATCACACTTGTAGCACTTGATGTGAGCCAAATGATTCTTCTCTTAATCTTTGCTCATCATCATATTGACATCTTGAATAGGAGTTGGATGCCTTGATCTTACTTTGCCACTTCTTCTAGTCTTATTCTCCATCCCCAAGTCACCATATTAATGGTTGATCTTGTCTTGCTCTTGGGGCTTGATTTGTGGCATAACTTGAGGCTCTACTTGTTGCTTCACCAATTGCTTGGTTAGGCACATTGAGGTGAGATGACCCCAAACATGACACTTGAAGCACTTGACATGCTTTAGCCTCTCTTTTTCTTTATTAAACTTGAGCTTTTCTTTAAAGGGGCAAGTATTTGCAAGATGTCCCATTTCATGGCATTGGTAGCACATGAAGTGTGATAGCTTTTCTTCTTGTTGTTTCTTCATTTCTCTTCCATATCTTCTCTTTCCCCATCTCTTGCCTTTGATATTGCTCTTGTTAAGTTCAATTCCACTCTTGTCAGCATAACTTCTCTTGTTTGTCAACATATACTCAAAGATGACTTTGGAGTTGTAGCACCTCTCTAATTTGTTGCTCAAGTTCTTCACTTGCTCATTAAGCTCATTGTTCTCCTTCAAAAGGTTAGCCTCACAAGACATAAAAGTAGAACAAGCATCTATATGTGAAGAGCATGGCATATCAAGTAAATCATCACAAGAGGTGAATACATGCTTCTTCTCTACATCACAAGGGTTAGCAATAATATGTGGTTGATCATTTGACCCATGTGATGAGCTCTCATCATTCTTAAGTTTCTTGAACAATATTTTGATGAGAGAGCCATGTTTCTTAACTAGATCTCCATGAGATACACAAAGTTGCTCATGTTCTAATTTTAGCTCTTCATGTGAAGATTTAAGAACATCAAGTAAGTGCTTATGTTCTTCCCGAGCATGAACCATCATCATTACCATCAAGAGTGTATAGAGTGACATCATCAATAACGACACTTGAGGCATCATCATCATCCATCTTGTCAAGTGAACTTGTAGTTGATCTATCATCATCATCACTTGACCATGAGATGGAGCAATCTTCCACAACCACCAAGTTGTGATTATGCTCAACACCTTCATGTGCCTCCATCTCTATTTGATTCTTCTCCCTCTTGAATTTGCCATCATCCCAAATAGAGACATCACCATAGAGATGCTTGAGTTCCATCCACATATCATGGGTACTCTCCGAAGTCAACACCCTATCAAACATCTCATCTTTCAAAGCATCAATTAGAAAACATTAAGCTTGTGCATCAAGTGTTAGACACTCCTTTTGCGCTTGGGTTAGATTACTCTTATCCAAGGTATGAGTAAACCCAACAACAATGATCCACCAAAACTTCGAACCAAGAGCACGAATATGATCAAGCATATGGTGTTTCCACCGTGCATAGTGAGTGCCATAAAAAATGTGTATATCACACTCTGGTGACTTGTCTCCACCATCTTTACCTTCTACTATATTATCAACCATACTTGTCATATGTTTTAACTTTTCAATCTCTTTTTGCATCTTGTTCATTTTCTCTCTTTGTTGCTCTTGCAACTTGGCAGAGATCTTGGCGGTGAGTTGCTCAACTAGTTGACTCATTGTAGCCTCATCCATCTTGACCAATTATGTTTCCTCACGCGGTAAAGCGAAGAGTGAGGAGCCAAGCTCCGATACCAATTGAAAGGACCTAATTGGCCTAGAGGGGGGGTGAATAGGCGTACCAAAAAAAACTTATGGCAAAGGTTAACCGAAATAAATGCGAAAATAAAACTATCGGCCTAGCCAAAATAGCACCCCTCTACTTAACACTAGCACCTAGCAAAATATGAAGAAAAAGCTTACTAAGGTGTCGGGCTAGGAAGCTCACCTAACAAGTCTAGGTTGCAAGGTCACACAAACCTAACCAACTAATACTCTAAGCAAACCGAGAGCTCCTACACATGCTAGTGGATGCAAAGTGCACAAAGCCTAAGCTCACTAGTAATGCTCAATAGCAAGGCTACACAAGCCAAACTAGAGAGCTCAAAAGGCTAAGCTACACAAGCTAAGTAATGTGACTAATAAGACTACACAAGCCAATTAGTCACTCAAGAGCTACTTCTATGCTACACAAGAAAGAAGGTAACTAGCAAGATACACACGCTATATTAGTTACTAAAGCAACCACTAAACACTAGCACAAGTATGAAACAATAAGTATAAGCTAGTGAATAGAGAATGCAAACCACCAAACTGTACTACTGGTAGTAGGATCGGTACTACCGGTGGCACACTGTAGCTCCGAAATCCGAGGAAGATGAGCTTTGAATCCGGATCTGAGCTTTTCCCCACACTCCTTAAGGTTGAGGATGATGATGTTGAGCTTTGCTTGGATTGGTTCCTCTCCAATTTGTAGATCGGGCCTTCCCAACCTATGAACTTTGGGGGAGAGAGGAAGAACACGAAGAACACAAGAACAAAGGATAGTCGAAGCTATCTCCACAACATCAAGCACGCGAGACTCATGATTTATCCCGAGGTTCGGTCCCCACAAAGGAGTTCCTAATCCTCGTTGTTGAGGTGACCACAAAGGTCGGAGTCTCTTCCACCTCCTTGCCTCCCTCAAGCAACCACAAAGGTTAGCCCAAGATTTCCACTAAGGATCGAAGGGGTAATACAAACGATTCGGGATGCCCACACAAATGAATCAACACGGGCAATCTCGAAGAACAACTAGCCGACTCAGATTCCAAGAATTCAAGAGTAACAAATGCCAAAGCAAACCGGCAAGAAGAGGAAATCGAATGCTCAAGTCGTAGATTGATCCTCTCTGCTCTCAAATCTTACTTATCTTTCTCAAATCCACCATGGATCGAAGCCTAGGAGCATAGAGGGAGAGAGAGACACTTGGGACCCTTTTTCTCAGGTGTAGGAGTGGAATAATGGGGGTGGTCACCGCCCCAAGGGAAGGGGCGACCTATTTATTCCCGTAGCTCCCGACACACTACCGGTACTACCGGTCCAAGGAATTCGATCGTTGGAGCCTCCCGACCGTTGGACAAAGTTAGCCAACCGATACTACCGGTAGTTCATTTTCAGCACATAACTTCAGCACGTAGTTAAGCCTACCGGTACTACCGGTGGCTCACCGGTACTACCGGTAGTTCATTTTTCAGCACATCTTCTAAGTGCCCTCGCGTGCGAGAAAGCCCCACCGGGAGCTGACCGGTACCACCGGTCTCCACCGGTACTACCAGTGGGAGACCAGTAGTACCGGTGGCTCAGCAAAGAGCCACCAAAGCACTTTTCTAAGTAAACGTTTCGCGCCGCTCTTCTCAAACGTCTCTAGACTAGTAACTTGAACACTCTTATCCTCATCAAGCTAGTCTACTATGCATCCATCTTGATAGTACGACTTTTCCTATAACTCAACCCAGTAAAACACTTCTCTAAACAACTATGACCGGTGAAATGAAATGCTCTAAGTTATACCTTTGCCTTGTGCATTCCAATTCATCTTCTTCTCCAATGTTGATGCAACCCAGGCACCAATCTATCACAAATGATATGATCCACTTCATATCATCACGTGACATATTGGTTCATCGATCTTGACTTCACTTGCCCTTCACCGTTGCCTTCGTCCATCGGTGCCAAGCCTTGCTCAAGCCTCCCGCCATGCGGTCAAACGCTTCAAGCCTCCAACTTGCCCTTCACGCTTGCAACCGGTCCATCAAGCTAAGTCATGCCTTGACCTTCTCCACCTTGTCACATGAATCCATGTCATGTTTCATATGCAATAAGCTCCTTCATCATCAAGTTGAGCACCATAAATATGCACAAGCCATCTCTCCATGACTTTATTGGTGGCTCACACTTGTGTACCTAAGGACTTAAATCACCTGTGTATCTCACATTAAACACATATTAGTTCACCTAAGTTGTCACTCAATTACCAAAACCAAACATGCACTTTCATCTATCGCTACAACAAGGGCTCCAATGCAAGAATTTGGGGACCTTGATTGTTGGTGCATTCTTAGTCCATCTAATTCTCATCTTCGTAGTTGGCAACGACGAGAGGACCCAACGACCCGATGGTGCAACCTCCGCGAGGAGAAGTTCCATGGCTCTATTGTGAGGGGAGGAGATTTAGAAAAACAAAAAAAGTCATCCTAACATCCCTCAATTATTATTAGGAAAGTCTTATTTAACTCCATTCAACTAGAAAATCGGATGTTTGTACTCTTCAAACTATTAAAACCGTTCAATTTACATCCTTGAGTGGTTGATGGTTTTGGTTGATGTGGCGCCACATCAGCCACGAGGAAGGTAAATCGAACTTTCATGATAATTCAAAAGATCAAATGAAATTCATATATAAAAAAGTTGTAGAAATAGTTTTTAAAAATAATAGTGTTTATTCTAGAATAAATATACATTTAAAATATTAAAATATGATTTAATGTTAGGAAATTCAATGAATTTTTTAACTAAAAAATATGAAACCAATTTTAGATTTTAAAAAACATGCTTCCCTTTTTATTTCTTGCTTGTAATTATTTGAATCTTTATAGGATCTCCTACAATTTGAAACTAGACCAGATATGAAATGGAGGATACAAACCAAGTCAAGTCCTTGTAGACCGTAACATGAATCATCATGCAACCCGTCGTGCGAACTGTAAAAAAAATTCCTGAACAACAATGTCTAGCTTTACCATCAAGACATTTACGAGAATTTCAAATAAAAAAATAGAATTCAAGCACTGATTGCATATTAACACTATGTATCATGTGGTTTAACTTTGTAGCAGCACTGTCATCTTTAGTGAACATCGCAACAAACTCCTGAGCTATTGTAGGTTAAGGACTTCTCACCTTAGCTCGAGAAAACCCCCGAACTCTGTACCCCACCTGCACACAGGGATCAGTAACCTGGTGAGAGGATCGGTGACACAAACAAGGTTCTTTTCACACCGCCGACCAGAAATTCGCCCTCTCGAACCTTTGAATTGTGATCACCGGAGGGCCCTCCAGAGACTTAACCAACCAGTCTAGCAACTAGTGACACATCACAACAATGATGTATATAGACTTGGTGAACTATCAACAATAGTTGGAATATGTGACTTCTTACATTCTACAAGACCACCTTCAAGACGTTTTCTAAATCTTACTCTCTAGATCATTATTTGGAAAGTCATTAGCATAAAAATCGCTTTCTATATCTTTTTCCTCTCTAACAGTTTTTTTATATCTCATACACACTCTACAGACCCATTTTCGTCTTATATTTTTAACTAGTGAAAAATCTATAATAGAAGATGACTATATTTAAATGGCCATTTATATAAGTTGTTAGAGAGTAGTTTTTCATCAAAATCTCTATTGTTATAATATTATAATATTTAGGAAGGATACGGAGAGTCCAGACATGTCGTCACGTGAGTGAGCAGGCATGCTTGGGATGCTGAACTTTTCATGAGTTTCCTAAAATCAACTTGGAAATATATATATAATTATTTTAGAAAAATATGAAAGAGTTAAAATAACTTTTCTAACTTTAAATCAGATTTTATTATTTTAGGGTTTAGGGTTTAGGGTTTAGAGTTAAAATATATATTTTTAGAAGAAGTATTTGGATGATTTTCGAAAAACATAGATTGTACAGCTTTTTCATAAACGTGTAACGGAGCTTGTGAACTTTTTCCAGGCGATTTCCACGCCGGGGTGACAGCCTTCCGTGGGAAATAGGCCCGGCAGGGGTAGCAGCCACGACTGGGCTAAACGAACACGGTGTTTTGCATGGGCTGGCGGGGTCATCTCCGTGGATCAGGCCACAAACCCGGCCCGACCGAGAAGGGCCCAAGCCCAACGGTATAAAGCCTGAATAAATAAGAATCCTCTCCGCCCGCCTCCACCAGCCACTCCTAACCCTAGCGCCGCCACCGCCGCCGACTCCTCACAGGTAAGGGAGGATGGTTTCCGGCTCCGGCGTGTGCGCAAAGCGCATCGTGGTGGACGCGCGCCACCACATGCTTGGGCGCCTCTCCTCCATCATTGCGAAAGAACTGCTCAATGGCCAGAAGGTCGTCGTCGTTCGGTGCGAGGAGATCTGCATGTCCGGTGGCCTCGTCCGCCAGAAGATGAAGTACCTCCGTTTCCTCCGCAAGCGGATGAACACCAAGCCGTCCCACGGGCCCATCCACTTCCGCGCCCCCTCCAAGATCCTGTGGCGTACCATCCGCGGGTATGTCCGGATCCGTCAGGGTTTCTTCCTTCTTTGTTCTTCCCATTTTGCCGTGTGCTCTGTGAGATTTATGTTTGTGCTGCGGTTGTGTTGCAGGATGATTCCGCACAAGACCAAGAGGGGAGAGGCGGCGCTGGCGAGGCTCAAGACGTACGAGGGTGTCCCGCCGCCGTACGACAAGACGAAGCGCGTGGTCATCCCTGACGCTCTTAAGTAAGTGTTTTTCAATTCTTAATTCGAGACTGTCATTTTATCATATACTGTGATGCGTGATGTGATGTGATGTTCGTGTCTGATGGTGTTCTGTTGTTGTGCTTCCTGAATAGGGTTCTGAGGCTGCAGCCTGGGCACAAGTACTGCCTCCTCGGTGAGCTCTCTAAGGAGGTCGGATGGAACTACCATGACACCATCAGGGTAAGCGTTTCCCACTCTTTGTTCCTATGTGTCATCGTTTTGCAGCTAGTTGCAGGTTTGAGTTGTGTGGGTTAGTATTGTGATTCTAAGTGGTAATGAATTGTCCGCATTTTCATCTACTAATGTTATGAATAGCTTGGTGATTCAGACATTACTACTAGAAGCTGTTTATCTAGATTCCTCTGCTGGCATATTCTATTAGACTGTTAATTCTTCACTTTTGTTGCTGAATTCTTATTGCTATAAAAGCCTTTTACATGTTGTGAGACATTATGCTGAATTGTGCATGGTTCTGGATGATGAAGAAAAATCAATCGGATTGATTTTATAATATGATTCAACAACCAGCTACTTCTGACAAAACCATGCACATCAGAGCATACTTGCCTTTTTGGTCTTGCAATCTAATGCTTTTGCTGATGTTTGTGCCATCGTGGTTGATTATTTGATATATACATTTGTTATGATGATATAACATTTTCAGATCATAATGTATGATTCTTCTTTTGAAAAATAGAATGTATGATTCTGTATGGAGTTACATCGTCTCTTTGCATCTAACATTTTCGGTGCCTATGATGTGATCAAAATATTTGCTACTCTTGATGGGTGTTCCCATTTGATGACCTTAACCACCAAGATCTCTGAGGCTCATTACATTGCAATTCAAAAGACTCAGTTGATGCGAGCATTTTAAAGTGGCAGTAGGAGTTGATATTTTACAGCTATGTTCTATTACATTGGAATTTATGGTACTGTGTGTCCTGACTGCCCTTTGTTTGATCTATCAGGAGCTTGAGGAGAAGAGAAAGGAGAAGGCCAAGGTTGCCTATGAGAGGAGGAAGCAACTGGCTAAGCTGCGAGTCAAGGCTGAGAAGACAGCAGAGGAGAAGCTGGGATCTCAGCTGGAGATTCTTGCCCCGATCAAGTACTGAGAAGCTGTGCTTTTGTGCGGCATCAGTTTTGTGGAACATCTGGCCCTTGTTAAAAGTAGTTTGGTAATAGTTTGTGACAGTATAATCTTGAGTGGTAAACTGTGTTATCCTTCTGTGACTTAGTTTGGTTGATCAGATGTATCGGTTCGCTCGCATTCTGAGAGATTTCAGATCTCATGTTGTGACTGTCTCGCTATATGATTCCCTTGAACTGTTCTCACAGTTCACAATTCTACTACTATTTTCATGATTATTGAGATGAATGGATTGTGTAGTTTCTATTATGAACTAGATATATGCTACAGCTAAATGCAATTAGTAAAAAATATGTATTTTCCAAAATAATAACTAATTTTAAACAGATGGACTAAATAGTAGCTTTTAAGGGGAAAAATAAAATTAAGAAAGTCTTGCCAAACAGAGTTTTAATGTTTTTTTCTTTGCAATAGTGCTCGTTTCAATATTTTGCAATGTAATTTTTAAGGATAATTAGTGTAGCTGAAAATTCAGGTGTGAAACTCTTTATTAATTAATCTATGTGGAATCCTGACATTCGAGTTTTCTTGCATGGGTGCTAACATAATATACGTGTATATACCTCCTGCACCCCTAGGTGTGGGACGTACCTTTCCTATAAAAAAAAATCAAGTGCACACATTGGCCCTACTTCGGTGAAGTACCATGTTTTTATCATACAACAAAAGTAAATCAGCTGATTTATAGACGCAAAAACTATCAGCCGAATTAGAAAAATTATGCATAGAAGGGGTAACAACAAAGGATTAAGTGCCCATTGCAAGAATGTGCTCCCTCCCTCCCAAAATATATATCGCTTTCGTTTCACGAGAAACAATTTTGATAAAATATATATTAAAACATATTAACATTTATGGTACATAATTAGTATAATTAGAAAGATCTTTGAATCTAGTATTTTTCATAAATTTATTTGACGATACATATGTTGCACGTATTTTCTACAAATCGAGTTAAATTTGTGATACGAAAACCGAAAATGACAAAATAATATGAAACAGAGGGAGTATGTACTTCCTCCGTCTACGAAAAGAATACAACTATGAGATTATAGAACTTTTTTTAAGATAAACTATCATTTAAATTTGACTAAGTTTATACTAAATAGTATTAGCATTTATGTCTCAAACTAGATTTACTAGAAAATATATTTTATAATTAATATAGTACTATTTATATATAACTATGATCAAACTTTAAATCATTTGAGTTATGAAAATGAGAATTATATTCTTTTTTAGATGAAGGGAGTATATCGAATCACACGAGGAGTGGAGGAGAAAGATGAAATTACTGTCATTCGCTCAAGATCTAGGACCAATTTTTAAGGCTAGCCAAGCTGAAGCATGAGTCTGAGAGTAGGCGTGCCTCCATAATAAAAGCATGTTATTTTGGATAAGGTTTGATATTTTTTTCTTTGCCATCATCAGCAAGTACAGCAAAAACACCCTCACCGGCCAATAAAATGCAGCGCCTCGCTTCCCACCTTGACGGTTCCAATTTAAATGCGTAATCAAAGTCCAGACACAATTCTTCAAGTGTTGCGAGTAGTACTTGAATGCGTAATTAACAGCTACGTACAGTTGAGGCTTTGCGCTGGCAGAATCATTGTCTTGTCTCGGTACAGTTGGGAATGAATTAATGTCTTCTGTTCTTTGGACGATATGTCCAGGGCCCAGCCCAATTGCCCAACTCGACTCCGATTGCGTGCATTGCATGGTTGCTGCTACCGACTCGGAGCCCAGCTCGGCCACCCACACCTCCTCCTAGCTATAAGAGGAGACAGAAACGAGCCCAGCCCACCATGCTCCTCACGTCAATCCAAACAACCTCGCCGCTCGCCGGCGCTCAGGAGAAGTTAGAACCAATACCAACACACATGGCAGCCACCGGGCACGCCGTGGTGGACATCGACTTCCCCGACGAGGCCGACGCCGCAAAGCCGCCGCCGGTCGCGCCAGTCCTCTACGTGCTCAACTTCGCCGACCTGTCCTACAGCGTGAGGAGCAGCAAGGGCGGGTCGTCAGGGCGGCGCCGTCCGGTGGCGTCGGCGGACACGACCCCACCGCCACCACCACCTCCAACGTCGTACGGATCGTCCAGGCGCACCAAGACGCTGCTCGACGGCGTGTCCGGTTCGGCGTGCGCGGGGAAACTGCTGGCCGTGATGGGCGCGAGCGGGTCAGGCAAGTCGACGCTGCTGGACGCACTAGCAGGCCGCATCTCACGTGACAGCCTGCGCGGCGGCGGGGTCACCCTCAACGGCGAGCTCCTCCACGGCCGCCGCCTCCGCGCGATCTCCGCCTACGTGATGCAGGACGACCTCCTCTACCCGATGCTGACCGTCCGCGAGACGCTTCTCTTCGCCGCCGAGTTCCGCCTCCCCCGATCCCTCTCCACGGACCGGAAGCGCGCGCGCGTCGACGCGCTCATCGACCAGCTCGGGCTGTCCCGCGCCGCCGACACCATCATCGGCGACGAGGGACACCGCGGGGTGTCTGGCGGCGAGCGGCGGCGAGTGTCGATTGGGATGGACATTGTTCATGACCCTATTCTCTTGTTCCTTGACGAGCCTACCTCTGGTCTCGACTCGGCGAGTGCGTTCATGGTGGTGCAGGTGCTTCGACGTATAGCTCAGAGTGGTAGCGTCGTTGTCATCACCATCCATCAGCCTAGCACGCGTGTCCTCGGCATCGTTGATAGCTTGCTCCTGCTCTCCCGCGGCCGTACCGTGTACGCTGGAACTCCTGCTGGGCTTAAGCCTTTCTTCGCCGAGTTCGGTGCGCCTGTTCCGGACAACGAGAACCCGGCTGAGTTCGCGCTTGATACCATCCGTGAGTTCGAGCACCAGCCTGATGGTGCCGACCCGCTCGCCGACTTCCACGTCAAGTGGCAGCACAGAGCCTCGTCGGACAAGGAGAGGAAGGACAAGGACAGCAAGATGATGATGACGTTGGAGATGGCCATCGCCGAGAGCGTGTCACGTGGGAAGCTGGTGGCAGGGAGCGTGGTGACGGCCGGGTCGTCGTCGTCGTCGGTGCCGACGTTCGCGAACCCGCCGTGGATAGAGGTGTGGGTGCTAATAAAGCGCTCGTTCACCAACACGGGACGGATGCCGGAGCTCTTCCTGATGCGGCTAGGAACCATCATGGTGACGGGATTGATCCTAGCCACAACCTTCTGGCGACTCGACGACACCCCAAAGGGCGTGCAAGAGCGGCTAGGGTTCTTCGCCATGGGCATGTCGACGATGTTCTACGTGTGCGCCGACGCGCTCCCCGTGTTCGTGCAGGAGCGCCACATCTACCTACGCGAGACGGCGCACAACGCGTACCGCCGGATCTCGTACGTGCTCGCCAACGCCGTGGTCGCGTTCCCGCCGCTCGTGCTCCTGTCGCTCGCGTTCGCCGTCACCACGTTCTGGGCTGTGGGACTTGCCGGCGGCGCGTCGTCGTTCATGTTCTTCGTCCTCATCATCCTCGCCTCGTTCTGGGCGGGCAGCGGCTTCGTCACGTTCCTTTCGGCGGTGGTGCCGCACGTTATGTTGGGCTACACGGTGGTCGTCGCCATCCTCGCCTACTTCCTCCTGTTCTCCGGGTTCTTCATCAACCGCGACAGGATCCCGGACTACTGGATCTGGTTCCACTACTTGTCGTTGGTGAAGTACCCGTATCAAGCGGTGCTGCAGAACGAGTTTGGTGGCGCGTCGCGCTGCTTCTCGCGCGGCGTGCAGATGTTCGACGGAACGCCGATTGGGAGCATGCCGGAGGCCATGAAGATGAAGGTGCTCGAGGCCATTAGCGCCACCCTGGGCACGAATGTTACAGCAGATACATGTGTGAGCACCGGCGAAGACGTGCTGGCGCAGCAGGCCGTCTTGGACCTCAGCAAGTGGAAGTGCCTGCTGGTGACAGTGGCTTGGGGGTTCTTTTTCAGAATTCTCTTCTATGTGGTCTTGCGCGTAGGGAGCAAGAATAAGAGAAAGTAAGCTACTACTGTAGCACGTGTGTATATGTAACCTCTTGTGCTTCTGTCAGAAAAAATATATATATTTACAACACGAATTATTGAGTTTTATGACCTATTAAGTATATATACGTTGGTTGTGCTGAAATGCAATACCTTGGTATCAGCGGCCGTGGAGCTTATTGGAGATTTCTAATTGATTGTTTTTTTATCTGGACCCCACTTGCATGCACACTTTTCATAGACCAAGTGGACAGTGATCCGCCTCAACGTGCTTAGCTTGTTTCATTTGTCTGCATGCATGTGGGCCATGACATGCAAAAAGTACACATACACATGGGTCCATGTGAAAACATATCCAATGAGAGAGCGGGAGTAAACTCCACGACCGTCGTTGATGCGCAAGGATGAGATATGGTTTTCAAGTAGTACCACTCATAGATGACATGAACGAATCGTCTTATAGTTTGATTGTAGACTCAGATAACTTGGCTGATAAAAATGTTGTATGAAAGTTGCATTAAAATATGATAGAATCTATACGATATACTGTTGGACCCATATGTTTATCTTACATGGTCTTGGGCTACGTGAAATAGATAAGCTATTTGCTTGTAGCTAGTGACTACTCTCTCTCCTACTTTTTGCTTGTCATGTCACATCTAGCTAGCCAAATAGCTAACCATTGCGGACGCCCTAAGGTACGGTCAGTCTCAATGAGAGTTTAATTTGCATTTAATAGTCTGCCACATTTACACTTCTGCTGACATGACGATGTTTTAATGAAGAGAGAGAGAGGAAACGAGTGTTATGGTGATGAAACTCTCTTGACACGATTACCAACTCTCTATAAGTCATAAAATTAAATGATTATGAAACTCTGGAATGAAACCTTGCATTGAGAGTGAGAGTTTTATTTAAGTTTCACCTCATTCTAAATGACATGACAGGCTTTGAAACATTGTAATGAAACTCCCATTGAGACCTTCTAAGTATAATTACTCTCATCTGTATATTTTAGATTTATAATGTAGATGAACCGACGAAGTATATGTATAGAAAGTATATGATCATATTAGACTATTTAAGGTAGTATTTACGTAAAGTATATAAGTTTGGTGGCGCGTCGCGCTGCTTCTACCGTGGTGTGCAGATGTTCGACGGCACGCCGATCGGGCGCATGCCGGAGGCCGTGAAGATGAAGGTGCTCGAGGCCATTAGCGCCACCCTGGGAACGAACGTTACGGCGGAGACATGCGTGAGCACCGGCGCCGACGTGCTTGCGCAGCAGGCCGTCATGGACATGAGCAGGTCGAAGTGTCTACTGCCTAGTGCCCGTACATTAGCATGTGTAAGTGGTGCATAAGTTCAGGGCCTCCAAAATTATAAGACCACCAATTTTATAATAGATACTATATACTAATAATTAATCATTGATAATTGGACAGATGACATTAAGATATGATATGTTTTTTGTAATATAAGAATAAAATATATTTCGAAGTTTTATCACTAAGTAAAAGTATGCTTTCGCTATATTATTTTTTAAAATTTTAAGACTACCTCATAAATTTCGTTCAGGCCCCTAAATTATAGGTACGGCCCTGCTACTGGAGACAGTGGCTTGGTGGTTCTTTTTCAGAATTCTCTTCTATGTGGTCTTGCGCGTAGGGAGCAAAAATAAGAGAAAAGAAGCTACTACTACTGTAACACGTTTGTACGTAACCTTTTATGCTTAAGAAAATATACTTTTACTACACCACTAAATAATTGAGTCTTATGACTATGTTCATCTGTATTACTTCAATACTGCTTTTTAGCGAACCAACAACCAACAATATTTTTCTCTTACAACAAATCAACATAAACATTCAGCATAACCCAAATTCTAGTAAAACGGACAGAGCCTTAGCATCGTGGTGTGCATAGATGAATCTGCATGATTGTACTTGTTCTCAGCAGCAGAGGTGGTTTTCAACACACCATTTGAAGCAGCAGCAATAGTAGTACCACTCATAGAAATAACATGAATGGAGTCTGTTTGGTTGGAAAAATATGCCTAGGAATACTGACAAAAGATAATAAAACATTAATGTGTGTTTTAAACGGCATTGTATATGATTAATTGAATAGGGCTTATTTGGATGTACATGTATCTATCTCAACCCACATGTATTGATCAGTGAATTAGAGTAGATTAAGCTAATACATGTGCATCCAAACAAGACATTAATGATTTACATTATATATTTTTTCTAGATTTATAACATTATCACAATAAATATTTATAATCACACTATCTCCTTTTTTACATATATTTATTTAAATTAAAAAGGGTGAGAAAAAAAAACTATAGCAATCATGGGGAAGTCATTAGTCCAGGCAAGTTTGGCGACCCAAGTGCTCACGATTCTTGTCTATTGTAGACTGAAATAGCATGCCGATTTACTGAGCGTTGCAACCATACAATGTATATATATAGGAGATGAAGCGGCTATCTATCCCGTGCCTTTCTTCTGTCTGAGCGTTGCACCATACAATATATATAGGAGATGAAGTGGCTATTTATGCCGTGTCTTTCTTCTGTCTACACTTTTATTTCTGATGACCAATTAAGTTAGTTATTCTGAGATATTGGAGTAGGCCAATTCCAGTAAAAAGTAGAGCATGAGTTGGAGCTAAGAATTGTGTTTGTTTTCTTCATTGTTCTAGAAATTAGACAAGGAGTGCATTGTTTATTGTAATGTTGCGTTCTTGTGTTAGTCGAGTGTCTTTGCTTCAGTTTAAATAAAATATCCAAGTAGTAAATGGCTGCAGTGCATGACATACGCAAACGTAGGAACTTGGCATGACGTGACCATAGGGTAGAGTGTTGTCGTGTTTAGGAGTCTCAATTTACTTTGATTTGCAGTACATCAACAGAAAAACACTGCCACTTTCAGCAGCACAAATACTTTATTTGCTATGTTTTTTAGTGTGAGTTTAGATGTTCACCGTTCTTGTATTTGCTATGATTTTCTATGTTTGCTATGCAACAATTATCATCACTAGAGCCAATTACAACAATTTCTCCCCTTCTCCGGCTTCTTCATCACCAGTGACCACATCCCGGATTACTGGATCTTTCACTACCTATCGTTGCGGTGTTGCAGAACGAGTTCGGCGGCGCGGCGCGATGCTTCTAAATAATCGAAAGAATTACCAACACTAGTCATAGATCTCGCCGATCTCTATAATTTTGATATAAGTTTGTATTTATCCATTTCTATTCGAAAAATATTTGAATATATTGTGTGACAATTATTTATAAAGACCTTGTCAGCCGGTTCTGAAAATTGATTTCTACCCGCGGTTGGAAAAGTGTCATCTTATTTTTTTTAAATGACTTTAGTTTTTAGGATTGACAGTGACATCAACTACCTTAAGAAATCGATTCCTAAGGGTGACTCATGGAGTGGCTAAAACTTAAACCAGACAAAAAAAAAAACAGGGAATAGATCAGTCGCTAGAACTATTTTCTTATAATGACGCATTTTGTAGCAACAGCAGGGGCCTGTCACTATAAGGACCTAGTGAAGAGCTCTTTGTCTGCATCATCCATTGGTTCTATGTTGCATAAGGTTGTTTACAAAAAAAAAAATATTATGCATGTGTGTAAAAATTTTACCAACTATAAAGTCATAGATTTCATTGATCTTTACATTTTTGATATAAAATTTATCTTCATATGATTATATTTGAAAAATATGTGAATTTCTTTGGGGCAGTAATTATTTCTAGAGATGGGTCAACTTGCCAAACATTTCTGAAAATTGAGCTTTTAACTTAAAGGTCATTGATAAAGCAGTCTATCTACTAAAATCCCTTCATTTCTAAGACTGACAGTGTCATCAATTGTCTCAACTCTCAAGTGCTCCATTAGTTGGGCCACTCTGCAACTTTTTGCAGTAGCGGCTAGAATTTCAACCGTGCCAAAAAAAAAAGGGGGACCTCTAAAAATCGTTTGATGGTTGACTTGAGATTTTGCTTCACAGAGAGTATTTCAAGCCAATTCAGTAAGCCAATTCAGTATAGGCATTGATGAATCTGCTAAAAGATACATTACAGTGATGGATATCTCCATCGCTGATTGGTTAGCTAGCACTCAATTCAGCGACACTGTAATATTTTGGAACTATAGATCTCGTATTGTTTGTGGGAAATGCATCATGAAATTTGTTGTTTCTCCTTTTTAGGTGCAAATTTATGAACTTGCACAATGCTTTTCATCAATTATCTAGCACTCAGTCTAATTGGCCTTTTTTATGGTATGCCACTTATTCGTGTACGGTGCTGTCAAATAATAGAGTTGAAGACCAAACCTGGAGCAGAAAACAGAGGGAGCCGAGAGAACCAGAGCAGAGGAACAAAGCTGAGGGGAATGGTTTTGATTTTCCAATTGTACAGAATGACAGCTACGTGGCGTCTGTGCCTCCGCAGTTCAGAATAACCAACCTACATTTGTTTGTTACTTTTCTTTTCATTTATTTTAGTTTAATTTCTTCAGGCATGCGAACAGGTGAAAAAGCATGCCTCCTTCGCACCCGACTTTCATGAGCCAACCAACACGCCGACGTGCTGCCCAACACTAGCAGATTCAGTTGACTAATGACGAGCTCACAATGCCAATAGGCCCACCGTTCAGTGACTACTACTACTGATCCCCACCACCACTTCTTCACCACTACCACCTACCAAAATGACTCTCCTGTGCTGACAACTAAGCACAGAATCTGCATTCCTCCTCGTCTGCTTTAGAGATGGTTTTGACCATTATTCATGGCATTCTTTCCAGCCCTGTTTTCTTCATACGCCAGTTTCTTTGTCCTGCAACGAGGGACCTAACGATCAAGGACCACCCAGATCACAGAGGTATTCAGATCGATTAGCCTGTTTGCATTTCAGAAAAGTTCAGTGAGACATGCTTGTGCTGTTGTGCAGATCGAGCAGGTGAACTTATATACAACACAGAAGAGGAGGGAGGAAGTCTTGAGCTGAAGTAGGCAGGAAGAACAGTATGCTGCAGCGGGCGGCCAGCAATGCGTACTCGTGGTGGTGGGCGAGCCATGTCCGCACCAAGCAGTCCAAATGGCTCGACAACAACCTTAGAGGTTCGTCTTTCTTGAGAACATATCCCATCCATGATCCATGTATATTCAGACAGCCGATCTAGCTCCCTTTTTGAGGAAGACAATGCAGACCTTGCTTCATGTGCAGCTTTAGTTTCAGCATGTTATGACATTTTTGTTACCATGAGTGATAGGATGGTTTCTCTGAAACTGTTTTTCTTTTCCTGCTCCAAGCTCTTGTATAATTTCCTGCAAAAGAACCCAAATATGTGGCAAATACATGGTATTTAATCTGTGCAGGATTGTGGTCCAAGAACATTTGGTTTCTAGGAATAAACACCTTAGTTGAGGTGATTATCAAAGTTATGTATGGACCATCTAAGCATAGAGATGTACTACTATTCACTTGACAATGTCTGGTTACTCAGAGCAAGAAGTACTATGCTTTTCATTCTAGTTTCGATCTGTACTGGCCTATTAGTAAGATATACACTACAGTTTGTCAATATAATTGTGGTCTTTAAACACTGGTTTTTCATAATCAACACATTGCATACAATTGTGCACAAATAAATTGACCATAAAATTGAATACATATAGTAAAGTAAAGAACGAACAAACTGAAACCTCTGTTACATATCAACCAATTAACTGTTAGAATTGCTTTCAACTCTACATATTCTTATAGGGACTACTATGATACATCCTTCAAGACGTATTTTTCACTCCACCCAATACATTTAGGCAATGACTTCTGAGATTTTTTCTTCTTTCTGAATATCCAGTGTCTCCATTGTACTTGGCTTTTTTTTTTATCAGTGTTCAACATTATTGTATTTCGGGTGTTATAAGATTTCCATGCATGTGCACTGGTGCAGATATGGAAGATAGGGTCAAGTGCATTCTCTTCCTCCTTGGGGAGGAAGCTGATTCTTTCGCTAAGAGGGCGGAAATGTATTACAAGCGACGACCGGAGGTGATCAGTTCAGTGGAAGAAGCATACCGGGCATACAGAGCCCTTGCTGAACGCTATGACCATATGTCAGGGGAGTTACACAAAGCAAACCACACCATTGCAACTGCCTTCCCTGATCAGATTCAGTACTCATTGTTAGAAGAGGACGATGATAATCTCCCAAAGGCTTTTACCACAGTTGATCGTCGCAAAATCCACAAGTCAACGGTGGAGGGACTGATGAAGAAGAAGCATGGTGTGAAATCAGGCCTGAGGAATTCAGGCAAGAAATCTGCAGCTCCAATCAGCAAGGGTAATGCACAAGCTGAGATCAGCATGCTGCAGAAAGAGATATTAGTCCTGCAGACTGAAAAGGAATTCATCAAAAGCTCTTATGAGAGTGGAATTGCAAAGTACTGGGATCTTGAAAAAAAAATTAATGAAATTCAGGAAGAAGTTTGCTACTTCCAAGATGAGTTCAATGAAAGTGCAGCAATAGAGGATCATGAGGCCCAGGCTTTGATGACAGCCACTGCTCTTAAATCTTGTGAAGGTGCCATTATCAAAATGCAGGAGCAACAAACGTCATTTTTCAGGCAAGCTATGATTGAGTCCGAAAGAGTTAAGGTTTCTAGGGATAAACTCAAGGGTATCTTCAAAGCACATGGTAAATCACTATCATATTCAGGAAATCCTGCGGATGAGGATGTTAATTATGATGCCAGTGCTAGGAAAGATGAACTGTTGTCCATGAAGCTGGAGAAATCTGAACTACAAGAGCTGGTAGATAAGATCAGGGGATACTTTGAGAGGAGCTCTGATCTTTCTGTGGAAGATATTGCAGAGAAAATTGATGAACTAGTTAGCAAAGTTGTGGATTTGGAACTCATGATTTCAACCCAGACTGCACAGATAAATAGGCTGTGTCTAGAAAACAATGGGCTGGAGAAGTCAATACAAAAATTGGAGGAAGAGAAGAGAGAACAAACCTGTGGCTCAGGTGAATTACATGGCAAGCTCAAGGAGGCAGAAGAGGAGCTAATTAGAGTGCATAACCTTGAGGCATCTTATCATGCAGAAGAAAGAATAGCCTATACAAATTTCGAGGAAACAATAAATAGTTTTTGTGGTATTTTAAATATGCTGCAATCACCTCTCATTGAGCACCACCAAACAGTTTCCAGGTGCATGCTGAAAGATGAAGCAACATCATCCACTGCCACTGAACCTTCAAGTGTGCATGACAAAACAAGCCCATCAGAAGACCCTAGTATGGATGAAACTGCAAGAAAGCTGCATGTCGATGGATTTCTTGATCTTCCAGAAACATTAGAGCCAAGTATCTTCCATGACGATTGTCAGTCATCTATTTGCCACTATGAGATTAAAGCAGAAAAGCATTCTCAGGTAGATAAAATAGAGGATTTGTGGTGTTGTGAATTTGAAGATAAGTTCAGTATATCTGCATCAGTGGATGTAGGAACAAGAGAAAATGCAGACCATAATTTGTCTGCTGATAACAATAATGGAGGACCAGAACATGTTGATGAAATCACTAGTAACACTGAAAGCAGTGTACAACCATATATTGCACACTCCCATGAGGGTGACCAGTTAGAACAGCTGCATCACATTTCCCCAAACAGCCTAGGAGAAAATGTGAAACAAGAGGATAATGTGATATATTACTCAACACAGTGTAACATGTCTGAGAGCAGGTCAGAACAGAATATGGAGATGAACAAAGCAGAGGCCTCATATATCACTAAAAATCCTACTTCTACTAGTGGGGAAGTTGCAAATGTTGGAGATCAAAAGGATGTCATGATTAATCTGCAGCAGATACTTATGACTGGACTCCAAGATAAGGAAAAGGTACTATTAGACGAGTACACTTCCATCCTCCGAAACTATAAGAATGCAAAGCAAATACTTGCAGAAGTGGAAATGAAGAACCAGGAATGCTTGAATGAGATGCGAGCCATGATAAGCGAACTAGAGTGTGCCAACGGGATGAAGGATGCTGAAATTCGGTCACTCCGTGAGCTCTTGGAATCTTTAACTTACAAAGATGCATCACAAAGAGGTCATCAATTGAATTCAACCATGTCCCTAAGTGAGAAGAACGGAATGATTAGGGGCCACCGAAGGACTCCAAGTATTTTGCAACTTCATCAAAGGGCACAAAGTGTCTCATCTATTCCTAGGAGAATAGAAAACCATTCTAGGCTGAAAAATAACCTGAGTACCAATTCTTCCATGGAGCCTGATGCACCACACAATGCTGTTACCATTCAAGAAAGCATTATTCTAGAGGATCTCACATCAAAGAATGTAGTTGAGATGGAGAAAGCATCACCACTTGAAGAGAAGTTCAGAAGAAACATTGATGCACTTCTGGAGGACACCCTAGCGTTCTTGATGAAGTTGAGCATGTCTTTCCAACATATACAAGGATTTCAGACCAAGTATGATCAGCTACAATCTGAGATCAGTAAGCTAACAAATGACAAGCTAAATCCAAACAAGGATGATACAAGTGGTTTTTCTGCAAACTCGGAAATGGAAACAACAAAAAAGAGGCTAAGAGAACTCAAGATTGAACTGCAAGTATGGACAGAACAGAATATGATGTTCAAAGGTGAACTCCAGTGTAGGTTTGATTCCCTATGCAACCTACAGGAGGAAATTGAAGGAGCCATGGAAATGGATGAAGCCATTCGGGATGATGGAGCTGTATTCACTTCGTATCAGGCTGCAAAATTACAGGGAGAGGTCCTGAACATGAAGCAGCAGAATAACAAAGTCGCTGATGAACTGCAGGCCAGTTTGGATCATGTCAAAGGGCTCCAAACAGAATTTGATAAGGTGCTGGCAAAGATTCTCAAGAGCACTAGCTTATCTGGGCCTAAAGCTAGCACCACCTGGAGGAATGCACCCTCTAAATCAAAAGTACCACTTCGGATGTTCCTCTTTCCAGCCAAGAAAAAGAAAACATCACTATTTGCATGTGTGAATCCAACATACCTTTCGAAGCAGCACAGTGACATGGCATTCTTCACTAAAATGAGCTAAGGTATTGCATGAGTGTTTGTCAAAAATTGCCTAAAACTTTCAAATATGCTAGTGTGTGATCTGATAGTCTAACAAGTCAATGTGATGATCAGATCTTCCGGATGAAACCAAATTCATCATGGAGCAAGCAAACAAGACTCAAGATTTGATGTTCGTTTGTGGCCTAGTGGCAGGAGGCTATATTTAGCTTATTTTTTAGGATCTTGTAGCACCTTACTGGGACTAAATAGTGTATTCTTACTAACTAGCTGATTCAATTCAAAAGAGATGCATATGCTACATATTTCACATGTGTAGATAATTCAGAAAATTGATATTTTGAATACAGAGAAGTCACTGTGGACTTAAGTGAACGCTAATACAAAAACTTTCGCTGCCGGGCTGCAAGCTCATCTGGAGCTCCTGGGCACCTTTGCGCATAAAGATCTTCCTCTGGTTGGCACTCAGGAAGCGACTTTGGACCGCTGACCGACGGCGGCGGCACGGCCTGGAAGCGCCGGAAAGCTGCTTCCTCTGCGATCAGGAGCCCGAGTCCATTGACCACATCGTCGTTGGTTGCTCCTACTCCAAACAGGTTTGGTGGGCCATCAGAGCAGCGCTGCAGGAAACATGCCAGCTACAGCCGGCTGACTCCATCCTAGAGTGGTGGAACGCATGGAGGGAGCAATGGACCGGCCAATGCCGGCGTGGCGCAGACTCCATCTTTGCCTTGGCTGCGTGGGAGCTCTGGAAAGAAAGAAACGCCCGGTGCTTCCGTGGAGCAACCACCCAGCCGGATTAGTTGCTAAACCTCATCAGATATGAAGCCGAACAGTGGGTGAGTGCGGGCGCAAAGAACCTTGGTTGTTTATTGAAATGAGTAATACATCATTAGGAGTAGGCCGTGGCCCGGGGGGGAGGGGGAGAGCTGTGTTGCAAATCTGAGAAGATCAACCCCTGTAACTGTCATCAAACTTTCTCCTTCGCTTAATATAAAAACACGCAAATCTTTTGCGTGATCGAGAAAAAAAATGAGTATTTTATCTAAGTTTCATGTCATTTCATATAACACGGCGGTCTTGGAAACAATGATATGAAACTCTTAATTGAGACTGACCTTACTTTCGAATCAAGTTTTCATTGGACCTCCCTCCATCCTAAATTACAAGTCATTCTAAAAATCTTGTAGAATCAAAGCATCTTAAATTTAACCAAATTTTGTTTTTAGAAAGGACGGTAAAAGTGTTGCCGCAAATTTTATTAGATGATAAAAAAAAGAAAAATAAAGTTTATGTTACAACTTTACACCACTGGAACAAAAATTACTACTGAAAAAAAATACAACTAGAAACACTGCAATGTTCTACTAATGACTTGTTGCATCACTCATGATAATAATATAATAACATTTATAATATCAACTAAACATCTCAAGTTGACCGCCGATGATGCGGGCACAGATCCAATTGCGTCGGCCCAGGCTATTGGCCCAGCTTTCGAATCCACAAGTTCAAGCTTTTATTGGATCACGTTGTCTACTGCTCCGTAATAATCAGCCATCAACAAGATTATTATTAGACATATAGAGAATATTATTATATAAGCATTACATAACACTTCTAGATAAAGACAACTCATAAAATAACATTTCCAATAAATATTTCAATAATTATATATGAAAATTATATGTATTAACAAATATTTGAATATATATATATATATAATAATTTCATCAAAATATGAATAACTTAAACAACTTGAAATTAATATTATTAAACATGTTAAAATCAATTAAAAATTGAACATTATACACTGTTAATAATAATGTAATTAATACAATATTATTAGTCATATCGATATATATTTTTTTTAAAATAGTATAAGTAATGCATATCATGTATCCTGTGAAGTGCGCCATCTAAACTTATTTCACGAGCCAAATCCTATCACGCTTCTCTGTCTTGTTCAAGAAACCTGAAATTTTTGGGCTCCGGAGCATTCTCCAAAGTGGTTAACAACCCGGCTAGACTAATTAGCGAACGATCACTAGATTCCAAACGAGCGATCAATATTCCGACAGTCCAAAATTTCTACTTTTGGAAAAAAGCGCAGCTCAATCGGAGCGCAGGCACCCACGTCCCTCACTTTTTTTGACAATGAGATAAGCGTCAGTCTCAATGGGAGGTTTGACGTGACACCCTTCATGAAACGCCAGTCTCTCAATGCACATTTTTGTTGCACAGTTTCATAGATATTTTGTGGATCCCGTCATTTGGTCCCTTGCTGTATTCTTGGCCGTCCTACGGCGCGACGCACGCGCACGGCCTCGCTGCAGAAGTTCGCCACCGTGAACTCGGCATCATGCACGCGCCCAGCAGGCGGCCAGCGGAGCTCCCGCTTAGCCGCTACCAGCCAACCCCCACGGCTTGCTGGACATCACATCACGGTTCTGGCCATCTAGCCACTCGAGGAGGCCACCTGCTCCTCCGAGAGGATGAAGCCGAGGCCATCGATCTGCCTGCCCTCCGTGACCGCGCGGCGTGCGTGAAGAAGCAGCAGCGTGAAGCGCGGCCGGCGGAGCCCACGCCCACGGATGAGAAGCTGCCTGCCCGCGCGTCCGGCGACCTTGCCCGCAGTGGAGGCGCGCTCACCCGCGCCGTGCGGCCGCGCGTGCAGCGGAGGCACGCTCGCCCACGCCCGTGTCCGGCGACGCGCCCGCGGCCAGGCAGCATCGCTCGATCGCGGCGGAGCCTCCTCGCGCTGACGGCCCGCGGCTCGCCCGCGCCCTACGGCCGCGCGTGCGGCGGAAGCACGTTCGCCCACGCCCCTGTCCGACGACGCTCCCGCGGCCAGACAGCCTCGCTTGACCGCGGCGGAGCCTCCTTGCGCTGACGGCCCGCGGCTCGCTCCCGCTCGCGGCGGAGCCTCGTGCCCGCGGCCGGCGCTCGCTCCAGAGGCGAGGCGAGGAGGAGCCCAGCCCGGTGGCGCGCCTGCTCGCGACCAAGGCGCCCGACGGAGGCGGCCTCGCGGCGGAGGTCCTCGATGGCGCAGCTAGCGCGGTGGAGTCGCGACCGGCACGGACAACTTTGCCCAGCAAAAATACCCTTACTTTTCTGAGTTCATTATGATTTTACCTGTGTTTGTTTAAAAAATCATTTCTTATTTGTTATTCTTTTTTTCATTTTCCCTTTGTTTATTTTTTCTTTTTTCTTACCTATTTCCTTCCATTTATTTATTTGCTTCCTTTTCTTTTTCCTATTTCCTTCTGTCACGGCGGGACTGTTTCCGAGCGAGCCTCTTTTTCCTATTTCCTTCTATCACGGCGGGACTGTTCCCGCAGCTCGCGGCTCGCTCGGATGACGCCCCGGATCCAGCCCTCCCCGGAGCTCGCGACGTGGCGTCCCGGCCCAACAGGTGACCCGACGCCCCTGCCCTCCCCGGCCGAACCTCCTCGCCGCCGCCTCTCCCGGCGACCCAACATTCTCCTTGCGCCGGTACGCCGCCTCCGCTCCTCGCCGCGCGGCCGCGCCGCCTAATCTCCTCCCTGCGCGGCCGCGCCGCCTTCCCTCCTCGTCCCGGTCGTGCTCGCGCGCAGGAAAGAATGCGCCGCGGGGGCAAAGCCGACGGCGACCATGGCAGCTCGGGGCTGGCAGAAGGCTGGGATCGGCGACGGGCTACGGTGGTGGCGCGGCGGGACGCGGTGCTGGCCGAGGGCGGGTTGCGTGGCACCGGACAGCCATGGCGCGCCTACAGCGGGCTCGTGCCGAGGCAAGCCGGGCCTGGCAGCGTGCGCGTGCGGAGGCGGCCTGAGCAGGGGCTGTGACGTCTTTGGTGGACGGCGCCGCGGAGGAGAGGGACGGGCCCCGCCCCGCGCCATGTGCCGCCACCAGGACGCCCCTCCGCGTCGTAGCACGGCCACCCCTCCGCACAGCAGCCCCGCCGGCCGTCCACCTAGATGCCACCAGACCCTCCCTCCTGTGGCAAAAACCGTCCAAATTATAAGAGATCAAGTACCAAAGTAGCCGATTTAACTGTCACTTAAAGCACTTGAGCCCATATAATCCCGGTAGTCCGGAAATCTCGAAGGATTTCTAGCAATTATATATCCAACTCAGATCGCGCAAACTCAGGTATGCACATTCGAACGAAACAACAATTAAACGAAGATACTTGAAGGACGAAATAAAGTTATTACAACACTTTGTTCCAAATAAAAGTAGTACTTACGCCACAGCACACGTGGCCAAATAAAACCTTGTTTTGAAACTCGATCCCAAAGTCTTACTCCACACGAATACTATTAAAAGATAGGGGTGCCAACGAGACCATGTCTGACAACAGCAAAAGATGAGCTCGTAGGAGACCTTACCCAAAGCCTACTCCTCTTCTCCTTCGACAGGATAGAGACAGTGCTTACAATAGCGAAAGTATACTTGACCATCTGCAACAAACGGGATAAACTCTAAGTACGGGAATGTACTCAGCTAGACTTACCCGTCTAACTGAAAAAAATAAAGACTCCAAGGATATGTATGGCTAGATATGTGGATCTGGATAAACTTTTGCTTTTGCGGAAACACGAACAATATGAAACTTAAAGATTAGAGAGCAGTCATTTTCCATCCTATCATTATCTTTAGGTTTGCACCTGTACTAGAGCATACACTTGATCTAAACAAACAATATAATAATATATATCCAATTCCTTCATCAATATTTTAGTAGAACCATTACGATGTCACATGGAGTTGTACCGTGGTGAAGCTCAGTATAATCCCCCGCTATCCGGTGGGAGGCGGCAATTCGAATCGATATACAACCAGCTGGCAAGATTACCTTTAACACACGCCCACACTTCCCCCGTCGGGTCCATGCATTGAGTTACCACTCAACACGGTCCAGGTAGTAACGTCGCGAGCTCAGTGTAGTCCCACCCAATTGGAGACATCAGTTGGCCACCACGGGGCAGATCGTGTCTCCAAACTAGAGGGTGCGGCAGTAGGCTGAGAGTCGGCACGGATAGTGTTTACTCGGCTTCGGGGTCGATACTCGCAACGGCCCCTATGTGAAAGGGCGCATTCAAAAATATAAGAGGGCCACCATCGTATACAAATCTATACGATCCAACGGACGGACTGCCCCCAAGTTTAAATCACTTGGTGCCCTTGCCTTCCGGTTGACCATATTTCATTACTATCATTGGTTCTTTCCCACGATAGCAAAAATATACCCAACCGTGATTGGTACTATCCCCATGGGATAATACTATAATTATAAATGTAACCATTCTAAGCAGGATAATCGGTTGTTTTTACTTTTATTTAACAGGTTAACAAAGTAGGTAAAACAATAATCAAGGAAGATAATACAGCAATAGGGATTCAATCAACTCCTGTCACCTAATGCATCACAGTATAAAATACTCAAGTAAATTGATTGTAAATACTAGGAGGCTTAAAGATGCTCCGGGGCTTGCCTTGAGTAAAGGTGGAGGGCTGGTGGTCAGGGCACTCGGGCAAGTTAGATTCTGGCTCTGGGAACTCCTCGTTCAGCTCATGCACCTCCTGGACTTCTGCTTCTTGAGGTGGCACCTGAAGCTCCTCCACCGATCCTAAATGTTTGAAATGCATATAAGTAAACTTGATGGTGCAGGGATGATGCTTGAGCAAGAATTAAAACACTAAAAGTGGCCTTAAGCATTTAACCAATTAATTACCGTAATGATCACTTTACATAGCAAGCCTATTATAAATTGCTCATAAAAATATACAAAAATTACAGCGAACAGAGCATGCTTAAAGGATACTACTGCATAAAAATCACCCATAGCAAAACTACCAGCTAGTAGATACAAAAAAATGAATTTAAATGCAGAAAAAACACTTTGAACTAGACCTACTGGCTAACACGGTGAAATATGATATATTTTATTTTTAACAAGTTATTTATTTAGAAACATATTTATCAAGAAAATTCCATGATCAGCACAAACATATTATATTCTATATGATTTTCCAAAGAAAACCCTAGAAAAGAACACTTAAACTACAAGTATCTTTTCTGCCATACAACATATCACATATTATATTTTTCCTAGATAGATCATGGTACACAAAGGCTACAAAAAAAGTTTCATGATTTATACATACACAGTTTTACCACAGGAATTAATCTAAGAAAACAGCAGAAACACATTTTAATAGATAACCATTAAAACTTACATAGCAATATGACAACCCATATTTTTCCTAGCTTCTACACAGAATGACAAAGCTAGCATAAAAACATCACATTTTTATTTGATCATTTCATGTAGGAACACATTTAACTTTGATAAATGCAGAAAAGGATTATTTAAACATTAGTACTGAAGACATTCTCCAAAAATTACTTTTATATTTTTAACAGAAAGATCATCATTTATAGAGTCTAACACAATTTAATTCATCATTTTTAGATTTACCAAACTCTAGATATAAAATAAACAAACATTAACACATTCACTGAAAATGAATAAAAGGAAAGACATTTCTGAAATCGGCCCACGATGAACAGTGTTGGGCTCGGCCCAATGCGCGCGGGAGTGAGCTGAGCGGCTGACAGGCGGGGCCTGCGGTCAACACAGGGTCCACCTGTCGGTCAGCAGTGAGCAGAGGACGGCGCTGACCGGCGTTTTCTAGCTGGCGGTGAACTCGTCGGCGACGAGGGTGGATGCGCTGGACTCGTGGTGACGTCGCGCATCGACTGGTGGGATTGGTAGAGCCAGCGCGGCCCTGTAGCGAGCTGGCGGCGTGCGGTGGCGACGCTACGCGGCGGTGTGACGCGGTGAGGTGATTACCGGCGGTGCGTTGCCCGACGAGCGTGCACGTGAGCACTACGGTGGTGTGGTGAGTGCAGCGTGGGGGTTGGTTGAACTGGTGAGGCTCTGAGTAAGTCTGGCCACGTGCGAGCTCCGCGACGACGGCAATGGCACACGACCAACGGAGGTGCGGTGACTGAGGGCGAGCTAGGGTATGAGGGTTGATGTTCTCACCTTGACTACCCTTGCTGGTGCTTCCACGGAGATGGAGGCGACGGAGGTGGTCGGGAGGGAGACGAACGCGGTTTGGTCGTTGCGGTGGCGACTCCGAGCCGAGGAACGGCGTCGGCGATACGGTAACGGTGGAGCTCGGCTAGCTAAACAGAGGCGAGCAGAGCGTGTGCGAGGCGAAGATGAAGCGGTGTGTGAGATGGATCGAGCAGAGGCGCTCGGATGGTGGCGAATTTGAAATGGGGGCGCTGCGGTGCTCTCGGTGTTTGGCGTGGCGAGAGCAGAGGCAGAGCGAGTGAGGTAGAGTGTGAGCGCGTGCGTTTGCGGGTGCGGGAGGTCGAGGGGGTGTAGACGCTCCCTTCTGCGTGGTCATGGCCGACCGGCGTGGCCGGTGGGGGCCGAGACGCGATGGTGCGGCGGGTGGCAGCGGCGTGGCGTGTCTGCGTGCGCGCGGGGCAGGGGCCGCAGCGCGCGGGGTAGAGCGCTACTGGGTCCTAGCGCCGTTAGGGTGGATGCGACACTTGATCGCGAGCGAGACGGGACGAGCGGCTGATCGAACGCAACATTGCGGCGGCGTAACGACGATTCGACGGCTCGGCGGCAGAGCGGCAGTGGCGCTGCGCGTCTGCGGCGTGCGAAGAGAGGTAGCGGCGGCTGCGTGCGGTGCAGGCTCGGTTCTAGCGCCGGTAGCGCGGCTTCGCGCTCAGACACGACCGAGACGAGGCGAGGCGGTGGTCGGCGGCGACAGGCGCTGCGGCGCGCGTAATGGCGACGCGACGGCGCAATACGGCCTGCGGCGCAGTGCTGACGGCGCGGCGCGGCGCAGGGTGTCAGCGAGCGGCGCGAGGCGTGTGGCGTGGCGTGGCATGTTCTGCGCAGGCCGACAGGCATCTGCGGCCACGCGGTAGCAAGTGCTGGCGTACGGCGCAGCCACGGTCGGGCGCGGTGCGCGTGCCTGCGTCGCACATGCGCTGCGCGTGCGCGGGAGCGCGCGGGCGCGAGCGGGACGCGGCAAGGCCGAGTGGGCAGAATAGGTGGGACTTGACCCGTTTCAGTTTCTGATTTCCTTTTTTCATTTTCTTTTAATTGATTCAAACTGAATTTGCTTCAAAACAGTTTCAAAAACTTCAAACTAAGTTTTGACACTTAAACCAAAGTTTTTCAGAATATTATTCTCTACATTTTTCATGTAGATCATAAATTCTGAAAACCATTATTTTACAGGGTTCTAGATTAAAAATAATTAGGTCATTTTAAGAAAAGAATTACTTTTATTCTTGAAATTTAAACTAAGCTTAATTAGGCAAGGTGATTAGCAAGAGAAGCAATCTACTCTTTATTCTAAGCATAACAAACTTACTTAAACATGTTGATCAAGATTTAGAGCATACAACACTTATTCAATTCTAGTTTCAAAGATATAAATAAACACACACATAAAATGATAGCATAAACAAACATGAATGCAATGCAATGCTTATGCTTAGTGGCTAATGATGATCCTAACGCAAAGTTTGACACAGGATGTCACACCGCCCATGCTGCCCGAGGGCGCAAGTAGCGTCCAACGCCTGGCCTGGCTGCGAGGGCCCCTCTGCGCCGCCCAGACGTTGCGTCGTCCGCGCCGAACAGCCGCCGGAGCTGCGCCGACCACGCGCGACCTGAGCAGGATGTCAGAAAAAAAGAGGATATGAGTCAGGGATTGGAGGGGTATTTTTGTCCTAGATAGTTCTAAGTATGTATTTTTTTCTTTTTTCTTAATTTTTTTACATAAACATTTAACGGAGTTAGAAAGAGGGGTAGACTGAGCGTTCGTTTTTATAAAGCGAGGGTAAAAATGCAACAAAGCGAAAAACGAGGGTAAAATCACAATTAAGGTTGAAAGTAAAGGTAGAAACGCAATAGCCCCAATTTAAATAACAAAATTATGAAACACAACTTATATACAAAAGGTACGAATTAACTTATAACTTATGTCAAAAACTTAGAAACATAAAAGTTATTAAACAAAAAGAAATTGATTAACTTATAACTTATATACAAAAGTTACTAAATATAACTTTTATACATAAGTTATTTTATACAACTTGTATACTTAAATTATTCTATTAAATTTGCTAATTTTGTAAAATACAAACTAAAATAAAAAATATATTAAAAATAAAAATATTAAAAACATGTAAGTTACTAAACACAAAAGAAACAATTAACTTATAAATTACCAAAATTTAGAAATATAAAAGTTATAAAATATAACTTATGTATAAAAGTTAGCAATTACAAATTATGCACGTAAGCTACTCTGCACAACTTGTGTATTTAAGTTAGTGTATATAACATGCCAACACTTGCTAAAAGGAAATAAAATGAAAAAAAATTAAAATATCATAAAAATAAATAAAAATGAAAAGAATAAGAAAAAAACGCTAAGTGTATATTGGTTGTACACGTGAAAGTCAAAGAAAATGAACAAGACATGTCCAGTAGTTGTAGTTGTTCGAGCGTATGCCCACTAAGTCACTTGAAAACAGCGGGATTGTTTACTGCAGCACGCCGAAAAAAGAAAACAGGCCAGTCAAAGTCCGTCGTTCCGAGAACGTGAATGGCACGAGCGACTGCGGGATTGGAATTGCGGTTAACAACCTATTGATCCGCTCCCGGGCTTTGTTCATTACAGTTATACTAGTAACAACTTGTGACAAATCATGACGATCTTTCGTGCATGCTATGCTGATCTTGAAGTTTTTGGCAGACATCAACTTTTGAATTACCCTCGTTTTACCTTTCAATCAATATCTTCAAATTTTAAAGACTGGCATATCGATATGCATTTACTTCTGAAGTATTTTCCTATGGTAATAATCTATTCTATTTTGCTTGACTATGATAACACCTCTTCTATATTACAGGTGCCTGAATTTTAAGATAATTTCAGGCACCACCCTTGTACTACTAATTAGTATAAGTAAACTATCACTTTTGTGATTTGTTATTTGTCTTTGTATTACAACATATCAAATTTTTGTCCTTGTCTAACTATAGAAATAATTGTAAATTGTTAAATTGTTTTTATGTCAACACATATCAGATTTTGTAGGTTGTTGTTCGGTTTTTTATTCTCGGAACTAAAAATTGCAGATTATGTCTACAAAAATTGCAACAAACGAAAACTGCAATTATAGTACAAAATATGTGCAATTACTGTCACCTGAAAGAAAACTAAATTTCAGACACCTAAAATTTAGCAAGTCCCTTATGATAATTGTACAACCACAAGTATCACGCAAGATGCATTTCAGCCTTTGAACGTTTGCTCTGATTTTGTTTTTAATTTGCACTCGACTACTACCGCTGCTGCTTTCTTCAACCTTTATTATCTATGTGTCTTGCTAAATTCTTGTGAAGAATTGTTCATGTTTCCTTCAATCTAGTACCTCCAACTAGTATCCACAATTTGTTTATAGGCTGGTTGGAAGGGATAGATAGGAAACTGAAATCTCATATTCTTGTGGGTGCAAGTGTAATTTGTTGGGAGATTTGGCTAACTCAAAATGGCATCGTGTTTGACAAGGTCCGAGTGTCATCTTATTTGCAGGAGGGGATCTACTGGACCATGTCCTGGTCCCTTCTACAGGAGGAGGAGGATCATCATATGATGAAGATGGGATGCAGGATTATTGAGATAACTGCGATGGAGGTGTTTGTAAGACACAACTAGAGATTTAGTAATAGAATCGCTTTTTAGTTGTGGTTTTTGGAAACACTATTTCATTCTTTATGGCTCAAAACTTTGTATTTGAGATTCCCTGGATTACTTTTCTCTTGTTTGCAATAAGAAACATCCATATGCATTGTTGGAAAGAAGTCGGGGGAAGAGTCTTGATCTGAGCTTCTTTAGTCTTTGTCATTTTGTTTGTCACGGGTGGGTTCTGGTGGAAGGAACCTTTCTTTTGTCACTATTTGCTTCTTTTGCAGCTTTGCTCTTTTGTCTTTTGCTTCTTTCTTTTTCTCGTGATCTTTGGTCTTGTGTGCCTTTGTCTTGCTATCAATTTCTTCTTGGTCGGTTGAAGTGATATGTTTGGGTAGGAGATTTCTTTGAGTGTTCTTTGTCTATGGAAAGGCTGGTTTGTGAAGTTGAGCAGCCCCCAGGCCTTTGCCCACCTAGTGATGGATAGTATGACAGCTAGAAGAATTCTTGTGAAAGGGGTTAGAGGTAGACTAATCCCTCCGGGATATTTTCCTAAGAAGTTTGGTGAAGCAGATAGAAGAATTCTTGTGATGTGGCTTGGCTTCCATGTCTTCTCTATCTAATCTTCAAACTCCGGGTTGTCATCGTTGCCACTCCTAGGTTGGTTGATGTGGTATGCTCCATTATCTTGGCGATCAATGCTTGCATCGAGCTCCTGCTGAATGACCCTAAGTTGGAGGTGACCAATCTTATTTGACGAGGGTGGCTCCCTGTCCACAAACCAAGACTTTCTTCATGATTTGTAGTGAGTCTGGGTTATTCTGATCTGCTAGACATTAATCAAGTTTATCGAGTTCCTTGACAATGAGCCTGATATAATCTTAGTTTTGTCTTCGTATTTTGTGACTTGTGGTCTTTTGTAATAGTTGGACCCGTCGGGTTCCTTTCTCATATTCCTTCCTTATCGTCAATATGTGATCTTCTGAGTTGTTCCTCCGGTTCATGCGCTGCTGGAGAGTTCAATGCATGCCTTCACGAGATGTATTACTGTTGTGGAATATTCCCTTGGATATGCTTTGTTTTGTACCACCGTTATCCTAGACATGTACTATTCTCTCATGGTTGAATAGTCATACTTTTACTGTAGTCCTTGAACTCTATCAATGTTGTCCTTTTAGAATCTTTTCTCTCCATGGACTCGGTGTATAAATACTTCTTGTAATCATGTATAACATTGTAGTACACCTATTGTCGCTCTATAAATATTTTTTGTCTGATTCTTCTATGTACTCACTTCTGCTTGTAGTGCTGCCTCTGCTTTCCTGTAATCATGTATATTGTAGTCTGTGAGCTTGATGAGCCCCCAGGCTTGTTTCTTTTCTTCTATCCCTTTTGTTGGTGAATGGTGTAGATCTTGTGATAGAGATTAGTAGCATGTCAGTTTATTACCAGAAATATGTTTTTTGGTTGACTGTTAATTGTCAAAGTGGAAAGGTTCATCACGAAAATGGAACAAAAGGATTTACTACCAAGTGTTGTCATGATTTGCTTTTAATATTAATCGGGATTTACTACCATTGTTGCATTTATAAACATACCATGCCATCTGGTTTTAGATTTTAGATTTTAGATATCACTATAATTAAATTGCCTGAATTAACTTGCAATTAAATTTATGATCACTACCACATTGATCAGTTGCTCTGAAGGCAAATGTTTAGTTCTCCAACACCAGAGGCACTGTTTTGCTGTGTATTCAATCACCATAAGCTGTTTATATCACTATGTTTTCTGGCTTTTGAACCATTTTTTTTCTCAATCGTTCTCATATATTGAACTGGCTTACGGAGTAACTTGATAACTATCAAAATTTGTACTGTGCTTCTAGTCTTAGATTAGCGATATAGTTGCTAGGAACAAGTTTATTTGATGTCATTGCAAGAATCTAGCGAATGTAGGATTCTTTAGAACGGATCAATGAACAGTGGAGACTGGTTATGAGTTTTAGGACATCATAACTTGGGAGATTAGGGAATTCAATTTTGTGCCTAGATTAAAACTTATAACTTATCCTTTTGCTTTGTTATACTAATCTAGGATTATAATTCACGAGAGCTGATGTTTTTTTTTCCTGCAGTATGAGCCCCCTATGCATCTCAACAACCGCCCTAATGAGTATCTGTGCCAAATGTACATTGACCTTACTAAAAAGGTGAATATCGTGCTAGTCCGTCTTCAGGACGAGCCAAAAATGAAGGAAGTTTTACCATATGAGGAGTCGGTTACTCGAGGTTGTTAATCTTAATTCTTGTTCTTATTTGATTTCATATCCTTTGTGTAACTCTATGCTCCCATTTGACAGGGTTGTTAATCTTAAATCTTGTTCTTATCTAGTTTCATGTCATGTGTGTGTTAACCCTTTTAGCATTGTCTTCATTTGACCGGGATGATTGATGATGTAGTTATTGTGTCTGCTAAGGTGGATAGGTTGATGAAGATAATGGAACAAAAGGGATATGTTTCTTTTGATATGCCTCCTGAGCTCAAAGCCGCTGTCAATTTTATCAAACCACACACTGCATAGTTGTTTTTGCCCTTGTCTGGACTACTTCATTTCTGTTGCGAGACTTATAAGGTGTTTGAGCCCTTTCTGTCGCGAGACTTTTGTTAACTGCCAGTTGTACCTGTTGAACACCTGTTGCAGTCAAAAAATGTTGGAATAAATACACTTCGTGACGAACTCCTTTGTACGAATGAATAATACTATTTTTTTTCATCCTAAACTTTTGAGAAACTCCCTTTTCTTCTTCCTAAACTTTAAAACCAACCAAACAATCACTAAACCGTCTCGCTTAACTCTTGAATACCTGTATTGTCCGGTTATAAGTGGTTTTTTTTCTCTCTCTTTTTATTTATTTATTTTAACTGAATTTTAAAAAAAATATAGAAATCACGTAAAACTTAAAAGTTACTATGATCATGTGTAGTTTTCAATGGTAATAAGAGGTTTTTATTATGTATAATTTTTTTTATAATTTACTATGTTTTTTTAAAGATTTAACTGACATAAATAAAAAAGAAATGAATAAAACTGACTTAAAAACCATTATTACCGAGTGGAGAAAGTTTCAGAAGTTGAGAGATGGTCTAACCGGTTTTAAGGTTGAAAAACGAACTTTCGTAAAATTAAGATAGAAAAAATGAACTTTTTTTTCGAAAAAAACATCACATTGAGTAGAACCAGGCCCAACTCAGCTTATCTGGGCCTGCCCAGCAAGTTCCACACGAGAAGAGAACCCAATTGATCCAACGGGGCCAGTTCGGCCGCATTCCAGCCGTTGCGTGGGGCCCTTGACACGCGTCCGCACGCGTGGATACCACGCAAATATCCCCGTCCGTTCGCCAACCCATGGTCACTGCGCGGTGGGCCCTGACGGCGTTGTGGGATTCGATTCCTTCGTGGCGTTGCTTTCTTCCTTTCCTATCCTCCCCACCCACGCACGCGCTCGCGACGCGCAAAGTCGGAGGCGGCAACAATGCTCCGGGCCCGCATGGCAGAGGGCGTGGCGCCTCGAGGTCAGAGCCTATCCGCCCGCGCATATCTCCTCTCCGGGCCCGCATGTCAGCATGACTCGGCAGTCGCCGCCACGCGTAATCCTCCTCCCCCTCTTTCCTGCCTTCTCTCCGCGTTGCCTCTTCTCCTCAAGCCTCGGGTATATAGCCGCCAGCCGGGAAGGGGAGCGGCCAAACCAGCACCTGCCGCCCACAGGAACATCGCCGAGATCGGCTGCTTCTGCTGCTTCTGGGCGTCGTCGTTCGGTATGGCCAACTCTCCTACCCACCTTGTTGTCTCTCTACCTGTTCGTAATTCGGTTAGATTTTTTTTTGGTTCCGAGAGTTCAGGGGTGCATGAGGTGCGTGTAGATCGTTGGTTTTTGTTTGTTATTATCATCGTGGTAGAGTTCTGTGGATTTTGTTTGATCTGCCGATAGGAAGTGCGTGGCTGTACTTGTAAGGATCCTCCAAAGCAAACCCTCTCCCCTGTTTGAGATCGAGGTGGGGGAGGGGAATTTATCGTGCAAAACACGGGATTCTACGGGTCCAGCAATGATTAGGCGGAAGAGTCGATAACAAATTAATTTGTTTTAGTACTGAGATTTGGGCAAACCAGTAGATCCTACTTTTGGTGGGTGTCGTAGGATCTGTTCTGCTTTCCCAATAGGAGTATAACATGTATATTCAGTTACTATTACCTAAGGCACTAGGAAATTGGAATGATACTCGACCATTATTGTAGACATGCAATTACATTTGTAATTCCTTTTATAGGAATCGTCGAATCGATTGGCTTGCGTGTTGCAATGGCCAATTAACCATTATGTCTTAGATGCATTCTTTTGTTCTTCCTTTAGCAAAGTATACACATGAGTGTCCCTTTTGTTTTTAGCTACTCTGTTTTAGCATTCTTCTGTTCCCTCCAATGGAACATGTAAGCTTGGATCGAGAAGTAGAACTGTAGAAGCAGTGTACAGAACGAAGCAACCCAGTGTATGGATCCCAAATTTCTTACAGAAACGGAAGGCTAGAAATCTATTAATGAAGCTTACTTAATCTAGGAAAAATGTTCTTACAGTATTACATTCATCCTATTCCCAAACTTCCAATATATGCCATTCAATTTCCTCAGTACACTGCCACATCCAAACTGAAGCTGCTCTACTTTTGTCCCTGCATCACCTGTTTCGTTGCCGCGCATTCAGTTGCTGATACATCGAATTTGCTTACTGCATTGTTCCATGTCGTTTCAGTCTACATTCATCTTGTTTCAGTCTACACTTCAGGTAGCTCACAGTTGGATATGTACTCTGCATGTTCTTTCTTCAGGTAACTTGGGGAGACAATGGGAGGAGGGAAGGACAAGCATGACGAGAGCGACAAGGGGCTCTTCTCAAACATGATGCACGGCGTTGCCGGTGGCCATGGGTACCCCAACCAGGGATACCCTCCGCAGGGCTACCCACCAGCACAAGGAGCATACCCGCCTCCCCCGGGGGCGTATCCTCCTCCACCAGGGGCATACCCACCTCCACCAGGGGCATACCCGCCACAACATGGATACCCTCAACCGGGTGGTGGCTACCCACAGCATGGTGGCTATCCTCCTGCAGGCTACCCCGGCTCATCTCACCAGGGTATGATCTCTCTTCGGTTCTATTCTTAGCTTTTAAAGTATATTGCGATCAGAATGTCTAGTAGTAGCATTGGTACTGACTCAACATGGTGTGAATTGATCTACAATTATGCTTTGCCTTCTAAATAGAGACTTGACCATGGCAATAGCTAGCAGAACATTCCTTTCACAAAAGAAATGACCTTGACAATAGCTAATTCGTCTGATTCCAGCAAATACTTACACATTTTCTATTTACAAATAACAATGATAACAGTTTATAGCTACATTGAAGAGTTTGAGATTGTATGCTTTGCCTTCAAAATCATAGAGCCTCAACCATGACAATAGCTAGCAGAGCATTCCTTTCACAAAAGCAATAGCTAGTTTGTCCAACTCCAGCAAATACTCTGCATTTTCTATTCAGAAATAATAATGATAAACAGTTAATTGAGGAGTTTAGATTGTTTTGGATTGCTCTGTTGTACTCTTAATTTGCTTTATATACATGTTATTGTTCAGATTTAGAACTATACTATCTCAATACACTCCCACTGACATTTTTATACCGATCTTGTTGTAATGTTGGAAACTGGTAGTTCTATGTTGCTCGTTCAGTCAAATGTTGAAGCTCATTTTCATGCTAATGTCTCTTGTGATTTTACAACATTGGTACTGAGTACTGACTCAACATGGTGTGAATTGCTCTACATTTATGCTTTGCCTTCTAAATAGAGACTCGACCATGCCAATAGCTTGCAGAACATTACTTTCACAACAGAAAAAAGGCTTCACAATAGCTAATTCGTCTGACTCCAGCAAATACTTACGCATTTTCTATTTACAAATAACAATGATACCTAAACAGTTTATATGCTACACGGAGGAGTTTGAGATTGTTTTGGATGGCTCTGTTGTACTCCCTAGTTTGCTATACATTTTATTTTTCAGATTCAGAACTGTACTATCTCATTCACTTGCACTGACATTTGTATCCTGATCTCGTTGTAATGTTGGACATTAGCAGTTCTATTTTGCTGATCCAGTCAAGTGTTGAATCTCATTTCATGCTAATGCCTCTTGTGATTTCAGGTTATGGGACCAGCCATGGTGGGAGCCACATGGGGATGGGGACAGTTCTAGCTGGAGGTGCCGCCGCCGCTGCAGCTGCCTACGGAGCACACAAGCTTTCTCATGGCCATAGCGGACACGGTGGTGGACATGGGGTCATGGGAGGCTACGGCGGCCATGGTGGTTATGGTGGTCATGGTGGTTACGGCGGCCATGGCAAGTTCAAGCACGGTCACGGTGGCCACGGCAAGTTCAAGCACGGTCACGGCAAGTTCAAGCATGGCAAGCACGGGCACGGCATGTTCGGCGGCGGCAAGTTCAAGAAGTGGAAGTGATGTGCTCTGCGTGGTTGATCATAACTGAAAACTCGTATGCAGGCTTCCTGAACACCTGTTTGCCAGGAATGCCTTTGCAGTGTATTTAGCAGGGTGATCGCTTACTCATCCTTCATCTATATTGCTGTCGTACTCTAGCTTGTGGCGAGTGAAACGACTGCTAATAAGTGACATAATAACCATTTCCTGTCTTGCTGATACGCTGTATTTTGATGTTGCGGATGAAGTGCTCTGAAGATTATATCCTGTGCACTGAATGTTTCTACTGTACTATCTGACCAATCATTGAAGTTATTTTCTGACCAATCGATTTTGTTGCTGGTATCCGAAAAGATGTGTGAATATTATGCATTTATGCTCTGATAGGATTAACTGTTTCTGTGCTTGCCTGAAAGGCTGAAATGGTAGATTGATTTATCTATAAATTCTGTTCTTCTGGAATCTTGCAGTGGGTATGAGCATAATTTAGCGAGAGAACAAAAGCTCAATTAGCATCAACCTACGTACCAGACAGAGGATGTAGCCTTGGTCTGGTAGGTGTCGCGAGCAAGGCTGTCAAGAATCTTGAACTGATCCAATGCGATGCGATCTTAAGTCAAAACAATACCACAAATTCACAATGTATTTCTAATCCAAATTTTGCCATTTACAAAGTCAGAAATGTGCAACACACGGCTTTAAATTTGTGTTGTAACGAGCTAAAACCCCCAAAGTCTGCATCTCTTTAGGATTCCACGCACACGTATCGTTTGACTGCCAACAAGGTGAACTGGAGCACGAATCCGAGCACGGCAGGAGAGAGCTGCAGAAAGGCCGGCCGGCGGGTTGACCATGCCCAGTATCTCGCTGCCGATGCCTTCCTTGGTCGGAGCCGGTGAACGAAGTCTCCAGACTCCAGCAGAGGTGAGATACTGAGATGAGAGTGCTGGAGAAACGTTTTTTCTTGCAATCGCGGCGAGCGTTTTCGTTTCTGTTTTTCTTTTCTACTTTTAGATCATGGGCCGAATGGCGGCGTGGACTTTAGCAGTAGGCCCAGCATGGCCCAAGCGTTTCTCTCTCTCTCTCTCTCTCTGTTGCTTCTTTAACAGGCCCCATCTAGAACAAGTTTCTGTCAGGCGTAACAGTGAAACGAATTTGCAGCCCAATTAAAAAAAAAAATCAAGGCTAGTCCTTTTTTTTTTTCCTTTTTATACTTTCCTCTCTAAAAATGTTATCGTTCTTACCTTTGGAATTTAATCCATTATTACTACAGTTACAAGTAATAATAACCATTGAACCTGCAAGTAATCATCCAACGCATTTGGGAAAATCGATCCAATCACATAGAAATATGCGTGTGCATATCGATGAGTCAATCTAGAAGTGAAAGGACATGGGATGAATGAGTATGACAAGATCCCCGATGCAAGATATACAAGAGAAAAAAATATTTAAGTGGTTGAAGTGATTTAAAGTAGTTCATGATTTTTAATGCAAAATTATTTTCTATATTTTAGGAGTGATATTTTGAAAATTATTGAAGGAACTCAACAAATGTGTTCCCAATATTTTTTAGCCACTTATAAAACCATATTTATTTACCAATTATTTATTTAGAACTATTGGAGATGCTCTTAGATGGTTTTAGCTGAGTGGGTTCTACATGCTATACTTTGAATGAATAAAGATACCGAGATCGGATTTTGAGAGGCTCTTGGTGTAGCTTTTAGATGGTTAGCTAAGTGGGTTCTAGATTCTATACACATGGGTCAAGCCTTAAACTTGACACCATATGCTCTAATTATTGTTGACTATCTGCCCTAGTATAATAGCGCGTGTATTCGTGTCTAGAAAAAGAAGATCTTTATATATAATAATTAATTAATACTAATATATAGGTCCACACTACTCTAGGTCAAGGTCAAGCATAATCACAAAACAACCACGGCGTTGCTGTCTTGCTGTGAGATTCTCGTCATATATTCTTCTCCAGCGAGGAGGATAAAAAGGAGATTTTATTTCACTGTGCTGAGATTTGTGTTGGCCTGGGTACGGGCCATATTTTAGTTGGCCGAGCTTAGTTTATCCTTTCCGGCATCTAATGCCATTTACCATAATTTGAGCACCAAATAATTAAAAAATGCAATAATTAACTCCACCAGATGATAATCACAACAAACGAGAAACAGGCAAACTACCCCGGGCATATTGATGCGGTCGATAAAAGTCATTTCTCTCTTGTGGGATACTCCCTCTGTTGCTGAAAGAATAGATTTCTAGAGTTGTCAAACTTTTTGAACTTTGACCAAATTTTTAGAGAAAAATATTAAAAATTAGTGTATCATATTAGTATCAATAGATTTATTATAGAACATATTTTCACATGATGCTCATTTTAAGTCATAAATGTCATTATATTTTCCTATAAAGTTAGTCAAAGTTAAAAAAAATTTAACTGACACGAATTCTAGTAATTGATTCTTTCAAGGATGGAGAGAATATATATCCTCCCCTCGTTCTACTACTGTGCGAGCATATGTTTTTTATGACAATAGGAGAATCAAGGAAAGAGCTTGGACTCGCCTAGACATTCATCCGTGATAAAATAGACAAGAGATCTTTTTTATGCATCAAAAGTTATCATATAGAGTTGGGAAAGGAGATCGACATGATAAATTTCTGGTTATCGGTTTGGTTGAATGGAAAATCAGCATGATGAAACATTGCACCAAATCTATATACTAAAGCAACTAGAAAGAACAAAACAGTTCAAGAAGCTCTCAATATAGCAACAGATAGGAACATAATGTAAGCTCACAATAGCAACTAAATCATGTAAGCTCTCAATATATAACAAAACACGTGCTAACGATAGGAACATCATATCCCTCCTAATATTGAAAACGAGGATGAGATTCTTTGGAGATGGACATTGATGATGATTACACAGCCAAGAACACTTACATGATTCAGTTCATGGGGAGCTATGACAAACTGAAGATGAACCCTATTTGGAGGGCCAAAGCTGCACCAAATTCTTTGCAGACTCTGATGCATGTCAAAATTCTCACGGTGGAAAATCTACAAAAGAAAGGTTAGCAAAATGACCCAATTTGTAAGTCATGCAACAATTGAACAAGAAAACCCAAGACATCTATGCAAAGATTGGTCCTACGCAAAATGAGTTTGGACAATCATCAACACGTGTTGTGGAACTTATCATCACAGTTAGTGCAAACTTATAGGATTCAGTCTACAAATGTTGGAGACGATGGAGGAGAAAAATTGAAAAAGCCAAAAGAAAAGAGTTTGACGGGATCTTAATTTATTTTTGGTGGAACATATGGAAGAAAAAAAAACAGAGAACTTTTAGCAGGAAGAGCGACAATCGGAAGAGGTTTGCCTATCTCATCAAAGAGGACATTCGGCAGCATCTCATATAGCATTTGCATTGACAAAGACCGTGACAAAAATCGGGTAAGTAAAAAACAATAGATTAATAAGTCTTAAGTTTATCACAGTCAGATATATGGATGTGTTACAAAATAAACAGAGTGTGCAAAGTTAAGTAATGACTTTTTAGTTGTCGACATTAAACACGAACTTGTTATGTCTCATATATAAGGTTCTCTAGCATGTATAGAAGCGATACACTACTTTAACAAATTGTGGTCAAAATAAATATACCAACTGAGACCTATTATTTTTCAAACCAAAAAAAAAAGTTGGTGATCTGCTTTTGTTCCTCTGTTATCCTTTCATGTCGCTGTTTATTTGATAATAATGTGCGCTACAAATTTCTGATATGGGCACCGAAAGGGTGAGTAGTCGATAGATTCGAGTATAGAATGATGCGTGGTTTGTACTCATGGTCTCTATTCCAATGCAAGAACCCAATCGTGTCGAGATGAGTTGGTGATCCTTCCGGTTTCTTTTTTTTTTGGAACATGGTGCTGTATTCCCTATTCATCCGTCGTCGTCGTCGTTGTATATATTCTTGTCTATCCATTATCCCTTGTATTGCAAGGTGTTCAAAATCTGTGAGACAGCAAGCTCAGAGTGCATGCAGGTGAAATCTGAGATTATATTATTAAGCTCGAAGACGTGATCCAGTTTGCTGGTGCAGGGGTCGGTCTTGATGCCCCGGCCGGCCCGCCACATATTCGCATTCGGTCTTGGTCATCGTCGTCGCGGCGATGACACACATATTCTACCCTATCCACCGGCCCATTTGCAAAGGTGAAATATTTGTCTACACTACTTGTCTGAGGCTGTGAGGCGTCGTCGATTGCACGCAAACTAATATATGTAAATTCCGGTAGCTGATTAGACCATTCCCATGCATGCATGCCTGTCAAATATAATGATCCTTTGCATTATTATTTGTGTTGCTGACGTGGCATGTAGTTTTCCGAAAGGACAGAGGGGGTGACGGTCTGGCTACATGCTCTGCGCAGTGTGGCGGCTATGACTCCGTGTGGTGTAGTGGCAACCGGCACCCTTGGTGTTATGGTCGGTGCAGCTACCACCGACACATCGCTTGGATGAAAACCTTGCCAAGCTACTGCTTATCAATGCTCGAGTGAAAACCTTATCTGACGATGATTATATTTTGTCGTCGTTCACCTTCTTGGAGCCATTATCGAAGATCTCATGTGTCTTACCCGAGAGATTTAGAGGTTGTTAATGAAATCATCAGTCATCTCCATGTCAAGTCAAGAAATTGAATCCAGATAGACAGTTTTTTTTTATAAAATAGTTTGCATAAAAAAACCTTTTTTTTTCAATCTCTACAATATATTATGATTGTATTGCGCATGCATTTGCCTGCTGGGTCCTAGCGGTAAATCTGCCCCTGTGGTCTCTCTCTCTCTCTCTATATATATATATATTCTAGCCTATCTACCCATTCCAAGGTGGATTCTTTACACTTCTAGCCCATCCATCCATCCATTCCAAGGTGCATGAATTCTTTGCCGCCATTGTTCGATCAAGGCTGTGATGCTCTGAATTGCGTGCAAATACTAAGGGTACATTTGGCAGGGTCCAAATTCTTTTAGAAATGTTTCTCTAAAAAATCATAATCAAATCATGAAACTGTTTGACTATGTTGACACCGTTTTTTGGCACGTGTCAATATGATTCAAGGATTGTGCTAATCGGCAAAAGAGTAGTTGCCGTTCCTTATCGGCATCGGGATATTACTGGTCAGATTGCCGATGAAGACAGGAAGAGCATTGCCGATGAGAGCCAAAGCCTGTTGCTGATGAAGACAGAGATTGGTTGCCGATGGAGGCAGGGAGATATTGTTGATGAAGGCAAGGGGATGGTGCCGATGAATGTTGCCGATGGAGGTGAGAAGATGGTGCCGAAGAGCGATTGCCGATGGGAACATAAAGATGCCGATAGAAGCGGAATAGCTGACGTCAGCAGAAAGTTGCCGATGGAATTGAAGGAAAGCTGCCGATGAATGAGTCTGCCGATGGAAGGAGTTATCGGATGTTGCCGATGAAGGATGACATGGCTAAACGTGAGCATACAGTTGCCGATGGCGCTAAAAGGAAGTTGTGGATCAGAAGGATATGTCGATGGAAAGTTTCATTGGGGAGAAGATATAAGGAGACTGGTGATCTTATACCAGTATTGTTATAGAAGTTTGGGTCCGACTCCTGCGCGAGTCAGTTATTTCCTTTAAAATAGGAGTTTGTTTTGTTTAGGAAAGGTACGAGTCGTGTTTGTCTACAACTCCTATTGCTGGAGTATAAATATGTACCTAAGGGTCGTGAGAAAGATATATCAATCATATCAAACAAATTAATTACTTTTTATCTACTTTTCCAGTAATTTACCTTTACTGCATTAGATCTAGTTTACCCACGAGTTCTTCAAGTTTCGACGGGCTGCATCTCATCGACCTCCGTCAACCTTGCAAGTTCTGTGTTTTGAGCAATCAGAGCTTTGACGTCCGGGCGCATCGCTGTCGGCTCGTTCTGCTATTGTTCTAGTTATCCTGATCAAGTTTGAGCCTTGACATCCGGGCGCATCGCCGTTGTCTCGTTCAGATCTTGTTCTAGTTATCGTCCTTGTCGATTAACTGGTCAAATCGACTGGCACACCTTTGGATATCGAATTCGGGTATAAGCCCGAGGTGTTTCGTAGATCCTGACGCTTTTTGTGTCAACACCTCTTTTGGCACACCCGGTGGGACAAATTATACATCTATCATGGGTAATGATATCGAAGTCAATCCAAGCAACGTCATAGGAGTCTCTGAAGCGAATCTGAGAGATGATTAGAGGCAGGCTATGGAGGAGTACAAACAGTTATATCTCAAGTCCTTCAGCCTAAACAGAATCGGCGAAGTAGTCCAGAAGCAAGATCCGCCGTTGCCACGGCCGGTCACTTTCGACGCCGATCCTGGTAAGTTACAAGAGATGGTTAATTCTGCATTCAATCATGTGTTAATTAGCCAATCCAATGTGCTGTCCGATACTGTATACAATGATGTCAAGCAAACTTTCAAGGAAAGACAAGCACCATATTATGTTGGTCCGATGTATCATCAACTCGGATCGGCATATGTTACGATCCCATCGGCGGTTCCAAGGGTGTCTTCACCGATTATGAACCGATCTGCCGATGAGATCATGCCGCCAAGATCGAACCCATCAAACATTACTCAATTAAATGCAAATCTGGTGGCGTCGACAATGTCTGGACCTGTGACTCAGAGTCAGCCAACTTCCACCAGCTGGTGGGGATTCAATATGCCTCCAAGTCCGCTGAATCCAAATTGGTGATAACAATGCAGGGTGGAAGGTTCCCGTGGCATCGGCAACACCTGCACAGCTGATGATTCCAGTGATGCATTATGCTACGCCCTCTCCAATGGTGCAGTTGCCATTAGGGAATCTTCAGATGGTACACGAAGTGCCCTACACGAGGCCATCGGCAAATTCTTGGCTGATGCAGCAAGACATTGCTATTGGGAACAACCCGTATCGGCAATGGTTCCTCAAGCTATGGTACCCGCAGATCAAGGAAATCATCCAAGGGTACAAGGGCAGCAAGTGCCAGCTGGTTATCAACCATCGGTAAGTCATATGCCGATGACATCTAATGTAAGTTGGATCGGTCAATTACCGATTCAGCAGCAAGTTGTGCAGCCTGGATGCCAAGTGGTAAAAGCTCCGCAGCATCATCTGCCAGCGAGTCTGCAGAGTAAGACATCGGCACCCTAGCCAATAAGTGGTATTTCGCTGCAATACCCTCAGGCGAACGTGCGCAATGAAACATTGGCATGCCAGCCGATAAATCATACTTTACCACAACACGTTCCAGTGGGTGTTCAAGATGGTCCATCGGTAAACCAACCGATGCATAATGTCCAGATGACTGGTGTTGCGCCCATGCCAACTGCTCCGAGTCATCCTCTACCAAGACCCGAAGGGGCACATTAGCCGGCTCCACCAGTCAACAATCAGCCAATGAGTCGGCAAGAACAGGATGCGTATTGGGCCGATAAGATTGCCGAAGTGATGAAAGAGCAATTCGGTATTAAACCCAAAGTTAATACATATTCTCATCGGACGCCATATCCTCCAGCATATGACTTAATTCCTCTCCCAAATCGGTACAAGGTGCCTGATTTCACAAAGTTTTCCGGCCAAGATGACACTTCAACGATGGAGCACATCAATCGCTTCATTATCCAATATGGAGAAGCGGCCAACAGGGAGGAACTGAGGATGAGATTGTTCTCATCATCATTATCTGGATCGACATTTACATGGTTCATTTCATTACCTCCAAACTCTGTGATTACTTGGGCCGATCTAGAAAAGCAATTTCACAAGTATTTCTTCGCTGGCATACATGAAAAGAAGATCACCAATTTGGTCAAATTGAAGCAGCATAATGAGGAATCAGTAGAAATTTTTGTCCAGAGGCTGCGAGACATAAAGAACAAGTGCTATAGCTTGGTTCTTGATGATCGACAATTGGCGGATATGGCTTTCCAAGGATTGTTACCGCGCATTAGGGACAAATACGCGTCTCAGGAGTTTGAAAGCTTGAGCCATCTTGTGCAAAGGGTTGCCGATCAAGACACCGGAATTTTTGAGCCTAAAGAGAATTGGGATGAGGAGGTATCTTTAACTAAGAAGACAGATTCAGACGAAGAAGCAAGTATCGGTTTAGTTGAATGGGTAGAGAATAAAAAGCCGATGTCTTGTCCGTTCGACCAGAAAGAAGCTGAGAGATTCACCTTTGATATCACCAAGGTCGATAGAATGTTTGACCTATTACTTCAAGAAGGGAGGATTAGGCTGGCGCTTAACCAGGTAATTCCATCGGCCGAAGAGCTCAGAAGGATCAGGTACTGCAAGTGGCACAATGCAACTTCGCACAGTACCAATGATTGCAAAATCTTTAGGCAGCAGTTGCAATCGGAAATTGAATCTGGACGAATCAAGTTTGAAAATTCCAAAGCCCAAAAGCCGATGAAGATTGACCAGCACCCGTTTCCAAATAATATGGTGGAAACTAGTGGAAAAACTAAAGTACTGATATCGGAAGTTGCCAAGAAAAGCGCATCGATGGGTCCTAAACATCAAATAGCTGTGCATGAGGAAAGAGGACCTACCGATGATAACAACTATGACAAGAGGGCTCCTGGTGTTATAATCACGCATAGGCGACCAAGGCAAGAGTATTGGCAGTCACTAGAGGAGCGATATCGGCTGCAGGAGGAAGAAAGGCGCCAAGAGTGGCATCGGCACAAAGATCATTGGAGGTGTCCCTTCGTTGTTCACTGTTGGGAAGAAGGCATCAAGCTACCTACTACCGATAATTGTCCTGAGTGCAATGGGTACTACCCTGCTGATCGGTCAGAAAAGAAGCCTTGCTTTGACGATCGGGAACCCAGATATGCTAAGCCGCTCAGAGAAAAGAGATCAACTCATGATCGGCTAGGGGCAAGATCAGGGCACATGACAGGCTTGGCAGACGTGTTGATGAGGAGGAGCTTGGGGAAATGACCAATGCCAGAATGCCCGATGAAGAAATTTTCTCCAGGGATCCAAATGTAAGAGGTAGTGCAGATACAAGCAGTGAGAAGCAGTATCAGCCTGTTTGGAAGACTAAGCTTTCTCAATGGTGTCCCAAGGGTCTTACAAAGACTCAAAGAAGGAGGATGTAGCGCGAGCACCAAGAAGATTTGTATCACAATGAAAATCCTCCAAGGGAGAAATCTACGATCAGGCGATGAAGGCCAAAAGTGTAAAGATGGGGATCCATCGACAAATGTTAATATGTTGCCGATGGCATAACGAGAGTTAATGGCCTTGGAGCGGCATTTGATGAGCCCTAGTGTTTCAGCTGTTGCACTTGGGAGGCATCGGCAGGCTGAGCATGAAGAATTTGTGCACTAGCAGCGCTGCCGATGAATTTGTTGGCTACAAAAGGAGATGTTCGATACAGGTCGAAGGATTGTGAGAGTGGCGTTGCAATGCTTTAATGCAATAGTCAAGATAAAAGAGTTTGCCGATGGTGACCTGGTGTGGAAGCTGATTTTGCCGATTGAGACTAAGAGTTCTAAGTTTGGAAAATGGTATCCTAATTAGGAGGGTCCGTTTCGAATAAATCGGTCAGTTCCTGGTAATGCCTAATCTTTTGGAGACCCTCGAAGGGGTTACGTTTCCCAGAGCAATCAACGGTAAATATTTAGAGAAGTATTGTCCTAGTATCTGGATAGATGCATGAAGCAACACAAAGTATAAGTGCCGATAAGATAACAATTATACAAAATATCGGCAGAAGGCGTGTTAACGTTATATTACATGTAAAATCAAATATCAAGGTTTGCAAATTGCCGACATGACGGGTTACAATGAATTGCAACAAAGATTGGATGGATGATATCGCACGCAGACGAATCTGGTCCACTTCCTCCAGTTCCTTGGTGTCGTCATCGGCAATACCTTCTACTGGCTTGACTTTCTTCCTCAACAACATAGCCTCACGGGCAGCAGCATCTCTCTCTTGTTGCAAGATTTTGGTGGCGTCAGGGAGTTGAGTTTTCTTCTAGTTAGAAGAACTTAAAGCTTCATCAACTTGTTTCAGCTCTGCCAATAGATTCTCCTTCTTTGCCGATAGACGAGAAATTTCTTGTTCAAGGTCAATGCTGGAAGCTTCTAGACGGCCGATGTCCTTGTGCTTTTCATCAACGACTTGTTTGAACTTGAGTATTTCTTCTTCAAATCCCGCCTGAACGACTCTTTCGGCAATGCGACGTGAAGCCCTTCGGTATTGGAGCTGCCGATTCTCTAGGAATGCCGCTTGGAAGAGTGTCTCTTCAATATCGGCAGGCAGTTGGTCTTGGATTTCCTTGAAGGCTGCTTTTACTACGCTGGAATCTTGGACTAATTGCGAAGTATCTTGTTGCAGTAGAAGGAGAAATGCTTCAAGTTTGGCCTTCAATTCTGCCGATACCGTGATTGAGGCTGGAATGGAAGTCTCTTCTTCACCATCTTCTGGGAGGTCGACGACAAAATAGAACAGACTGTTCGGAGAATCCTGAGCCTGAAAAGAAAAGGATTAGGGTTTGCTGATCATAAGTTTGTGTTACAGAATGTGAGTCGACTTACCATCTTAAAGCGGATCTCTTGCCTGGGACTTGGAAAGTCAGCCGGCATAGCGCGGTCTTGAGGATCGGCAATGGTTGCCGATGAACTTGCCTCTGTTGGAGGAACAACTGGTACTGATGCTGGTGCCGATGCCGATGTTGTTTCTGTTGTTTCATCTAACTCATGTGGTGAAGGCACTGTTCCCTGGTCGGGAGTCTCAACCGATGGTTGATCGGGGATGGACGCCGATGCTGGCTCTGGTGTTCGTGTATCAATGGGAGTTGGAGATGGAGTGGCTAGCCTCAAGCGCTTCTTCTTTGGAGCAGCAGTTGGTGAAACGGGGCGTTTCAATTGTGAAGCTCGGGGAGCCTCGGCAGCGTGAGTTGGAGAAGCTTGTATATTTGGAGCAGCTGTCGATGAGCCTGTTGCCTGTAAAGGATTTTTGGTACAAGTTAAATAAAGTGAACGTTGCCGATGAGGGTTTGTAATCGGTATAAAAGAAATAAGAACTTACTGCGAAAGCTTGCGCTAAGACAGCGACAGCAACCAATGGAGTAGTAGTGGTGCTAGTTGTTATCGGCCTGGGATTGAGGGTGACCTTGGGTGCCCTTTGAGGGGTGAAAGCAGTCAATGTAGGAGCCTTATTGCCGATGATTGATATGGGGTTCATCGTTCAAAGATTGAAATGCTTTCCGCTCTTGCTCGTTCGAGGAATTAGATCGTCAATCTGTTAGTGAAAGAGGGTTAGATGCTGATAGTAGAAGTAAATAATAAGAGATGCATTAGAATGAAGAACTTACTGCATCATCGGGAATGATGTGATCGGCGTCGATCAAATGCCGATAGTAATGCGACGACTTGGGGAATAGTTGATTTTTCCATTCTTGCCACCAGGATTTGTATGACTCCGTGATGAAGGATGTTGGTGCCCAAGAGGATAAATCAATGTTTGATGTATCGGCGTGAGCAGAGAGAGTGACGATCCTGTTCCAATCCATGGCGCTAGAGATGATATCTCTTGGTTTTATCACATTGGCATAGCTGAACTTGATCGGCAACTGACCAAATGCCAACTGTCTTGCTGCTGCCGATGGATAGTAAAACTCATAAGATGGAGAAGTATTCTTCCCGGTCCCAAAGATGTTAACTGGGATGGCCCGAGGAATGATGGTGACCTTCATGATCACCTCATTTTGTGGTATATTTCCATCGGTAAGATTGAAGGAAAGTGGGAATCAGTTGTCCTGATCAATATAAGGCCACCAGACCCGTTCTGCAGCCGGGATTCCGCAGTAAAGTCTCTGAAAAAACATGCCAAACTAGCCCTCATTGGCATCGGTTCCTGGCAATACGATGATGGCCTCCCCAAAGTTGAGTGGGAAATGGGTTGCCGATTCATCATCACTAAATTCATAGTCCTCCGATATGTCCCTTGGAAATTGCTGATTGAATAAGTTGAACTGGAGGGCTTTATGCATTTGTGCGTTCAACTACATGTTGATGAACCACCATGGACCGCCGAGGTTGCCGATGGGCTCGCCTAGCAATAGCTTTCTGGATACCTGATGAAGGAGGTGATATACCGAACCAAGGAGGTATCGGCCAAGAGGAAGTCTTGCTCCATCGGCCAAAAGCTCTGCCGCGGGAAGGTATGTGGTAGTAGGTCCAACTGTTCTGCCGCAGAAGATGAACTTTTCCAACCACATGTTCAGGAAGATGGAGTGTTCCCTCTGACCTACCGATCCAGTCTTCTGGTTTTCTCGGATATATCCAGTCCAGCCGCCGATGTTGCGTGTGATTACCCGATGTTCGGGTTTCCTACCGAAAAGGTTGGAGGGATCGGCAGAGAAGACGTCGAGGCCGGTAAGCATGTGCACATTGGCAAGAGTGGGGGTGGCTGGTCCATGTCTAAACAAGAATGCGTTCATTGTATCGGACCAAAAATAAGAAGCAACCATCATCATATTATCGTTCTTTGCCACATCGACAATAGAAAGCCTAATGCATTGGTCCAGGTTGCGCTCTGCCCAGTAAACTTGCTGAGTTCTGGCCATCCTAAGATACCAATTCTTCCACCCCTTGGTGGGTTTGGGCCATGAACGAAAAGCATCTTTCCACAACCCTAGACTGAAACATTCAGATCTAAAAGGAATGCGATTGGTCTCTGCATTGATCAGATTGGTGGGATCTGCGTTTCCCATTGGACCCAGACAGTGGAAATGTGATTGATCTAGGGGGATCACTATTTTGTTGCGCAGTTCCTAGGGTTCAAACAATGAAAAGGGGAAGAAAGAAGAATTACGGGGCGGCGCAGAACGAAAAATTACGAAAGGTAGATTGAGAGGGAAAAGGATTTACCGCGGGAACGTCAAAGTTGATTGCCATCGGAGCAGAAGGAGTTCTTGCAGGAATGGCGCCTTCCGAAGGGAGAAGAAGCTGCTCGCCGGAGTTCTTGAGGACGCCGGAGGACTCTTGGGAGCGCCGGAGAAGGTTTGAAGATGGGAGTAAAAGTGAATGCGAGCTCGGGATGGAGAACAAATTGGACGGTGGTAACTTTTATAAGTCTGGTCAAGGGTAATTTGGAATTTTCTTTGCACTGAGCAGGAATATGGAAGGGTATGCAATAGATTTATGCCCTAATCGAGGAGATATGATTGGATTTCCAACTGTTTACGCTACAGTTGTGGGGTTCTGTTGGTGACTTGCAGTTTTGCGCGCGGTAATTGAGGAAATCGTGCAGGCATTTTGGAGAGAAATATTGCGGCAGAAAGAATTTCGGCGTGTAAAATATTCTACACTCCGAAATTGGGAGGCATGTGTTGACACCGTTTTTTGGCACGTGTCAATATGATCCAAGGATTGTGCTAATCGGCAAAAGGGTAGTTGCCGTTCCTTATCGGCATCGGGATATTACTGGTCAGATTACCAATGAAGGCAGGAAGAGCATTGCCGATGAGAGCCAAAGCCTGTTGCTGATGAAGACAGGGATTGGTTGCCGATGGAGGCATGGAGATATTGTTGATGAAGGCAAGGGGATGGTGCCGATGAATGTTGCCGATGGAGGTGAGAAGATGGTGCTGAAGAGCGATTGCCAATGGGAATAGAAAGGTGCCGATAGAAGCAGAATAGCTAACGTCAGCAGAAAGTTGCCGATGGAATTGAAGGAAAGCTGCCGATGAATGAGTCTGCCGATGGAAGGAGTTATCGGATGTTGCCGATGAAGGATGACATGGCTAAACGTGAGCATACAGTTGCCAATGGCGCTAAAAGGAAGTTGTGGATCGGAAGGATATGTCGATGGAAAGTTTCATCGGGGAGAAGATATAAGGAGACTGGTGATCTTATACCAGTATTGTTATAGAAGTTTGGGTCTGACTCCTGCGCGAGTCAGTTATTTCCTTTAAAATAGGAGTTTGTTTTGTTTAGGAAAGGTATGAGTCGTGTTTGTCTACAACTCCTATTGCTGGAGTATAAATATGTACCTAGGGGTCGTGAGAAAGATATATCAATCATATCAAACAAATCAATTACTTTTTATCTACTTTTCCAGTAATTTACCTTTACTACATTAGAGCTAATTTACCCACGAGTTCTTCAAGTTTCGACGGGCTACATCTCATCGACCTCCGTCAACCTTGCAAGTTCTGTGTTTTGAGCAATCAGAGCTTTGACGTCCGGGCGCATCGCTATCGGCTCGTTCTACTATTGTTCTAGTTATCCTGATCAAGTTTGAGCCTTGACATCCGGGCGCATCGCCGTTGTCTCGTTCAGATCTTGTTCTAGTTATCGTCCTTGTCGATTAACTGGTCAAATCGACTGGCACACCTTTGGATATCGAATTCGGGTATAAGCCCGAGGTGTTCGCAGATCCTGACGCTTTTTGTGTCAACAGGCTAGCTCATTGGATTCTTGAAACTAATACTAGAATAAAGAGAAACTAAGTTTTGAGTGTTTCTTTTTACTAAAACAAAAACAAGAATCAGTTCCAAGTGATTCCCTCTGAGAAGTTTATCACTTTGTAGTGTTTGGCAGTGATTTTACTAAAAAATTATAACGTTTCTCGCTGCCAGCATTCCATAAGGATAGTTTGTTTGAACTTCGATCAGAAGGTGGAAAACTTTATATTAGTTCTTGCAAAAAGTATATAGAAAAGTTCATTTTAAGAAAACCAATTTTAAATTTGCTTGCTTGTGAAGTAAATATATAGCCGGCTTTTGAAACTTGTTTCTCTAAAAGTCTTGTTTTTATTCATTGTTAGTGCTTTATTAAAATTCATGCAAGACATGATGAGAAGCCAAATGAAGGCCTTTACCAAAAAAAAGAGCATCTAGTTTCATCAGCAAATAATCAACCAAAGCCAATCCATCCATATTTGCTATCAAATATAATTAAGCATATATAGTTTAGTTGGTTTGGTTCCTTATGATAAAATACCCACCCACAGTCAAGTGCTAAACTCAGCACTCTGGTTCACGTGTACATATGAGCATCTTCGTGACTTCGTCTATATACGGTGTTAAAAAAAATGATGATCTTTATCGCTATATATGAGTCACTGCATTCCTGCACAGTGACCATGCATGCACCCACAAGTCTGTTTGATTGCATGGACCCGTTGCCGTCCTACTCTCCCCTCCTATATATAGCTAGACAGTCCGTCTCTTCCTTGCCACACAATAGCATCTATCTACTACTCCATCTTCCTCCTCGAAGGGAAGAAAGAACAATCCTCTCTGGTATGTATCAGCCTGTAGCTAGCAAATAATACTAACTAGCTAGGCTCTTTCGGTATCTTCATTCCCTCGTTCCATATGCGTGGTTTTATTATTTATTTATTTTCCTTCTTAATTATTAGATGCTATAGTACGTACTCCTATCTAGAATTCTATATATGATCTATGCATGCATGCATGCATGCAAGGTGTTCGACATAATAATTTCAAACTTATGCATGGGAAATCATCGGTATTTAATGCTAATAAAATGTAGTACATGTATACTTGTATATATGTTAGCGTCAGTGAGTGGCATGATTGATTTAGAGTCTATTTGGTTCAGCTGTGAGAAAAACTCCTATGAACTGTGACATGTGAAAAAAAACCTACTGTGAATTATATGCTGTGAAAAGTTATAGGTTGTTTGGCTAAAATAACTACAAAACTTAGCCATATATCTTTATCTTCCTTGAAACAGCTGTGAAACTTAGCCATATATCTTTATGTTACTAAAATGTACTATATAGGGAAAACAACGTCTGGTTTTACTTGTTTAATTGACTTTCTGCTTTTTGACAGATTTCTAGAAGCTGAACCAAATATTATAATTATAATATAAATAAATGTACGTGTGAGTTCCGGAACGTTTTGTTAGCTAGGTAGATTTTGTTGCCACCATAGTATGTTGTAATGGCTCCTCCTTCTCTATAACTTGGCCAGATCAGCGGCGAGGGAGATGGCTTCGCAAGAGCAAGAAAAGGGTGCCAACATCTACCACGGACAAGTTGTTGGCCATGGCATTGGTAGCACTATCAACATGGGCCCTCCTACGCCTACGCCTACGGCACCGACTGCCAACAAGCTGGAAAAGCCAATGGTGACGCAACATGCCGAACAATACACCTCGTCGTACACAGCTTATCCCGCAGGAGCTCACTGCCGTCCTCCGGCGCCATACATGCGCCCTCAAAAGCCACCGCCACCGCCGCCGCAGTCGTACTACGGTGGTGGTGGTGGGTACTGGGGCGAAGCTGTTGGGGCATACGACGACGGTGGTTACTACGGGTACCGACCTCCACAGCCATATGGTGGTGGTGGGTATGGGTCGTACTACCCTTCATCTGAGTTTGGTTGTGGAACTGACGGCTACAGCTACTACGGCGGCGGCCAAGGAGGCGGAGGCTATGGAGGCGGCGGCGGCCATGGAGGCGGAGGCTATGGAGGCGGCCGCTATGGCTATGGAGGAGGAGACGGCGGCGGCGGCTATGGAGGTGGCCGCTATGGCTATGGAGGAGGAGACGGGGGCGGCGGCGGCTGTGGAGGTGGCCACTATGGCTATGGAGGAGGAGACGGCGGCGGCGGCTACGGGGGCGGCCACGCCTACGGAAGGCCGTCGCCGCACATGAGCACGGGTTGGGTAGTGGCCGCTGGAGCTGCTGCTTATGGAGTGTACCAGCACCACATGCGCAAACACCAGCAGGGACATGGACACGGTGGAGATGGCGGCTGCAGCTGTGGACGAGGATGCAGCCCAGGCAGCTGTGCTGCTGCCATCCACGGGGAGTTCGAGCACGAACAACACACCAAGTTTAAGCATTCCACTGCTCACCGCGATGTCAACAAGTGCGGTGAGCATGATGCGCAGGCGCCCCACGTCACGGTACTGGAGAAACGAACTACTACCGAGGTCGTCCAAGCTTAGTACTCTATCGTCAATGCAAGATAAGATGCCCTAGCAGCTTGTACGTGTACAGATAGAATAAACTCGCTCCCGGCCCGTATATGTGTGTATAGACTCTCTGCTCTAGCCGGTGGGTTACGTGGGTACGTGTACGTCCAAGCTTAGTACTTCCGTTTCAGGACTAATAACTACTGGTCCATCCTATAGCTTGTTATAATTAGAGAATAAAGTTAAAGCTTGTGCCTTCGCAATGTGTTACATCTCTGATGTTGTTTGGTCCAGTTATAGCAATGGGAATGGTAATGTAATCAAATCCCACATTAACCGGTTGCATGCAAGGGATGATGCAGGCGGCTTTTTGTTTTGGTTGGCCACGAACACTCGAAAGGAGCGGCTACCGCTCGGAGGGGGTGGGAACCGCGAACTACAGGACCGGATCGATTCACAACGTAACATATTATGGGCTGCACGCGGTGGTCGTTGTGCTGTCAGGGTTCGTGAACCCAGAGAGGGGCACGCGTCGTTCACAAGCATTGGACATATGGGGGCCGAGTATCGAGCTGATTGGACATCGGACATCACCCTTCTTGTTTGTGCATTTATCAACACCCCCAAGTTTCGACAAGTTCAGGCGGATAATGGAACTATTGTCTCAAAGGTGGGTTCTCAGCTATTGTCGTTCTAGTAGTGAGCTTTTTTGGCAAGCCCCTTCAAGCAAACAATTCCTTTCCCACCAACTTTCAGAGCTAAAATAAACTGTTTATGGTCTTGCTCTCAGGACTGGATCTTTGAATCTTACAAGCTAAGAAAACTTGTGGACATTGAACCTTTCCTTTTGCATGCTGGAAAGCCATGGCGAAAAAATAAGGAGCCCGTCGTAACTGATCAAGGTGATACATAGTTATATCTGATAACACTCTCAGTATCCACAAATTTTTGTACTTGGAGTTCATGATCATGGCCCTGTTTAGTTCCCTTCAAAATTCCAAGTTTTATGTCACATCGAATCTTTATTGAATCTTTGAACGCATGCATGTAGTATTAAATATAGATAAAAACTATAACTAATTACACAGCTCATCTGTAATTTACGAGACGGATCTTTTGAGTCTAGTTACTCCATGATTAGACAATAATTACCACATACAAACGAAAGTGCTACAATTTCAAAATTCCAAATAAAAATGGATCTAAACAAGGGCCATGTCAGCTGATCAATAACGCAGAACTTATTAGGTGGTCAAAAGGCTCTACAGTATTTCCTTTAATTTGTTTATTTCCATCATGTAGTACTTTCTGTGCTTATTTTCTCTTTCTGTGAACCTTATACTAGGGGTATATATAACTGTTTCATGTTGTTGCACTAATAATGAGATGGCCAACAAATTAAGCTTAGCCACATTCTAAATGATGGAAACAATCCTTCATTTCTTCTGTGTTTCAAAGGATGGTACATTCATAAGCTCCTGTGTAAACTTAGCCACATTTAGCTTCAATTTCACATTTTTCTAGAAATTTCAGTAAGCCAAGGGTGTGCATTAGTTTAAATGAACATAATATACTGGTTTTATTTAGCCTTTTTTTTAGTTAACAACTCTCTAAAGCTGCGGTGATTATTTGTAATATTGGGGACCTCAAAGAATCACCATTTGGTGCTCATTAACTAATTTGTTAAAATATGAATCATCCTTGCAGATTCGAGTGCTTATCATTTTCCCCTGTATAAATTCACATGAAATCAACACATCTACAAGGTTTCAACAAGTACAGGCCAAAACAGCAAGAGCACCTCCCCGTGTCCGTTTCTTTGGTTGGCTACTTCTCAAAGATCGTATACAGTGCTGGGCCAATCTGTACCACAAGAACATCTTGGATGATGACATTTGCGAGCTATGCCATAAGTGCACTGTCACCGGACAGTTTTGAAATCATATTGGCTACCATGGTTTGCTTCTACCGCCGGTAACCGAGCTATGGAATATGCCCTGGCCACCGGCAGTGCCAGTACAACACTACAAACATGTTCCTACTCCTTTGCTGGTGGAGCATCTGGAACCATAGACATGACGTCGTCTTCCGGCAACAAGTGCCATGCCTCAGCCGGCTCCTCGCCTCATGCAACCAAGCCTCTCGCCTCTGGGGCTGCTGTCTTCGACCTCAACATAGGAACATCGTTGATGTTTGGTGCCATCTATTTACAATGTAATAAGTTTACTATTATTTTCCTTCGGCTACTTTGATGTAAAACTCTATGTTTACATGACAACTTCCGTGCACCGGCTTGCCGACATCAATGGAATCAATTCAGGTGGGGCCCTCAGGTGATGTCTTCAAAAAAAACATGAAATCAATCAACTAAAAAGTATCATTTATTTATAACTGTTGGTTTAGATGAGGAGGCATGCAAAGTGCATCAAAAGCAAGTTCAATCGTCTCGTGTCAAGGCATCCACTTCTGATGCCATGGAGGTCTGTTCTGTTCAAAGTTAACTTATGAAACAACCAAAAACCACAAATTTGATGATTATGGTGTAAATGACAAGATGGTGTATTTTCTGAATTTGGGAGCTGGCTACTTGAATATGATATGAGTATATTGGTAACATACTTCCTGGCAAACCTGAATAATTCAATTATCTGATGGCTTTAGCATTTCTAGCTATTTAATGTATATGTAAAGTATCTTTTTTTTTCTAAGGAACATCAGTATCTATGAAACATCTATATATACCTTTTTCTTTTGTAAGAATGGAGCGCAATCAGATGTGTGTGTATTCAGGTTGGAACCAACTATGCATCAGATTTTGATGCTCAGTCAGGATAATCTACAGCTATGATCCTTTCCATTAATTTTCCGTTTTTTGTTAAGTATTAAATCCATCCATCAAATGCTAAAAGGGCATGAAAAATTGTGTGCAAAGTAATTTTTGAGTAAGCCGTTGAATCTGTTAGTGGTAGGACAGGGCATCCAGCTCAATCCCTTTTTTCTTTTACAAAATTCATAGATTAGGAGTGCCTGGAACACAAGAGCTTTGATGGTTCTGTTGCATTTTCTTTTCCTGGAAAACTCACAATAGTTTTTCCCCTTTTCTGTACAGGCAGGAAATTTAGAATCTGCAAACAAATGCTTTTCTCCGTCAAAAATAAAGCAATGGGCCGTGGATGATTTGGCACAGACTAGCTATGTCTTGGCTGGACAGCCAAGAAGAGAAGGTGGGTGCACCTGATGAAAAAACATGTATTTATGCTGTAGGCTTTTTGTTTAGTATTGCCTCTGCTTTCCAAGGGTCTTTTAACAGATGGATCTAACGTTTTTTTTGACTGACTTATCTTTATCTGGTTTCTTTTCCTGACAGCCAGAGCCAAGTGAACTGAAGACAATAGCTTCTTAAGGACCGTAAAAGGCGACCAGAGGGGGTGAACAGGAGTCTCAAATTTCTCGCGAAATAATTTGGCCACTGTTCCAAATTCACCGCCAAAACGACGAAACAAAAACCGTAATGTCCACGACCCTAATAAAAAGGTGGATGTTTCCAAGGAACACAGCGAGACATCACACAAGAACCGGAATAAGATTTGAAGCTCAATCGGTTAAACGGTGGGACTAACAGCAAGCTGGAAATTCCATCTGATCTCCCCAAGTGCTACAGGACAGCAAATGAGAAGAAAACCGAGAGGACAGAGGAGCTGCACCCTGTCACACAATTGCAAAACGGCCAGCACTGAGCATCCAAGAGCTAGATACAGAAAAATATAGCGACACCAAAATCTCACTAGCAGAGAAATAAACAGCAAGAAAAGCTACCTCGAAGACACACTCAGGTTGGGCAAAGAACTAATCAAACAAGTGAATATTTAATTAGCTCAAACACTATTGCTTGAAAGGGACATCCATCAAGGCCATCACGTACAGCATCCTTCCCAACCTTGCACTTGATGATTCCAACGTGACACAACTACAGAGACTACTAAGAAGCACACTGAAGAACTACGAACACGAACAACAGCGTGAAGGGCAGGTCTGCACGCCTAACACTCAAGCACCAGATGCCTCAGAGCTCAGTGTCACAAAGGCAAAAGTGCGGATTGGACTGCTCAGAGGCGCGATGAACACAACAAGCCGAGCACTACTAACAGCAGCTCGCCTGAAGCAAAATCACCTGAAACTCCAACAAAACAAAAGGATTCCTTCCCAGAATTTGCACAGGACCAATTCATCTCGGTACGAATCTATTCCCAGAAGTTCATCATCTCAGATTAACCCAAGGTCTGGGAAAAACAGATCGTAGCTAAGAACGAAAATACAGTAAACTGAGAACGAAAATTACGTGAACAAGTGACGAGAGGGCACGAGGAGAATTCGGGCCTCCATTCCCACTCCAAATCACCACAAGAGCATCCACAAATTTTTCTTCTCTGGAAGCTAACCCTAGGAGAAAATGAACAAAATAACAGGAAGGGGGAGGGGAAAGTGACGGGAGAGAGAGAAAGGCAGCTTGGGGTTGCCCCTCTATAATTTAGAGCCTGCTACAATTTCCCATTTTGTCTTTAGATATTTTACCGAACCACCTAGCTTGAGAGGCATTATGATACAACTCTTTTTCAGTCGATCGGACGGCTCCGCTTCCTTCACGAATTTGCTTCGTCTCGACGCAACCTTCGTGATTCCGCCACATGTCGTCCCGTTCCATCCTCAGAACCTCCGCCCGGGTTTTGAGGCCCAAACCCGCAAAACCCGCCACCGATAGCTTTGGGCTCAACTACCGAACCCCGAGTTTTGAGGCCCAAACTCGGTAACCGTCCTCTGATGGTTTTGCGGCCCAAACCACCAAACCGCTCGACTCAAGCCACCTTGTCCTCGCCCGGTCGGACTCCGAGTCCCATGAGCCTCCGCTCGACCCGCTCGTCCGCCGTCTTGACTTGGTCGACTCGGTCTACCTCCATGTCTTGTCGCACTCGCCGGTGTCAAGCACTAGCCACCACAGCTAGCCCGCCGGCGCCCATGGTCCCTCAGTTCGAGCCCCGCTGCCGCCCTTCACCGCTCTCAGTCCATCGACACGATAAACCTCTACTCGACCTTCTCCACGCCATTGACCACTGTCACTAGGCATAGCACCTGCACACCACAAGCCGATAGACATGCACACACATGCTTTTGCAAGGATTAGTATAAACCGCTCAAACTGAAACACTCAAGTGTTGGACAATCACTCATCACAAAACTGAACAAACATGGACACATATCAACCATGTGTTCGCAACTTCTGAAGGGGTAATCACTTGTCTGCAAGATGCCATAGAATCCCTCGAGGAAGGCAATGTAAGGAATGCAATATCACCAATTTATCATTTATAAAGTGCATGTTTTTGCATATTGATTATTTTTTGCGAAATATATTTGCATATTGACTAATACTGGTCATCAACATAAACTTTGCTACATATGGTGATGTGTTAGAGCACATGTTCACTGAGATGCTGGTTGTCAATAATCTTGAAAGCAAAAATAGTTGGACCAAATTTTGTTCTGGTTTCATTGCCATTGAGATTACGCTTTTAATTTAGTATATATCCATAAGAACTGGAATGGATAGTCAACACAATGGACCAAATAACTGGACCATATTCTTTTGTTATTGCTCACACTGGATATGTGTTGTATTATAACTCAATTATTCTCGGTTGAGTGTGAAAAAAAACTTTTTCAGGATATCAAGGGAGTTGTGTAGCAGTGGAGCTTCATCCACCATGTTGTCAACGAACTGCTAAAACTAGAGGGAGGAGGAAAAGGCGCAGCTCTACCCAAAGAACAACTATGTCAACTAGCAGGCAAGTGCAAGAAGATCTATCAAGCCGAGTTTGCTCGCGTGGACATTGACGACAAAAACATGGATAATAAGCATCAAAATGACTCACATGTGTCCCTCGCCCCTGCGTCGCTCCCCCACGTGGGCGACACGGGCGGCCAGTCCCCCCGAAACCCTAGCAGCCGCCCCTCCCCTCCCCTCGCAGCGCCGCCGCTGGAGCTGGCCACCGGCATGGCCACGCGGCTGCTGGGATGGCGGCGGCGGGGATCCTCTCCTCGCGAGCTGGTGGCGCAAGCAGCAGCGGGCCGACGGCTGTCTTCCCGCTTGGGCGGTGTGGAGCCCGGGGGAGGCGTCCGCTGCGGCTGCTGGTGGCGTCGACTGGTGCCCGGCTAGCGCGAGGGGGCGACGGCGGATCCCCTTCTCCTCCGCCCATCCCTTCCTCCTGGCTTGACGGCAGCAGCGGCGGCGGCTCGGGTCGCCGGATCTGGGTGCTAGACGGGCAGATCTGGTGTCTACGCGGCCGGATCCGGCGCTCCGGCAACTGGATTCGTCACTCACTTCAAGGGTCGGCGACGGTGGTGGCTGGCCAAGGCGGAGGCGGTGGCGCCAGCCAAGGGCGTCAGCACCGGAGCTTCTGCTGGTTCTAACGTCCAGTGGGCAGGGCGGTGCAATTGGTGGTGTGCCCGCCTTCTGAGCGTCCCTGATGGTGACCTTACGGTGAAGGAGGTCTTCCACGTTGGTCAGGTGCAGAGTTGACGATGGTGGCGACGGCTTGGGTGAAAACCTTGTCTGGCGTGTTACACCAGGCCGACGGCAGTGGAACTATCTGTGCCACGTACCTTGTTGAAGGCGCCGTTGAAGCCGTTGCTCAGTCCGTCCCCTCCTGTGTCTGCAAACGCAGGCGTTCAATAACTGGGTGAAAATCCAACCTGGTTTCTCGGGACCGACGGTGATGGCGTAGGCGCGTCGTCGAAGTTCTTGATCGCTAAGGCAGGGCTGTTCTCCCATGTGGTTATCTTGTTCAGTGTTCAACTCAAGGCGGAGGTGGCATTCGATGGCGTAACAGCTCGGCGTTTGGTGGACTTCTACACCAAGTGCTTCGTGTTGTTGCCAAGGAAGAAGCATCCAATCTTCAATGGTGGTCGGTGTTCAACGTTTTCAGTACCTTCATTAGGTCTGAGAAACGTGTTTGGCGGATTCGTCTTGACGTTGGTGATCTTATTTTGTGGAATTGACATCATGGTGGAAGACAGAGGTCGCGTAGAACTACTTGAACTCCTTGTTGGGGATGTATTTCCTTCAGTCAATTTCTTTCTTTACTTTTTAATGCTGTAATAGTTTGGCCTGATTCTACTCACGGGTAGATGAAGCCGGATAGTTTCTATCCTTTATCTAAAAAAAGGAAGACCAAATCAGATGATGACCACTACGATAGCGATGAGACGATAGAAATGTCAGAGGAAGAGATTAATTTGGCGTGCAGGCAGCTCCCTGGGCTATGCGGATGATACTAACTAGTTGAGGTGTTAGTTGTGTGTGGCCTCTAGAACATTAAGAGGAATTAGTTGACATGTCAGGTGTGTGTGGCCCCTCTAGAAGAGAAGAGGGGAAGGATACTGGATATAACCCGCCATCTCTAGTAACCATTATTATTTTCCTGCTGCCACCCAAATTAACCGTATGAGTATTCATTTGTCAGTTGTTTCATAGACGACGAGCGTGCAGATCTATTGCAAGGAGAAGATAGGCAAGGCCGTTTGAGCGAAATGCAAATGCCCCCCCTGAAATATATTAAACTAGATCTGATTCATTGTCTCTCTATTCGTTTGCACTAAAGGATTGCAATAATGGGACACTTAGTTGGAAATGATGTGGAAATCTTACATAAAGATATAAAATATTTAGAGCATATTTGGATCACACCTCCTAAAGTTTAGTGACTAAATTTTAGTCACTTTTGTGACTAGACTGCTAAACAAACTGATCAAAATAGGACTAAAGTGAATTGATCGCATTAGTCACTCAAAAGGTGCTAAAATGGACTAAAATATAACTTGAACTACTTTAATATAGGGATTTGAGTACATTACATATGTACTACTGTTGACGTTCCTTAAGTACCAAAACTAACCGTCAACTAAACAAGGATAAGGATCTAAATGAAACCAACAACAAGAAATAAGGTTTAAACTAATAGAATTCCATGAGTTTTGGTGAATGTCTATTTCTGCAGGGGGATATCAGGAAATATGGTGGAAAGACCCACATGTCATGTTTACATAGAGATAATTATCATTCGAACGAAAAAGAATAATCTAGAAGGGTCAAGAAGGCGCGAGAAGAAGCGAGAGGCTGAGCGGGCCCAAGGGCAGGGCGCCCGCCCTACCCCTTGGGGCGGCCGCCCTAGGGTTGAGCCCAACAGGCTCTGCCCTGTGGGACCACCTCTCCACCGCCATTGAGGTTGCATCTAAGCCCTCCATCAAGGTCGGTTTGATCCGACGACCGACGTTCATTTGAGGAGGCTATATAAGGAAGACCCCCTGACCCTGAGGAGGAGAGCCTCTCTGACCTAATTCATTATTCATCATCCATCTCAAGAGGAGAAGCCCCTGATCAAGCTCTAGAGCCACCACATCAACTAGATCTCTAGTTTAGCATAGCTATATAGGATTAGAACTAGAAGGAGTCAATCTTCGATTGATTTCCGGATCTGTCAGGAGGATTATTTGTAATTCTCTATTTAGTTCTTCATTGTTCTTCATTTGTTCTTCAATATTATGAATATGACTTTGCTCTACTTCATTATATTGTATATGACTTTACTCTATTCGTTTATGTTCTTAGTTATATTGTTCTTAGTTTATTATGATTATATACTTGACATAGTTAGATCTGAATCATATGCATGTTTAGGATCGTATAGCGTTTATCCACCAGTACTATGGGTAAATGATAGATATTGTGTAGGCGTGGTGCCTAGACCGTATTTATCTGTGATTGTACCCTACATTCCGGATCGTGAGGTAGTTCGCGGGAGTGACAGTCCTGTTGAGTCCTTTGTAGTCCTCCTCCCGTTTGTAGGGCAGGCAGAGCAGTTCTATTACGGGGAAATGATTGCTATGTTCTTCACTTCCTTAGTAATACTCACTATACATGAATATCTCTTTTCTCGCCATGATTGCCAAGTGTAATTGCACTAATCATAGTATACTAGACTGTATAGTTAAGAATGACTTAGGAAATATCTTTGTAGTTCATCCTAATTCCATGCTAATGACTTGCTAGAATATCTGTTGAGGTGCTTATCATTATCTTATGTGGCTACATTTATGCTGATCAGTATTTATCTTTTGTCAATATTCATTCATTATCTATATCTTATGTGACACTTATCTTGTACTGAGTGAGATAGATGAAAACTCTCTATTACATATGCAGTGATACTCATTGATCATTAATATTCATTCCTCATTTATTCCTTAGTATCCCTTCCCAGTGGTAAAAATATAAATAACGATACCTGAAATACTCCTGGTTAAAATGCTACTTGGCATGAGAGGTGGTTAACCCTTTTGGCGCCGTTATTAGAAATAGAAATTATTCTACTTTTGGTAATGACGTTAAGAAGCATCAACAAGCATTTTTGGCGCCGTTACCGGGGAAGGTTGATTAGCTATTAAAAGGAATAAATGAGTTATCACTTGCATCACTAATAGATCGAGAAAACATCAATTCTCTACTCGTACAACCTTACCCTTGATCTTTGTCTATTTTTCCTATCATCTTTATGCAGGGTAATGTATGATTAGGTTTGATCTTCCAGACAATTTTGTTGAAAATCCCGAAGCATTAATCAGAAGGACAAAAGCCAAGCTTAAGAAAGTAACAACATCATCATCATCAACATTTCAGCTTGAAGCTTCGTCCAACCGAGGAGATCACCAAAACATCGCTTGAGACTTGACACCAGAGTTCGAAACCATGGCAAACAAGTCAATCCGTGAGTTCTCAGCCCCCACCACGGACAACATCCGCACTGGACCTGCTGTGGACATTGATCGGTCATTTGAGCTCAAGCCTGCGCTCATCAACATGGTGCAAGCAAACCAGTTCTGTGGGAAGGCACACGAAGATGCTAGTGCTCATCTCCAACACTTCCTGGAGATTTGCAGCACATTCACCATCAAGGACATCCCCAGAGACGCCATACTACTTCGCCTTTTCCCATTCTCACTCTTGGGAAGAGCGAAGCAGTGGTTCTATGCAACCAAGGAGAAGAATACCACGTGGGCACTATGTTCCACCAACTTTCTAGCAAAGTTCTTTCCCATGGGGAAGACCAATGCTCTCCGTGGGAAGATTTCACGTTTTTAGCAACAACATGATGAGTCCGTTCCAGAAGCATGGGAGCGCTTCCAAGATTACATCCTAGAATGTCCCCATCATGGAATGGAGAATTGGTTACTTATGCAGACGTTCTATCATGGGCTCAGCAACAGCACACGTGAAACCATGGATGCTGCTGCCGGAGGAGCATTCCTGTTACTTACAATACCACAAGCCACAACTCTTGTGGAGAAGATGGCATCCAACCAAGGTTGGAGTGAGGAAAGAACTCAAACACGCAAGAAGAGTGGAGGTATGCACCAGCTCAAAGAGGTAGACATGCTGTCAGCAAAGCTAGACCTGCTCATGAAGAGGCTCCATGAGAGAGCTGGAGAAAAGAAAGAAGTCATGAACATCTACGACTCTCACATGACCTGTGAGGAGTGTGGGGACACCGGACACTCAGGCAATCATTGTCCAGAATTGCAAGAGGATGTGAATTACATCAACAACAACAACTACAACCGTCCTCAGCAAAATCAAGGTTGGAACCAACAACCACAAAGGCCTAACTACTCAGGTAATTATCAAGGTAACAATTCTTATAATAATCCTAGTTTTCCACATTTGAGAGAGTTAGTAGCTAACCAAGGAAAATTAATGGATAACATGTCTAAGAAAATAGCCTCCAATGATAAAATATTAGAAAACATAAATAATAGAATGGATAATTTTTCTGTTGCCATTAAGAATCAAATTAGCTTCAATAAAATGATTGAATCTCAGCTAACCCAAATAGCTGCTGCTGTTCCTACCACTAACCCCGGTATTCCATCACAACCGGAAGGACTAGAATCTGCAAACCTTGTAGACATATTTGACACAGGTGCTTATTGGAACAACCCCACCAAAGTGTGGTGTGGCGACTCTATGCCAACTAAGAAAGGAGATCCAGGACGACCAGTCATCCCAATCTCCATTGGCGTCACAGAATTCCCTGAAGCACTTTGCGACTTCGGCGCAAGCGTCAGTGTCATGCCCAGGGTAATCTATGAGAAATTCTTCAATTATCCTTTATCAGATACAACCCTGTGTTTGCAGCTTGCAGATCGGACACTATGCTACCCGAGAGGAATATTAAAAGATCTCCATGTCTGGATTGGTACCTCGTACGTCCCAGCAGACTTCATGATAATAGAGACCGGTGTTGATGAGAAGTCACCCATCATCCTTGGGAGATCACTCTTGAACACTGCTGGAGCTGTCATCTATGCTAGCACTGCCAAGATCAGTTGCTTCATCAAAGGGAAGAAGGAGACATTTACCTTCAAGAACAAAACTATACAAGCTCCCGAACAATCTCAAGATGAACCAATGAAGAGGACCAATAGAAGGAACAAGCAGAACAAGAACAAGAACAAGAGGCAAGTACTGACAGGACTAGCAAGGATGGTCACGACACTCGACAATAATCAAGATCACCAAATCAGATCCCCTCATTTGATCAAGAAGGACGACCCAGGTGTCCCAACCATCGAATGTACAATTAACAGAGGCTCCTTCCAGAAGGCAATCTGCGACACCGGATCGGGCGTCAACATTATGGCCAAGTTGACCTATGAGTTTTTGTATGGTACAATGCCTTTACAGCCAACATACACCCAACTCCAGATGGCAGATCAGACATGTCGCGTCGTCGCGGGCATAGCCAAAGATGTCCCCATCCAGATTGATGACCACTTCATCCCTACTGACTTCCTAGTCGTTGATATGGGAGAAGATGATTATGATCCACCTATCATCCTTGGAAGGCCATTCCTAAGCACCACCAAAGCCATCATCTACATCGGGACAGGAGAAGTGCACCTACACTTCCCCTCTGAAAAGGTACGTCGTTACTTTAATGCTAACTACATTGTTGAAGAATCTAAGCAGAATAGAACGAGAAGAAGACGTCGCTACCGCAACCAGAAGAGGCAGAACACCAAGGATGGATGTGCAAGCTATAAAGGAGAAGTTTCAAGATATGAAGAAAGATACGCCGAAGAAGAAGGAGAGAAATCATACCAGAAGAAGAAGCGCAGTCGGAGGCGCCAGCTACGCTGTCCAACGAGCCCCAGGACAACTAAAGACGTATGGAGTCCTGTTCGGAGGACTTAAACCACCGAACACCGTGCCAAGAGGTAACACTTGGTAGTTATCTTTTCCCTTAATTATTTACTTCTTCAATTTAGTTAATCGTGTTTATACCATCTTAGAAAGAAAATAAAAATATTTTAAAACTATTAAGCCCCATGTGAATACACTCGTGGCATAAAACCCATGAGTATACTCGCTGTGGTGGCCTAAAAATAAATATGTTTTTTGTTTTATAAAATATAAAATATAAAAATTGTAAGTTTATAATCCTTCTAAATAATAACATCCATTAGTGGAAGCTCAACATGATTCAGGCTAGAGATTTGTGACTAACACCTAACCAGTTCCACAAGCTTTGTTGTCTATTTGAGCTTTCCCAGAATTCAAGGATCAAAGAAGAACAACAACCAGAGGACATCCAAACACCTCTGCTACCTGTCAGCTACACCAGAAGAAATTATGTCAAAATCAAGCTTGGGGGAGAGCACCCCCACGTATCAACTACATCAGAAGAAATTACGTCAAAATCCAGCTTGGGGGAGAGCACCCCCATACTCAACTAAGTATTTCTACCTATCGGTCTTTATACTCTATTAAAAAACAAAAAAGATGCATAATCATAGAAAACCCAATAAATATTTTCCTGCTTATATATATATATGTCTTTGCTTAGTTTACAAGTTTGCTAATAAATAATAGGAGAGAATAAAATAAAATAGCTATGCTAAAATGAATCCCAATGATAAACTCTTAATATGGAGATGATGAATAGTTGCTCTGTCGTAATACCTTTCAAGTACCTAGTTTTCAAATTTGATCTCTCTCTCAAGTTTAGGCAGAATTGTTATGGTTTGAAATTTTCTCTGAACCTAAAACTTGTGGGAGGAAGTACCTAATCTAAGTCTAAGTCGTTGACGGATATGATATGGGAAGGTTTGAGTTACTATTTATCTGCTCCTAGAGATACTAGAATTCTGGAGAATTTTATCTTTTGAAAACTTTTAAAAGGCTACATGATGAGTTCCTGTATGACGACAGTTTAAATTCCTACCACAGCCATATATACAGGCTTACTAGATTAGGAAACCACACATTTTTACATACTGCTTATGAGCATTGAGTGTGGTCAAGCTGTGCGACCCTCGGGAACTAGTCATGCGGTTTGAATCAAGATTCACACACATCCATACATATGCTACTTCTATCCTGGAAGTATGCATCCATATACCCTCCATCCACATAAGCTGCTTCTATCCTAGAAGTACGCATCCACATATATCCACTCATTCCCATCTCCAGATCCACCCACCAAAAACATTCTACTCCTAATCCGGGAGAGAATAGAAACACATAAATATTCTCCTATTCCTATTTTATCCCTGTGAAATAAAGGCTCCAGTCAGTGTTCGCTTTATAGCTCTACAAGGATGAGTGCTCTTGAAAAAAAGAGAAAAAAAGAGAGATACGAGGAAATAAAAATGGGCAAGTGCCCGCCAACCTCGGAAAAATAAAAAATGAGAAGAGAGGTAAAAATGGACAAGTGTCTGACAGTAGAATTAGGGGTACAAGATACCCACTTAAAAAAAGTATTATATCGAGCATCTCATTCCTTCTAAAAAGGTTTCAAATACAAGAAAAGTATATCTATCAGAAGGGAGCATAAGTAGAATTAGACTTTCACCACTGCCACTATCATCATCATTCACCACCATTACCATCATCACACATCATTCATTCACCACACATGCACATCTTGATTTGACTTGTTGACCTGTTCCTTTGGATCGGCGGTTTGACTATACAACATATGTCTTGTAAGTATGTATATGCTATCTCCCACCTATGAGCTCCAGATATTAGCCTATTAGAAGTAGGGTGAGAGAGAGAGGGAAATACCACAATGCCTCATACCACAAATACCACATATTTGAGAGAAAGGCATACACCATCAATGCCTTGGTAAGGATCCAGAAATACCACAAAGGAGCGACTGAGAGAGTCATACAAGGAATCTCTGAGTTTTATTTTGAAAATCTCTAAAAAACTCCGGAGCTATAGTTGATCGAAGAGCAAGGTACATGGTGCTTGACTAGACCGTTCTGTCTTTCAACTACCCAAGACAAAGGTGACGGTTACAAGCCCCATGATGGAAGGTAAAATGAGTAAGTTTTTTATCTTAATAGTTGATCTAATCCAGAGATGAGATCTTATTTGAAAGCATGTGTACCTATAAGGCGTGAAAGCATTGCAGCAACTCTTGATCCATCACTGAGTCTATCTTTGCTCAGGGACGAGCAAAAGGTAAGCTTGGGGGAGTTGTTGACGGTCCTTAAGTACCAAAATTAACCGTCAACTAAACAAGGATCAGGATCTAAATGAAACCAACAACTAGAAATAAGGTTTAAACTAATAGAATTCCACGAGTTTTGGTGAATGTCTGTTTCTGCAGGGGGATATCAGGAAATATGGAGGAAAGGCCCACATGTCATGTTTACATAGAGATAATTATCATTCTAACGAAAAAGAATAATCTAGAAGGGTTAAGAAGGCGCGGGAAGAAGCGAGAGGCCGAGCGGGCCCAGGGGCAGGGCGGCCGCCCTACCCCTTCGTGCAGCCGCCCTAGGGTTGAGCCCAACAGGCTCTGCCCTATGGGACCACCTCTCCATCGCCATTGAGGTTGCATCTAAGCCCTCCATCAAGGTCAGTTTGATCCAACAACCGACGTTCATTTGAGGAGTCTATATTAGGAAGGACCCCTGACCCTAAGGAGGAGAGCCTCTCTGACCTAATTCATTATTCATCATCCATCTCAAGAGGAGAAGCCCCTGATCAAGCCCTAGAGCCACCACATCAGCTAGATCTCTAGTTTAGCATAGCTATATAGGATTAGAACTAGAAGGAGTCAATCTTCGATTGGTTTCTGGATCTGTCAGGAGGATTATTGGTAATTCTCTATCTAGTTCTTCATTGTTCTTCAATATTATGAATATGACTTTGCTCTACTTCATTATATAATCTATGACTTTACTCTATTCGTTTATGTTCTTAGTTATATTGTTCTTAGTTTATTATGATTATATACTTGGCATAGTTAGATCTGAATCATATGCATGTTTAGGATCGTATAGCGTTTATCCACCAGTACTATGGGTAAATGATAGATATTGTGTAGGCATGGTGCCTAGACCGTATTTATCTGCGATTGTACCCTACATTCCGAATCGTGATGTAGTTCGCGGGAGTGACAGTCCTGTTGAGTCCTTTGTAGTCCTCCTCCTGTTTGTAGGGCAGGCAGAGCAGTTCTATTACGGGGAAATGATTGCTATGTTCTTCACTTCCTTAGTAATACTCACTATACATGAATATCTCTTTTCTCGCCATGATTGCCAAGTGTAATTGCACTAGTCATAGTATACTAGACTGTATAGTTAAGAATGACTTAGGAAATATCTTTGTAGTTCATCCTAATTCCATGCTAATGACTTGCTAGAATATCTGTTGAGGTGCTTATCATTATCTTATGTGGCTACATTTATGCTGATCAGTATTTATCTTTTGTCAATATTCATTCATTATCTATATCTTATGTGACACTTATCTTGTACTGAGTGAGATAGATGAAAACTCTCCATTACATATGCAGTGATACTCATTGATCATTAATACTCATTCCTCATTTATTCCTTAGTATCCCTTCCCAGTGGTAAAAATATAAATAACGATACCTGGAATACTCCTGGTTAAATTGCTACTTCGGTATTATCTGTGCGCTTGCAGAAACATATTTCTATTCATATTCACTTAGAGAAATTGCATATTTCAATACCGCATCTTTCTGCCATGTTGGGGATGACAACTTGGCTTAAGTGGAATGGGAGGTGGTTAACCCTTTTTGGCGCCGTTATCAGAAATAGAAATTATTCTACTTTTGGTAATGACGTTAAGAAGCATCAACAACTACTCAACAATCTAAAAACATAGGGATTTGAGTACATTACCTAGGGCTGCTCCTCGCCGAGCGCCGGCACAGGAGACAACTGCTCCTCAGCCGCGCCAAAAGCCAACGCCTGCGTGTGGTGTTGGCCATAGATGGCTATGATTTTCTGCACTTTGTAGAAGCTGCTCAAAGCTGTGGCGACTGCAACTGTAGCCGCAGAGTGGTCTGCATTGGCACCGCCGCCGTTGCCGTCGCCCAGTACCCAGTGGCCTAGCAGTGGCAGCGGTGACGAGCAGTGCCGCCGCCCAACACCCAATGACCTAGCAGTGGTAGTGGTTTAGGGTTTAGGGTCTAGCAGTGGCAGTGGTGTCGAGGAGGGCGCCTTTGAAAGGATCAAGTGCCAATTCCCCCCTGTGCCTAATGATTGTGTGCCTTAGACTATGAAAGAGGTAGCAAGGCAAGGAATGGAAAAACACCCTACGCAATTGTAGTATGAAATTAAAGACAAGTGCGGAAAGTAATGCGGTATTAAGGAGCTAGGGATAGAAAGCTTGACACGACAACATTTTGCCGAGGTATCAAGGAGTCAACATTCCCTCCTAGTCCTTGTTGGAGCACCTCACAAGGTATTTCTCCCCTCAATCCCACGCAAGGGATGAGTGCTCTCTACGGGCTGGTTCTGCGCCACTCCGGCTCGGTGAACCGCCCACAACCGATGAACAAGTCGATGGAGAAGGCCACCGACAATGCTCCGACGATCACCTTTCTCCGAGCACCACCAGACCGTCTAGATGATGTCGATCACCAAGAGTAACAAGCCTTGATCTTCACTTGACTCAATCAAGCCTCACAACTAGAGTGGATGCACACTTGAACTCTTGGATGAACTAGAGAAAGGATTGATGGATGGATTATCAAATATCTCTCTCACTAGGGCTCTTGCTCTCTTCCCACACCTCACTAGGGCTTCTCAACAAATGAAATGAGCAAAGGTAGGTTGGGAAGGCAAGGGATGGGGTATAAATACCCCCCACACAACTAGCCCTCGGGCAGACAAGCGGACATCTTAAGTTGGCGACGGACGCTCGGACGCCTAGGCGACAGATGCTCCGTCGCAAGCCCCAACGACTAGTTGTTGTTCAAACCACCAGCCGACGGATGCTCCGTCGCTTGGCGATGGACGCTGTACCTCAGCGTCTGACGCAACTAGCTGAAAATAGTTCTCTATAAGGTCGACGGACGCTCCTCGGCGTCTGACACAAAGCCGACGAACAGCGTCCGTCGCGATTGAGCTTTTTTGGTACTCATTGTAAGGCCGACGGACGCTAGGGGGCAAATACCCCAGCGTCCGGCGCCATCGTCTGACGCGACGGACAGTGTCCGTCGTTTAGGACTTCAGCGTCCGTCGCCCAGAAAACAACTCTCTCAACTCCGATTTTCTTCACGATGAAAATGGAAGTTGTTCTAGGCTATCTTAGGTCACCATAGGCTTGCTTAGAGCTAGGATTTTCAAGTGTGCACCACACCTAAGTTATGAAGCTCTCCTAAGTCAAGCTACTAGTCTCATCCCCTCTTGATAGAACAGTCAAAGATCAAATAAAGCCCTATCTATACTAAGTGCCCTTCATCTCCTTATGGCACTTAGACCTATCACTCTAGGGTCTTCATCATGTCTCTTTGAAATCCGAAACGATATCCATCTTGGGGGCTTAGTGATAACCATTGATTCCCATTCACATTGATTACTATGGCTAAGCTACGCATAGCCTCTGCAAAACACACATTGGCCATAATAATCTTCATTTGTCGTTAATCACCGAAACCAATAGGGCCATGATTCTTAAATCTCCCCCTTTTTGGTGATTAACGACAATAATCCTCGAGTATAAGATTTGAAATATATGGTTAGGATTTCAAGTGACTTGGTTGGGTTGAGCAAGGGTTAGTGAATAAGAGAGAATGATACTTGCTCATCTAAGCAAAGGCACAACATGTACTCAAAAATATGAAATAGAATCGGAGTACCTCATGATATGCTCAAAGATTTATCGAAGTATGTCACAAAAGCACAATCATTAGAGCATAGAGACATATCATGAACAAATGGTGACAACTCACAAGATATATTAGTGAAAATCAAGAGATTGTCACAAACACAAGTATCTCACAATCATCACACAAATACGACGCATAAAAGTAGACATGATGAAGAGTACGGGGAATAAAATCACACATGTAAGAACCAAATCCCTCCCCCCTATCTCTGATACTCGACTCTCTCCCCCTTTGACGTCTAGCACCAACAACTAAGCATTTGGAGGTGGAGGTGGAGCTGAAGAAGCTGCAGCCTTGAACTCAGAAAGGTCTGAATCATCTGAGTCCTCCCCATGAGTGTCTGGTACTGAAGCTGTCTGTGTAGGCTCAACTGGAGTAGTCACTGTGTCTGGGGCTGCTGACTCGGTAGGTGCAGACTGTCCCAACTCCCCCTGAGGCTCTGAAGGTGTAGCTGCATGAACGGGAGCCTCAGATGGTCCTGCCTCTGTAGTAACGGGCCCAACGACCCAACGAGTGTAAACTCGAGGCGGAGGAGAAGGTGTCACTGCAAGTGCTGCAAGAGTAACTGCTGCCACTACCTCTGCTGGTTGAGCCTCAGACTCCATTGCCTCAACTACAACTGTGGCGGCCTCAGTGGTGATTGCAATCAGAGGAGGAGTGGTGACTATCTGAGTCGAGCAGTCAGGTCCAATCTCCGACGAGGCAACTAAAGAAAGGTGGGTGCCCATCGCCGGAGGAGGAACCTCAAGTGGTTAAGTGTCTAACTCTGCTCTGACAGGTGAGTCCTCGCCTGTAATCTCTATGTAGGAGGTTGTGAGGTCTTGAGTAGCCTCCTATATGGTAGCACCCCGGGGAGGTGTGAAGCCAGTCTGAAACTCACCCGGAGAAGCTAACCATGATGACACCTGGGTCATCGATGTCTGGTAAACTAGTGAAATAGGTGCCTGACTCTGCTGTCCACATGACGGTAATGTTGGAGTAGGCACCACCACTAGAGAAGGCTCTGGCTGCAAGGTGTACTACTGCTGAGACGTACCGGGCAGCTGTAACTATGGAGTGAAGGAGGGTCTGGAGCTAGAGCTTAGGAGACGCTCAAGAATTTGAGTCTGAGTCTTCTGCATCTCGGCCTGCTGCCTCTGGTAGGCTAGGATCTGGAGATGAAACTCATCCTGCCTAGCCTGTGACTATGCCTGAGTGGCCAACTGCTGAGCGGCTAGTCTCTGAACCTCCTCTGCCTGACGTCTCTACTCCTCTGCCTGTCTGGACTGCTCCTCCTGCATTCTCGAAAGGATGGAGAGTAGTGTGGCCTATGAAGTACCTGAGGCAGGAGCTGAACCAGACCCACCGGCCTTGTGGTCGTGTGACCGAGGTATGTACTCTGGTACTAGTCGATAGTCCTTGTCGGAGCTGTCTGAGGGAAAGTCCTCTCTGTAAGCATCATTTGCGGCAGTGTCAATCTGAGTGTCTAAGTCTGCAAGCTCGGACTCTGCAAGTCCCTGAACTGCAGCATCCTACTGCTCCTTTGTGGCCAGCAAGATGTTGGTCTATCATGTGTGAGGACCTTGTCCACGTCTCCCACATCCTCTGCCACCATGAAGAACAAGATGTGACATGGTGTACTCCAGAAAGGCAGTGGCTGACCGCGTAAGAGTGGTAAGAAGCACAGGTGACCCACCCCGATAAACCAGCAGAAAGGAAATCCAGTGAGCATATTGGAGCTACCAGTGACCTCTGAAGCCTGCTGCTATAATGTCCTCCATCTCGCTGACTAGCAGATCCCAAATGTCAAACTCCACCATTCGGACTACGTAAGCTAGGAGCCATAGCTGAAGATGAGTCAGTGTCTCTTGAGCTCCTACTCGGGGGGAGAATCGTACGCCTGAGTACCTCGTGCAGAGTAAGGGCAATCGGCGTGAGGTCACGCGGAGTGCAACTGGACCCGTCTCCGAACGCCTGTAAGAAGCAGGGCTGTACAAAGTCAGCTGACGACACCACCCCACCGTGTGGTCGATGAGGTGCCTCCTAGTCACCGTAGCACAAGCTGTGAATCCTTGTCTCTGAAGCCTCAAGGTGGAAGATCTCTCTGAACCTAGAGGCGGTAACCCTGTAGTCACATCCTCTAAAATCGTAGTGGATAAACTCATGGTCTGGAGAGACCCACAACTGGGCGTAGAACTGTCTCACCCCATCCTCTCGGTAGGTGCCAACACGACCCATAAATCCGGTCAAACCCTGCAGGTACTGCAAGTGTTGGGCAGTCTCTGGGCCACCGATGTTGACAATACACTGGAAAGGGCAGACCTTGTGTGCTCGAAGTGGTGCATCTGTCGCAACGTAGCCTCGGTAGAAATCCTCGTGCAGAGTGGTTGTTGACGGTCCTTAAGTATCAATTTCAACCGTCAACTAAATAAGGATAAGGATCTAAATGAAACCAATGCCTTGAAATAGGGTTTATACTAATAGAATTCCACGAGTTTTGGTGAATGTCTGTTTCTGCAGGGGGTTATCAGGAAATGAGGAGGAAAGGCCCACATGCAAGCATTACATAGAGATAATTATCATCCGCATGATTTTCTATACTCTAGAGGGTTCCAGAAGGCGCGGGAAGAAATGAGAAGGCGAGCGGGCCCAGGGGCAGGGCGCCCACCCTACCCCCTGGGGCGGCCACCCTGGCCTGGTGACTAATTACAGGCCACCTCATGGATACCCCCCTCCATTGCCTTTGAGGTTGCATCTAACCCCTCCATTAAGGTTGGTTTGATCCGACGGCCGACGTTCATTTGAGGAGGCTATATAAGGAAGGCCCCCCTGGCCCTGAGGAGGCATCTCATCTCATTATTCTTCTCCAGAGCAAAATCTAGGGTTTCAATTAGATGTAGAGAAGGAGAAAGAGGTCCCTCTATTTGTCTGGATCTAGTTCTTCTAGTTCTAGTTCATCTAGTTGTAATTAGAGGTGAGAGAGAGAAGGAGAGAGCTAGGAGGAGCCGGATCTGTCGGATCTTCCTCAACATTGTACCTTTGCAGCATCTGGTTCGGAGCAATCTCCAGGTTCTTCATTTATATTTCTAAGTATCTTATTTCAGTTCTTACTTTATTCTATTTACGGGATCTCCGCTCATATTGAGTGCTCTAGTTTAAACGTTGAATTAGAGTAGTAAGCGATAGTGTAGACGTGGTGTCTAGACTAGAGTTTTTACCTAAGTTTGCGCCCAATCCTACGGATAGTTGTGGTAGCCCCAGGGGTGACAGCTCTGTAAGGCCTTTGTAGTCCACCACGTTCGGGTTGGTGTTTTCGTAGAGCTTTTGGCAGCCTCGCCCCGACTACTTTTTCCCAGTCTTTATCGAGAGTCAGGAAGGTACTGTTGCTCCAAAGTAAGTAGAGTATCGTGGACCTTTGATTAGATATCCCCCTTAGAAAACTCTAAATTCTCTCTACCCAGTTATCTTATCTATCCTTGGATGCTCTTAGTTCTTATTTAGTACACTTTGCGTTCCCCGTGGAAATCGATACCATTGGAATACTCATGGGTGAAAGCTACAACGGTATCCATGCGCTTACGGATTTATCTGTGTGCATTAAGAAATACCAACAGTGGTGTAGAAGTTTGGACTGGCACAAGGGTCTCGCTGACTGGGAAACCATGTCTGAAAGTCGACAAAGCTCATGGTCTGAATCTGCTTTGCCGTGTGGGCGCGGACTGTTGGTATTTATTATGACTATTGGATAAATCCGCAAGCGCACAGATTATACCGTTGTACCACTTCACCTAGGAGAATTCCAAGGTATCGTAATTTATATTTTCCCAAGGGAAAGTTGGGCTAGAAATGATAATTAGAGAGAGATCCTAGAGAGCACCTCAACTTAGTACCAAATAGTATAGAGGGGTAAACGATATATGTGATAGGAAGGGGTTGATGAATGAAGAAGCTACGGTAAAAGATACTTAGAACGGACTAGATAGATTAGCTAGGTGGGAGGACAACGAGAGAGTAAAGGGACTCCTATGTACTTCACTCTACTTCAATATACTTAGCTAATTAACTAGTCTAAACACTATAGTTTGGCTCCTCAATACAAGTATGCTAGGCGAGGGGATAGATCAGTAGGAGGACAAAACTCCTACCGGACCGCGCCCTCTTCTTACGGGGGCCTTACCTTTTAAGAGCTTGCCTATAAACACGTGGTGGAATACAACGACTAGACAAGGCTGTCACCTCTTGCTAGCTACCACAAACAATCCGTGTAGCAAGCGGTAACCAAGGGTAAGATAATGTATAAGCACCAGGCTTACACACAACTTACTACTTTGACTACGATCTATAATCAAAGCACCCAATGACAGGCAATGATCGCATACAGGAAAGGTCACAAGGATCACAAACTATGAATATAAAGGCTATTAAAGAGCAAAAGCATATAACAAGACTATATCTAGTATAGAAATGCTCAAAGTAAATACTAAGTAAAGTAGAGAGAAAGATAATATATTGAATAAGATAAAGTCTTACAAAGAAGGAAATATACAAGAGCTATACCAGACTTCCCAGAAGACAACTCCGGAAATCCCGAGCACAACTCGACTCAACTCTAACTCCCACTCTTGACTAACTCCTAGAACAATCTAAGGAATAGAGCTTGTAGGCTTCTTCACCATGTGTAGAGAGAGGGGTATGGCCCTCTATTTATAGTGGGGGTGGAGTAGGGGCTACTCTAGCGCCACGTCAGCGATCCAGGGCCTTCCATCCTCCACCCTTCGATCAAACCGCCTTAGAACCGACCAAGGGGTGGATGGTGTGGATTTCCATCATGTGCCAAGGTGTATGGCGGTTGGAGGGACCCAACCGACCCTTAGAGGCAGTCGGCGGACCGTCCCTATGGCCGGTGGGCCCTCCTCTGGCCTCCTGGTGGTGGTCCCACTGGTCAGGGACCAAGTGGACCCTGGTGGGCCTAGATGCGGGGTCGGCCGACCCCCCCCTTGGGGTGTCTGGACCACCTCGGTCTCCCAGTTGCTGGTCCCACCTATCATGGATGTTGGTTGTTGATTCCGAGATGGTTGTCACGTTTATCTCCTTGGTGTGGGCCCATGGATCCATGTGCTATGCATGTGAGTTGTTGAGAGAAAGCACAGAGTGATCCAAGGGTTGAAAATCACTCTGAGATGCTTCTCTTGGATCATGGCCGAGAGGGGAGGGCTAGCGGTCCCATAGGGTGGTCGGCCGACCCCCTATGTGGGTGTTGACGGTCCTTAAGTACCGAAATTAACCGTCAAGTTGACACAAAAAGCGTCAGATCCGTGAACACCCCGGGCTATTACCCAAAGCTCGATGTCGAGGGCGTGCCAGTCGATTTGACCAATCAATCGACAAGGATGATAACTATGACAAACTGAACGAGACGACAGCGATGCGCCCGGACGTCAAGGCTCAGATTGATCACAGATAACTTAGAGCAGAGCTAGACGAGGCAAACAGCGATGCGCCCGGATTGCCAAAGCCTAGAGGTATTCCCACGCGGAACTAGCAAGGATTTTGACGGAGATCAGGGTGATGCAGCCCATCGAAAGCTTGAAGAACTCGTTAAGCTATAACTAATGCATAATAAAGGTAAATTGCGGTAAAAGTAAGATAAAAAGTAGAATTGGTTTGTTTTGGTTGATTGATATATCTATTCCATAGCCCTCGGGCTCATATTTATACTCCCGCATGGAGAGTTGTACAAAGACACGATACATATCTTTCCTAAAAACAAACTCCTACTTTAAAGGAAACTGACTCGCGCAGGAGCCGGATAACAATATTTATTCCCTAAACAAACACACCTATTTTAAAGGAAAATAAGCGACCCATGCAAGAGTCGGACGCAAACCACTATATTAATACTGGCACAGAACACCAGTTTCCTTATACTCTTCGATGGAAACTTTCCATCGGCAGATCCCTGCAACTTCCTTCTTTGGTCACCGGTAGTCTTCCGCTGCCACCAAGTGCTAAATCACGCCCATCGGCATCGGTAATACTTTTCCGATCGGCAATCGGCAATAAACCCTTGTCGGCAATCGGCAACTATTTTCCATCGGCAATCGGCAACGAGCCCTTATCGGCAATCGGCAACGAGTCCTTATCGGCAGCAAAGAGTCTTCATCGGCAGCAGCTCATCAACAATCGGCAAGACCACCAATTAACCCTTGTCGGCAAAGACTATCCAGCTTCCATCGGCAACATACTTGGCCTTCTGTAGCACTCTCCCGTCGACCATATCAACTCATACTTTACCGATACCGATGGGGAATAGTCACCAGCCAGTCAAGCCTCAGCCCATTTGACACGTGTCGAAAAACGGTGTCAACAGATAAGTATCTAAACGAAACCAACAACTAGAAATAAGGTTTAAACTAACAGAATTCCATGAGTTTTGGTGAATGTCTGTTTCTGCAGGGGGATATCAGGAAATATGGAGGAAAGGCCCACATGTCATGTTTACATAGAGATAATTATCATTCGAACGAAAAAGAATAATCTAGAAGGGTCAAGAAGGCGCGGGAAGAAGCGAGAGGCCGAGCGGGCCTAGGGGCAGGGCGCCCACCCTACCCCTTGGGGCGGCCGCCCTAGGGTTGAGCCCAACAGGCTCTGCCCTGTGGGACCACCTCTCCACCGCCATTGAGGTTGCATCTAAGCCCTCCATCAAGGTTGGTTTGATCCAACGACCGACGTTCATTTGAGGAGGTTATATAAGGAAGGCCCCCTGACCCTGAGGAGGAGAGCCTCTCTGACCTAATTCATTATTCATCATCCATCTCAGGAGGAGAAGCCCCTGATCAAGCCCTAGAGCCACCACATCAGCTAGATCTCTAGTTTAGCATAGCTATATAGGATTAGAACTAGAAGGAGTCAATCTTCGATTGGTTTCTGGATCTGTCAGGAGGATTATTGGTAATTCTCTATCTAGTTCTTCATTGTTCTTCAATATTATGAATATGACTTTGCTCTACTTCATTATATAATCTATGACTTTACTCTATTCGTTTATGTTCTTAGTTATATTGTTCTTAGTTTATTATGATTATATACTTGGCATAGTTAGATCTGAATCATATGCATGTTTAGGATCGTATAGCGTTTATCCACCAGTACTATGGGTAAATGATAGATATTGTGTAGGCATGGTGCCTAGACCGTATTTATCTGCGATTGTACCCTACATTCCGAATCGTGATGTAGTTCGCGGGAGTGACAGTCCTGTTGAGTCCTTTGTAGTCCTCCTCCTGTTTGTAGGGCAGGCAGAGCAGTTCTATTACGGGGAAATGATTGCTATGTTCTTCACTTCCTTAGTAATACTCACTATACATGAATATCTCTTTTCTCGCCATGATTGCCAAGTGTAATTGCACTAGTCATAGTATACTAGACTGTATAGTTAAGAATGACTTAGGAAATATCTTTGTAGTTCATCCTAATTCCATGCTAATGACTTGCTAGAATATCTGTTGAGGTGCTTATCATTATCTTATGTGGCTACATTTATGCTGATCAGTATTTATCTTTTGTCAATATTCATTCATTATCTATATCTTATGTGACACTTATCTTGTACTGAGTGAGATAGATGAAAACTCTCCATTACATATGCAGTGATACTCATTGATCATTAATACTCATTCCTCATTTATTCCTTAGTATCCCTTCCCAGTGGTAAAAATATAAATAACGATACCTGGAATACTCCTGGTTAAATTGCTACTTCGGTATTATCTGTGCGCTTGCAGAAACATATTTCTATTCATATTCACTTAGAGAAATTGCATATTTCAATACCGCATCTTTCTGCCATGTTGGGGATGACAACTTGGCTTAAGTGGAATGGGAGGTGGTTAACCCTTTTTGGCGCCGTTATCAGAAATAGAAATTATTCTACTTTTGGTAATGACGTTAAGAAGCATCAACAGTGGACCCAACTGGCTCTCCTTTGCTCCATTTCTTCATTCCTGCATTCAAAGACTCATGGACATGTGGAACTAGTTATTTGATAAATTATGCTCATGATGTGTTTGTTTATCCTTGATCCTGAGGTTGGTGGCCACATTTTAGCTATGTAAAAGTTGCTCGTAAGTTGTGCCAACAAGGTCCCCAAAGCTTAACCTTTGCTCGTCCCGAGCAAACAATTAAACTTAGCTCAATGGATCAGGAGTTGCTACTATGCTTCATATTTCAAGAGTAATAGATCTACAACAACCATACTTCTCTTTTGAATGGAAAAGTTAGCAATAAAACTCGCCCATATTACCTTAGTCCTTCATGGGGCTTATAGCTTTATCCTTTGTCTTGAGAGGTTGAGAGATAGAACAACTTGATTTGAGCACTAGTTTTCTCATTCTTTCACAAGTTTCATATCGGAGGTTTTGCAAGGTTTTGTAAAAGAAAACTTAGTGTTCCTCAACGGTACTCTCGAGTCACTCGTAAGGTGTATGATTCCTCACCAAGTCATATAACAAAGTTTGCCTTTCTTCATCCTATCTCTAAAGCTTATGTGGAGCTATAGGTAGGGATCAAAGATGTAGCAAACTTACTTTGCATATGTGGTAAATTCAAATTCTGGATCCGAGGAGAGAAGTGTCATACTCTGAGATCAAGATGTGCAAGTGTGTGGAAACATGGCAAATGATCGATACTCCTATATTTGGATGATCTCTCTTTCCTAACTTATTATTTTGAGATATAGCTATCTTTTTAATTTTTCTATGAGCTTTGAAGATGCTCATCATATTTTTTTAGAGAGAGCTTTGGAATGCTAAAAAAGAATGAGACTATAGAATGCCCTTGAATTTTTCATAATTTTGCATAGTCTATGTCTCATTTACTTGCAACAAACTAGAGAGAGTTTTTCTACTTAGAGCATGGAGTATGAACTATGTGGAAATGTAGGCATGTTTCTGCGTACTTCCAATGTAGAAGCAGCATGTATATGTGGCGTGTATGTGATCTTGATCTTGGGAGCATGATAAATCTCTCAACAAGGGACACAAAACTTGACCAAACTCAACACAAAGCAAGTAGCTTATGTAGAAAGCTTATATCATGAATGAGCATGTATGGCTTTGGTAGGAATTTTCACCATTGAGGAACAAAAAGTGTTTTACCATTTTAATAAATAAAACTCCGATAGTCATTCTTGCTTAGAATAAAATTATAGCAGCTCTTATCTTGTCATATCATGTCTCTCAACAACTTAGACTTACTTATGAAATTTGCAACCTACAAAAGTTTAAGGTTCATGATGGTTTCTTTTAAGTCAAGTAATCTAAACTTAGAGAAATATCAAGTTGTAAACTAAGTACTAGAGAAACATTTAGCAGAGCAACTATTCATCATTTCCATAGGAGATATTAATTTTCATGGAATATGTGAGAGTAGAGAAAGTCTATTGATTTTATTTTATCATATGCAGAATTTTTTTAGATGCAAAAACAAAAGATAAGCAGGAAAGTGCATAAATATAAATGCTGAAATTGAAAACTTACCTTAGTGGGGGAGGGAACCGCCCCCAAGCTTGTCCTTTGCTCAATAATGTGGTAGATGTGGATGTTGTTGCCGCCACAAGTCCCAATGCCGGTGTTGTTCTTCTTGCATTGCTTGAATGCCTCCGGCAGTCTGCTGGACGATGCATGCTGTTTCATCGTGCTCAACACGCAACTCAGCAAAGGTGTTGGTGAGATGATCGAATTGCTGTCGTAGCTCATGATGCTCCCTTTCTCGTGTGGACGAGAAGGATTGTAACACCCAAAATTTTGTTTGCTTTTAAAACAATAGAAAATGATGTATTAAAGGATTTTGTGAGCATTTCATTTAGTGAAATAATAAAAATTTATTGAATTAAAATCAATTTCTAGTTTAGTAACATGAATGTGCATTCATGCAGCCGCATAATTTTTGTTGTGGTGATTGAGTTTGCAAAGAGAAAGGAATTTGAATTCAAATGGAATTAAAAAGGTTTTGGAAAAAAAAATTTTAAAAAAAAGAAAAGAAAAGGAAAATGAATTGCAGCTCTCTCACCTGGCCCAGCCCAATCCCTTCTCCCTCTCTTCTCTCTGTGCAGCCGACAGGCCGGCCCAGAGCCGCAGCCCAGCAACTCCCTCTCTCCCTTCCCCTCTCTCCATCTCTCTGACCATCAGGTCCCACTTGTCGGCGCCGAACCTCCCTCTCTCTGCTCTCCTTCCTTCTCTCTGACCAGCGGGCCCCTTCTGTTGGCGCCAACCGCCACTGCTCCCTCAACCTCTCTCTCGCTGCTGCTTGTCCCCACCCGTCAGTTCTCTCCCTCACCTCCCGCCGAATTCGGACGCGCGCGGACGCGCCGCGGACGGCAACCGCCGCACGATCCTTGCCCCGCTCCCACCCCCGCACCTCGCCCACGATGCCGCAACGGCACCGCACGCTCCGCGCTCCTTCTCTTGCTATAAAGAGGAACACCGCGCATCTGCTCTCCCCTTTCCCATCTGCTCGCCGCCACCACCGCTGTGTCGCTGAGAAGCCACCCCAGAGCTCGTTTCGCCTCGGTGAGTGCCGTTTCGTAACCACGATCTCCCCGCGAACCTCCTTAGCCTAATCTCTCTCTCTGTGCCCTGCCTTTGGCCACAGAACGCTCGACGCCGTGGACGCAAAGCTCTCGGATCGCCGTCGCACGCCGACCGCCGTTCCACGCCGTCAAGCACCCTAAGCCATCTCCGTTCTCTTCGAAACCGCGGTGAGCTTCGCCATCGTCCTCTCTCCCTCTCTGAGTCTTTAATTCGGTGAATTTATGGGCCGGTGGCACTGCTCGCGAGCATCCCGCGCCGCCGATAATGGCACCGCCGTGGTCAGCACTCCACGGTCGCGCACCGCCTCACCCGAGTGCCTCTCTAGCATCGCACGGGTACACCGCACCTTCCAGCGTCCTCAATTTGACCTCTAATGCGCTGAATTGACTCACCCGCACACACCGATTGAAACCGATCATGGCGCCGCCGCGGACCGCCCTGTTCCGGCAAGTCGCCGCCTCAACCGAACCCTCTGTCGCACTCGCACGGGCACGCGGAACTTTTCTGTGCTGTTGGTTGAAGCCGAGGCGGTCGGGAGTGTCTTCCCCACGTTTGCCGGCGGGATGGTGCCGCCGGGATCCATGGCGTCGCCTCTGTCTTCCTCCCCGCGTTCAACTGAGTACGCCACGGCACTCGCCTCGCTCTCCTCTCTCTCCCCGTGGTTCTCCAGTGGACAACAGAGGCCTCTAGCCCTTTTCCCCTTCTCTCCGGCGAGCTACTCGCCGTCGACAATGGGAGCCACCGCGGTCACTGCCCCCTCCGGCCGACTCTCTCCCTCTTCCTCTCTATGATTTGCTCTGAGCCGCTCGATCTCAGATCTGTGGCCGAGATTAAATCCCCGAAGGGGTACGCTCCCCGGTCCACCGTGGACCCGTGGACCCTCGGGCCCGCGCTGAGTCAGCGGGTGCACGCACTGTGCAGTGCACCGCGCCCAATCCCGAGCCGCCACGTGGTAGCTCTGCTGACCCCGCACCACAGCGCTGGCGCACTTCACTGAATACGCTTTCTCTGTTCAAAAGCGTATTTCTGATCGGTCTGTTTTAATTCTGGAAATTAAATGGGAATTCCATATTTATAGAAATGCCACTGCCTTAAATTGTTTATAAAAACTTTATTTTAACTCCGATTTGGACGATTCGAGTTGCGTTAGATTCGTAATGAAATTCTCTACATGTTAAACCATCTGTTAGTCATGTTTGAAATATTTAAATTCAAGGATAATTCAAATACTAAAGATGCTCTTAGAGGACTAGCTTAATTCATATCTTTTGCGTTTTAAATCCGATTTTCGTGAAATTCGCGTTGAAATGATCGTATCAATGTGTAGTATCTTTTCATAAATATTTTAACTCTGTTTAATGTTAATGGTGTACTGTTCTAATATTAGTTTTGTTTGCTTTATATGTATGCAATTGGAATGCGTGTTGTTGCAATGCCGTGATCGAGTTCAGGCAGTGAGGAGTTTGTTGGTGACCAAGAGTTCTTTGATCAGGAGTGAGTGTTTTGACCAGAAAGACTTCGAGAACCAAGGCAAGTATAGCATGGGACCTACCTTGTTATCCTATTCACCGTAATCATAATTTCATGTGCATGTGTTTAAATTGATACCCGTAGTATGTTTCCATAGAATTGAAATCCTTTACCTTGACACCTTTGGGTTATGCATATGGGTAGATGGCTAGTGCTATATAAATGAATACTTGATCCCTGCCAAATGTTATAATGCTTTGAAAGAATTGGTGATCCTGTTTATGGCAATTGGAACATAACCTTTTATAATAACTCACTGTTGGCAAAAGCTGGGACTGACAGTGCTACCCTGAGAGCTACATGGCTCTGGCTTTAACTCAGTAGTAGGCTCTTTTCTAGCTCGTTAGCGGTTACCCGAAAGGGCGTATTAGGCTCTTGCCGAGATGGTTATAGTGCGGCCTCTGTCCGAGTTTGAGCGTAGGCTGCGAGTCTTTATGCTACTCGGAAGGGGAGCTCTATCACCCCTTGCCAATCCTAGCGGCCCTAATCTTGTTAGACGAGATACTATGAAAGGTTTCATAGTGAACCCCGCCCACTCACCTTGGCAGTGTTATGGGAGTAATTAACCCGGGCATTCGGGGCATCACGACTCACGGGTAAAGATGCACAACCTCTGCAGAGTGTTAAAACTGATATATCAGCCGTGCTCACGGTCACGAGCGGCCCGGAAAACTGACGGTTTAATTAATTAACTTGACCAACCTTTATGTTCCTGTTGCCACCACCTTTAATGATGATGTTTATGATCTCTTAACTTTGGCAGTGATATGAGTGGGATCATTTGGGGCTAAGCATAACCTTATGTTACTTAATAATAAAACTTTGACCAACTAAAAGTGCTGAATGCAGTAAGCCAGTGTCAGCCTTTTGAGCTTCATGACCCCATGTTATACTGCTGAGTACGAGTGTACTCACGCTTGTTTTCTTTTCAATTTTGGATAAAAATCCCGGATGGGTAACAGAAGCAGGAGGCTACGAGGAGTTTCCCGAAGATTTCTAGGCTTGGTCAACCAGTTGACCTTCCCTGTGAGATGGAGCCTCAAGAGCTAGTTGTATCTTCCGTCTGTTTTATTTATTCTTGTAATGGATATTTGTACGTTATGTATTAAACTCTGTGATGGTACTTTGTAATTTGTGAACTTATGTGTGGATTATTCCTGGCCACACATAATGTTATGCATCCTATTTCGTCCTTGAAATTGGGTGTGACAAATTGGTATCAAAGCCTGGTTGACTGTAGGACGCAAGCCTAGGTAGTAATGGTCGTTTTAGGATCCTTTGCTTCTCTACTTTACTGCTTTCTATCTTGCTCTTGTTATTTACAAAATTTATATGCTTCTATGTCTTTATTCTATTATCTAAAATGTTGTTCTAATTATGTTTAAACAAAATTCTGTAGATGCCGCCTGTCACGAGGTCTCGCCGTCTGAGCACCAGCAGCTACTTGGCCCAGTTCACCTCTCAGACTTCCCAGCCAGTGGTGGACATCTCAGATGATGAGATGGTGTCCGAGTCTGAGGAGGACCCTGAGGAGGAGCACGTGTTGGTGGAGGACGTCAACACGGAGTATGAACAGGAATGGATGGACGTGAACCTTGCAGCACCAGCTCCACCACCAGTTCCTACACCAGTTGCTTCACCAGCTCCTGTACCAGCTACTACACCTTCGCCTCTGCCTTCACCGACTCCAGCACCACTCCTCTCACCAGCACCAACGCCTGCCCTGGCGACATCACCAGAGGAGGAGCAGCCTGGATGGTCCGAGGAGCAGTATTACAAGTACCCTTCTCCAGCGGCGTACTTCCACAACCTGCTGCTGAAAGTGTTGGAGGAGTACTACCTTGATATGAACACTACAGTGAGGTATCTAGTTTCTGATTTTTCTCACCCTCATGAAGCTAGTTACTGGAAGGCACATGTGGTAGTCTCAGTGTGGAATGAGGCTCACGACAGTCAGAAGGTGGAGACTGTCCATGGCCATGTAGCCAGGAGGGCTCATGACAGGACAACATGGAGAATGATGCGGAGAACGCCTACATCTACTACCATGGAAGGCGTTACACAGCGATGCAGGGTGATGCTTACAGGTTCCTGCCTCGCTATGACACCAGGTTCAATACTTGGTCTATCCAGAACCCGCTTGATCCTGGCTCTACCTTGGACACCACAGTCAGGCACATCAATGAGCTCCAAGGGGTCAATGAGAGGTTGCAGGAGGAGTTGCGTGACGAGCAGCAGTCAGTGGCTCGTTTCCAGAAGATGGTGGATCATTTGAGGGCCCAGCTGAACATGGCCCCAATGTATGAGAAGAATCCACCCAACCACATCATGACCGATGAAGCTCCATAGGAGATGAAGCCCTTCCCTCTTTGTAATAAGCGTAGTAGTGCGAGTCTGTCCTAGTTTTGTGATGAATGAACTTGATGCCTTAATGTCTGTACTTATGAACTTGTTTGATTTGGTTCTTTGTTTGTTTGTTAGTGTGAGAAATTGTGGGCCTGTCCACAAGTCTCACAAGTTGGGTCTAGAGGTTAATGTTTGATAATATATCAGTGGGTTGATCTGGTCACTTATCTCCTATGCTGTTTTTCTGGAGCAGTCTCTGTTCTTTGCTTTACATCTCCAAATCAGTGAATGCAAAGTTGATGAATCTTTCACACCAGAAACTAGACTTCTGTACCTTTCCAACGCCGCCTGAACCAACCTCATATCTGTTCTGAGCTAAGAGACATTTCTGTTGCAAGTTAGTCTTACTGCGCAGTCTGTGAATCTGAACAAGCCTGTTTGTTTCAAGTTTTTGACAAACATGGTAACAGAATCTGAAAATCTAATGAATACGAAAGTTGTAGAGAACTTTCTTCTCTATCCATCCATATAAGGAGAATTTATGTTTGAGATCCAGAATTAGAGATATGAGCTTTTTACTGCACTGCTGTTGTAAAATCATGCCCAGAAAATTTCAGTTTGACACAGACATGTTATATGCATTACAAAGTCACTAAACCCTACATCTTTGCTGAAAAACAGATGCACGACAGAGGTGCTAGAGTTCGTGGTCGTGGACGTGGCCGTGGACGTGGAGTTCCTGTCAACCCGCCACCACCACCGCCTGCTGTGTTAGTAGAACAATTGATGGGCATGCAGGCACAACTGATGCAAGCCATGATGCATCGCATGGACAACGAACCTATTGGAATTCTACCTCCAGTCCAAGTCAGGGACAAAAGAGGAGAGTTCATGAAGGGACGACCTCCCGTCTTCACCCACGCATCCGACCCTTTGGATGCAGATGATTGGCTCCGTGCTGTGGAGAAGCAGCTAAACATAGCACAATGCAATGACACTGAGAAGATTTTGTATGCCTCTGGACAGCTACAAGGAGCTGCCCAAGATTGGTGGGAATCTTTCCAGTATGGACGCCCTGATGATGCTCCGGATGTCAGTTGTCTGGAATTCAGAGAGGAATTCAGATCATACCATATTCCTGAAGGTATGATGGAGTTGAAGCAAGAAGAGTTCAGATCCCTCAAGCAAGGCTCGATGACAGTAGCTGAGTACCGTGACAAGTTTGCTCAATTGTCACGCTATGCTCCACATGAAGTGGCTAGGGACTGTGACAGGCAGCACAGATTCCTGAAGGGACTGTATGATGGTTTGCAGCTCCAGCTCATGTCAAATGAGTACCCCAATTATCAGACCTTGATGAATCGTGCTATTGTGATTGACAATAAGCGCCGGGAAATGGAAACGAAAAAGAGGAAGCTACAGGGTCAGGCTTCGAGTAGCAACACTCGCCCTCGACCCTACCCTCAACAAAGTTTCCAGCAGAGAAACCAAGGGCAGCCTAACTAGTGGAACAAAGGTCAGTTCCCTCAGCGTAACCAGTTTCAACAACGTCCTCAAGGTCAGCAATAGTTTGGAGGCCAGCGCCCACCTCAGCAGGTCTCTAACCGAGCTCAGCGCCAGGTGAATCCAAATACTCTGGCAGTGAAGAACAACAACCCCAACAACAGTAACAACAACAAGTGTTTCCGATGTGGGAAAGAAGGGCATATGTCTTACAATTGCCCTGAGAAGCAGAACCAGCAAGCACCCCAGAATCAGAACAACCAGCAGAAAGGAAGGTACCAACCACCTCCAAACATTGGAAGGGTGAACCATGTATCTGCTGAAACCACTCAGGAGGCACCTGAGGTTATGATGGGTACGTTTAATGTCAACTCATTCCCCGCTACCATACTCTTTGATTCTGGTGCTTCGCATTCTTTCAGATCTGAAGCTTTTGTTAGAATGCATAGTATATCTTTGCGTGCAATGAAAAACCGTATGCAAGTAAATTCACCGGGGGGTAGCATTCCCGCTTCTGTTTGGAGTCCTTCCACTAGACTTACCCTAAGGGGGGTAGACTTTGAAGTGAGTCCAGTTGTGATACCCACAGCTGGAATAGATCTCATTGTGGGAATGGATTGGATGAAACAACACCGAGCTGTGATTCAGTGTCAAGAGAGATGTGTTGTGGTGACATCACCTAATGGGGATAAGATGTGTGTTGAGGCAGAAATGCAAGCAACACCAAAAGCCTCTCTGAACCAGTTATCTGGAGATGCCTTTGATGAGGAACAAGTGGTGGAAAAGTTTCCGGATGTGTTCCCCGAAGAGTTACCAGGTATGCCACCTGATCGTGATGTTGAATTTCTTATTGAACTTCTACCTGGTACTGCACCCATAGCTAAAAGACCATATAGAATGGGGGTAAAAGAATTAGAAGAACTTAAGAAACAAATTAGTGAATTGCAAGAAAAGGGTTTTATCCGCCCTAGTTCTTCACCTTGGGGAGCACCAATTATATTTGTGGATAAGAAAGATGGTACTAGGAGAATGTGTGTGGATTACCGGTCTCTTAATGAAGTTACCATCAGGAATAAATATCCTTTGCCCAGAATAGATGACTTGTTTGACCAGTTGAAAGGTGCTTGTGTGTTCTCTAAAATAGATCTCCGCTCTGGATATCACCAATTAAAAATCCGAGCGGCAGACATACCTAAGACATCCTTTACCACAAGATATGGGCTATATGAGTATACAGTCATGTCCTTTGGGTTGACTAATGCACTTGCGTACTTTATGTACATGATGAACAAGGTGTTCATGGAGTTTTTGGACAAGTTTGTGGTAGTGTTCATAGATGACATTCTAGTCTTCTCTAAAACTAAAGAGGAGCATGCTGAACATCTGAGGATGGTTTTGCAAAAGCTCAGAGAAAATCAGTTGTATGCAAAGAGAAGTAAATGTGAGTTTTGGTTAAAAGAAGTGTCTTTCTTGGGTCATGTGGTCTCTAATGGAGGTATAGCAGTAGACCCAAGTAAGGTACGAGATGTTCTAAACTAGAACCCTCCAACCAATGTTACCGAAATCCGTAGTTTCCTGGGTTTAGCAGGATACTATAGGAGGTTCATTGAAGGGTTTTCAAAACTAGCTAAACCAATGACAGCCCTGCTAGAGAAAGGTGCCAAGTTTGTGTGGTCTGACAAATGTCAAACGAACTTTGAAGAGTTGAAGAAAAGGTTGACCACAGCCCCAGTACTGATACTACCAGATCTGAACAAGAGTTTCTCAATCTACTGTGATGCCTCTCGTTTAGGTCTTGGATGTGTGCTTATGCAAGAAGGAAAAGTTGTGGCATATGCATCCAGGCAGTTGAGGAAGCGCGAGCTGAATTACCCTACTCCGACTTGGAATTGGCAGCAGTGGTACATGCTCTAAAGATATGGAGACATTACCTAATAGGACATAAGTGTGATATCTATACAGATCATAAGAGCTTGAAATATATTTTCACTCAGACAGATCTGAATCTGAGACAGCGTCGTTGGCTTGAGCTGATCAAAGATTATGAGTTGGAAGTACATTATCATCCTGGTAAGGCTAATGTAGTGGCCGATGCACTGAGCAGGAAGAGTTATGCTAATGCTTTAAGAATGAAGCTTATGCCTGCAGAATTGTGTGCTGATATGGAATCTCTTAATTTGGGATTTACCATTAATACCATGGAGATAACCATAGAACCCACTCTAGAACAAGAGATACATAAGGGTCAGTTGGAAGATCCGAGACTGAAAGAAATTGCAGAGAATATAGTGCTAGGAAAAGCACCAGGTTTCAGGATGGATGATGATGGTACATTGTGGTTTGGAAAGAGAATAGGTGTTCCCGAAGTAAAGTCTATCCGTGATGCCATACTTCGAGAAGCACATGATTCATCTTACTCTATACATCCTGGAAGTACTAAGATGTACCTAGATCTAAAAGAAAAATATTGGTGGTATGGATTAAAAAGGGATGTAGAGAATATGTGGCATTGTGTGACACATGTCAAAGAGTGAAGGCAGAACACCAAAGACCTGCCGGTTTACTTCAGCCAATGAAAATACCTGAGTGGAAATGGGAAGAAGTAGGAATGGACTTTATCGTCGGTTTGCCACGTACACAGAGAGGTTATGACTCGATCTGGGTAATCGTGGACCGCTTAACTAAAGTTGCTCACTTCCTACCAGTGAAGACTAACTACTCAGGCGCAAGGTTAGCAGAGCTATATATGGAAAGGATAGTATGCTTACATGGAGTCCCTAAGAAGATTGTATCTGACAGAGGTACTCAATTCACATCACAGTTCTGGCAGAAATTGCATGAATCTTTGGGAACAAAATTGACTTTCAGTACAGCATATCATCCACAGACTGATGGACAAACAGAAAGGACAAACCAAATACTAGAGGATATGTTGAAAGCATGTGCTTTACAACATGGAGCCAGTTGGGACAAGAGTTTGCCCTATGCTGAGTTTTCTTACAACAACAGTTATCAGAATAGTCTAAAAATGGCACCAAATGAGGCTCTGTATGGATGTAAGTGCAGAACTCCTTTATTCTGGAACCAAACCGGAGAGACTCAGGTGTTTGGACCGGATGTTCTTCGAGATGCAGAAGAACAAGTAAGAAAAATAAGAGATAACTTAAGAGTTGCACAATCCCGTCAAAAGAGTTACACAGACACCCGCAGAAGGGGTCTGTCATTCGAGATGGGAGATTAGGTGCACCTGAAAGTGTCTCCAATGAGAAGTGTAAAGAGGTTCAATATGAAAGGAAAGCTAGCTCCAAGATATGTTGGACCTTTCAAAATTCTCGTGAGACGTGGAGAGGTAGCTTATCAGTTAGAGTTATCCGAGAATTTGTCAGGAGTACATGATGTTTTCCATGTGTCTCAGTTGAAGAAGTGTCTAAGGGTACCTGAGGAACAGATCCCTCTAGAAGAGCTTACTATAAGGGAAGATCTCACGTATGAAGAGTACCCGATAAGAATCTTGGAAACAGCGGAAAGGTTTACGAGGAGCCGTGTTATAAAGATGTGCAAGGTTCAGTGGAACCGGTACACGGAAGACGAAGCTACTTGGGAAAGAGAAGAAGACCTGAGAAAGTCTTATCCGCAACTGTTCGAGTGAGTTGTCTGAATCTCGAGGACGAGATTCCTTTTAAGGGGGGGGGGTAGAATTGTAACACCCAAAATTTTGTTTGCTTTTAAAACAATAGAAAATGATGTATTAAAGGATTTAGTGAGCATTTCATTTAGTGAAATAATAAAAATTTATTGAATTAAAATCAATTTCTAGTTTAGTAACATGAATGTGCATTCATGCAGCCGCATAATTTTTGTTGTGGTGATTGAGTTTGCAAAGAGAAAGGAATTTGAATTCGAATGGAATTAAAAAGGTTTTGGAAAAAAAAATTTAAAAAAAAAAAGAAAAGGAAAATGAATTGTAGCTCTCTCACCTGGCCCAGCCCAATCCCTTCTCCCTCGCTTCTCTCTGCGCAGCCGACAGGCCGGCCCAGAGCCGCAGCCCAGCAACTCCCTCTCTCCCTTCCCCTCTCTCCATCTCTCTGACCATCAGGTCCCACTTGTCGGCGCCGAACCTCCCTCTCTCTACTGTCCTTCCTTCTCTCTGACCAGCGGGCCCCTTCTGTCGGCGCCAACCACCACTGCTCCCTCAACCTCTCTCTCGCTACTGCTTGTCCCCACCCGTCAGTTCTCTCCCTCACCTCCCGCCGAATTCGGACGCGCGCGGACGCGACGCGGACGGCAACCGCCGCACGATCCTCGCCCCGCTCCCACCCCCGCACCTCGCCCACGATGCCGCAACGGCACCGCACGCTCCGCGCTCCTTCTCTCGCTATAAAGCGGAACACCGCGCATCTACTCTCCCCTTTCCCATCTGCTCGCCGCCGCCGCCGCTGTGTCGCTGAGAAGCCACCCCAGAGCTCGTTTCGCCTCGGTGAGTGCCGTTTCGTAACCACGATCTCCCCGCGAACCTCCTTAGCCTAATCTCTCTCTCTCTGTGCCCTGCCTTTGGCCGCAGAACGCTCGACGCCGTGGACGTAGAGCTCTCGGATCGCCGTCGCACGCCGACCGCTGTTCCACGCCGTCAAGCCACCCTAAGCCGTCTCCGTTCTCTTCGAAACCGCGATGAGCTTCGCCATCGTCCTCTCTCCCTCTCTGAGTCTTTAATTCGGTCAATTTACGGGCCGGTGGCACTGCTCGCGAGCATCCCGCGCCGCCGATAATGGCACCGCCGTGGTCAGCACTCCACGGTCGCGCACCGCCTCACCCGAGTGCCTCTCTAGCATCGCACGGGTACACCACACCTTCCAGCGTCCTCAATTTGACCTCTAATGCGCTGAATTGACTCACCCGCACACACCGATCGAAACCGATCATGGCGCCGCCGCGGACCGCCCTGTTCCGGGAAGTCGGCGCCTCAACCGAACCCTCTGTCGCACTCGCACGGGCACGCGGAACTTTTCTGTGCTGTTGGTTGAAGCCGAGGCGGTCGGGAGTGTCTTCCCGCGTTCGCCGCGGGATGTGCCGCCGGATCCATGCGCCGCCTCTGTCTTCTCCCGCGTTCAACTGAGTACGCCACGGCACTCGCCTCGCTCTCCCTCTCCACGGGTCTCGGTGGCCAATAGGGCCCCTAGCCTTTCCTCTTCTCTCGCAAGTACGCGTCGGCAATGGAGCGCCGCGTCACTGCCCTCCGGCGACTTCCTCCTCCGCTCAACTGCTTAGTACCGCCCATCTCAGACTCTCGCCGCATCTCAACTACTCCCCACAGTGGTTACCTCCCCGGTCGGCAACCGAGGACCTCTACCCTTCTCTTCGTCCCGGCAGCTACTCCGTGCAGGTGCACGCACTGGCGACGTCACTGCCCCCTCCGGCCGCTCACTCTCTCTCCTCTCTAGACGCTATAGCGCCCGACCACAGATCTTGACTATGAAACCGAAGTGCTCCGTCCACTACCCGTGGACCTCGACCTCGCTTATCTTCTCCACTGCGTCAACCCCATAATTTCAGTGTGCATTGTACTCACACAGGCTGACACAACTTACCAGCATACTGACTACCTTGTTATCTATTCCCGTAATCATAATTATGTGCATGTGTTAAATGATACCGATTTTCCATAGATGCAACCTTCTTGCACTGGTTATGCATATGGGTAGATGGCTAGTGCTATATAAATGAATACTTGATCCCTGCCAAATGTTATAATGCTTTGAAAGAATTGGTGATCCTGTTTATGGCAATTGGAACATAACCTTTTATAATAACTCACTGTTGGCAAAAGCTGGGACTGACAGTGCTACCGTGAGAGCTACATGGCTCTGGCTTTAACTCAGTAGTAGGCTCTTTTCTAGCTCGTTAGCGGTTACCCGAAAGGGCGCATTAGGCTCTTGCCGAGCTGGTTATAGTGCGGCCTCTGTCCGAGTTTGAGCGTAGGCTGCGAGTCGTTATGCTACTCGGAAGGGGAGCTCTATCACCCCTTGCCAATCCTAGCGGCCCTAATCTTGTTAGACGAGATACTATGAAAGGTTTCATAGTGAACCCCGCCCACTCACCTTGGCAGTGTGATGGGAGTAATTAACCCGGGCATTCGGGGCATCACGACTCACGGGTAAAGATGCACAACCTCTGCAGAGTGTTAAAACTGATATATCAGCCGTGCTCACGGTCACGAGCGGCCCGGAAAACTGACGGTTTAATTAATTAACTTGACCAACCTTTATGTTCCTGTTGCCACCACCTTTAATGATGATGTTTATGATCTCTTAACTTTGGCAGTGATATGAGTGGGATCATTTGGGGCTAAGCATAACCTGATGTTACTTAATAATAAAACTTTGACCAACTAAAAGTGCTGAATGCAGTAAGCCAGTGTCAGCCTTTTGAGCTTCATGACCCCATGTTATACTGCTGAGTACGAGTGTACTCACGCTTGTTTTCTTTTCAATTTTGGATAAAAATCCCGGATGGGTAACAGAAGCAGGAGGCTACGAGGAGTTTCCCGAAGATTTCTAGGCTTGGTCAACCAGTTGACCTTCCCTGTGAGATGGAGCCTCAAGAGCTAGTTGTATCTTCCGTCTGTTTTATTTATTCTTGTAATGGATATTTGTACGTTATGTATTAAACTCTATGATGGTACTTTGTAATTTGTGAACTTATGTGTGGATTATTCCTGGGCACACATAATGTTATGCATCCTATTTCGTCCTTGAAATTAGGTGTGACAAGGATGCTCGTGCTCGTTGCGGACGTGATGGTCGAGGAGGCATGCCACTAGAAGTGTGCATGGGATCGGAAGATGCATCGTCTTCCTCCTCGCCAATAGCTCCTCGGGAAGGACCACCTTGTTCAAGATGAACAAAGTGTAGCCCCTCCTGAGCTCTCCTGTCTGAGCCTGCAAAACCTCTATGTCCCATTCCTTGATTTAAATCAAGGGTTAGCTTACGGGTCCTATATAACTGAAGTTGCCTATTTGGAAGAGGCACCTCAATTATATGACCACTGTAAATCATTTTCAGTTCACCATTGACATCTGTTTTTAGCATGTTGGTAAAAGTAAGATATTCTTCTGAGATCACAGCTAAAGGAGCAGAGATGTAAACAAAGGGGTATGTGCCATTTAGCAGGTTCATGGATTCGGCAAGACGAGTACTTAAAGATGTGAATTGAATAGATTCATTATTCTCAATTGAACTTTGCCAAAACTCCACTAAGCATTTTACAGGAGAGATTTGAATTTTGTTTTCCATGGCATAAAGCAATTTTAATTCCATGTCATTTATCAAGCTAGCATTACTTCCAGGAAACAAAGTCATTTTCATCCAAAGATGCATGAAACGAAGAGTAGGATTATGAATTTCCTCAGGTTTAGGATTTGAGCAATCTTTTAGAGCAGAGATGGAGAACCAAAATTTCCTCTTGTTAAAACTACGCATGGCAGGGTCTAAGTCTATCAAACATGAATTTTCAAAGCCAAGAGCAACACTTAGATGACTCCAAGTTAGACTATGACTTTGATTAAACATGTGAAAGGAAATTCCAACATTAGAGACTTGGAGAGAGCATAGGAATTCTAAGGTGAGCAACTCAATTCCAAACTCTTCTACTTGCCAAAAGCCAGACCAACCAATGAAGGTAAAGATAGTTTCGAATTCGGTGGTCATACCTGTGTTGGAGAGAAGATTCGGATCCAATATCCTCGTGTGCTCGAAAGATCGATCCCGAAGAGAGAGATACCTTTGGTATTCTACTTGGTTGAACCCAAGACCACTTTGTTGGTCATAGGTCCTCATCGGGGGCACCATGAATGCCTCGATATGAGGTACCTCCTCCCACACTTCTTCCTCCTGAGGGTGTTCTTCGGTTTGGAGGTTCTCCCAAGTGTATCGGGCGGAACCTCCCCTTCTTCTTCCTTGGGAAGTATCCTCGGATTGGTGAGAGCGTCGGGATGAGCTCCCACTCATGGCTTGCTTCATCTTCTTGAATGCGGATGATATCAGGTTTTTCATCTTTAGAGAGGAAGAGGCAAAACAAGGTTGTGTGTGGAGAAAGTTTTCCTAATTTTCCTTGAGGGGAGAAGCTTGAGCTAAGAGAAGAGATCTTCTTGTGGACTAGTGAGAGCAACACTACTTCTCTTGAGAGCTAAGAACTTCTCTTAAAGAGAGGAGAGAGCAAGGAAAGGAGAGGCTTGAACTAGAACTGGATTCTGGTTGAGGTGTGAGGGATTGAGCTTTCCTTGCATGGGCTTTTATAGAGGAAGGAAGTGGCACCAAGGAGGCACCATGAGGTGGTCGGCCGACCACCCCTTGGGCAGGCCCTTGGGTGCCATGATGTCACACCCAATTTTAAGGATAAAATTGAATATGAATAACTCATGTGTGCCCAGAGATCAATCACACACATAAGCCGACAAATCTTTAAATAGTACCATCACTGAGTGCTTATTACATAACGAATTATATTCTTAAACAAAACAGCGGAAAATAAAGATAACTCTCGCGACGAAGCTCCACTTCACAGGGAACGCCGACTGGTTGACCACTAGCCTAGTACTCCTCATGGTAGTCTTCATAGCCATCTGAAGGGGTTGAGAAAGCAAGTGTGAGCACTTAAAGTACTCAGCAAGAGTAACATAGGGTTATGAAGCTCAAAAAGGCTGACACTGTCTGAACTGCGGTAGCTTTTATCTTGGTCAAGTTTTACCAACACTTAGCTTTAATTATGCAAACCCAGTTGCTAACCACGTGATAAGATTAATAAACATCATTAACAATTAAACATTAAACAACATGATCATCTACACTGTGAGTTTTCCAGGCCGCTCGTGACCGTGAGCACGGCTATCATGATAGATTTACACTCTGCAGAGGTTATACACTTTACCCACAAGCCATGTTACCCATATGCCCGGGTTTATAACTCCCATAACACTTCCAAGGTGAGTGGGCAGGGAACACTATGAAGCCTTTCAAAAGTCTTCCCAACATGTTGTCAGACCCTACGGACCCAAGGGCAAGGGGTATGTAAAGCCCCTACTCGATGGTACCTTTCGAAGCGGTAACCACCCTAGGACATGCCCTACAACCAGCTCGACAATGGTGCCTTTCACGAACTGCCAACATGCTAACACGAATCTTCATACTTGACTAAAGCTAGAGCCATTATAGCACTCGTGGTTGCATTTAAGTCCCAGCTTTTGCCCTACAGTGGGGTCCTATTCCATGTTGCTATAAAAGCCAATTTTATCTCATAGTTGCATATATCATTAGTCAAGATTCGATTCAATATTCATCATGTAGAGCATAGCAAGGCTACCCATATGCATAGAACCCATGGTGACAAGGTAAAAGGATTACAAAGCTATGGTATAGATCTAATAGGAATCAAATTAGACACATGCAATCATGACTAGATGAATTAGGGTGAAATAGGTAGCAAGGATGATCTCATGTTAAACTTGCCTTGATCACAAAGCTCCTGGTGATCCTGATCTGCTGCAAAGAACTCTTGCTCACCGAAGATCTCACCGGATGTACTCGATCAACATCACCACGCAATCATCCAAACAATCATACACGAAGCAATAAATACATGATCAGAACATTACACCATAAACAATAAAGAGACATTGAAAAGGTTATAAAACAGATCTATACTGTACTACAATCACAAAGATGCGAGAATCACGCTAATCGGATCTAAAACGAATAAATTATAGATTAAACAGGATTTTGAAAAGGGCAAGATTAAAGCATTAACAAATTAATTTTCTTTGATTTTCAAAAGTAATTAACATAGATGAAATATATACTACTGGATAGAGCATAAAATTATGGATCCAATGCAACTTGAACGGATCAATTTGGATTTAAAACGAGCAAAATATATGCATTTGAATATCAGTGGCAAAACTGTAATTAGGGTTTTTCTTTTATTTTCGAATTAAACAGATCTGAAAAAGGGAATACGTTTTCCCGAGGGGAAAGCGTAAAGGTCAAAGGCGCTTTGTGGAATGCGGGTTGAGGGTCAAAAAACCCGAGGGCTCTTTAGCAAGATTGCCACGCGAAGGGGTACGGGGCCATCTGGTTCGTTGGATAAGAGATGGATGGATCAGATTAGATCCGGGGAGGGAGAGGGTGGTTCCCCACCGGATCAGAGCGGCGCACGGCGGCAGACATGGCCGGGCAGAGCCCGTGCTCGCTGGCGCAAGGGAAGAAGGGGTTCGGATGCTCGGTTTTCAAATCCGAGCATACCGGGAGATAGAGGGAAGCACGGCGAACTCGCCTAGGGCAATGGCGAGGCTCGGGGACGGACGGGAAGCACCGACGGCGGTGAACTGCGGCGGCGGATGCTCTGTGCACGGCGACGCGAGGTGTTCAGAGGTTCAGGTGCTCAATCCGGCCGGGAAAAGGCTTGGGGAGCAAAAGGAGGGCACGACGAACCCACCCAGGGCCACTACGGGGCTCGATCGAGGGCGGAGGATAGCCATCGACGGAGGACAGTGGCGGCGGCTCTCGGCGGAACCGCGGCGAGGCCAACCAGAGCGCTACAGAGAGGGAAAAGGGAGTGGGGAGCTGTTCGGCACTTACGCGAAGATGATGCGCGGCTCGAAGGCGGGCTTGCAGCGTCCAGAGGCGCGGAACGGCGGCGGCGCTCTGCTCAGACGATGGCGGAACGAGGCTGCGGCTTGCGAGACGATGGGGCGAGGTGGCGAGGGGTCGGGGCTATTTATTGGAGCAGAGGGGAGAGTCCGACGTGGTTACGCGCAAGAAACGTGCGCGGAGGCGGTTGCACGGCGGCCATGTCCGGCTCGGACTCTAGGAAGAAGAGAGGGAGGAGGCTGACGGGCGGGCCCAGGCCGTCAGTGGCTCAAGGGAGGAAGGGGGTGGCGCGGTGCGGGCTACGGAGCTGGGCCGCAGGGAGGAGTCGGCCCACTCGGGAGGAAGAGAGAAGGGGGAGGGAAGCAGGCCGGGAGGGGTGGCTCTGGGCCGAAAGAGAGATCAGAGAGAGAAAGAGTTTTTCCTTTTTCTTTTTATTTTGCTTTTCCAAACATTTTCCAAATGATTTTCTAAATAGATTTCCAAAAAATTTTCTAGGGTTTTGCAAAGTCACTCAACAAAATAAAATGCAGAGGCATGCAATGCTCAAACATGTTAACCCTAACATGAGATTTATTTTAGTTTTATCTATTTAATTCTATGCTTCACAAAAATACTTGAATTAAATCAAATTAAATTTAAATTCAAACTAATTTGCTAATTCAAATTTTAGGGTGTTACAGATGATCACTCACTTAGTGGATGCCTTACACAAAGCAAAAGAGAGAGAGGGAGGTGACCAAAGGTGGTCGGACAACCCCCTAAAGTGGGGATTCCACTCATGCTTTTTCTAGTGCTTGGTGAAAGGTGAAAGATGATTTGTGATGTGATCAAAAGTTGAGCTAAAGTGGTCAAGATTCTCCTCTTTAAACAAAGAGTAGTGGGGGACAAAGGCATGCTTTGATCAAAGGTGATTGATGTGTTTTCTTTTTCAAAGCATGACAAAGTGAAAGTTGGTTCCCCACTTTGGTCATAGAGTAGTGGGAGACAAGGATGTGTCATGCTTTAACAAAAAGTGATTGATGTGTTTTTAAAGCATGACAAGACAAAAGAGATGTCTCCCAAAGCAAGAATCTGATTTTTTAAAGTCCCTGTCGACGAAATACGTGTCACAGTCTACCTAGGGGGTACCCTACGGTAGTAGATTGTAAGCAGAGGTGTGGCGATGGCGATCAAGCGTAACACAGAGAGCGTAGACACGACGATTTATACAGGTTCAGGCCAGCAAATCGCCGTAATACCCTACGTCCTGTGTTTTGGTGGCTGGATTGATCTTGCGTATTAGGTTACAAGATCTGTCAATGATCTGAGAGAGGTTGTGAGAGAGTTTTCGAGGGGGGGTCCCTGCTCTCCTTATATAGCCGGGGAGCAGGGTTACAATTTCCATATCCTAACAGATTACGATCGGTTCCCTATGGCAAGGGATCCGAGTCTATCTACTAGGATCTTCCTTGGCGAGCAAGACTTCTTCGGAGTCCTTGGCGAGCACGGCGGGCTGGTCGCGTGCCGCAAGGCCTCGCGGGCTGGGCCGTCTCCTGGTCGGCAGGCCCATAAGGTCCCTGGGGATATGCCGAGGTAATATCCCCAACAAGTCCCCGAGCACGTTGCATTCTTCTAGTGAGCCCGTAGCTTCGTCCTCGGAGGTGTTCAGCTGGTCGCCATCACGCGGAGTGGTCGTCGTAGAGTCCCGACCAGTTTGGCTGGTCGAGGTGCTGCTCGGAGGAGTCTCCCGACCTGGTCAAACTGGTCAAGAACGTCGTAGCTTGATGCGCGAGCTAGTCGCCTTGCCGGATGCTACGGCTGCTTGTTGGAAGAATGTGACGTGCTAAAGAAGAAAAAACTTTTGAAAAGTCCTTCCCTGGTGAAGTGTACCCACTTAGGCTCTGCAAAAACAACACATAAAAAACAACAGAGCTTTGCCACAAAGAAAATTAGTACATTCACCGCAAGGTGAAGTGTACCCACTTAGTCCCCGAGCATGGTAGCAGGTGAAGTATGCACATGGTGCCATGCTTTATAAAATGGTGCTAAGGTATGTAAATGAACATTGAAGCATAAGTTTTGTAAGAAATGACTGCAAATACCCATAGTTCCCGAGCCTGATGTAAGAAACTGGGAGCTTCTTCTATCAGGATCATGTATGTAGAGAATAAAGAATTGAAATACTAGTTTGGTAAGAAACGACTGCGAATACCCGTAGTCCCCGAGCCTGATGGAAGGAGCTTGAAGAGGTTCTTGCGTTGGGGTCATTTGGTTTTTATTCGCAGTCCCCAGGCGTCAGTCCTCGAGTATTGTCCTTCGATGCCTTAGCCACAGTCCCCGAGGCTGGCTCAGTGTGTAGTTGGACGAAGCCCCCGAGCCTGGTTAGGAATGCGATCAGCACTCGGGTCGTAGTCGTCGTTGACGGAGTCCCCAAGCGTGTCTGTGCCGCCCACTCTATGAATCTTGTCGGTCAGATTACTGTTGTCATCTATTGTGGTTGCGCAAAAATAACAAAGATGCGCGCCCAGTCTCCGGGACTGTAGCGTTGTTGAAATTGCAAAGAAAAATTATTAGCCGTAAATCAAGAAATTGACTGTAAGTAGATATGTAAGGGAGAGGGAGTAAATGGGCCGTGTTTTATCTGCGTGATTATCGGCCCATTTTGAGGCGCAAAAGGTAGGCGGCGTGGCGGTTCCGTATTTGATCGTTACGGTTTCCCAGAAACCCTTGAAGTCGAAGCGCCGCGCCGCTTGGTATAAAAGGCTATCCCGATGGTTGACGGAATGGGAAGGGTCTCGTTTTTTGCCTTGGTGCGATTAGGATTTGAATAGCCGGCGATTCGGTGCCATATATTCTTGGTGATCCGAGAGGATTCCAATCCGTTTTGCTAATCATCCCCACGCGTGCCGCCAGCAAGGTTTAGGCGAAGAGTAGGAGAGTTCGTCGGTGCTAGGGTTTGGTCGGTGAAGATGGAGGGTGACAGCGCGCGCCTTGCGGTGGGTTTCGCCGCCTTGCTGGCTTTGCCGGAGGACTTGGTCTTTCAGATTCTTCTTCATGTGATCGACGGCGGCGACAATGTGCGTGAGTATGCGAGGATTCTCCCAACCTGCCGTCTCTTCCTCCAATTTTGCGACGATGCTTCGATGATTCGGCTCGTGTCTCTTCAGCGTCTTCAGGACTTTTGCCGGCCTTACTATCCTTTCCTGGAGACTGCCTTCGAGCAACGCTTCCTCAATGTCGACCACCGGGAGGCCTTGTTCTTTCGCGGTTTGGAGCGGTTGATGTTGCAGGGGCGGGATCCTGTTGAGCAGGAGCTTATTGGTAGGGCGGTGGCTGCTGGAGATGATGTTGCGATGTACTTCAGGGCCATGATGCTGTATTACGTTGATTCGGCGAATCCGGAGATGCTTGCTATCCTTCATTGCCTCGGCAGAGGTGTTCTTCTGGATGGTCGGTTTTGTGATCGAAGCTTGCGTCGTCTTCGGGAGCGTTCTCGTGATGATATGCACAGGATCCGACGGCGGCGGTGGATTCGTGCCCCGGAGGATGTGCCCAATTTGGTCATCGTCATCCTCATCTGTGTGTCTGGAACGAGTGCCGTCGCTTTGGTACCAATACGCCTGGGATCATTATGTACTGTAGTATGCAATGTCAGCTTCGGCATGAGTTTGATCTCTGGACTAGGAACATTAGTGAGGTTGTCGCTTATCGCAGCAGTAGGATGAGGTTGTAATCATTGGAATGACTTGTCTTTAGGTGTGGTCTCTTCTGCCTCGGAGTCTCAACTTTATCTTTGTGTTCTATTTTGCTGCGGGACAACAATAATTTGTATCTCGGATACAAGTATTCGGACGTATAAGTGAAAAACTACAAAGCTGTAATATATCCGGGGTGGTGAGCTTTTGTTTCACTTGTATGTCCTGTCGTGCTTGCTAAGTCGTGAGCCATAGCGATGAAACGTTCGGCCTTGGGTCTCAAATGGTCCAGATCGTAGGGCTAGCGCCACTTCATGCGTAGGATACATAAGGACTCCCAAGGAGGCACACTGCTGGCAATCCACGGCGCAGAGGGCGAACAACTCATGCACGCTTAGGATGATACCAGAGACAAGGCCTTTTTCCGAGAGGCTCGATCGTGGCGTGACTAGGGCCTGTCGAGACCGTTCCTGCAGACGCTGGGCGCAAAGCCATGCTGCTTGTAGAGTCGTCGACCGTTCCATGGTCGTATACAGATTCTGGGCGCATAACCTCATGGCACCCGACCCAAACGATACCGCCCGGTTGTTGGGGAAATATCATTTAGGAGGTTTGTCAACGTGGTTGTAACGATTAGGGTAGCTACTTCTATTCGCTATGACTCATTGATAGACCAGCTTCGGGAGCTTTCTGGTTATGGCCAGGCTGTTTGGAGAAACGCCTTGTTGCGTTTTGGTGAGGTCGTCGAACACTATGGGAGTGTTTTGGAGAGGTCGTTGATCGTTAGTAGCCGCACTGTCGTGGTCGCCGAATGTTATTGATGTTTTTATGATGATGGTGATACGACGTGGGTGTTTTTTGGAGCAGTTGCTCTATGCCGTGGGCGTGTCGCGAAGATCGTCATACGTCGTGAGCGTTTTGCGGAGATCGTCGTACGCCGTGAGCGTTTTGTTCACATAGTAGGTTCGGTTAGATGAGACAAGGGAAACAAAGCACCTTTATTCATTGTTCGAGGAAGAAATAGTACAAACTTTGTTGAACTATGCTTATATTAGGACATCTTCTTGCATTACTCGGAGCTGGCGGCCACTATATTTGTTCGCTGGCGGGGTTGGAAGTGGTCGCTGCATGTTCTGCTTCCTTCTATTTTTTCACGGCCGGGCTGTCACCGTCTTCGGAGTTGTACGTGTCCGGAACACAGGGCTTCTCGACGGCATTTATCGTCTGCTGTTCGCATTCGTATGCGATCTTGAGGTTGGTACGGAGGCTGAGGATGCCTTGCTACGTCGGGATCTTGAGCACCATGTAGGTGTAGTGCGGAACCGCCATAAGCTTGGCGAGTGCTGGTCGGCCCAGTATCGCGTGGTAGGCCGTTTCGAAGTCGGCGACGATGAAGGTGATGTGTTCCACCCTGAAGTGGTCTTGATATCCGAACTGTACAGGGAGGGTGATCCGGCCTACCGGTGTTGACGCCTTATTTGGGATGATGCCCCAGAAGGAGAAGTTCGCGGGCATGAGGTCCTTCTTGGAGTATTTGAGTTGGCGGAAGGCATCGGCGAATATAATATTGAGGGCACTGCCGTCATTGACCAATACCTTCCTGAAGCGGAACGTGGCAATGGTTGGATCAACGATGAGTGGGAAACGGCCAGGGTATCTGTAATCTATCCACTCGTCTTCTCTGAAGAAGCTGATCGGTTGTTCTGACCAGTCTAAGTGGCGGGTGTTGTTCGAACCTTCACCTGTTGCTACTATCGAGTAGACATCCTTGTGTACCTGACGGCGTCTCCTTTCTCCTTCAACAACCACGATGCCTCCGAAGATGGAGTACGTCATTGATGGTGGGCGAAACTCTGGTGCTGGTGGTTCTTGGTCTCTTCCCTTGTCAGGGTCGTCCTTTCTTGCTCTCTTGTTGCTTCTTCCCTTTACCGCCGACTCAAGGAGATCGTAGTCACGCATGGAGTGCTTGGAGTTCTTGTGTATGGGGTAGGGGCCGTCGAGGATCTTCTCGTAGCTGGCATCGTAGTTCTTCTTTGGTCTGGCGTTCGTGTTGGTGACGTAGCGTTTGTCTCGCCTAGGATCGTACCTCTGTGGGTAACGCTCGGAGTTGCCCGATCGGTAGTCCCGGTAGTCACTGGCCCTTCCATATCTACGGTAGTCTGATCGGCGGTCCCTGTCCCTTTCGCGCTCCGGGGAGCGGGAGTAGCGTCGCCTGTTCTCCCTGCTTCGCGCTGCGTCATCTTGGTTGGCGTAAGGATTCGCAATCGTCATGAGTTCTTCTATGGTTGTCACGTTCTTTCGTGACAACTTGTTTCTGAGCTCGTCGGCCCGCAGACCGTTGGAGAAGATGGCAATGGCCTCCGGATCAGAGATCTCTGTGATTCTTAAGTGTTTATCGGAGAAACACCTAATGTACTCGCGGAGACTCTCGTTGCTCCTCTGGCGGACGTTTTCCAAGTCGTAACATATCCCCGGCTGGACACACGTGGCTTTGTACGTCTTGATGAAGATTTCTGTTCCTAGCTATCGATTGTGCCTTCGGGGATCTTCTAGAGCCAGCTGTTGGTTGAGGTCGACAACATCACTAGTAGGTAGTTGGCCATGACGTCTTGGTTTCCTCCCGAAGCATATACGACGATCTCGTATGTGGATGCCCATTGCTCTGGGTTTACCTTGCCATCGTACTTGTCCACGGACGTTACTCTGAAATTTAGGGGCCACCGGACAGCACGCAGGCAAGGGGAAAGAGGGCGCAAGCTCCCAACAGGTGGTGGTGTTAGGTCACATCGATGATTATCATCATACCGCGGAGATCTTCGTCGGTATTCCCTCGGAGGGCTTCGTCGCGCCGTCTCCGGTGTTCGTTCACGCCGTGGGTTGCCGCATTCCCCGCCGTCTCGTGGGGGTGATCTTCGCCTGTACTCCCGCGGAGGACTTCGGCGTGCCTGCTCTGGTGTTCGTTCGTGCCGAGGGTTGTCGCGAGCTTCAACGTCGCACGGTGGAGATCTTCGCCTGTGCTCCCGCGGGGGGCTTCTGGAGTGGTTTCTGCTGTGAGACTGGTTGGAGAATTCTATCGGGCGAGCCACTTTGTTTACGTGGACCACTACTGGCATGAGATAGGCTCCTATCTTCTCGACCTCTGGCGTGGTTGGGAGTTTGGACAACTTGCAGGTTGCTGCGGCCAGGTTGGCGCTTGGGGTTGGGTATACCGGAACGTTGCCTATCTGGTCAAACTCGTGCTGGAGATTGCGTCCTGGCATGCGACCTCCGTTTCTCTGGTCCCGCTCGCGCTGTTCACGTGCAAGTCATTCGCGTTCGCGGCGCTCCTCATCTCGCTTCTCTTGCTCGATGCGCTCCCGTTCGCGCCGTTGTGCGTGCTCAATGGTGACCGGGTAGTCGGCGTCGTGCCGCCTGGACGAGGTCGATGCAGTCGATGATGCTAGCGTTGGAGCGATCGACGACGTCGATCATGTCGTCGATGCTGATGTCCTTACGCGGGTGGTACTTTGGCATGGCGAGACGACATGGAGATGGCGGCACGTTTGTCCCGCATGGCGCGGATCCAACAGTCCTGGACATAGATCCGATCTGGAGCACGGTGCCGGGCGCCGGAAGGACCATCGAATCCGGAAAGGTAACCGCTTGATGAGCCATGGAGTCGATGCACACACCCCCTACCTGGCGTGCCAACTGTCGACGAAATATGCGTCGTAGTCTACCTAGGGGGTACCCTATGCTAGTAGATTGTAGGCGGACGTGTGGTGACGGCGATCAAGCGTAACACAGAGAGCGTAGACACGGCGATTTATACAGGTTCAGGCCGGCAAATCGCCGTAATACCCTACGTCCTATGTTTTGGTGGCTGGATTGATCTTGCGTATTAGGTTACAAGATTTGTCAATGATCTGAGAGAGGTTGTGAGAGAGTTTTCGAGGGGGGGTCCCTGCTCGCCTTATATAGCCGGGGAGCAGGGTTACAATTTCCATATCCTAACAGATTACGATCGGTTCCCTATGGCAAGGGATCCGAGTCTATCTAGTAGGATCTTCCTTGGCGAGCACGGCGGGCTGGTCGCGTGCCGCAAGGCCTCGCGGGCTAGGCCGTCTCCTGGCCGGCATAGCTGCTGCTAATTGAGTTAATTGAATTTCTAACATTTTATTAAAGCTCAATTGATTTTTCATGGTAGTTGTGAAGCTATCCATTTTCTCACCAAAGCTTTCAAGAACTTTATCAGTGGCAATCATCTTTTTATTTATACCATCATTAATCTTTGATTGACCAAGAACAAGATCTTTTAATGAGGGTTGGTTATTGTAAGAATTGTAATTATTGTAATTACTATTACCTCCATTACCTTGGTAGAAGGGGCACGAGTTACATCCTCCTTGTTGTTGGGGTCGATACCCGTTGTTGTTGTTGTTGTTGCTGATGAAGTTCACGTCCTCCTTCGGAGTCTCGGGGCAATTGTTGCCTGAGTGATCATTTCCTCTGCACACCTCGCCCCTCTTCAATAGCTTGTGCGGCGGCGATGGGGTAGATGGCCTCTCGTTCCTTCTTGGAACTTTCTTCTATCTTCTTCACCAAGAGGTCCATCTTCCAGGTGGTGGCTTCTTCTTTGTGAGCGTAGAACCACTGCTTCGCCTTCTCCAACAATGAGAATGGGAAAAGACGAAGACAAATGGTGACAAACGCCACTCCTTTGATCATGCCGCACACCTCCGTGAAGTGTTTGAGATGGGAAGTAACATCCTTATGGGACTTCCCACCTGTTGACACCGTTTTTCAGCACGTGTCAAATGAGCTAAGGTTTGACTGGTCAGCGACCGTTCTCCATCGGCATCGGGGAATAATAAGCTAGTATTGCCGATAGGAATATGCTGCGGGAAGACTGTGTGCTGCCGATGGGGGCTGGATGGTTCTTGCCGACAAAGGTTAATTGGTGAAGTCGAATAACTTAAGTTATGAAGTTGCTTATGCCGATTGCTGACAGATTACCGATTGTCGATGAAGAGTGGTTGCCGATTGTCGATAGGGACTGATTGGTGAAGACAGTTACCAGTGCAAGGTTGCCGATCGGGAAGTATTGCCGATGCCGATGGGCATGGGGTACCGATGAGTACAGGGTGACTTAGTGCCTGATATCAGCAGAAGGCTGCCGGTGGTCAAAGGAGGAAGTCGCGGATTGAAGGGGTCTGCCGATGGAAAGTTTCCATCGAGGAAAGGTATAAAGAAACTGGTGATTTTGTACCAGTATTATTATAGTAGTTTGAGTCCGACTTTTGCATGAGTCGTTTATTTTCCTTTAAAATAGGTGTGTTTGTTTAGGAAAATAAATATTGTTATTTTAGATCTGGTTCCTGCGTGAGTCAGTTTCCTTAAAGTTAGGAGTTTGTTTTAGGAAGGATACGAGTCGTGTCTTTGTACAACTCTCCATGCGGGAGTATAAATATGTGCCCGAGGGCTACGTGTATGACAATCAATCCAATCAAAAACAAATCAATTTTCCTCTTATTCTACTTTTTTATCGCAATTTCCCTTTTACTGCATTAGCTGTAGTTATCAACGAGTTCTTTCAAGCTTCGACGGGCTGCATCACCCTGATCTCCGTCAAATCCTTGCAAGTTCCGCATGGGAGTACCTCTGAGCTTTGGCATCCGGGCGCATCGCTGTTGCCTCGTTCAGCTCTGCTCTAGTTATCCCGATCAAGCCTCAATCCCAGCATCCGGGCGCATCGCTGTTGTCTGGATTGGATCTTGTTCTAGTTATCGTCCTTGTCGATTAACTGGTCAAATCGACTGGCACGCCTCCGGAATACCGAGCTTTGGGTAATAGCCCGAGGTGTTCGCAGATCCTGACGCTTTTTGTGTCAACACCTCTTTTGGCACGCCCAGTGGGACACGATTATACAAACCTACACATCTATCATGGGTGATCACGCCGACGTTAACCAGAGGAACGTCATTGAAGTCTCTGAGGCCGATCTGAAAGATGATCAGAAGCAGGCCATGGAGCGGGCTATGGAGGAATACAAGCAGTTATATCTCAAATCCTCCAGCCCCAGCAGGAGCGGCGAAGCAATCCAGAAGCAAGATCCGCCGTTGCCACGGCAGGTCACGTACGACGCCAATCCTGGTAAGCTACAAGAGATGGTTAATGCTGCTGTAAGTCAAGCATTAATTAGCCACTCCAACGTGCTGTCCAATACTGTCTACAATGCTATCACGCAATCATTCAAGGAAGGACATGCGCCACAATATGTTGGTCCAGCGTACCATCAACCTGGATTGGCATCTATAAGCCCATCGGCAGCCCCAATGGCGTCTTCCACTCCTGTGGAACCGTCTGCCGATGCGACCACATCGCCGAGACCGAACCCTGGCAGCGTCACCAAGCTCAACATGGATCCAGCGGCGTCGGCAATGTCAAGACCAGCCCCTGCTAATTGGTGGGGATACGGTATGCCCCTGAGTCCATATGCTGGTTCTAATCTGGTGCAGGGAGATAGTTCAGCTTGGAGGAACTCTACGGCATCGGCAACGTAGTCACAGCCGATGGCCCCTATGATGCACAACTCTGCGCTTGCTCCAACTGTACAAGTGCCATCAGATGATCTTCAAGTAATCCCCAAAGTACCTCTGATGCCACCATCGGCAAACTCTGTGCCGATGCAACACATTATGACAGCTGGTAGTCGACCTCTGGTGGCAAATTCTCAAGCTGGGGTGCTAGTTCCCTAGGGTAATCTGGTGATTGATTGCTCCAGAATACAAGAGCCACATGCTCCAGTCAGCTATCAGCCATCGGTAAGCCATATGTCGATGATTTATAATCCTGGATGGGTCAACCAACCACCAGCTCAACAGCCTGGCGTGTCGATGTGTCATTTTGGAGGCCCAACGTACACTTAGAGCGGACCATCGGTACAGCAACCGATGAATGCAACGATTCAGCCTAATCCGCCAAGTGTGCAAAACTATCCATCGGTCAATCAACCGATGCATAGTGTTCAGATGACTGGTGCTCGCCCGTGACAACTCCGCATCATCCTCAAGTGGCGCACCAGCCGGCTCCGCCAGTCAACAACCAGCCAATGAGTTGGCAAGAGCAGGATGCATATTGGGTCGGTAAGATTGCCGAAGTCATGAAAGAACAATTCGGCATCAAACCCAAGGTCAACACGTACTCTTATCGGACTCCATATCCTCCTGCATATGACTTGATTCCTCTTCCAAATCGGTACAAAGTGCCTGATTTTACCAAGTTCTTCGGCCAAGATGACACGTCAACGATGGAGCACATCAACCGCTTCATTATCCAGTGCGGGGAAGCTGCCAGCAGGGAGGAGTTAAGGGTGAGATTGTTCTCTTCATCATTGTCTGGATCGACATTTACATGGTTTATATCACTGTCTCCAAACTCTGTAATCACATGGGCCGATCTAGAGAGGCAATTCCACAAGTACTTCTTCGCTGGCATACATGAGAAGAAGCTTACCGATTTGGTCAAAATGAGGCAACGCAACGACGAATCTGTAGAAAGCTTTGTTCAAAGGCTACATGACGTGAAGAACAAGTGCTATAGTCTGGTGCTTGATGATCGGTAGCTGGCAGATTTGGCCTTCCAAGGATTACTGCCGCACATCAAGGACAAGTATGCGTCCCAAGAATTTGAAAGTCTAAGTCACCTGGTGCAGAGGATTGCCGATCAAGATATCAAAACCTTTGAACCTAGGAAGACTTGGAACAAGAAGGTGACCTTCATCGGGAAAGAAGAAGACTCTGGACTGGATGAAGAGCTAAATGTCGATGCAGCCGAATGGGTGAAGGATAAGAAGCCTGTGTCTTGTCCGTTCGGCCAAAAAGAGACTGAAAGGTTCACCTTCGACATCACCAAGGCCGATAGGATGTTTGACTTATTGCTGCAAGAGGGGCGAATCAAGTTGGCGCCCAACCAAGTAATTCCATCGGCCGAAGAGCTCAAGAAGATTAGGTACTACAAGTGGCATAACTGTTGACACCGTTTTTCGACACGTGTCAAATGGGCTGAGGCTTGGCTGGTCAGCGGCTGTTCTCCATCGGTATCGGGAGCCTATAGTGCCAAAGGGTGCTGCGGAGAGACTAAGTGTTTTGCCGATGGAAGCTGATAAGATCGGTGAAGTCTTGCTGAAACTGGTTGCCGATGAGGAGCCCTTGCCGATTGCCAATGAGGGGTCATTACTGATTGCCGATGAGGGCTCGTTGCCGATTGCCGATGGAGGATGGTTGCCGATTGCCGATAAGGGCTCATTGCCGATTACCGATGAGGAAGATACTGCCGATTGCCGATCGGGAAAGTATTGCCGATGCCGATGGGCGTGATTTAGCACTTGGTGGCAGTAGAAGGTTACAAGTGGCCAAAAAAGGAAGGTGCGGATTAAAAGGGTCTGCCAATGGAAAGTTTCCATCGGGAAGAAGTATAAGGAAACTGGCGTTCTGTGCCAGTATTATTATAGTAGTTTGAGTCCGACTCTTGCATGGGTCGTTTATTTTCCCTTAAAATAGGTGTGTTTGTTTAGGGAATAAATATTGTTATCCGGCTCCTGCGCGAGTCAGTTTCCTTTAAAGTAGGAGTTTGTTTTAGGAAAGATATGTGTTGCGTCATTGTACAACTCTCCATGCGGGAGTATAAATATGTGCCCGAGGGCTATGGAATAAAGAATCAATCCAATTCAAACCAAATCAATTACTTTTTATCCTATTTACCTTTCCAGCAATTTATCCTTTACTGCATTAGTTGTAGTTTATCAATGAGTTCTTCAAGCTTTCGACGGGCTGCATCACCTTGATCTCCGTCAAAATCCTTGCTAGTTCCGCGTGGGAGTACCTCTAGGCTTTGGCAATCCGGGCGCATCGCTGTTTGCCTCGTCTAGCTTTTCTCTAGTTATCCATGATCAATCTGAGCCTTGACGTCCGGGCGCATCGCCGTCGTCTCGTTCAGTTTGTCATAGTTATCATCCTTGTCGATTGATTGGTCAAATCGACTGGCACGCCCTCGACATCGAGCTTTGGGTAATAGCCCGAGGTGTTCACAGATTTGACGCTTTTTGTGTCAACACCTCTTTTGGCACGCCCAGTGGGACCAGAATATATAGATCTACACATCCGGCATGACTAATCACGCCGATGTCGACCAGAGGAACGTCATTGCAGTGTCTGAGGCCGATCTAAAAGATGATCAGAAGCAGGACATGGAACGGGCTATGGAGGAATATAAGCAGTTGTATCTCAAATCCTTCAGCCTCAGCAGGAGCGGTGAAGCAATTCAGAAGCAGGATCCGCCGTTGCCACGGCAGGTCACATACGACGCCAACCCTGGTAAGCTACAAGAGATGGTTAACGCCGCTGTAAGTCAAGCTTTGATTAACCACTCCAGCGTGCTGTCCAATACTGTCTACAATGCTGTCGCACAAACATTCAAAGAAGGACATGCACCACGATATGCCAGTCCAGCGTATCATCAACCTGGATTGGCATCTGCAAGCCCATCGGCGGCCCAGATGGCGTCTTCCACCCCTGTGGAACCGTCTGCCGATGTGGCTACGTCACCAAGACCGAATGCCAGCGACACTACCAAGTTCGACGCAGATCCAGCCGTGTCGGCAACTTCAGGGCCAGCCCCCGCTAACTAGTGGGGATATGGTATGCCTCCGAATCTATATGTTGGTTCTAATCTAGTGCAGGGAGACGGTGCAGCCTGGAGGAATTCTACAGCATCAGCAACGCAGTCACAGCCGATGACTCATATGATGCATAACTCTGCGCCTGCTCCAACCATACAAGTGTCATCAGATGATCTCCAAGTAATCCCCAAGATACCTCTGATGCCACCATCGGCAAGCTCTGTGCCGATGCAACAGATTATAACTACCGGCAGTCAATCTCTGGCGGCAAACTCTCAAGCTGGAGTACCGATTCCCTAAGGGAATCTGGTGATCAATTGCTCTAGGATTCAAGAGCCGCATGCTCCGGTCAACTATCAACCATCGGCAAGTCATATGCCGATGCCTTATAATCTTGGATGGGTCAACCAGCCACCAGCTCAGCAGCCTGGCGCGCCAATGTATTATTATGGAGGCCCAACTTGCATTCAAGGCGGATCATCGGTACAACAACCGATGAATTTGACAGTTCAGCCGACTCCGCCAAGTATGCCAAATCATCCATCGGTAGGTCAACCGACGCATAGCGTGCAGATGACTGGCGCTGCGCCTGCGACAACTGCATATCTTCAGGGGGTGCATCAGCCGACTCCGCCAAGCATGCCAAACTACCCATCGGTAAGTCAGCCGATGCATAGCGTCCAGATGACTGGTGCTGCGCCCACAACTACTGCGCATCTCCAAGAGGCGCGTCAGCCGACTTCACCAGTCGACAATCAGCCAATGAGTTGGCAGGAGCAGGACACGTATTGGGTCGGCAAGATTGCCGAAGTCATGAAAGAGCAATTCGGCATCAAACCCAAGGTCAACACATACTCTCATCGGACCCCGTACCCGCCTGCATATGACTTGATTCCTCTTCCAAATCGGTACAAGGTGCCCGATTTTACCAAGTTCTCCGGCCAAGACAACACGTCGACAATGGAGCACATCAACCGCTTCATTATCCAGTGCGGGGAAGCTGCCAGCAGGGAGGAATTAAGGGTGAGACTGTTCTCTTCATCAATGTCTGGATCGGCATTCACATGGTTCATATCATTGCCTCCAAATTCTATAATTACATGGGCCGATCTGGAGAGGCAATTTCACAAGTACTTCTTTGCTGGCATACATGAAAAGAAGCTTACCGATTTGGTCAAGATGAGGCAACGCAACGATGAATCGGTAGAGAGTTTTGTGCAGAGGCTGCGGGACTTAAAGAACAAGTGCTACAGTCTGGTGCTTGATGATCGGCAACTGGCAGATTTGGCCTTCCAAGGGTTACTGCCGCACATCAAGGACAAGTACGCGTCCCAGGAGTTTGAGAGCCTAAGTCACCTGGTGCAGAGGATTGCCGATCAGGATGTCAAAGCCTTTGAGCCTAGGAAGACTTGGAGCAAGAAGGTGACCTTCATCGGGAAAGAAGAAGACTCTAGGTCGGATGAAGAGTTGAATGTCGATGCGGCCGAATGGGTGAAGGATAAGAAGCCTGTGTCTTGTCCGTTCGGCCAGAAAGAGACTGAGAGGTTCACCTTTGACATCACCAAGGCCGATAGAATGTTTGACCTATTGCTGCAAGAGGGGCGAATCAAGTTGGCGCCCAATCAAGTGATTCCATCGGCCGAAGAGCTTAAGAAGATTAGGTACTGCAAGTGGCATAATGCAACCTCATACAGTACCAATGACTGCAAGGTATTCAGGCAGCAGTTGCAGTCGGAGATCGAGTCTGGGCGTATCAAGTTTGAAAACCCTAAAGTCCAGAAACCGATGAAGATAGATCAGCACCCGTTCCCAAACAACATGGTAGAGATCAGTGAAAAAACCAAAGTGCTGACATCGAAAGCTGCCAGAAGGAACTCATCGGTAGACCCTGACTATCAAGTGCCTAAGCACGACGCAAGAAGGTTTGTCGATGACAGGAAGGGTAAGAAGGTTGCCGATGAAGGTAACAACGCCAACAGGGCTCCTGGAGTCGTGATTACTCACAAACAGCCAAGGCAATATCATCAGCAATCGCGTGAAGAACAGCATCGGCAAGAAGAAGAGGAGCATCGGGAATGGCTTCGACATAAGGACCACTGGAGGTGTCCCTTCTTCGTTCATTGCTGGGAAGAAGGCATTAAGCTGCCCACTGCCGATAACTGTCTAGAATGCAATGGGTACTACACGGCCGATCGGTCAGGTAAGCGACCTTGTTTTGATGATCAGGCACCTAGGTACGCCAGGCCGCTCAGAGAGGAACATGACCGACTGGGGGGCAAGCTCAGTGCCCATGATCGGCTTGGCAGGCGTGTTGACCAGAGGGAGCTGGAAGAGATAGCCAATGCTAGAGTACCCGATGAAGGGATATTCTCCAGAGATCCCAACATCGGAAGAAATGCCGATGAAAGCAGGGGAAAGCAGCACCAGCCCGTTTGGAAAACCAAGCTTCCTCCATGGTGCCCTAAGGGTTTGACTAAGACCCAGAAGAGGAGGATTCAGTGCCAGCGCCGCGATGACCTGTATGACAGTGCAGAACCCTCGGAAGAGAAGCAATGGAGGCCGAAGCGTAAGGACAGGGGCCCATCGGCAGATATAAACATGGTTGTCATGTTGCCGATGGAGTTAATGGCGCCCGTCAGTGATGATGAAGAGGCTGCCGATATGGCACAATTGGTGCTGGATCCGATGACGGCTACCTTTGAAAAGCCTGCCGAAGATGAGAGGCAGCACTTAAGGGCTCTGTTTGTCAAAGGCAAAGTGGATGGTCAGCCGATGACCAAGATGCTAGTGGATGGTGGCGCATCGATCAACATAATGCCCTATGTCGTGTTCAGGAAGCTTGGCAAAGGTGATCGGGATTTGGTCGAGACTGACATGAAGCTCAAGGACTTCGAAGGCAATGTGTCAACCGCCATGGGGGCCGTATGTGTTGACTTAACCATCGGCAGTAAGACTTTGCCGACAACGTTCTTTGTAATCAGCGGCAAAGGCACTTACAATTTGCTCCTCGGAAGGGACTGGATCCATGCTAATTGCTGCATTCCTTCTACTATGCATCAGAGTCTGGTACAGTGGATCGGAGATAGAATTGAAGTCGTCCGCGGTGAAGCCCCATCTACTGTTGCATCGGCAGAGTTAGACACTTATGAGCAGGCCAGGTGTATATCTGGCGAAGCCTGGGACAAAGAGTTCCTCAAAGTTGCCGATTACTGCATCAAGCCGATCCAAGCAGTCGGTCCCGAGGAGGATTCTTGATGGATCAGTTCGCCGATGACGGAAAATTGGGACAGGGCTTCACGTCCGCCGATGACTTACTCGAAATCGACATCGGCGATGGTAGTAAACCTAGGCCTACTTTTATTAGTGCTAAGTTAGACTCCCAATGTAAGCAACAGTTAATTGATTTATTAAAATAAAATAAAGATTGTTTCGCTTGGGATTATACAGAGATGCCTGGTTTAGACCGATCGATAGTTGAACATCGGTTACCCATCAAGTCTCGTTTTCAGCCACATCGGCAACCAGCACGCCGATGTAGTCCTACTATCTTACCCGATATCAAGGCTGAGATTATCAAGTTGATCGAGGCTGGATTTATTCGGCAGTGCCGATATGCCGATTGGATTTCTAATGTGGTTCCTGTGTATAAAAAGAATGGAAAACTTCGTGTTTGCATTGATTTCAGGAATCTGAACAAGGCTACGCCGATGGATGGCTACCCGATGCCCGTTGCCGATCTGCTGATCGATGCTGCTGCTAGGCACCAAGTTATTAGCTTTATGGATGGTAATGCTGGATATAATCAGATATTCATGGCTGAAGAGGACATATCCAAGACTGCTTTCCGATGTCCAGGTCATGTTGGCTTATTTGAGTGGGTAGTCATGACTTTTGGCTTGAAGAATGCCGGTGCTACTTATCAGAGGGCAATGAATTTTATCTTTCATAAGTACATCGGCACAATAGTTGAAATCTACATCGATGACGTGGTGGTTAAGTCTGGAGACTTCAAAAAGCATCTTGCCGATTTGCGGAAAATATTGGAGTGCACGAGGGAGCATGGGTTGAAGATGAATCCTAACAAGTGTGCGTTTGGCGTATTGGCAGGGCAGTTTCTAGGTTTCATGGTGCATCAGAGAGGCATTGAAATCGGCAGAAAATCCATTGATGCAATTAACAAGGTAGTTGCTCCCACAAACAAGACTGAGTTGCAGTCTCTAATCGGCAAGATTAATTTCATTAGAAGATTTATATCCAATCTGTCTGGCAAGATTAAATCTTTTAGTCCTCTGTTAAAGTTGAAGGCCGACCAAGAGTTTATATGGAGAGAGGAGCAGCAGTCAGCCTTAGAAGAGATTAAAAGATATTTGGTAAATCCTCCAGTCTTAGTTCCACCTCAACACGGGAAGCCTTTCAGGTTATATTTGTCTGCCGATGATGGTGTTATCGGGTCAGCCTTAATTCAAGAGTTTGAAGGGAAGGAGCGTGTAATATATTACCTGAGCAGAAGATTGGTGGATGCAGAAACCAGATATTCGGCCATAGAAAGATTGTGCTTATGTTTATACTTCTCTTGCATTAAATTAAGGCACTATTTGTTGTCGGCCGAATGCACTGTTGTCTGCAAAGATGATGTGGTTAAGTACATGCTGTCAATGCCGATATTGAGTGGACGAATCGGTAAGTGGATTTTGGCCCTCTCAGAGTTTGACCTAAGGTATGAAGCGGCAAAGGCTGTTAAAGGTCAGGTGATGGCCGATTTTGTCACTCAGCACTGCAATATGGTGAGCTTTGTTGAGATTGCTCCTTGGGCTCTATTCTTTGATGGGTCTATATGCAAGGATGGAGCAGGTATCGGTATTCTGTTGATTTCACCTCGAGGACAGAGGTATGAGATTTCATTGCCGATTGTTGCTACTTCGACAAACAATCAGGCTAAGTACCTGGCTTTGCTTAAAGGGTTGGGATTACTCAGGGAGGTGCGTGCCGATGCTGTTGAAATCTTCGGTGATTCCATGTTAGTGATTAATCAATTGATTGGGATATATGAATGCCGAAGTGAAGTACTAACTGCAGCCCATGAGCAGTGTTTGCGGTTGTTAAAGGAGTTCAAAGAATACCGCCTTGAGCACATTCCAAGGTTGCATAATGAAGAAGCTAATCGGCTGGCACAGAATGCCTCAGGATATCAGCCGATTCAGGAAATCACGACATCGGTAACAGATGCCGATGACTGGAGAAAGGGGATTGCCGATTACTTGAGGGATCCATCCAGAAAAGTTGAAAGGCGTCTAAGGTTCCAAGCTACTAAGTATGTGCTCCTTGATAATGAGTTGTATTATCGGACCATTGATGGAGTTTTACTCAGATGTCTTGGCAAAGAGGAATCAAAAGAATTGATGGGTGAGATCCATGAAGGTGTATGTGGAGCGCATCAATCGGCATTCAAGATGAAGTGGATGATTAGGCGGAATGGATATTATTGGCCAACAATCCTAGAAGATTGCTTCAATTATTTCAAAGGGTGCCAAAACTGTCAGAAGTTTGGTATGTGCAGAAGGCACCTGCATCGGCAATGAATCCTATAATCAAACCTTGGCCGTTCAGAGGATGGGCTATTGATCTCATCGGCCAGATTTATCCGCCGTCAAGCAAGGGACACAAGTTCATACTTGTTGCTACCGATTACTTCACCAAATGGGTTGAGGCAATCCCTTTGAAGAAGGTGACATCGGCAAACATGGTGGATTTCGTTAAGGAGTACATCGTTTACCGATTTGGTATTCCTCAGACCATTACTACCGATCAAGGGACCACGTTCACATCGGGAGAGTTTGATGACTTTGTTGCTAGCATGGGTTTCAAGGTGTTAAATTCTTCTCCTTATTACGCTCAAGCTAATGGTCAAGCCAAAGCAACTAATAATGGAGTCATTAAGCTTATAAAGCGCAAGATTGAAGAAAATCCTAGGAGGTGGCACATGGTATTAAACGAAGCCTTATGGTCATATCAGATGGCTTGTCATGGTGCAACCAAGGTCTCGCCGTATCAGTTGGTTTACGGACACGATGCTGTCCTACCTTGGGAAATTAAAACTGGTTCTAGGCGATTATCTTTTCAGGATCAGTTGACGACCGATGATTATATTACTCTGATGAAGGATGAGTTAGAAGATTTGGCAGGACATCGGTTAAGGGCATTAATCAGTATTGAAGAGAACAAGAAGAGGGTTGCCCGATGGTATGACAAGAAAGTAAAAGTAAAGGAATTTGCCGATGGCGATTTGGTTTGGAAGTTGATTTTACCGATTGGGACTAAGAGCTCTAAGTTTGGAAAGTGGTCCCCTAATTGGGAGGGTCCTTATCGGATAAAACAGTCTGCTCCTGGTAATGCGTACATTTTGGAAACCCTCGAGGGAGTGGCATTTTCTAGGGCAATCAACGGTAAATATTTAAAGAGGTATTACCCCAGCATATGGATGGATGCATAATGCTCAGTCAAATGCCGATGAAGAGAACTTATGAAAACATCGGTAAAAACAAACTAACGTTATATTACAAGACAAGATCAGGTGTCAGGTTATATCCTTGCCGATACAACAGACATTAGAATAAAGAGTGGATGACTGTTATCGCACGCAGGTGAATTTGATCTATTTCATCTAACTCCTTAGCATCGGCATCGGCAGAACCCTCAACCGGCTTGACTTTCTTCTTCCATAGGATGGCTTGACGGGCATTATGATCTCTTTCTTGTTGTAAAGCCCCGATGGAGTCGGAAAGTTGGGTCCTTTGTTGGTTGGCAGCCGTCAGACTTCCTTCAACCTTTTGCAGCTCTGCCAGCAACTCCTCCTTCCTTGCCGACAGTCGAGAAATTTCTTGGTCAAGGTTGCCGATGGAAACTTTGGCTTGACCAATGCTTCTGTGCTTCTCATCGGCAAGGTGTTTGAATTTGAGCTTCTCATCTTCGTTTTTAGCTTGAGCCGCTCTATCGGCAATGCGACGCATGAGCCTCTGGTACTGGATTTGTTTGACGTCAATGGAAGCTGCTTGGAGGATGGTTTCTGCTGCATCGGCGGAAAGATGGCTTTGGATATCTTTGAATATGGTCCTTGCCGCCGATGAGTCTTGGACGAGTTGAGAGGTGTCTTGCAGCAGCAGGGTAAGCAATTCTTCCAATCTGGACTTGACTTCTGCCGATAGAGCCGGGGTGGAGCTTTCCTCTTCATCGTCATCAGGAACGTTGACGGCAAAAGAGAACATGATGTCCGCTTGAAGACGACCCTGGCGCTCATCTTCGTTCTGAAGATTTAAGTTGTAGGAGAAGAGGTTGTCCGGAGAATCTTGGGCCTGAAAACAAAGGTTAAAATGCGCTGATTGCAAAACTATACTATGAGCTTTAAGGTAATCTACTTACCGTCTTGAAGCGGATCTCCTGCCTGGGACTTGGTATGCTGGACGGTCCGGCTTCATCTTGAACATCGGCGGCAGATGCCGATGACTGAGCCCTTGTTGGAGGGGCAGCCGACACCGTTGGTGCTGGTATGGCTGTGGCTGGCGTTGCCTCCGATGTAGTGGCGGTATCTTGTGGCGGTTCCGTTCCGACATCGGGGATTTGGGTCGACAGTGCCGATGCCGGTGTCGCTGCTACTGCGGGGGGTGGAGTTGTTCCTTCGCCGGAGACGTGAGTCAACGGTGCCGATGCCGACGTCGCTGCTGCTATGGAAGGAGTTGTTTCTTCATTCAGCACCGCCGGTACCGATGCTGATGTCACTTCGGTCGTTGCAGCAGTTATCTCCTGGCCGGGGGCGTCATCCATCGGTTGATCGGGCACAAAGGCCGATGGAGGTTCTGCCGATGACCCGCCGGCAGGTGGTGCGACTGGGACCGGAAGCAGTCTTATTGGCGACGCATCGGCAGATGGTGGTGCAGATGGAGCCGATGGTGGAGGAGAAGCCAGCCTCAAGCGCCTCTTCTTCGTCGGCGCAGCAGCAGGGGAGCCGACCCGCTTGGATGAGGACTGGGGGGCATCGGCAAAAGGGCTAGGAGTCATTTGTATTCTTGAAGCAGATGCCGATGACCATAGTGCCTAAAAATACAAAGCGAGTTATGCAAGATAAATGTTGCCGATGAAACAGCATGTGATCGGTACAAGTAAAGATAAGTTTACTGCATAAGTTTGTGTGAAGGCAATGGCGGCAGCCGATGTAGCCTGAGCTGTTGTAGGCATCGGTGTAGGTACCTGTTGAGGCGTGAAGGCAGCCAACGTCGGAGCTTTGTTGCCGATGATCGATATAGGGCCCATCATCCGAAGATTGAAGGGTCTACCGCTGTTGCTCATTGTAGGGACTGGATCATCGGCCTGTCAAGCACATGGGTGCAAAGGAGTTAGGGATTGATACCGATGGCAAATAAAGTAATGAAAGTGCATCGGATAGCAGACTTACTGCGTCATCGGGGATGAGGTAATCGGCGTCAATCAAGTGCCAATAGTAGTGCGAAGGCTTGGCGAGTAGTTGGCATTTTCATTCTTGCCACCAAGACTTGAACTCGTTGGTGATGAAGGAGGTTGGCGACCAAGAGGACAAGTCAAGGTCCGACAGATCGGCATCGGCAGGGAGGCTCATGACTTTATTCCAATCCAGACTGCTGGAGATTGCTTGCCTGGGTCTTACTACCCTGGAGAAGCACAACTTGATCGGCAGTTGGCCAAATGCCAGTTGTCTCGCCGCTGCCGATGGATAGTAGAACTCGTACGACGGTGGGGCATTCTTCCCAGATCCAAAGATGTTTACCGGGAGAGCTCGGGGAGTGATGCTGGCCCTCATAATTGCTTGGTTCTCAGGCAAGCTCATATCGGTCAAGTTGAACAGCAGTGGGAACTGGTTCTGTTCATCAAGATACGGCCACCAAGTCCGTTCTGAGGAGGGAAGTCCGTTGTAGAACCTCTGGAAAAAGTAGCCGAAGTGCTCTACATCGGCATCGGTACCCGGCAACATTATGACGGCCTCTCCAAAGTTAAGCGGAGCTCGAGTCGCCGATTCATCATCATCATATCGGTAATCTTCTGATATGTCCCTCGGGAATTGTTGGGCAAATAGGTCAAACCCGAGGGCCTTGTGCATATGTGTATTCAACCAGAGGTTAATGAACCACCAGGGGCCTCCGAGATTGCCGATGGGCTCTCCTAGCAGTAGCTTGTTGGATACTTGATGAAGCAATCGGTAAACCGATCCGAGGAGATACCTGCCCAAAGGGAGCCTTGTGCCGTTGGCAAGTAGTTCGGCCGTAGGGAGGTGCATGGTGGTCGGGCCGATAGTCTTACCACAGAAGACAAACTTTTCCAACCACATGTTTAAGAAGATAGCATGCTCCCATTGGGTTACCGATCCGGTTTTCTGATGTTCCTGAATATAACCTGTCCAACCGCCGATGCTACGGGTGTTCACCTTGTACTCAGGTTTTCTGTTGAAGAGGCTAAGCGTATCGGCAGAAGTGATATCCAAGCCGGTCAGCATGTAGACATCGGCAAGGGTGGGAGTGGTTGGTCCATGCCTGAAGAGGAAGGCATTCATGCTATCGGACCAGAAGTATGAAGCTGCTATCATTAAGTTTTCGTTCCTCTCTGCATCGGCAATTGAGAGCCTAATGCATTGATCTAAGTTACGCTCCTGCCAGTACACCTGCTGTGACCTGGCTAATCTCAAGAACCAGTTCTTCCATCCTTTAGTGTGCTTGGGCCATGAGCGGAATGTATCCTTCCACAATCCTAAACCAAAGCTCTCAGATCTAAGCGGAATCCGGTTGGTTTCTGCGTTGATGATGGAGGTGGGGTCTGGGTTGCCCATTGGGCCTAAGCAGCTCAGGTTGGAACCAGCGAGAGGGATGATGACTTTGTTGTACAACTCCTAGGGTTCGAAGGAAAAGGGACGAATCAGAAGGAAGAATGGGGATAAAGACCAGGTTTTTGCGGAGAAAAGGACTGTGCAGAGAGGTTGGATTGGATGGGAAATGAATCTTACCTTCGGGATGTCAGCTTGGATCGCCATTTGGAGCCGGAGGGATGCTTGGTTCGTCCTTGGAGTGTGAAGAAGTACTGTTGCTCGAGCCTGTGTTCTTCAGGGCAGCCGGAGGTTGAAGACGAAGGCAGGAAGGTGAAAGTGAAAATGGGCTCGGGTAAAAAGGTAGTGTGGATCCCGGTAACTTTTATAATCCTATTCAGGGGCATTTTGGGGTTCTGTTCCACACTGTGCAGGAATGTAGAGAGGCCCGCGGTAGATACGTGCGGTGATCGAGGTGGTCTATAACTGTTCGTGCTATAATCGAGGGATTGTATTATTAAATTACAGTTCCACATGCGGGGACCGAGGAAACCGTACGCTTATCTCGGGGGTAACGGCTACAGCAACGGCTACAGTGGAGAGAATTTCGGCACGTAAAGTTATACGCTCCGAAACTGGGGGCATGTGTTGACACCATTTTTCGACACGTGTCAAATGGGCTGAGGCTTGGCTGGTCAGCGGCTGTTCTCCATCGGTATCGGGAGCCTATAGTGCCAAAGGGTGCTGCGGAGAGACTAAGTGTTTTGCCGATGGAAGCTGATAAGATCGGTGAAGTCTTGCTGAAACTGGTTGCCGATGAGGAGTCCTTGCCGATTGCCGATGAGGGGTCATTACTGATTGCCGATGAGGGCTCGTTGCCGATTGCCGATGGAGGATGGTTGCCGATTGCCGATAAGGGCTCATTGCCGATTACCGATGAGGAAGATACTGCCGATTGCCGATCGGGAAAGTATTGCCGATGCCGATGGGCGTGATTTAGCACTTGGTGGCAGTAGAAGGTTACAAGTGGCCAAAACACCCGTCAGTGATGGTGAAGAGACGGCCGATATGGCACAATTGGTGCTGGATCCGATGACGGCTATTTTCGAAAAGCCTGCCGATGATGAGAGGCAGCACCTGAGGGCTCTGTTTGTCAAGGGCAAAGTGGATGGTCAGCCGATGACCAAGATGCTGGTAGATGGCGGCGCTTCGATCAACATAATGCCATATGTCGTGTTCAGAAAGCTTGGGAAAGGCGACCAGGACTTAGTCAAGACCAACATGAAGCTTAAGGACTTCGAAGGCAACGTGTCGACGGCTATGGGGGCCGTATGTGTTGATTTGACCATCGGCAGTAAAACTTTGCCGACAACATTCTTTGTAATCAGTGGCAAAGGCACTTACAACCTGCTCCTTGGAAGGGATTGGATCCACGCCAATTGTTGTATCCCCTCTACTATGCATCAAAGTCTGGTACAGTGGATCGGAGACAGGATTGAAGTCGTCCGAAGTGAAGCCCCATCTACTGTTGCATCGGTAGAATCGGAAACTTATGAGCAAACCAGATGTATATTGGGCGAAGCCTGGAACAAAGAGTTCCTCAAAGTTGCCGATTACCGCATCAAACCGATCCAAGCAGTCGGTCCTGAGGAAGAGTTTTAATGGATCAGTTCGCCGATGACGGAAAATTGGGGCAAGGCTTCACGTCTGCCGATGACTTACTCGAGGTCAACATCGGCGATGGTAGTAAACCTAGGCCTACTTTTATTAGTGCTAAGTTAGATTCCCAATGTAAGCAGCAGTTAACCGATTTATTGAAAGAGAATAAAGATTATTTTGCTTGGGATTATACAGAGATGCCTGGTTTAGACCGATCAATAGTTGAACATCGGCTACTCATCAAGTCTGGTTTCCAGCCACATCGGCAAACTGCGCGCCGATGCAATCCTACTATTTTACCCGACATCAAGGCTGAGATTACTAAGTTAATCGAAGCTGGATTTATTCGGCAATGCCGATATGCCGATTGGATTTCTAATGTGGTTCCTGTATATAAAAAGAATGGAAAACTTCATGTTTGCATTGATTTCAGGAATCTTAACAAGGCTACGCCGATGGATGGTTACCCGATGCTCGTTGCCGATCTGCTGATTGATGCTGCTGCTAGACATCAAATTATTAGCTTCATGGATGGTAATGCTGGGTATAATCAAATATTCATGGCTGAAGAGGACATATCCAAGACTGTTTTCCGATGTCCAGGTCACGTTGGCTTATTTGAATGGGTAGTCATGACTTTTGGCTTGAAGAATGCCGGTGCTACTTATCAGAGAGCAATGTATTTTATCTTCCATAAGTATATCGGCACAATAGTTGAAATCTATATGGATGACGTGGTGGTTAAGTTTGGAGGCTTCAAGAAGCATCTTGCCGATTTGCGCAAAATATTGGAGTGCACAAGGGAGCATGGGTTGAAGATGAATCCTAACAAGTGTGCATTTGGCATATCGGCAGAGCAGTTTCTGGGTTTCATGGTGCATCAGAGAGGCATTGAAATCGGCAGAAAGTCTATTGATGCAATTAACAAAGTAGTTGCTCCTACGAACAAGACTGAGTTGTAGTCCTTGATCGGCAAGATTAATTTCATCAGAAGGTTTATATCTAATCTATCTCGTAAGATTAAATCCTTTAGCCCCCTGTTAAAATTGAAAGTCGATCAAGAGTTTACATGGAAAGAAGAGCAGCAGTCAGCCTTAGAGGAGATTAAGAAATACTTGGTAAATCCTCCAGTCTTGGTTCCACCTCAACACGGGAAGCCTTTCAGGTTGTATTTGTCTGTCGATGACGGTGTTATCAGATCAGCCTTAATTCAAGAGTTTGAAGGGAAGGAACGTGTAATATATTACCTAAGCAGAAGGTTGGTGGATGCTGAAACCAGGTATTCGGCCATAGAGAAATTGTGTTTATGTTTATATTTCTCTTGCATTAAATTGAGGCATTATTTGCTGTCGGCTGAATGCACTGTTATCTGCAAAGATGATGTGGTCAAGTATATGTTGTCAATGCCGATTTTGAGTGGACGGATCGGTAAGTGGATTTTGGCACTGTCAGAGTTTGACCTAAGGTATGAATCGGCTAAGGCTGTTAAGGGTCAGGTAATAGCCGATTTTGTTACTCAGCATTGTAATATGGTGAGCTCCGTTGAGATTGCTCCTTGGACTTTATTCTTTGATGGGTCTACATGCAAGGATGGAGCCAGTATCGGTATTCTCTTGATTTCACCCCGAGGACAGAAGTATGAAATCTCGTTGCCGATTGTTGCTACTTCAACAAACAATCAGGCTGAGTACCAAGCTTTGCTTAAGGGGTTAGAATTACTCAGGGAAGTGCGTGCCGATGCTGTTGAAGTCTTCGGTGATTCCATGTTGGTGATTAATCAATTGATCGGGACATATGAATGCCGAAGTGAAGTTTTGATTGCGGCCCATGAACGGTGTTTGCAGTTGTTAAGGGAATTCAAAGAGTATTGCCTTGAGCATATTCCTAGGCTGCATAATGAAGAAGCCAATCGGTTGGCACAGAATGCCTTAGGGTATCAACCGATTCAATAAGTCACAACATCGGTAACAGTTGCCGATGACTGGAAAAAGGAGATTGTCGATTACTTGAGAGATCCGTCTAGAAAAGTTGAAAGGCGTCTAAGGTTCCAAGCTACTAAGTATGTGCTCCTCGATGACGAGTTGTATTATCGGACGATTGACGGAGTTTTGCTTAGATGGCTCAGCAAAGAGGAATCGAAAGAGTTGATGGGTGAGATTCATGAAGGTGTATGTGGAGCGCATCAATCGGCATTCAAAATGAAGTGGATGATTAGGCAAAATGGATATTATTCACCGATAATCCTTGAAGATTGCTTCAATTATTTCAAGGGGTGCCAGGACTGTCAGAAGTTCGGTAATGTGCAAAGGGCACCTGCATCGGCAATGAATCCTATAATTAAGCCTTGGCCGTTCAGAGGATGGGCTATTGATCTCATCGGCCAAATTTATCCGCCATCAAGCAAGGGACATAAGTTCATACTTGTTGCTACCGATTATTTCACTAAGTGGGTTGAAGCAATTCCTTTGAAGAAGGTGACATCGGCAAACATGGTGGATTTTGTTAACGAGCACATTGTTTACCGATTTGGTATTCCTCAGACTATTACTACCGATCAGGGAACCATGTTCACATCGGGAGAGTTTGATGAGTTTGCTGCTAGCATGGGTTTCAAGGTGTTAAACTCTTCTCCTTATTATGCCCAGGCTAATGGTCAGGCTGAAGCTACTAACAAAGGGGTTATCAAGCTTATTAAGCGCAAGATTGAAGAGAACCCTAGAAGGTGGCATGTGATGCTAAACAAAGCCTTCTGGTCATATCGGATGGCTTATCATGGTGCAACCAAGGTTTCGCCGTATCAGTTGGTCTATGGACACGATGCTGTCCTGCCTTGGGAAATCAAAACTGGTTCTAGGCGATTGTCTTTTCAGGATCAACTAACGACCGATGATTACACTACTCTGATGAAAGATGAGTTAGAAGATTTGGCAGGTCATCGGTTGAGGGCATTGATTAGCATTGAAGAGAATAAGAAGAGGGTTGCCAGATGGTATGACAAGAAAATAAAGGCAAAGGAGTTTGCCGATGGTGATCTGGTATGGAAGTTGATTTTACCGATCGGGACTAAGAGCTCTAAATTTGGAAAATGGTCCCCTAATTGGGAGGGTCCTTATCGGGTAAGACAGTCTGCTCCTGGCAATGCTTACATTTTGGAAACTCTCGAAGGAGTTGTATTTTCTAGAGCGATCAACGGTAAATATCTAAAAAAGTATTACCCTAGTATATGGGTAGATGCGTAGTGCTCAGTTGAATGCCGATGAAAGAAAAATTATATAAGCATCGGTAAAAACGTACTGACATTATGTTACAAGTCAAAATCAAGTATTAGAGTTATATTTTCCGATACAACAAATGGATTACAACAAGGAGTGAATGGCTGATATCGCATGCAGGCGAATCTGTTCTATCTCGTCCATCTCCTTGGCGTCGGCATCGGCAGAGCCCTCGACCGGCTTGATCTTCTTCTTCCACAAGATGGCTTGTCGGGCATTCTGGTCCCTTTCTTGCCGCAGAACCCTGATGGTATCGGATAATTGGGTTTTCTACTGGTTGGCTGCAGTCAGATCCTCCTCGACCTTTTGTAACTCGGCCAACAGCTCTTCTTTCTTGGCCGATAGCCGGGTGATTTCTTGATCGAGGCCGTTGATGGAGACTTCTGCTTGGCCGATGCCCTTGTGCTTTTCATCGGCAATGTTTTTGAACTTGAGCTTTTCTTCCTCGCTCTTGGATTGGGCAGCCCTATCGGCAATGCGGCGAGAAAGCCTCTAGTACTGGATTTGTTTGATGTCGAGGAAGGTTGCCTGGAGAAGGATTTCTGCCATATCGGCAGGGAGATGGCCTTGGATGTCCTTGAAAGCGATCCTTGCTACCGATGAGTCCTGAATGAGCTAGGACGTGTCTTGTAGCAGCAAGGAGAGCAATTCTTCAAGTTTGGACTTGATCTCTGTCGATAAGGCTGGGACAGAGCTCTCCTCCTCATCGTCATCGGGGATGTCGACTGCAAAGGAGAACAGACTGTCCGCTTGGATGAGGCTTTGGCGTTCATCTTCATTCTGAGGATTCAGGCTGAAGGAGAAGAGACTATCTGGAGAGTCTTGAGCATGAAAACAGAGGTTAAAATATGCCAATCGGAAGATTGTACTGTGAGCTTTAGGGTGATTGACTTACCGTCTTGAAGCGGATCTCCTGCCTAGGACTTGGCATTCTGGATGGTCCGACTTCATCTTGGACATCGGCAACAGGTGCCGATGACTGGGCTTCTACTAGAGAAGCAGCCGACGCCGCTGGTGGTGGTGGTGTTATTACCGGCGTTGCTTCCGACGTGGTGGCTGGTTCTTGTGGCGGCAACGCCGTTCTCTCATTGGGAGCCTCAGCTGACGGTGCCGATGCCGATCTTACCTCTGCTGCTACGGCGGGTGGAGTTGTCTCTTCATTGGGAACTTCGGCCGACGGTGCCGATACCGATGCCACCTCCGCTGCTGCAGTGGGTATTGTCTCCTGATCGGGAACGTCGTCCATCGGTTGATCAGGCACAGCAGCCGATGGAGTTTCTGCCGATGATGTGCCGACAGTTGGTGGTGCGAGTTGGGCCGGCGGAGAAGGGGAAGCCAGCCTCAGGTGCCTCTTTTTCGTTGGTGCAGCAGCAGGGGAACCGACCCGCTTTGACGAAGACCGGGGGGCATCGGCAGCAGGGCTGGAAGGTGCTTGTCTGCTTGAAGCAGCTGCCGATGACCACAGTGCCTGAGAATATAAAGCAAGTCATATAAGATAAAATGTTGCCGATAAAACAGTATGTAATCGGTACGGGTAAAGATGAGTTTACTGCATGAACCCGTGTCAGGGCAACAGCAGTGGCCGATGTAGCCTGGGCTTTTGTAGCTGTCGGCGTAGGTACCTGTTGAGGCGTGAAGGCAGCTAGCAAAGGAGCTTTGTTGCCGATGATTGATATGGGACCCATTATCCGAAGATTGAAGGGTCTGCCACTGTTGCTCATTGCGGGAACCGGGTCATCGGCCTATTAAGTGCAAGAAGGTTAAGTACCGATGATGGAAGTAAAGTAATAAGGAACGCGTCGGGATAAAGGACTTACTGCGTCATCAGGGATAATGTGATCGATGTCAATCAAATGCCGATAATAATGCGATGACTTGGCAAATAGCTGGCACCTCCACTCTTGCCACCAGGACTTGTACTCATTCGTGATGGAGGTTGGTGACCAGGAAGACAAGTCAATGTCTGATATATCGGCATCGGGAGGAAGATTGATGACCTTGTTCCAATCTAGAGCACTGGAAATTGTCTGCCTGGGCCTCACTACTTTGGAGTAGCAGAGCTTGATCGGTAGTTGGTCAAATGCCAGTTGTCTCGCTGCTGCCGATGGGTAGTAGAACTCATAAGATGGAGGGGCATTCTTCCCAAATCCGAAGATATTCACTGGAATAGCTCGGGGAGTGATGCTGGCCTTCATAATTGCTCGGTTCTCAGGCAAGTTCCCATTGGTGAGGTTGAACAGCAGCGGGAACTGATTGTGTTCATCGATATATGGCCACCAGACCCGTTCCATAGAGGAAAGTCCATTATATAACTTCTGAAAGAAGGCGCCGAACTGCTCTACATCAGCATCGGTCCCTGGCAGCACTATGATAGCCTCTCCAAAATTGAGTGGAGGGCGAGTTGCCGATTCATTGTCCCCATATCGGTAATCTTCCGATATGTCCCTCGGGAATTGTTGGGCAAACAGATCAAACTGGAGGGCCTTCTGCATATGGGCATTCAACCACATATTAATAAACCACCAGGGACCCCCAAGATTGCCGATGGGTTCACCTAGCAGTAACTTCTGAGATACTTGGTGTAACGGACGATATACTGCTCCAAGAAGGTATCTGCCCAGGGGAAGTCTTGTCCCATCGACAAGTAGTTCGGCTGCAGGGAGCTGCATGGTGGTCGGTCCGACGGTTTTGCCGCAGAAAATGAACTTTTCTAGCCACATGTTTAGAAAAGTGGCATGCTCCCGTTGGTTTACCGATCCCGTCTTCTGGTATTCGTTGATGTAGCCTGTCCAGCCACCAATGTTCCGGGTGTTCACCTTATGCTCAGCCTTTCTGTTGAACAAAGTGAAGGTATCGGCTGAGGAGATGTCTAGGCCGGTCAACATGTGAACATCGGCAAGGGTCGGGGTAGCTGGTCCATGCCTAAAAAGGAAGGCATTCATGCTATCGGACCAAAAGTATGAAGCTTCCATCAACATGTTCTTGTTCTTTTCTATATCGGCAATTGAAAGCCTAATGCACTGGTCCAAGCTGCGCTCTTGCCAGTATACTTGCTGCGCCCTGGCTAGTCTGAGGTACCAGTTCTTCCACCCCTTGGTGGGTTTGGGCCATGATCGGAAAGCATCTTTCCATAATCCTAAACCAAAGCACTCGGATATGAAGGGCACCCGGTTGGTTTCTGCGTTGATTATGAAAGTGGGATCTGGATTGCCCATGGGGCCTAAGTGGCTAAAGTTGGAGCCAACAAGCGGGATCACTACCTTGTTGTACAATTCCTAGGGTTCGAAGAAAAGAAGGAGACGAATCAGAAAAGGAGCGGGGATAAATCCAGATTTATACGTGAAAAGAACCAGCAGGAGGTTGGATTAGGAAGAAAATAGGTCTCACCTTGGGGATGTCGACTTGGATTGCCATTGGAGTCGAGGGAGTGCTTGCGGTTCGTCCTTGGATTGTGGAGGACTGTTGCTTGAGTTCATGTTCTTCAGAGGCGCCGGAGGTTGAAGACGAAGGCAGGGAGTGTAAAAGTGAAAATGGACTCGGGTAAAAAGCAGTATGGATCCCGGTAACTTTTATAAGCTTGCTCAGGGGCATTTTGGGGTTCCGTTTCGCACTGTGCAGGAATGTGGAGAGACTCGCGGTAGATACATGCGGCGATCGAGGTGGTTTGCAACTGTTTGTGCTACAATCGAGGGATTTTATTATTAAATTGCAGTTCCACACACGGAGATCGAGGAAACTGTGCATCTATCTCGGAGGTAACGGCTACAGCAACGACTACAGTGGAGAGAATTTCGGCACGTAAAGTACTATACTCTTCGAAACTGGGGGCATGTGTTGACACCGTTTTTCAGCACGTGTCAAATGAGCTAAGGTTTGACTGGTCAGCGGTCGTTCTCCATCGGCATCGGGGAATAATAAGCTAGTATTGCCGATAGGAATATGCTGCGGGAAGACTGTGTGCTGCCGATGGAGGCTGGATGGTTCTTGCCGACAAAGGTTAATTGGTGAAGTCGAATAACTTAAGCTATGAATTTGCTAATGTCGATTGCTGGCAGATTACCGATTGCCGATGAAGAGTGGTTGCCGATTGCCGATATGGACTAATTGGTGAAGACAGTTACCAGTGCAAGGTTGCCGATCGGGAAGTATTGCCGATGCCGATGGGCATGGGGTACCGATGAGTACAGGGTCACTTAGTGCCTGATATCAGCAGAAGGCTGCCGGTGGTCAAAGGAGGAAGTCGCGGATTGAAGGGGTCTGCCGATGGAAAGTTTCCATCGAGGAAAGGTATAAAGAAACTGGTGATTTTGTACCAGTATTATTATAGTAGTTCGAGTCCGACTCTTGCATGAGTCGTTTATTTTCCTTTAAAATAGGTGTGTTTGTTTAGGAAAATAAATATTGTTATTTTAGATCCGGCTCCTACGTGAGTTAGTTTCCTTAAAGTTAGGAGTTTGTTTTAGGAAGGATACGAGTCGTGTCTTTGTACAACTCTCCATGTGGGAGTATAAATATGTGCCCGAGGGCTACGTGTATGACAATCAATCCAATCAAAAACAAATCAATTTTACTCTTATTCTACTTTTTTTATCGCAATTTCCCTTTTACTGCATTAGCTGTAGTTATCAATGAGTTCTTTCAAGCTTCGATGGGCTGCATCACCCTGATCTCCATCAAATCCTTGCAAGTTCCGCGTGGGAGTACCTCTGAGCTTTGGCATCCGGGCGCATCGATGTTGCCTCGTTCAGCTCTGCTCTAGTTATCCTGATCAAGCCTCAATCCCAGCATCCAGGCGCATCGTTGTTGTCTGGATTGGATCTTGTTCTAGTTATCGTCCTTGTCGATTAACTGGTCAAATCGACTGGCACACCTCCGGAATACCGAGCTTTGGGTAATAGCCCGAGGTGTTCGCAGATCCTGACGCTTTTTGTGTCAACACCACCAAATGGGTTGGCGTGCACTATGTTAATCAGGGCTGGCTTTAGCTCGAGGGTAGCACTCCCTGTATTAACGTCAGGTCCTCGCGCCATGTGAGCGACTGACAGGACCGAAAAGTCAGAAATAGCCTCCTGAGCCATAGCTTGCTTGATAAACAAAGTGGAGCCTCCTTCCTTGAGTGGATCCAAATTTGAGATGAACTTTCGAGGGGACACTAGACGATGTCTAGAGTTCCTTCGGAAGCTCCTAAAATTTTCTAATGTGGTTTCTCGAAAGTGGAACTCACTCATACAATGCCTTGCTTCACAATTTAGAGAAACAAAGGCAAGGGGTAAACCCCTATAGCTAATTGATAACTAAGTTAACGAGAATCTTTGGATTCAATCTAATTAAAATTTCTTGGCTAAGCTTTCCCCGACAACGGCGCCAGAAATGCTTGTTGGTTTTTCTTATGACTATTGGATAAATCCGCAAGTGCACAGATTATACCGTTGTAGCACTTCACCTAGGAGTATTCCAAGGTATCGTAATTTATATTTTCCCAAGGGAAAGCTGGGCTAGAAATGATAATTAGAGAGAGATCCTAGAGAGCACCTCAACTTAGTACCAAATAGTATAGAGGGGTAAACGATATATGTGATAGGAAGGGGTTGATGAATGAAGAAGCTACGGTAAAAGATACTTAGAACGGACTAGATAGATTAGCTAGGTGGGAGGACAATGAGAGAGTAAAGGGAATCCTATGTACTTCACTCTACTTCAATATACTTAGCTAATTAACTAGACTAAACACTATAGTTTGCCTCCTCAATACAAGTATGCTAGACGAGGGGATAGATCAGTAGGAGGACAAAACTCCTACCGGACCGCGCCCTCTTCTTACGGGGGCCTTACCTTTTAAGAACTTGCCTATAAACACGTGGTGGAATACAACGACTAGACAAGGCTGTCACCTCTTGATAGCTACCACAAACAATCCGTGCAGCAAGCGGTAACCAAGGGTAAGATAATGTATAAGCACCAGGCTTACACACAACTTACTACTTTGACTACGATCTATAATCAAAGCACCCTATGACAGGCAATGATCGCATACAGGAAAGGTCACAAGGATCACAGACTATGAATGTAAAGGCTATTAAAGAGCAAAAGCATATAACAAGACTATATCTAGTATAGAAATGCTCAAAGTAAATACTAAGTAAAGTAGAGAGAAAGATAATATATTGAATAAGATAAAGTCTTACAAAGAAGGAAAGATACAAGAGCTATACCAGACTTCCCAGAAGACAACTCCAGAAATCCCGAGCACAGCTCGACTCAACTCTAACTCCCACTCTAGACTAACTCCTAGAACAATCTAAGGAATAGAGCTTGTAGGCTTCGTCGCCATGTGTAGAGAGAGGGGTATGGCCCTCTATTTATAGTGGGGGGTGGAGTAGGGGCTACTCCAGCGCCACGTCAGCGATCTAGGGCCTTCCATCCTCCACCCTTGGATCAAACTGCCTTAGAACCGACCAAGGGGTGGATGGTGTGGATTTCCACCATGTGCCAAGGTGTATGGCGGTTGGAGGGACCCAATCGACCCTTAGAGGTGGTCGGTCGACCATCCCTATGGCCGGTGGGCCCTCCTCTGGCCTCCTGGTGGTGGTCCCACTAGTCAGGGACAAAGTGGACCCTGGTGGGCCCAGGTGCGGGGTCGGCCGACCCCCCCTTGGGGTGTCTGGCCCACCTCGGTCTCCCAGCTGCTAGTCCCACCTGTCATGGATGTTGGTTGTTGATTCTGAGATGGTTGTGACATTTATCTCCTTGGTGTTGGCCCATGGATCCATGTGTTATGCATGTGAGTCGTTGAGAGAAAGCACAGAGTGATCCAAGGGTTGGAAATCACCCTGGGATGCTTCTCTTGGATCATGGCCGAAAGGGGAGGGCTAGTGGGCCCATAGGGTGGTCGGCCGACCCCCTATGTGGGCCCAACTAGCTCTCCTTTGCTCCATTTCTTCATTCCGACATTCAAACACTCATGGACATGTGGAACTAGTTATTTGATAAATTATGCTCATGATGTGTTTGTTTATCCTTGATCCTGAGGTTGGTGGCCACATTTTAGCTATGTAAAAGTTGCCCATAATTTGTGCCAACACGGACCTGATACCTCACTTGGTCTGGCAGACGTGATCGAGGTGGAGATCTGTCATTTCGCCTCGGATCTTTAGGCCTAGGTGGCACCGAGCCACGAGAGCGAGTGACCCGTCTGGCCATAAGCTTCTGAACTGAATAATGCCCTGTGGCATCTACCTGCTCGATCTCCTCTGTCTCTATAGCCTCTGGGGGACCAGTCTCTGACTCTGGAGCTACCTCTGTCTTCGTCTGAGCGGGGGACTCACGACGCGCTCCATGTTGAGAAGAGGAGTCTATCCTAAAGCTGGCGTGACGTCCACGCTGCTCTGCAAGCTCTGCTTCCTCTGCCGCTGCTAAGGCTGCCACTGAAGCTGGACCCATCAGTGGCCTCTTTCGCTTCTTGGACACAAGCTTCTCCTTGTCCTTTCCCCAACCAGTGGGTGGACGCGGTGGAGGTGGAGGGTCACCACCACTACCGGGGACAGGGCCTGCGTTCTTTGTGCGTGCCATTGACGGGCACGAGAAGAACTAGAACTCAACTGCCGCTACAAAGACCAACTACCACTGGCAAAGAATCCCCAATAGAATCCCACTGACAGCTAATCAAACCTCTATCTCAAACACTAACAATCCCCAACATCTATGAGAATGGCTATCCAAGCCCTGGACTGTCCTCTCGAGGCTTTGCCACGTTCCGTACTCGCGGGCTTTGCCCCGAGTTAACTACCACTGCCACTGTCAACCTCTGACCATGCTGCATGATAGATAGATAGGGTATATAACAATATAAGCATATATCTAGGGTTAAGAATTTCTAATTGGAAAGAAAGAATTAGATAAGGTGATAGATCGAATCTGACAAAGTACCTCAATACAGTGACAAAAAAGAAGTAGGTAAGGTCCTCGATCAATCCCAAACACAATCCGCAAACCTAAACAAGAGAATTGCAATGAAATTGGGTTTAGGTGCCAGAGGAGAGAGGGTGTTTCCAAAACCTAGGGATTTGAATATAGGGTTCGGGTTAAACGAAAGAAAGAGTGGCTTCACCTTCACTGAGGAAGGAGATCGAGGTAGAGGGAGCCCCTACAGAGGAGGAACTCCGGTGAGGAGAGCTTCCACGGACAAGGTGCAATACCACGGGGCGGCACACAGGAAGCCTCTATGCGGCAAAAACGCGCACAGAGAGGAGATGAGTGGAGGTGCGGTGGCGGCGCAGGAGCTTTGTCTCGCCGGCGAGGGACAGCGACAGTGCGGGCGAGTGGTTGACAGCGCAAGGGGCGGCAGCGGTTTAGACAAATGGCGGCGTATGGATTTGACGAGTGGAAACTGACCGAGGGGAGATGGTTTTCGAAAAATTATATGCCCTGTAAAGTGGCGACGCACGCTTCGTCGTGGTCCGACGGACGCTGGACCCTAGCGTTCATTGCCCTTATAGTAAGGGTCCAGAGGGGCCAAAACGCATCAGACGCGTCTGATGCCCCCACGACAGACGCTGGGGAGCGTCCATCGCCCCTTAGCGAGTGAATTTTCTTTACGGACGATCGTGACGGACATTGAGGCATAGAGGACCGAGCGTCCGTCGACAGCGTCCGACGCTTTTTTCAAAAGATTTTTCAAATCCGATTTTTGCAACGCTCTCCCAACCAAGTCCTAATCCCAATAAGACCCAAATATCACATGATTGGACTTGATTTGGGAACCATATCTCAAACTCTCATTTGCAATTAATTTGCCATAGGCTTAAATTTAGTTTTTAGCTTTAAAATAGTCGAATGGAATTGCATGGAGACATCATAGGGCCACAAGACGGGTATAGTCATGACTTGAGCTTGGAATGCTCCCCTAAGTGGCAAACCTAGTGGATGATCAAACTTAACCAAAGAGAAACGACAAGCAACAAATGCAAATGCAATGCATTAATAGGAAATTGAATCTAGGTTGCTTGCAAGTTTAAACCGCGGTTAGACTTCTTCACACGTTTTAAGGACGGTTATTCTAACCACGTTAGCCAAGCCTATGAGCATTACTAAATTAAACATGTTATATTACACATGATGCAAGGTTGGTTCACACAAGAACAATTTTTAGTGAAGTTAGAGTGATCAAGCACATTTAACTTGTTTCTCAACCTGCAAAAGGTTGTCTCATCGAGTGGTTTTGTGAAGATATCCGCCAATTGATCTTCGCTCTTAACACCCACTAGTGATATGTCTTTCCTAGCCAAATGATCTTTAAGAAAGTGATGGCGAATATCTATGTGCTTGGTGCGAGAGTGTTGAACCGGGTTGTTTGCAACTTTTACGGCGCTTTCATTATCACACAATAGTGGAACATCTTTTAAGGTGTAACGCTGTAATCTAGGAGAGTTTGTGTCATGTATAGAATATGTGCACAACTTGCTCCCATGGCTATGTATTCCACCTCGGCGGTAGACAAAGTCACACTATTTTGCTTCTTAGAGGACCAAGAAACAAGTGATCTTCCTAGCAAATGGCACCCTCCGGAGGTACTCTTCCTATCAACCTTACACCCGACATAATCCGAATCAGAATAGCCAACTAGTTGGAAGGGAGCTCCTTTGGGATACCAAAGGCCAATGCTAGGGGTGTGTCTTATGTACCTAAGGATTCTTTTTACGACACTTAAGTGTGATTCCTTAGGATTGGCTTGAAACCTTGCACACATACACACACTAAACATGATATCCGGCCTAGATGTGGTGAGGTAAAGTAAACTACCAATCATAGAGCGATAGAGAGTTTGGTCAATCGGTTTACCTCCCTCATCAAGATCGAGATTTCCATTAGTAGACATGGGGGTCTTTATTGGCTTGCTATCCTCCATCTTAAATTTCTTGAGCACATCTTGAGTGTACTTTTCTTGAGATATGAAGGTGCCCTCCCTCAATTGCTTCACTTGGAAGCCAAGGAAGAAGGTAAGCTCGCCAATCATCGACATCTCGAACTCCTTAGACATCAAGTCACCAAACTCCTTGCAATGATCTTGGTTTGTTGACCCAAATATAATGCCATTGACATATACTTGGCAAACAAATATCTCTCCATTAAGCTTCTTGGTGAAGAGTGTGGTATCCACTATCCCGATCTTGAAGCCCTTCTTGAGTAGGAAATCCCTTAGCCTCTCATACCAAGCACGTGGTGCTTGCTTCAATCCATAGATCACCTTGGACAACCTATACACATGATTAGGACAATTTGGGTCTTCAAACCCGGGAGGTTGTGAGACAAAGACAAGTTGATTAATGAAACCATTTAAGAAGGCACTCTTCACATCCAATTGAAAGAGTTTCATTTTGTGATGTGAAGCATATGCCAAAAGGATATGTATGGCTTCTAATCTTGCAACCAGGGCAAAGGTCTCTCCAAAATCTAAGCCTTCAACTTGAGATAACCCCTTTGCCAACAATCTTGCCTTGTTCCTCTCAACCAGGCCTTGATCATCTTGCTTGTTCCTAAACACCCACTAGGTGCCAATGATTCTTGCTCCTTTGGGCCTCTCTACAAGTGTCCACACTTCGTTCTGGGTGAAGTTGTTGAGTTCTTCATGCATGACATTCACCCCATCCGGATCCGCAAGTGCATCTTCCACACTAGTAGGCTCAACAAAGGAAACAAAAGAGTGATGCTCAACATAAGAAGCAAGTCTAGATAAGGTTGTTACCCCTCTTGATGGACTCCCTATGATGAGGTCTTGTGGATGATCTTGAAGCATAGGTGTAGATCTTCTATCAATCATTTGGGGAGGAGGTTTAGGTGCATCAACATCACTAGCTTGAACCTCGGCTTGATCATGAGGGATGAGGGTGTCTTCTTGTGCTTCCCTCACTTGTTATTCATCAACTTGAGGTGTGTGAGGTGGAGAAGGTTCTTGATTTGCATCATCTTCTACATCTTCCACCTCTAGTGGGTTGATGGGACCAACGGGCATATTCTTCATAGCCTCCCTCAAGGGTTCATCACCTACATAATCAAGATTTTCAAGCACTCCTTGGGAGCCATTAGTTTCATAAAACTCCAAGTCATATGTTTCTTCAACTAAGCCGGTGGCTTTGTTAAATACACGGTATGCCTTGATTTAAGTGAATAGCTAACTAAGAAACCAATGTGACAACGCCTTTGGAACTTTCCCAAGTGTTGACGCTTCTTGTAGATATACACTTTGCATCCAAACACTCGAAAGAAGGATATATCTGATTTCTTTCCATTCACAAGCTCATAGGGGGTATTCTTGAGAAGCCTTTGGACAAATAGCCAGTTGGCCGCATAGCATGCGGTGTTGATTGCTTCGGCCCAAAACTTCTTGGGGGTGTTGTACTCATCAAGCATTGATCTATCAAGGGTGATTAAGATCCGGTTCTTTCTCTCTACAACACCATTTTGTTGTGGGGTATAGGTGGCGGACACCTCATGCTTGATTCCCACTTCATCACAATAATCCTCAATCTTGGTGTTCACAAACTCGGTGCCATTGTCACTTCTAATCTTTTTTATCTTCACATCAAATTCATTTTGGGCTCTTGTAGCAAACTTCCTGAATATGGCTTGTGTATCTCCCTTGTCTTGAAGAAAGAACACCCAAGTGTACCTAGAGTAGTCATCAACTACCACCAAGCAAAAGAGATTGCCTCCAAGGCTAGCATAGGTGGTAGGTCCAAATAGATCCATGTGGAGTAGCTCTAGGACTCTTGAGGTTGACATGAAAGCTTTGGTTGGATGGGTGTTTGGAACTTGTTTGCCCGCTTGACATGCACTACAAAGCTTGTCCTTCTCAAATACCACATCCTTGATTCCTCTAACCATCTCCTTTTTGACAAGTTTCTTCAAGGTTGACATGCCTACATGAGCCAATCTTCTATGCCATAGCCAACCCAAAGAATTCTTGGAGAACAAGCATGTTTGCAACTTAGCCTCATTGGAAGTGAAGTCCACTAGATAGAGGTTGTTGTGCTGGAATGCATTGAAGATCAATGACTTGTCATCTTCCTTGGTCACAACCACCTCACTTGCAGTGAATAGACAATGGAAACCAAGATCACATAGTTGACCAACCGATAGCTAGTTGAAGCTCAATGATTGTACTAGCAAGACATTTGAGATTGATTGATCATTAGAGATAGCCACTTTCCCAAGTCCTTGTACTTTGCCTTTTGAATTGTCCCCAAAGGTAATCTTGTCTTGACTTGCACAATCTTCATCAAGTGTGGTGAACATCCGGGGGTCGTCGGTCATGTGTTGATTACAACCACTATCAATTACCCAATGGCTCCCAACGGTCTTGTAGTTCACCTACACACAAGCAACTTGAATTAAGCTTGTTGTTTGGGAACCCACACTTGGCGAGGTCCCAAAGCCTTGTCAACCAACTCCTTAGCAACCCATAGCACTTTGGGCTTGTTCTTCATCTTGGGACTGAGAAACACAACAATTGGTCTACCGTTGGAGTCCTTGTTGATGATGAAGTGTGCATCATGAGCAAAGGGCCTTATGTGCCTGGGCAAGGCCTTGGGTGGTGGAGTCTTGCAATCATAAGCAAAGTGACCAACTTGTCCACACTCAAAACATCTTCTAGGCTTATGCTTTGCTTGCTCTTGGTTGTTGTTCATGGCCTTGTTCTTGTAATAATTCTTTGCTTCAATCTTGACTCTGGCCTTCATGAGTTGGTTCTCCTTGAATCCAACTCCCGTCTTGTCATTCTTCATGATGGTGTTCATCAAGAGCTCACTTTGAAGGTTGTGGCCCTTGGTGAACTTCTCCATCCCACTTTCAAGCTTGATCTTCTCATTTTTGAGCTTTGCATTTTCTTCTCTAAGTGTGTTGATCAAGGTGATTGCTTCCTTGTCATCTTGCTTGGCCGACTTGATGGTGAAGGGCTTGTTAGCCTTGAGGTTGATTAGCTCTTCCTTGAGCTTTGAGTTCTCTTACCTCATCTTCATGTAGTCATCATACTTGTCGGCCTCAATTACCTTCTTGCCCTTGCACTTAGCATTTTGCTCACTAGCAACTTCATCAAGCAAGTCCTCACAAGAAGTAGTTATATCACACATAACAACCGGGTTAATAGCAACATGTGCAGAAAGATCATTATTGAGAAATTCATTAGCTACCACAAGTGCGCCATGTTCATTTTTCACTAGGTTGTAGTCATGTTTTAGCAAGTTGTATCTTGTTTGGAGCTCTTAGGATAACCTCTCAAGCTTATCATGTTTCTCACTTGCTTGCTTGAGTGAGGCTTTGAGCTCCTTAGTGCTAGATGAGAGTTTTTTGTTCTCAAGTTTTTGTTCATTATTAGCACTAGAGATATCATCAAGCTTAGCATGCATGTTCTCATTTGCTTCCTCTAGTGATTCACTTCTAGTTTTGTACTTCCTTATGACCTTAGTGTATTTGTTGCAAATTTTTATTAGTTCATCATAGGAAGGTGCTTGGAACTCATCATCACTATCATCACTAGAGCTAGCACCATCATCATCCTCTTTTTGTACCTTCTTGTCACCTTTGGCCATAAGGCATAGGTGTGTAGAGGATGAGCCCAATGATGGAGGAGGTGGCGGTGGAGTAGAAGAGCCAATCACCAATGCGTCCACCTTCTCATCTTCACTCTCATAATCGGATGAGTCACTTGAGTCTTCAATGTCGGTGAGCCAATCACCAACAGTGTATGCCTTGACATTCTTCTTCTTGTGGAAGTTGAAGTTCTTCTACTTCTTGAATGGCTTCTCTTGCTTCTTATCATCTTCACTTGAGTCATCTTGTGCACCCTTCTTGTTCTTGTAGTTCTTGAACTTGTTGTTCTTGAACTTGTCTTTCTTCTCTTCGGTGCATTGATGTGCCAAGTGCCCAAGCTTGCCACAATTGTAGCAATCCATTTGGGAGATGGGTTTCCTTGAAGAGCTTGTGAAAAACTTCTTCTTAGAATCAAACTTGACTCCACTCTTGTTAAGCTTGTTCAATATCTTGGTGGTCTTCTTCACCATAAGAGCAATGTTGTCAGCATATTCTTCACCACTTGAGTCCTCAACCACCAATTGGATTTTGCACTTTTCTTTGGTGGAAGCTTTGAGGGCCAAGTCCTTCTTCTCCTCCTTCTCTTTATCTTTGTCTTTCTTCTTGGAGGAGGATGAAGAACCATCATTGATCTTCATGTACATTTCATGAGCATTGATCTTCCCCAAGATTTGAGTTGGAGTAGATGCGGAGAGATCGCCTTGATGAAGCACGGTGATGATGTGGCCATATTTGTCAATTGGCAAGACACAAAGAATGTTGCGCACCACATCAGCCAGTGCCATTTGAGTTACTCCAAGGCCATTCAACTCCTCTACAAGAATGTTCAATCGGGAATACATCTCATTAGCACATTCACGAGGAAGCATAGCAAAAGAGTTCATCGTAGCAATTATCAAGTGATAGCGCTCTTCTCTTTCACATTTGGTGCCCTCGTGTAGAGCACAAATGTCGGTCCAAACCTCATGTGTGGTTTTGCAATTCCACACATAGTTGAACACATCCTTACAAATGCCACGAAAGATGATATTCTTTGCCTTGGCATTGTTCTTCTCATAGTAAGGATCTTTGGAGAACAAAGTACCACCCTTGATGGCAGCTTTGTAAACGCCATCATCGACGACCTCTAGATAGGCCTCCATACGAACTTTCCAATAAGGAAAGTCGTCTCCATCAAACATGGGAGGTGGTCCATCCCCATGGGACATCTTGCTCTAGGCGGTAAAGCCTAATTTAAGAGCAACCTTGCTCTGATACCAATTGAAAGGATCAAGATGCCCAAGAGGGGGAGGGTGAATTGGGCTTATTTCAAAATTCTAAAGCAATATTGAAACCCTACCAAGTGCCAATTCCCCCTGTGCCTAACGATTGTGTGCCTTAGACTATGAAAGCAGTAGCAAGGCAAGGAATGGAAAAACACCCTACGCAATTCTAGTATGAAATTAAAGACAAGTGTTGAAAGTAATGCGGTATTAAGGAACTAGGGATAGAAAGCTTGACACGACGACGTTTTGCCGAGGTAACGAGGAGTCGACACTCCCCGTAGTCATCGTTGGAGCACCTCGCAAGGTATTGCTCCCCCTCAATCCCGCACAAGGGATGAGTGCTCTCTACGGGTTGGTTCTTCGCCACTCCGGCTCGGTGAACCGCCCACAACCGATGAACAAGTCAATGGAGAAGGGCCGCCGACAATTCTTTGTCGAGTGCTATGTCTGACACTCGACAAAGATTATTCTAAAAAACAATTAAAATATAAATCTTTCACTACTACAGAAAACCAAATCAGTGCCGGTTCAAAACCCCCCTTCACTGGCGGATTTTGAACTGGCACAACCAAATGGGCAGTGATGAGCTCACCACATCACTGCCGGTTATGCCAAACTGGCAGCGATGGCTCAAGCATCACTGTCGGTTCGTGTTACAAACTGGCAGTGATGCTTGAGCCATCACTGCCGAGTCATGTGTCCAACCGACAGTGAAGGTAGGCATATCACTGCCTGTTTTATTTGAACCGACAATGATATTATTTTTACAATTTGTATTTTATTAATTGTTTTATTTTCATTTGGGGTTTAGGTTTTAGGGTTTATGGTAAAGGTGGTGGGGTGGGAGGCCATGGAGGTGTTTGCTATCGAACCATTTGATATCGATGTGAATTGAATGTGGTTGTGGACCAGCGACAATACAAACCCAAAACACATTTATAATAATTACAAAACATCCAAACAAAACTTAAAGTACTAAATTCATCATCACATTACAATAGCCTTTCGAGGCGGTCTTTTCCGTAGTTCTTCTTGAAGTTCTTACTCTTCACTATGGCTAAAGATCCTTCCCTAAACACTATCTCATCCAGAATAAGAGCCGCTATCTCCTCTTGAAATCCTTTCATCTCAAAATCTAGCAACCTGTTGTGGTTGTGTTCTTTGCGCTGTAAATTAATACAAGATGATATTGAGATGCACATATGTAAGACAAAACAATAGAATTAAAATGAGATACATACGTACCGTAGAATCTCTGATTCCTAGTTTTGCGCCAAAGTAGCAAAGCATTGCCCACATGACATAGAACCCGCATACGTTGTTCCCCATTGGTTGATCTAGGGTCCTGACCCCTTCATATACTGCACATTGAATGGGGCTCTCCATTTCTTTTGCATCCTGGGCTCCACATTTCTTCAATTAGGTAACGCTTTCATTCTATGTGACAATGTAAATGAAGTGTGAAGGTTGAGGACATTAATTACAATATCATATGTGATTGAAAAGTGTTGTGATATTGGGTTCACTTACTTATTTAGCACTACGACTAGGGGTCGATAAGAGAAAGTGGCTTTTTCCTTGAGTCCCACACCTCAATAGTTGAATCTCTAAGACATATATCTATGAGGACGTAATGGTTGCTGCAATCACAAAGTCCATGTTATTGAATGACATATCAAGAAAAAAACACTTAAGTAAGGGTCGAGAACACATACTCGCAGTTGTAGGTTAGTAGTGCGTTTGATTTCTGGTATTGGAACATTCTTTCAAACTCAATCTTCAAACTTTCTGATACATAGGGATCTGTGAGACCGGCTTTGCATGTTGTCTCATTTACAAAGATGGGGTCCAAGAAGTCAAAATTGCTCTTTCTCTGTTTAAGGCACAATTTTGCCATACACCTGCAAAATAAACATGGATATATTCAAATGCAGATCACGTAATTTATTATAACATTGTTAGAGTATGGTACTTACAGAGTCCATACCATCATAATCTGCGCATCCAGCGAGCGCCATTGATATAGCTGAAAGAGGTCTTCATAATAAATAGTATGCACAACTTCTTCAGGATGATTAAAAACCAGACAGGAAGGGATGCATACTTCAAAGGTTGCTATTTTGTCTTTGCTACTATTACTATCTATGATGTAATAATCATGCAACTATCGCATATGTGTTGCCATATCTCTATACTCATGTTCGGTGGTGACCATAGGCCTGCCTAGTTGAAACTTGTATACGACAATTGCTTTTTCAAATTCACTGTCTCCATAATAGATATCAGTGGCTGCCTACATGCTTATGTCCATTTTCATGCATATCATCTGTATTTTTAGCAAATTGGTAGTGTTTATTTCTCTAGCTCTTTCTTGATTACCTAGATTTTTGCATTGCCTTTCAAATTGGATTTGTGTGTAGTGCTCAGGTATAGAACCCAATCGTTCAAACAAGGCAATTCTGGCGGCCTTTTCTGCAATCTGAGCTCCTAGAATATCGTCCTTATTCATTGATGGCTTCCATGTTTTACTAGAGCCCTTACCAACCGAAGTTGATGACCTCTTTTGTTGTGAAGTCGAACCTGATCTAGCGCTAGGCGGTCGAGATCCCAATCTTTAGGACTTTGAAGCTGGTGGAGGAGGAGGAGGAGTCTTCTCCTTTGGCAGTGGAGAAGGAGTCTTGTCCTTTAACGGTGGAGGAGGACTCTTCTCCTTTGGCGGTGGAGAAGGAGTCTTCTCCTTTGGCAGTAGAGAAGGAGTCTTCTCCTTTGACGATGGATCTTGACAAGGAGAGAAACTTCTTGGCGGAGGCGACTGAGATGATTCACTGTCATCCTCATCATCCGAAGATGACTGCTCATCTAGCTTGATGAAGCATTTGCGCCAGGCGACATGAGTGCCCAAGTTGTGAACTAGACGCGACCTATCTTCCTCCACTGGGAAATCAATATGTATCTTATTGTACTTCTTGTCCAAGATCTTATCAATGCTGACCCTGGCATACTCGAGTGGCACTCGCTTGCCATGAATGATGTTCTCTCCTCTAGGAAATGCTTGTCCGACCGCCACCTTGTCTTTGGTCCACTGCCGACGGATGTACAACCTAACATTCACAGGTTCTTTGATGTCATCCACCAGATGAGGAGCATTGACCTCTTCGTCGTCAGGCATAGGGGTTGAGCCACAGCTACTGCGGCCCTTGCCAGGCACTGGGCTATTCAAAGGCAGGATTGCCAGCGGCCCTTGACTCGAACACATGGTTTGCATAGCGCTCATAACTCGTGCATCAACTTGAGCAGCTATTCGTGCTTCCATACTCTATTCGATCTCATGTCGCATCCTTTGGAACTCCTCTTCTCTTTGCGTTCTAGCCCTCACCTGGCTCCTATAGGAAGTGGATTCACCTTCAAATGCTTGCTCCCAAGGAACTACCCTGGCTCCTCTAGTGCGACCGGGGTGCTCCTTGTTTCCAAGTGCTTGCGTGAGCACGTCATTTTCTCTGTCAGACTTGCGGGCCCCTCTATGCACTTCCTCAGTTATCGTGGAAATCTTGTGGAGGAGATCGGTGACGGGTTCAGCGCTAGCGGAAAGGCTCCCATTAGCATTGTATTGTGCCCCCTTACGAGTAGGTAGTTCACTGATCTAGGTTGCCAATCGCTTGTCTGAGGCGTAACGCCGCTCCGCTCTAGTTGATCGACTCGGGCTTCCCATTCTGGAATCTTCCTTACATACCCACGTGATCCTAGGCGGTGAGGATTATTTTCCCTAACAGAGTTTGCTTTATTTCTTTCGCTTGATGCCTTGGCCTCCTTAGATAGCTTGTAAGCCTTGAACTCCTCCCAGAAGTCCCTCTGCTTGCTGAGTTCACCTCCCACAAAATTCGGTTCTTTTTCCTCCTTGGTTAGCTTGTGCAACTTTTCCTTGAAATTCTTGAAGGAGTGACCATGATTTCCTTGGCCTTCTTCTTGACTATCGCCTCATCATAATCATTAGGGAAAGTGAAATACCCTCTGAGCTTGTTCCCAGCTAGTTCCTTCTCACATTCTGGAACCCTCCATGGGGCTTGCTCACTGCCATTCCACTTCCTATATTTGATCGGGATGAAGTCTATTACAAGTGCCCCGATGGTACTCTTGTATGGGCCCAATGCTTTAATAGGCTCCACCGGCTCCCCTACTTGGTCGAACTAAGAGATGTGCCAGCGTCTACTTGTCTGAGGGAGCTTTGTTGCACCACACTTAGTCCTGCTAGTACCCTCACCAGTACTTGGACCTTCCGGCGGAACCTGCTTCAAAATTTATAAATAAGTCCCCATCAAACTTTTCTGGCTAGCTCTACCGTGTTTTTAGGTATGACCTAAGTTATTACCTCGTCTCCTTGGTCTAGGTTCCAGCATATGGCTAGGGCTCCATGGTCTTTGATCCCCTTGCTGGTTGTCATCGTCTCCTTGGTCACTGCCACCGCCACCACTAGTTGGATCCTGTGGAGCTTCGGTCGCAGTGCGACGGGTGGCGAATCAGTGCTTAATTGTCATGTTTCTGGACATGCATTTCGATTATTGGTATTAGCTCATAGGTAGATAGATAGACTCAACCATTTCATTTAGCTATACATAAGTTATAAGTGATATGGGGGTTTACAAGCTATCTCTCTATAGATATACAAGCATAGGATGATGACATATATATAGCATAGGATGACATATACACAAGCATAAGTGTATCATAAGAAAATCAATATATACAAGCTATCTCTATGTCTCTCTCTATCTATACCTGTCTAAGCTATCTTTCTCTCTATCTCTCTCTATCTATCTATTTCTATGGGTAAGTCATGCATCTCCACAAAATGTGCCTCCACAAAATATAGATAAGTATATAGACAAGTATATATATTAGTCATGTATCTCCACAAAATGTGCCTCCACAAAATATAGATAAGTATATAGACAAGTATATATGATATGAAATTTGTCATCTATCTATAAGTCATGCTATACATCTATCTCTCTATCTCTATATATCTCTCTATCTCTCTAATCTCTATGTGGTTCTCTCTCTATCTATCTCTATCTCTTTGCATAGGATACATACATACAATGGATATATATTATACATGCATAGGAATTTGCAAGGTTTCTTGTCTCTATACCAAGTCAAGTTCCTTATGATCATTCAACCGAACACCTGTAAGGCAGCTCACCGAAGTAGTTGTTGGGGGAAGAAGGAGACTAGCTAGGAATCCTCCAAGGGCATGCTTAGCTAGCAATCCTCCAAGGGCATGGTCCTCCGATCCAAGAGCTCCTGGAAGCGCTTGTTGTGGCAGTCGGCGCAGTCGTGGCGGGCGAGCGACGTAGTGGCGGTTGTGGTGGCCGGCGTAGTCGAGGCGGGCGAGTGCCAATGCAGTGGCGTCCACCCCTTCACGGCGGCTCCTCCTCCTGCTGCTGCGGTGCCCGATGCAATCGTGGACCAGCGGCGGCTCTACCTGGGGACGTTGTAGGTGCCGGCGGCGTTGTGCTCTGGCGTCGAGCAGAGAGCATGGAGCGGCTGAGTCGGCAACTGGCGCGAGTCTGAAATTTTCGGACCGCACCTCGCGCTTATATAGTCGACCATATAACTGCCGGTTCTAATAACCAACCGGCAGTGATGCCCCTATCACTGCCGGTTTCTGGCTTCAACTGGCAGTGATGTCGGCAGTGATAGTGGGGGCATCACTGCCGGTTGGTTATTAGAATCGGCAGTGATAGAGGCACATCACTGCCGGTTCTTTAGTAACCGGCAGTGATATGTGAATTTTTACATATTTGCCCTTTTCCTTAGAATTCAAATATTTTTCACTATAACTTCAAAAATTCCAAACATAGAAGTTGCATGATTTTTCATTCTCTACAACTTTTGCTAAAGGAGCATATTCAAATAATGTTTAGTTTTTGAATTCCATTTTGAATTTGAATAAGGGTTTAAAATTCAATTACCCCCTTTCTAATTACTCCAAAATTTTGAATAGAAGTTGAAAATCTTCCAACATAGGTTTTCTAATTTTGAGAAGCTCTACATTATTGCTTATACACTCAAGGTCTAATTATTTATAGTTTTTGAATTCCCTTTTGACACGGCATACATCAATCAACAATATGGTACAACTCATCAATCTCTACAACTCCAAATGATCTCAAATTCGATGCAAATTACTAAAACAACATTTCATTAAGGATTACATAGTTTATGATACTCTAATTATTCATGGAATCACGGTGCAGGCACGATGATGGCCTCATCGTGATCACTCCGGAGGTAAGCAGGTTCGTCACCCCCTTCAAGGACATGTAGGGTAACTGTTGGTATTTCTTATGACTTTTGGATAAATCCGCAAGCGCACAGATTGTACCGTTATAACACTTCACTGGGAGTATTTCAGGTATCGTATTTTCCACAGGGAACGAGAAGTGAGTTAACTAGGAATATGGTTATGTCCTATGATGGATCAAGGGAGACTAGATAACTAGGTTGAGAGGTTTTATATAGCAAAGATATCTAACAAGGTATAGTTGGTTATACTAGCTTTATCAGCCCTTCTCTTGTAGGAGGCGATGGGATAGATCAGAAAGAGGACAAAACTCTAACCGGACTGCGACATCAAGTTGTATTGAAGCCCTACCTTTTAAGAACTTATCTGACACGTGTGATGGAATACGAAGACTAGACAGAGTTGTCACCTTCTACTAGCATCCACAAACAATCCGCGCGATAAGCGGTTTACAAAGGTAAGATCTAGTCTAGACACCACGTCTACACTATTCTTACTACTTTAACCCAACGTTAAAGGCTAAAGCACTCTAGTTAAAGTAAAGCGATGAACAAGCGCAAAAAGATGTATAACAGCTATGCCAGAAGTAGAGTATCAAATGCTATAAAGAACTCGGAAGAATCACTTACATGTGTTGAACTTACAAGAGAATCGCATCCGCTGAGGTACAACTCGGAGAAGACTCCAGACAGGCCCGGCTCTCCTCTAGGCTCTCCTCACTCTCTTCCAACTAGCATAGCACTACTGTAGAGCTACGCTAAGCTAAGTAGTTTCTCCAATGAGGCATGAGTGAGAGTGAAGGCCTAGGGGGTATTTATAGCTAGAGGTGGAGTAGGGGCTACTCTGGTGCCACGTCAGCGATCCGCGCCACCAACATCAGCCACCGTAGGATCAAACCGTCATTAGAACCGACTTAGATCAATGGTGGAGATCAAGTGGATGCATGGCGGCATGCAGGAAAGCGGTGGGGGGCTTGGAGCATCTTTTGGGCACCTGGGTGTGGTCGACCGACCACCCCATGACAGGTGGGCCCTGCCACTTCCTCCAGGAGGTGTCCCCATAGCACAGGGGGCATGTGGGTGGCCTGGTGGCCCCACAGGGTGGTTGGCCGACCCCCCTATGGGGTCCCTGGCCCACCTCTGCCTCCTGTATGCTGGTCCCACTTGTCATCTTCAGTGGGTGTTTGTTCTGGGATGTTTATCTCGCTGATATCCTTGATGTGGGTCCATGGATCCTTGTAATGCAAATCTGAACCGTTGGGAGGAAACACACTTGGATCTAAGGGGTAGAAAGTGCTCTGGAGGGTGGTTCTTGGATCATGGGGACTTGGGAGGCCTAGTGGCCCCATAGGGTGGTCGGCCGACCCCCTAAGTGGGCCCACTAGCTCCCAAAAGTCCCCATTTGTCATTACCTGCATCAAATAGTCAAGGGACATGTGGAACTAGTTATTTGGCACAAGTATGTTCAGGTTATGCTTGTTTTCCTTCGAATATGAGGATGTTGACGGTATTTTGATGGTGACAAAATAAGATGAGGTGTATGGTTCCTCATATAGCACTCTAGATCGCTCATAAGGTGTATGGTTCCTTACTAAGGAATAAGATGAGGTTGCCTTTTTTATCTTCCTATTTCTAAAAAGGCTTATGTGGAGCTTAGGTAGGGATAAACAATGTAGCATACTTACCTTGCATATATTGTAAAGTCAAATTCCGGATCCAAGGAGAGAAAAGCCATACTCTTAGATCAAGATGTGCAAGTGTGTGGAAACATGGCAAATGATCAAAACTCCTTTATATGATCTCTCTTTCCTAACTTATTATTTTGAGACATAGCTATCTTTTTATTTTTTTCAATGAGCTTTGGAATGCTCAATTTTTTTTATTTTTTTTTTGAATGAGCTTTGATGTGCTCATCATTTTTTTTCTAAAACATGGGACTTTATGTGCCCCTATACTTTTGCATAGTCTATGTCTCATTTACTAGCAACATACTAGAGAGAGAGTTTTCTACTAGAGCATGGAGCATGAATCTATGTGGAAAATGTAAGGCATCTTTCTACGTACTTTCAGTGTAGAAGCAACATGTATATGTCGTGTGTACGTGATCTTGATCTTGGGAGCATGATAAATCTCTCAACAAGGGTCACAAAACTTGACCAAACTCAACACAAAGCAAGCAGCTTATGTAGAAAGCTTATATCATGAAAAAAAACATATATGGCTGTGGTAGGAATTTTCTCGCTATAGAGGAGTAGTGACATTATGGTTTTATAAGGTTTTCAAAAATTAATCTCCAAGTACCTTAAATAGATAGGGTATGAATCATGAGCCGAGAATTATATCACATTAATCAACAACTTAGTCAATATGGTTCCCTATCAAGATGATTTTCCCACTAGCATAAGCAAAAGCAAGAGTTCATCTTTATGACGCTTTTACCCTAAAAACATCATAGATCATGTCACTTTTTAAATTTTAGTTTCAAATACGATCTTCTTGTTTTTATTCAATATTAAAAGAGAAATAAACTAAGTAATTAATTTAATGAAAGAAATTTTTTTTATTTCATTTTTATTAAAAGAGAAAATGAGTAAACAAATGAAAAGCATAGAGGAAAAGGGGAGAGACATGGAAAACCAGTTAGGATTGATGCTGAGGTTGAGTGGATGCTGGCTGGTGGGCCTGAGGCCTATAGGTGCGGTCAGCCGACCGCTCCCCGAGACCATTTGGCCACTTCGGTCTCTGCATTAGAATTCCTTACCTTTGAATATCGATCTTCTCTGTCCGTTCTAAATTTAGGCCTCTAAAGTGCATCGGCCAATGCACAAAAGTGGCCATTGAGGTCCAACTTTTTTGTGGAACATGTCATGACCGTGTACATCATGATTCCATGGTCGATCTGGTGAAATGGTATGTTGGGGTGTCGACCGATACCCCCCCATACTTGTTTCACTGCATACTACAACACAGGACAGAGAGAGATCAAATGCAGGGGTTCTGCTGGGGTAAGAAACCAGTAGAACCAAGAGTTTCTTTTTTCATTGATAACTTACGCATACGTTCATTGATTCATGAGTGATAGACTATCATGCCTAAGCATCTTGTTGCTATGAAGGGCTAAGGTGATCCAAGGGAGAAGATGGAGAGAGAAAATCCTATGGCCTTAGTGAAAGGTCCTAATCCAAGGCTAGAGGGCGGGTGAATAGCCTAAATCAAAAACTAAAAACAACCTCAACAACAAGTTAGATCACAAGAAGGCGAAGCTAGGATTGCACTAGCCTACTAGGGGATGCGAAGCCTCCTAACCATAATTTCTATCCTAATATAGCTCTAGGATCACTCAATGCCTACACAATTCTAGTAGCTTACAAGCACAACCTAATATACTAAAACAAGTATGAATAAGGTAATGCAAAGATGGGAGGAGTGATTATACCACCGGGTCGAGGTAATGAGCCAATCAAGTGAACTCCAAACAACTCAATCAATCACAATGACGAACAAGAGGTTGACACTTGATTTTTCACCCGAGGTTCACTAGTTTGCCAACTAGCTACGTCCTCGTTGTGTCGGCTCACTCACTTGGAGGTTCACGCTCTAATTGGCATCACACGCCAAACCCGTCACCGGGTGTCGCACAACCAACACAAGATGAGGGCACTCAAAGACATGAGCAATCCACTAGAGTTACCTTTGCGATCTCCCACGGGGAAGGCACAAGAACCCCTCACAATCACCACTTGTGGTCAACGAAGCACAATCACCAAGCTTCTCGAATCCACACCGCTTGCTCCAACCGTCTAGGTTATGGCAATCACCAAGAGTAACAAGAAACTAGCAGCGGTATCAACACCCAAGTGCCACTAAGATGAACTCACTTCATGCAATGCACTTGAACACTCAAATCTCTCAAATGGATGATCAAATGACTAATATATGAGTGGGAGTGTGTGCAACAAGCTTCTCAAGTGTATGCAATATTAGAATGAGCAAGAGAGACAACTTGAACCGCCACACACCGCTTTTATAGCCCCCTCAAAGGAACTAGCTCTTATGCACTTGGGCTACTGAAAAATGTGACCGTTGAACCACTTGTCCTCACCGTCGGACTATAGCAGCTGGTCCGACGCTTTGAATTTCAACCGTTGGCACGTAGAACTAGCCACCGTCGGACCACCTCCATTGGTCCGTAGGGCTGGTCCGACGACTCGTCTGACGCCTCGTCCGACGCCTTGCCCTTCGCTTCAACAACCATGCAGTAAGCACCCTCCCTTCGGACCTCACCTCCGGACTAGTCCACCGGACTATGCGATCTGGTCCGGAGCTTCCTTAGAGCTTCGATGTTTTTACGCAGGGAGCACCCTAGCTTCGGACTTGACCATCAGACCTCACCACCGGACTATGCCTTCTGGTCCGGAGGTCCTTTTGACTTCAGCTCTGCTATTGACTGAGCCACCGAACTATGCGCCTATGGTCCGGAGCCTCTTTTCGCCACTGGTCCGGAGCTTCTGTGTCAGCCACTTTGTGCTGGGAGCGGCCGTCGGACCACCTCTGTTGGTCCGGAGCTCCCATGCTCAACTGGTCCGACGCTTCTTTCTTGGTCTGATTTCTCTTCTCTTTACTTCCCTTGATCTCATGTGCCACCAACAAGTGTTTCACTGACTTGTGCATGTGTGTTGGCATATTTTATCAAGTTTTACAAGGGTTGTTCATTAGGTTTAGATGCAATGCAATGATGATCAACCTAATGGCACTCGATAGTTGTAACCACATACTATTTTCCCCTCTTAATAGTACAGTTATCTATCCTAAATGTGATCACACCCACTAGGTGTCTTGATCACTAAACCAAAAAGCCCTAGCTTATACCTTTGCCTTGTATAGCTCTTAGGGTCTCCTCTTTCTCTTCTTCTCCATGTGTGAGCCTTTGAAATGATTTCACCTAGCTTCCATCCTTGCTCCACCACTTGTTCACTCTCACTTCACCTTGGTGTACTAAACCTACTCAAACTTAGAGCTAGGTTAGTACTTAGGCTTCATCAATTACCAAAATCACTATGGAGTCTTCACTTAGCATAAGGGATGACAAGCATCTCTTCATGCTCTCTTCTATCAGGGCCATGAGGCAGGTTGTGCCGATGGCTCTAGAGGATGACTAAGGAGAAGGAGAGGCAAGGAGATCCTCTCTCTCAAAGGCTTTGGATAAGTGCTTGAGCTTTGCATTAGTGATAATGCGAAGATCATTAAAGCTATCTTCAAGACCTAGATGTGTCATTCTCTCCTTAGAAATCCTTTCTTCTAAGTTGGTAAAGCTCTCGTAGAAACTTTTCCATATCTCTCTCACTTCAACTTGGTGTACTAAACCTACTCAGACTTAGAGCTAGGTTAGTACTTAGGCTTCATCAATTACCAAAATCACTATGGAGTCTTCAATCTCCCCCTTTTTGGTAATTGATGACAACCCCATATAAAGATATGAAATATGATTTTGATTTCAACCCGAAATGTTTGTCCAAGCAAGATAACAATTGAAAAGAGGTGGACAGCCATTTCAAAGTTGGTTTGATAGTGTTAACTCCCCCTACATGTGTGCACTTCTATGAGTAAGTATCAAGCTTTGCACAGATGCTTAGATAGAACTTTTGGAGGGGTAAACAACTAGCAAACTATGACATGATGCTAAGGTTTTAAGAATAGACCTTTGAAGCGTGATACCAATCGAAGTGCGCCTTTTATTTCACCCTTAGCAACAAGGTTAGCTTGATACCAATTTATTAAACAAACTAAACAAGAGAGGATATCTAGATAACTTCCTGTGCATGCTAGTGATCAATCATCAATCAAGATTATAGCTAAGCATGCACCAAACAAACATATCATTTTGAAAGGAATACAATGCAAGCAAGCATATGTGTGAATGCACATTCAAATGCAACAACTTGTTCATAGGCTTGCTCCCCCTACTTGTGTGCTCAAATTTTAATTTTCCACTTTCAAAATCTCCCCTTAGACTTTTTCATCCCTTTAAGGTCATATTTTATATCACAATTTATCCCCCTTTTTCATACATTACCATAAAGGGTTCACTTGTTAAAGTTTCATCAAGTCAATTCATAAAAGAGGTGGGGTGAATATTAACAAATTTTTGTTCATCCTAGATCACTTGTCCTATATATTTAACACGGTTTTAACCATGGACAAGCTTCTTCACACATCTTGCAATGGTTATCTTATCCATGTTGGTTAAATACAAGAGAAAATGTTCTAGACTAAACATGTGAGATTGCAAGCTTATCAACATACCATATGTTATCACTGGATCAATCAAGTCATAGAAGCAATAGTGATAGCATATGTACATCCAAAACATTTTGTTTTTCATGAATGAGCCTAAATGAGTGATGTCTATATGTTCTACACAAGTCTAGCAAAGGATGAATGCATATGCCAACCAATTGTACCTTGCTATCTTGGAGTGGAGGCATGTCATATAAGTGGGGTGCATCAACTCATGTTGGAGAAATCCAAGATATTCAACTCATTCCTTAACTTGCAAAACCTCTTCTTATCAAGTGGCTTGGTGAATATGTCGGCTAATTGATCATTAGTGCCCACATTGTCAATGTAAATGTCACCCTTTTGTTGATGATCTCTTATGAAATGGTGTCTCACATCTATGTGCTTTGTTCTAGAGTGTTGGATGGGATTGCTTGTAAGCTTCACCGCACTTTCATTGTCACAAAGCAAAGGAACCTTCTTGAATTTAATTCCATAATCATTCAAGGTGGCCTTCATCCATAATAGTTGTGCACAACAACTCCCCGCACTAATGTATTCGTCTTCGGCGGTAGAGAGTGCCACACTATTTTGCTTCTTGGATGACCATGAGACTAGTGATCTTCCCAATAGTTGAGATGTTCCACTAGTGCTCTTCCTATCAACCTTGCATCCCGCATAATCGGAGTCCGAATATCCAACCAATTCAAATCTTGACCCCTTGGGAAACCACAATCCAACATCTTGTGTATGCTTCAAATATCACAATATTCTTTTTGTGGCCTTCAAATGACTCTCTCTAGGAGATGCTTGGAATCTAGCACACATGCATACACTAAACATGACATCCGGTTTTGATGCGGTCACATAGAGTAGACTTCCAATCATTGACCGATATAGTGTTTGCTCAACCATCATGCCACTTGTGTCACTATCCAAATGTCCATTAGTCCCCATAGGTGTACTAATGCCCTTTGCATCTTCCAAGCCAAACTTCTTGATCATATCTTTTATGTACTTGCCTTGACTCACAAATGTATCATTCTTCATTTGTTTGATTTGAAGTCCAAGGAAGTAACTAACTAAGTTAACCAATCATGGACATCTCAAATTTATTTGACATCATCTCCCCAAACTCTTCACAAAAGTCTTGATTTGTAAATCCAAAGATAATGTCATCCACATAGATTTGCAAGACAAACAAGTCACTTCAAATCTTCTTAGTGAATAGGGTGGTGTCAACTAAGCCAATCTTGAATCCCTTAGAGAGGAGAAAGCTTCTCAATCTCTCATACCATGCTCTAGGTGCTTGCTTCAATCCATAGAGAGCCTTCTTGAGCTTGAATACATGGTTGGGCTTCTTTATATCTTCAAATCCGGGTGGTTGCTCAACATACACTTCCTCATTGATGTACCCATTGAGAAAAGCACTCTTCACATCCATTTGATAGAGCTTGATGTTGTGAGCACAAGCATAGGCCAATAAGATTATAATTGCCTCTCATCTTGCCATCGGTGCATAGGTTTCTCCAAAGTCAAGACCCTCTACTTGAGTGTACCCTTGAGCTACTAGTCTTGCTTTGTTCCTTACCACTATTCCATCTTGATCTTGCTTGTTCTTGAATACCCATTTGGTTCCAATCACATTATGATTCTTAGGTCTATCCACTAGTTCCCAAACTTGATTTCTTGTGAAGTTATTGAGCTCTTCATGCATAGCATTTATCCAATCCACATCCTTCAAAGCTTCATCAATCTTGGTTGGCTCAAATGATAAGACAAAGGAATAATGCTCATAAAATGAAGCCAATCTTGATCTTGTTTGAACACCACTTTGAATGCCACCAATAACTTGATCTAGAGGATGATCTCTTGCAATATTGGTAGGTTGAAGTACTTGCATGTGAACATCTTGAGCATTCGGTTGAGATGATGATGGACTTGCTTGATCTTGAACTTGTACTTGAGCTTCACTAGCACTTGCTTGATCTTGAGTTGGATAGCCACTAGCTCTTCATGTGTTGGAATGGTCACTTGATATTCATCTTCATCTTGTACTTGTCTTGGTCTAATGTCACCAATATCCATATCTTTCATTGCATTGACTAGCTTGTCACCTCTCACATCATCCAAGTTTTCTTGTTCATCTTGAGAGCCTTGTGTTTCATCAAATTCCACATCATGCACTTCCTCAAGAATTCCACTAGATGAGTTCCAAACTCTATAAGCCTTGCTAGATGTAGAGTAACCAAGTAAGAATCCCTCATCACATTTCTTCTCAAACTTGCTTAGCCTTGTACCCTTCTTCAAGATATAGCACTTGCACCCAAACACTCTAAAGTATGTAATATTTGGCTTTCTTCCATTCAAGAGTCCATATGGAGTCTTCTCAAGCATTCCATGACAATAAAGACGGTTGCTAGAGTAGCAAGCCGTGTTGATAGCTTTGGCCCAAAAGGAATGACTAACATTGTACTCACTTAGCATTGATCTTGCCATGTCAATCAAGGTTCTATTCTTCCTTTCAACTATCCCATTGGATTGAGGAGTGTACTTTGGAGAGAATTGATGGTTGATCCCAAAGTCATCACATAGTTCATCCACTCTTGTGTTCTTGAACTCACTCCCATTGTCACTTGTAACTCTCTTGATAGTTGTTTCAAACTCATTATGGCATCTCTTGACAAATGACTTGAAGATATCAAATGTGTCACTCTTGTCACTCAAGAAGAATACCCATGTGTATCTTGTGAAGTCATCCACTATCACAAATCCATACTTGTTGCCACCAATGCTTGTATATGTTGTTGGCCCAAAGAGATCCATATGCAATAACTCAAAACCTTTGCTTGTACTCATGATGCTCTTCTTTGGATGAGTGTTGCCAACTTGCTTTCCGGCTTGACATGAACTACAAAGCTTGTCCTTCTCAAATGTGACATCCTTCAAGCCCTTCACTAGATCATGCTTGACTAGCTTGTTCAATTGCTTCATGCCAACATGTCCAAGCCTTCTATGCCATAGCCAACCCATGCTAGATTTTGTGATGAGACATGTTGAGAATTGGGTCTCACTAGCATTGAAATCCACAAGATAGAGATTTTCATATCTAAATCCTTTGAAGACCATGTTAGAGCCATCCACACTAATGATTTCCACGTCCTCCACACCAAATATGCACTTGAAACCGAGATCACACAATTGGGCAACCGACAATAGATTGAACTCAAGCCTTTCCACTAGAAGCACATTGCTAATGCTAAGATCATTGGAGATAGCAATCTTTCCAAGTTCTTTCACCTTGCCTTTGCCATTGTCACCAAATGTGATACTATCAAAACCATGGTCACTATCTTGGTTGATTGAGTTGAACATCCTTCCATCACCAGTCATGTGTTGAGTGCACCCACTATCAAGCACCCAATGCCTCCCTCCGGCTTTGTAATTTACCTACAAGAGAGATCAATTCTTTTTAGGTACCCAAACTTGTTTGGGTCCTCCAAGGTTAGTTACCAAGGATTTTGGTACCCAAATGGATTTCTTAGTAGTCATCCATGGTGCACCAAGAAACTTGGCATGAACTCCATTAGTACCCTTAGAAAGGACATAGAATGAATCAACTCTCATTGAGGATACATCTTGGTTGGCCTTCTTGTTCATGCAACTTTGCTCTAAGTGACCAACTTGCTTGCAACTCTTGCAATACCTACTAGTGTCCTTCACAAAACAAGTCTTGTGAGGGGCAAAAGCGGCCTTTCCTTTCTTGGGGGTATAGCCCAATCCCTATTTGTAGAGAGATGCTCTTTGGCTACCCAAGAACATAAGCAAGCGGTCCTCACCTCCATAAGCCTTAGCTAAGGAGTGATTGAGCTTTGTAACCTCCTTCTTGAGGGTTTCATTTTCCACCATTAGTGAGGCATCACAAGTGAATCCATCACTAGTAGATGAAGTAGGAGTGGAAGTAGTAGTGCTACAAGAGGGGTTAGTGGGGGCAACAACAATAGGAGTATAAAAGGATTCATCAAGAATATCACAAGTAACTCCCATGTCACATGTTTGAACAATCTCCTTCTTACTTTGGTCAAGGAGGGAGGAATGAGCTCTTTCAAGCTTAGTGTGAGACTTCACTAGCTTCTCATGGGCTTCCATTAGCCTCTCATGAGATGCTACGGCCTCATCAAGGTTTTGCTCAAGAGCCTCATTGGCCTTGCGCAATTCCTTGCATTCCTTCCTCTTCTTGTCAATGTATTCCTTAGCTTGTTCAAGCATGTCCATGAGTTCCTTCTTTGAGGGACCCTCATCCTCACTCTCACTCTCACTTTCACTCTCACTCTCATCATGAGAAAGTACCTTAGTGGACTTATCCATGAAGCATGATGATGGAGTGTCAAGTAGAGAGATCTTGTCTCTCATAGCAGTGCTAGCAAAAGCCTTCTTCTTGGTAGATGTCTTCTTTTCTTGATCATCATCTTCACCACAAGAAGAGTCACTATCCCATATCACTATGTGAGAATACCCCTTCTTCTTCTTCTTGTCAAAGGTGGGCTTCTTATCTTTCTTGCCTCTCTTCTTGTGATCATCATCATCTTTGTCACTATTGTATGGACAATGAGCAATGAGATGATCAAAGCTTCCACACTTGAAGCACTTCCTTGGTTCATCATGGTTCTTGGTTGAAGTCCTATTTCTTCTTGCACCATAGCCCTTCTTCTTCATGAATCTTCCAAATTTCTTCACAAAGAGAGTCATCTCTTCTTCATCAACATCACTAGCACTTGAGTCTTCACTTTCACTAGATTCTTCAATCTTGCTCTTGCCCTTGCTCTTGTGTGATGAAGTGGCTTTGAATGCCAAGCTCTTCTTCTTCTCAACCTTCTTGTCCTCCTTCTTCACATCTTCTTCTTTGTTGTCCCGGTAAGCATCTTCGGTCATCACATCTCCCAAGACTTGATTAGGTGTCACGGTGTTCAAACAACCTCTCACAATCAAGGTCACAAAAGTGTCAAACCGAGGAGGAAGACACCTCAAGAACTTATGGGAGAAGTCCTTGTCCTCAAACTTCTCACCAAGAGTTGTGAGATCATTGACTAGCACTTGGAGCCGATGAAACATCTCCGGCACATTTTCATCATCCTTCATCTTGAAGCTAGCAAATTTCTCCTTGAGAATATATTCCTTGGCCTCCTTGACGGCTTGTGTGCCCTCAAATGATTCTTCAAGCTTCTTCCAAGCCTCATGAGCACTCTCAAGATTCTTGATTTTCTCAAACACCTTCTCATCAAGAGCCTCATGAATAGCACTAAGAGCAATGTCATTGTGTTGCAACTTCTCTTCTTCGGCTGCGGTGGGAGCTTCCTCATTTGCAACCTCAAACTTCTTGTCCACCACAAGCCAAACCTTTCGGCTAATTGACTTGATATGAGCGGTCATATTGACTTTACAATAGCCATAGTTTGTGCCATCAAACTTGGGTGGCTTCTTCATGCTGTTCATATGAGCCATGATCACACCATAGGTTGTTAAGCCTCAAATCAACGGTGTCCAAACTTTGATACCACTTGAAAGGTCCTAATCCAAGGCTAGAGGGGCGGTGAATATCCTAAATCAAAAACTAAAAACAACCTCAACAACAAGTTAGATCAGAAGAAGGCGAAGCTAGGATTGCACTAGCCTACTAGGGGATGCGAAGCCTCCTAACCACAATTTCTATCCTAATATAGCTCTAGGATCACTCAATGCCTACACAATTCTAGTAGCTTACAAGCACAACCTAATATACTAAAGCAAGTATGAATAGGGTAATGCAAAGATGGGAGGAGTGATTATACCGCCGGGTCGAGGTAATGAGCCAATCAAGTGAACTCCAAACAACTAAATCAATCACAATGATGAACAAGAGGTTGACACTTGATTTTTCACCCGAGGTTCACTAGTTTGCCAACTAGCTACGTCCTCGTTGTGTCAACTCACTCACTTGGAGGTTCACGCGCTAATTGGTATCACACGCCAAACCCGTCACCGGGTGTCGCACAACCAACACAAGATGAGGGCACTCAAAGACACGAGCAATCCATTAGAGTTACCTTTGCGATCTCCCACGGGGAAGGCACAAGAACCCCTCACAATCACCACTTGTGGTCAACGAAGCACAATCACCAAGCTTCTCGAATCCACACCGCTTGCTCCAACCGTCTAGGTTATGGCAATCACCAAGAGTAACAAGAAACTAGCAGCGGTATCAACTCCCAAGTGCCACTAAGATGAACTCACTTCATGCAATGCACTTGAACACTCAAATCTCTCAAATGGATGATCAAATGACTAAGATATGAGTGGGAGTGTGTGCAACAAGCTTCTCAAGTGTATGCAATATTAGAATGAGCAAGAGAGACAACTTGAACCGCCACACACAGCTTTTATAGCCCCCTCAAAGGAGCTAGCTGTTATGCACTTGGGCTACTGAAAAATGTGACCGTTGAACCACTTGTCCTCACCGTCGGACTATAGCAGCTGGTCCGACGCTTTGAATTTCAACCGTTGGCACGTAGAACTAGCCACCGTCGGACCACCTCCATTGGTCCGTAGGGCTGGTCCGACGACTCGTCTGACGCCTCGTCCGACGCCTTGCCCTTCGCTTCAACAACCATGCAGTAAGCACCCTCCCTTCGGACCTCACCTCCGGACTAGTCCACCGGACTATGCGATCTGGTCCGGAGCTTCCTTAGAGCTTCGATGTTTTTACGCAGGGAGCACCCTAGCTTCGGACTTGACCATCAGACCTCACCACCGGACTATGCCTTCTGGTCCGGAGGTCCTTTTGACTTCAGCTCTGCTATTGACTGAGCCACCGAACTATGCGCCTATGGTCCGGAGCCTCTTTTCGCCACTGGTCCGGAGCTTCTGTGTCAGCCACTTTGTGCTGGGAGCGGCCGTCGGACCACCTCTGTTGGTCCGGAGCTCCCATGCTCAACTGGTCCGACGCTTCTTTCTTGGTCTGATTTCTCTTCTCTTTACTTCCCTTGATCTCATGTGCCACCAACAAGTGTTTCACTGACTTGTGCATGTGTGTTGGCATATTTTATCAAGTTTTACAAGGGTTGTTCATTAGGTTTAGATGCAATGCAATGATGATCAACCTAATGGCACTCGATAGTTGTAACCACATACTATTTTCCCCTCTTAATAGTACAGTTATCTATCCTAAATGTGATCACACCCACTAGGTGTCTTGATCACTAAACCAAAAAGCCCTAGCTTATACCTTTGCCTTGTATAGCTCTTAGGGTCTCCTCTTTCTCTTCTTCTCCATGTGTGAGCCTTTGAAATGATTTCACCTAGCTTCCATCCTTGCTCCACCACTTGTTCACTCTCACTTCACCTTGGTGTACTAAACCTACTCAAACTTAGAGCTAGGTTAGTACTTAGGCTTCATCAATTACCAAAATCACTATGGAGTCTTCACTTAGCATAAGGGATGACAAGCATCTCTTCATGCTCTCTTCTATCAGGGCCATGAGGCAGGTTGTGCCGATGGCTCTAGAGGATGACTAAGGAGAAGGAGAGGCAAGGAGATCCTCTCTCTCAAAGGCTTTGGATAAGTGCTTGAGCTTTGCATTAGTGATAATGCGAAGATCATTAAAGCTATCTTCAAGACCTAGATGTGTCATTCTCTCCTTAGAAATCCTTTCTTCTAAGTTGGTAAAGCTCTCGTAGAAACTTTTCCATATCTCTCTCACTTCAACTTGGTGTACTAAACCTACTCAGACTTAGAGCTAGGTTAGTACTTAGGCTTCATCAATTACCAAAATCACTATGGAGTCTTCAATCTCCCCCTTTTTGGTAATTGATGACAACCCCATATAAAGATATGAAATATGATTTTGATTTCAACCCGAAATGTTTGTCCAAGCAAGATAACAATTGAAAAGAGGTGGACAGCCATTTCAAAGTTGGTTTGATAGTGTTAACTCCCCCTACATGTGTGCACTTCTATGAGTAAGTATCAAGCTTTGCACAGATGCTTAGATAGAACTTTTGGAGGGGTAAACAACTAGCAAACTATGACATGATGCTAAGGTTTTAAGAATAGACCTTTGAAGCGTGATACCAATCGAAGTGCGCCTTTTATTTCACCCTTAGCAACAAGGTTAGCTTGATACCAATTTATTAAACAAACTAAACAAGAGAGGATATCTAGATAACTTCCTGTGCATGCTAGTGATCAATCATCAATCAAGATTATAGCTAAGCATGCACCAAACAAACATATCATTTTGAAAGGAATACAATGCAAGCAAGCATATGTGTGAATGCACATTCAAATGCAACAACTTGTTCATAGGCTTGCTCCCCCTACTTGTGTGCTCAAATTTTAATTTTCCACTTTCAAAATCTCCCCTTAGACTTTTTCATCCCCTTTAAGGTCATATTTTATATCACAATTTATCCCCCTTTTTCATACATTACCATAAAGGGTTCACTTGTTAAAGTTTCATCAAGTCAATTCATAAAAGAGGTGGGGTGAATATTAACAAATTTTTGTTCATCCTAGATCACTTGTCCTATATATTTAACACGGTTTTAACCATGGACAAGCTTCTTCACACATCTTGCAATGGTTATCTTATCCATGTTGGTTAAATACAAGAGAAAATGTTCTAGACTAAACATGTGAGATTGCAAGCTTATCAACATACCATATGTTATCACTGGATCAATCAAGTCATAGAAGCAATAGTGATAGCATATGTACATCCAAAACATTTTGTTTTTCATGAATGAGCCTAAATGAGTGATGTCTATATGTTCTACACAAGTCTAGCAAAGGATGAATGCATATGCCAACCAATTGTACCTTGCTATCTTGGAGTGGAGGCATGTCATATAAGTGGGGTGCATCAACTCATGTTGGAGAAATCCAAGATATTCAACTCATTCCTTAACTTGCAAAACCTCTTCTTATCAAGTGGCTTGGTGAATATGTCGGCTAATTGATCATTAGTGCCCACATTGTCAATGTAAATGTCACCCTTTTGTTGATGATCTCTTATGAAATGGTGTCTCACATCTATGTGCTTTGTTCTAGAGTGTTGGATGGGATTGCTTGTAAGCTTCACCGCACTTTCATTGTCACAAAGCAAAGGAACCTTCTTGAATTTAATTCCATAATCATTCAAGGTGGCCTTCATCCATAATAGTTGTGCACAACAACTCCCCGCACTAATGTATTCGTCTTCGGCGGTAGAGAGTGCCACACTATTTTGCTTCTTGGATGACCATGAGACTAGTGATCTTCCCAATAGTTGAGATGTTCCACTAGTGCTCTTCCTATCAACCTTGCATCCCGCATAATCGGAGTCCGAATATCCAACCAATTCAAATCTTGACCCCTTGGGAAACCACAATCCAACATCTTGTGTATGCTTCAAATATCACAATATTCTTTTTGTGGCCTTCAAATGACTCTCTCTAGGAGATGCTTGGAATCTAGCACACATGCATACACTAAACATGACATCCGGTTTTGATGCGGTCACATAGAGTAGACTTCCAATCATTGACCGATATAGTGTTTGCTCAACCATCATGCCACTTGTGTCACTATCCAAATGTCCATTAGTCCCCATAGGTGTACTAATGCCCTTTGCATCTTCCAAGCCAAACTTCTTGATCATATCTTTTATGTACTTGCCTTGACTCACAAATGTATCATTCTTCATTTGTTTGATTTGAAGTCCAAGGAAGTAACTAACTAAGTTAACCAATCATGGACATCTCAAATTTATTTGACATCATCTCCCCAAACTCTTCACAAAAGTCTTGATTTGTAAATCCAAAGATAATGTCATCCACATAGATTTGCAAGACAAACAAGTCACTTCAAATCTTCTTAGTGAATAGGGTGGTGTCAACTAAGCCAATCTTGAATCCCTTAGAGAGGAGAAAGCTTCTCAATCTCTCATACCATGCTCTAGGTGCTTGCTTCAATCCATAGAGAGCCTTCTTGAGCTTGAATACATGGTTGGGCTTCTTTATATCTTCAAATCCGGGTGGTTGCTCAACATACACTTCCTCATTGATGTACCCATTGAGAAAAGCACTCTTCACATCCATTTGATAGAGCTTGATGTTGTGAGCACAAGCATAGGCCAATAAGATTATAATTGCCTCTCATCTTGCCATCGGTGCATAGGTTTCTCCAAAGTCAAGACCCTCTACTTGAGTGTACCCTTGAGCTACTAGTCTTGCTTTGTTCCTTACCACTATTCCATCTTGATCTTGCTTGTTCTTGAATACCCATTTGGTTCCAATCACATTATGATTCTTAGGTCTATCCACTAGTTCCCAAACTTGATTTCTTGTGAAGTTATTGAGCTCTTCATGCATAGCATTTATCCAATCCACATCCTTCAAAGCTTCATCAATCTTGGTTGGCTCAAATGATAAGACAAAGGAATAATGCTCATAAAATGAAGCCAATCTTGATCTTGTTTGAACACCACTTTGAATGCCACCAATAACTTGATCTAGAGGATGATCTCTTGCAATATTGGTAGGTTGAAGTACTTGCATGTGAACATCTTGAGCATTCGGTTGAGATGATGATGGACTTGCTTGATCTTGAACTTGTACTTGAGCTTCACTAGCACTTGCTTGATCTTGAGTTGGATAGCCACTAGCTCTTCATGTGTTGGAATGGTCACTTGATATTCATCTTCATCTTGTACTTGTCTTGGTCTAATGTCACCAATATCCATATCTTTCATTGCATTGACTAGCTTGTCACCTCTCACATCATCCAAGTTTTCTTGTTCATCTTGAGAGCCTTGTGTTTCATCAAATTCCACATCATGCACTTCCTCAAGAATTCCACTAGATGAGTTCCAAACTCTATAAGCCTTGCTAGATGTAGAGTAACCAAGTAAGAATCCCTCATCACATTTCTTCTCAAACTTGCTTAGCCTTGTACCCTTCTTCAAGATATAGCACTTGCACCCAAACACTCTAAAGTATGTAATATTTGGCTTTCTTCCATTCAAGAGTCCATATGGAGTCTTCTCAAGCATTCCATGACAATAAAGACGGTTGCTAGAGTAGCAAGCCGTGTTGATAGCTTTGGCCCAAAAGGAATGACTAACATTGTACTCACTTAGCATTGATCTTGCCATGTCAATCAAGGTTCTATTCTTCCTTTCAACTATCCCATTGGATTGAGGAGTGTACTTTGGAGAGAATTGATGGTTGATCCCAAAGTCATCACATAGTTCATCCACTCTTGTGTTCTTGAACTCACTCCCATTGTCACTTGTAACTCTCTTGATAGTTGTTTCAAACTCATTATGGCATCTCTTGACAAATGACTTGAAGATATCAAATGTGTCACTCTTGTCACTCAAGAAGAATACCCATGTGTATCTTGTGAAGTCATCCACTATCACAAATCCATACTTGTTGCCACCAATGCTTGTATATGTTGTTGGCCCAAAGAGATCCATATGCAATAACTCAAAACCTTTGCTTGTACTCATGATGCTCTTCTTTGGATGAGTGTTGCCAACTTGCTTTCCGGCTTGACATGAACTACAAAGCTTGTCCTTCTCAAATGTGACATCCTTCAAGCCCTTCACTAGATCATGCTTGACTAGCTTGTTCAATTGCTTCATGCCAACATGTCCAAGCCTTCTATGCCATAGCCAACCCATGCTAGATTTTGTGATGAGACATGTTGAGAATTGGGTCTCACTAGCATTGAAATCCACAAGATAGAGATTTTCATATCTAAATCCTTTGAAGACCATGTTAGAGCCATCCACACTAATGATTTCCACGTCCTCCACACCAAATATGCACTTGAAACCGAGATCACACAATTGGGCAACCGACAATAGATTGAACTCAAGCCTTTCCACTAGAAGCACATTGCTAATGCTAAGATCATTGGAGATAGCAATCTTTCCAAGTTCTTTCACCTTGCCTTTGCCATTGTCACCAAATGTGATACTATCAAAACCATGGTCACTATCTTGGTTGATTGAGTTGAACATCCTTCCATCACCAGTCATGTGTTGAGTGCACCCACTATCAAGCACCCAATGCCTCCCTCCGGCTTTGTAATTTACCTACAAGAGAGATCAATTCTTTTTAGGTACCCAAACTTGTTTGGGTCCTCCAAGGTTAGTTACCAAGGATTTTGGTACCCAAATGGATTTCTTAGTAGTCATCCATGGTGCACCAAGAAACTTGGCATGAACTCCATTAGTACCCTTAGAAAGGACATAGAATGAATCAACTCTCATTGAGGATACATCTTGGTTGGCCTTCTTGTTCATGCAACTTTGCTCTAAGTGACCAACTTGCTTGCAACTCTTGCAATACCTACTAGTGTCCTTCACAAAACAAGTCTTGTGAGGGGCAAAAGCGGCCTTTCCTTTCTTGGGGGTATAGCCCAATCCCTATTTGTAGAGAGATGCTCTTTGGCTACCCAAGAACATAAGCAAGCGGTCCTCACCTCCATAAGCCTTAGCTAAGGAGTGATTGAGCTTTGTAACCTCCTTCTTGAGGGTTTCATTTTCCACCATTAGTGAGGCATCACAAGTGAATCCATCACTAGTAGATGAAGTAGGAGTGGAAGTAGTAGTGCTACAAGAGGGGTTAGTGGGGGCAACAACAATAGGAGTATAAAAGGATTCATCAAGAATATCACAAGTAACTCCCATGTCACATGTTTGAACAATCTCCTTCTTACTTTGGTCAAGGAGGGAGGAATGAGCTCTTTCAAGCTTAGTGTGAGACTTCACTAGCTTCTCATGGGCTTCCATTAGCCTCTCATGAGATGCTACGGCCTCATCAAGGTTTTTGCTCAAGAGCCTCATTGGCCTTGCGCAATTCCTTGCATTCCTTCCTCTTCTTGTCAATGTATTCCTTAGCTTGTTCAAGCATGTCCATGAGTTCCTTCTTTGAGGGACCCTCATCCTCACTCTCACTCTCACTTTCACTCTCACTCTCATCATGAGAAAGTACCTTAGTGGACTTATCCATGAAGCATGATGATGGAGTGTCAAGTAGAGAGATCTTGTCTCTCATAGCAGTGCTAGCAAAAGCCTTCTTCTTGGTAGATGTCTTCTTTTCTTGATCATCATCTTCACCACAAGAAGAGTCACTATCCCATATCACTATGTGAGAATACCCCTTCTTCTTCTTCTTGTCAAAGGTGGGCTTCTTATCTTTCTTGCCTCTCTTCTTGTGATCATCATCATCTTTGTCACTATTGTATGGACAATGAGCAATGAGATGATCAAAGCTTCCACACTTGAAGCACTTCCTTGGTTCATCATGGTTCTTGGTTGAAGTCCTATTTCTTCTTGCACCATAGCCCTTCTTCTTCATGAATCTTCCAAATTTCTTCACAAAGAGAGTCATCTCTTCTTCATCAACATCACTAGCACTTGAGTCTTCACTTTCACTAGATTCTTCAATCTTGCTCTTGCCCTTGCTCTTGTGTGATGAAGTGGCTTTGAATGCCAAGCTCTTCTTCTTCTCAACCTTCTTGTCCTCCTTCTTCACATCTTCTTCTTTGTTGTCCCGGTAAGCATCTTCGGTCATCACATCTCCCAAGACTTGATTAGGTGTCACGGTGTTCAAACAACCTCTCACAATCAAGGTCACAAAAGTGTCAAACCGAGGAGGAAGACACCTCAAGAACTTATGGGAGAAGTCCTTGTCCTCAAACTTCTCACCAAGAGTTGTGAGATCATTGACTAGCACTTGGAGCCGATGAAACATCTCCGGCACATTTTCATCATCCTTCATCTTGAAGCTAGCAAATTTCTCCTTGAGAATATATTCCTTGGCCTCCTTGACGGCTTGTGTGCCCTCAAATGATTCTTCAAGCTTCTTCCAAGCCTCATGAGCACTCTCAAGATTCTTGATTTTCTCAAACACCTTCTCATCAAGAGCCTCATGAATAGCACTAAGAGCAATGTCATTGTGTTGCAACTTCTCTTCTTCGGCTGCGGTGGGAGCTTCCTCATTTGCAACCTCAAACTTCTTGTCCACCACAAGCCAAACCTTTCGGCTAATTGACTTGATATGAGCGGTCATATTGACTTTACAATAGCCATAGTTTGTGCCATCAAACTTGGGTGGCTTCTTCATGCTGTTCATATGAGCCATGATCACACCATAGGTTGTTAAGCCTCAAATCAACGGTGTCCAAACTTTGATACCACTTGAAAGGTCCTAATCCAAGGCTAGAGGGGCGGTGAATATCCTAAATCAAAAACTAAAAACAACCTCAACAACAAGTTAGATCAGAAGAAGGCGAAGCTAGGATTGCACTAGCCTACTAGGGGATGCGAAGCCTCCTAACCACAATTTCTATCCTAATATAGCTCTAGGATCACTCAATGCCTACACAATTCTAGTAGCTTACAAGCACAACCTAATATACTAAAGCAAGTATGAATAGGGTAATGCAAAGATGGGAGGAGTGATTATACCGCCGGGTCGAGGTAATGAGCCAATCAAGTGAACTCCAAACAACTAAATCAATCACAATGATGAACAAGAGGTTGACACTTGATTTTTCACCCGAGGTTCACTAGTTTGCCAACTAGCTACGTCCTCGTTGTGTCAACTCACTCACTTGGAGGTTCACGCGCTAATTGGTATCACACGCCAAACCCGTCACCGGGTGTCGCACAACCAACACAAGATGAGGGCACTCAAAGACACGAGCAATCCATTAGAGTTACCTTTGCGATCTCCCACGGGGAAGGCACAAGAACCCCTCACAATCACCACTTGTGGTCAACGAAGCACAATCACCAAGCTTCTCGAATCCACACCGCTTGCTCCAACCGTCTAGGTTATGGCAATCACCAAGAGTAACAAGAAACTAGCAGCGGTATCAACTCCCAAGTGCCACTAAGATGAACTCACTTCATGCAATGCACTTGAACACTCAAATCTCTCAAATGGATGATCAAATGACTAAGATATGAGTGGGAGTGTGTGCAACAAGCTTCTCAAGTGTATGCAATATTAGAATGAGCAAGAGAGACAACTTGAACCGCCACACACAGCTTTTATAGCCCCCTCAAAGGAGCTAGCTGTTATGCACTTGGGCTACTGAAAAATGTGACCGTTGAACCACTTGTCCTCACCGTCGGACTATAGCAGCTGGTCCGACGCTTTGAATTTCAACCGTTGGCACGTAGAACTAGCCACCGTCGGACCACCTCCATTGGTCCGTAGGGCTGGTCCGACGCCTCGTCTGACGCCTCGTCCGACGCCTTGCCCTTCGCTTCAACAACCATGCAGTAAGCTCCCTCCCTTCGGACCTCACCTCCGGACTAGTCCACCGGACTATGCGATCTGGTCCGGAGCTTCCTTAGAGCTTTGATGTTTTTACGCAGGGAGCACCCTAGCTTCGGACTTGACCATCAGACCTCACCACCGGACTATGCCTTCTGGTCCGGAGGTCCTTTTGACTTCAGCTCTGCTATTGACTAAGCCACCGAACTATGCGCCTATGGTCCGGAGCCTCTTTTCGCCACTGGTCCGGAGCTTCTGTGTCAGCCACTTAGTGCTGGGAGCGGCCGTCGGACCACCTCTGTTGGTCCGGAGCTCCCATGCTCAACTGGTCCGACGCTTCTTTCTTGGTCTGATTTCTCTTCTCTTTACTTCCCTTGATCTCATGTGCCACCAACAAGTGTTTCACTGACTTGTGCATGTGTGTTGGCATATTTTATCAAGTTTTACAAGGGTTGTTCATTAGGTTTAGATGCAATGCAATGATGATCAACCTAATGGCACTCGATAGTTGTAACCACATACTATTTTCCCCTCTTAATAGTACAGTTATCTATCCTAAATGTGATCACACCCACTAGGTGTCTTGATCACTAAACCAAAAAGCCCTAGCTTATACCTTTGCCTTGTATAGCTCTTAGGGTCTCCTCTTTCTCTTCTTCTCCATGTGTGAGCCTTTGAAATGATTTCACCTAGCTTCCATCCTTGCTCCACCACTTGTTCACTCTCACTTCACCTTGGTGTACTAAACCTACTCAAACTTAGAGCTAGGTTAGTACTTAGGCTTCATCAATTACCAAAATCACTATGGAGTCTTCACTTAGCATAAGGGATGACAAGCATCTCTTCATGCTCTCTTCTATCAGGGCCATGAGGCAGGTTGTGCCGATGGCTCTAGAGGATGACTAAGGAGAAGGAGAGGCAAGGAGATCCTCTCTCTCAAAGGCTTTGGATAAGTGCTTGAGCTTTGCATTAGTGATAATGCAAAGATCATTAAAGCTATCTTCAAGACCTAGATGCACCATTCTCTCCTTAGAAATCCTTTTTTCTAAGTTGGTAAAGCTCTCGTAGAAACTTTTCCATATTGCTCTTTTGATCTTGTTCTTGGTCGAACCATGGTGAGGTCAAGGAAGGTGAGAAGGGAAGCAAGAGGAGATGGAATTTCTACTAGTGGTGAAGAAGAACAAGGTAAGATGTGGAAGAAGGAGAGGGAGAGGTTAAGAAGAGAGAATCCAATGTCCTTCGTCTCTATTTTCACTTGGATCATGCCGGAAACAGGATAGGAATGTTGGTAAAACGCTCAGGAGTACCAAGCTTGGCTGAAGGGCCAAATCCACGGTCGGCCGATCGCTTTTTGGAAGGTTTGGCTCGACTGAGCCTGGATTGGAGGTCCCACGGGTCAGGTTAGGCAGGTCGTGCAACTTCAGGCTGAGAGGCCTCTAGAGACGGTCGGCCGACTGCCTATTGGGGCCAAATGGGCCCAAATTTTGTGTAGGAGGTGACAAGGCTAGGTACATGCTAATTCTAGGGTCGAACACGAGAAATGAACAAAAATTAAAACAAGTAGATTTTAGTTCTTAATTGGATTAAGGACAAAACCTATCATGTTAATTTCATGTTCAGGTGATTCATGAAAGATTTTAAGACATTGACCATTTACCTTTAAAGGTGTCGCAGCCGTAATCTTGAAGCATGACGATTCTATGTGTCACGACATTGATGATGACGAATGGTCTTTCTCTTGTGAATCATCGCATTGTACTCAGACCCTTTTCTCCATTCATTGCTTCTCTCCTGCGAAGGATTAGTGGACAACACATACCCGAAGGAATTCACGAATAAATTGAAGCAAGGGCATTGTTGTCATGGAAATAGAGGACATCTTTTATGCTATAGAAAAGTTGGCTTTAGCATTTTAGCACATCACAAGATGTTCCCTCATTGTTCACTAATTCTTTAAAGATTAATCAAGGTTGAGGCAAATATGTGCAAGATTGTTTCATTACTACCTCAACCCTTGATTTGTCTCTATGAATGATCTCATGACTTACCCACCAAAATTTTGAAGTTATCATGCATGGGTTAGTCCAAAGGTACAACCAAATTCCATACAAGTTTACTTTTGGTTCATTAATCAAACTTGACACCATGTCTAATTTGATTAAGGAAGTCTATTTAACCTAAGCACCACGCTTAATTTAAAGATCTTATAGGAGTATGTACACTACTCCCAAACCAAAGCATACTCATAACAGAACTAGGAAGCATGAAGGCATAGAGAGATTCATTTAAGAAGACAAGAGCATGGATGGTGAACCACATGAGCATTTGCAGATTTTTTATATATATATTTATTTATGTGACTTAGTAAGATGAACAAGGTATAAAGAGAAAGCAAGGTAGAGACAACCAAACAAAATCAAGAATGAAGTATGATATAAATTCTTAGAGAAATCCACTCCCCCATACTTGGATTTTGCAACATTTTACAATGTGAAAATCCAAGTCTAGGATGTGAAATTTTCTTTTAAATGTGCTTCATTATTGAAGGATGTTTGGTTGTACATACCTTGTGTTTTGCTCCATCATTCTTTTTATTCAAACCAAAATGGTTAGTGACAAAAATACCCGAAGGAACAATTTCAAAAATATTCCCTTAATCTCATTTTACAAAGTCATTTTATTCATTTTAGAATTTTGGGAAACTAGAAATATTTTTATTTTTGTTTTATATATTTTTTTAGCAAACCTTAATGGAAAAGAAGAAGGCTCGTGTTATCTCCCGAAAGTGCTTAATTTCAAGACACAAGGTTGTGTTTGGGAAACCTTCAAGTTGCAACTCATGTTGGTGAAGCGGTTTCCCCTTCAACTCCAACATTTGTGGTCCTATCCTCAAGACCAAAACCACTACGAGATTTGCAAAATTTGTGGTAGACAAACACTAAACCAACCTTGCAAATATTTTAGAAACAAGAAGAATGAAGGGGTTGTAGATCATGTGTGTAGTCATGGTAGAGGAAAGGATTGATTTGGGAGATTCCTCATTTGAGCATGGATTTGATTGGAAGATCAGGGAATAACTTCCATGCTCATTGACATCATTCTCCCTTTCAAGGAGTCGGTGAGCACTTTCTTTCTCATGACATTTCAAGTCATCCTCAAGGCTTGAATGGGTCATGTCTGTTGGCGAGATTGACATTAGCTCACCCCTTGGATCAAGAACTGGTTTGGATTCTAACCCTTTGATGAGAGGTCGGGAAGACCAAACAGGTAGATAATCTTCACCTATTCTATGACCAAGCTTCTCATTTCCTATTGTGTTATCCAAGATTCCCATGATTGGCCTTCCAATAAAGGTGAGATGAAAGGAAAGTCCAGGAAGGTCAAAGATATGGAAATCTAAAAAGATCTTGAGATCATCAACCACCACAAGAACATCATGAAGGATTCCTAAACAATCAAGGACTTGACCATTGGGGAGTCTAAGATGTTTTTGTGATTTGGATAGATGTTGATCTTGAGGCTAGGATCATACCAAAATTCACCATCAATGCCCAACACTTGATAGGATATTCTCCTCACATGTGTGGGCATTTTAGTGACTTTCTTTGAGGATTTGGCCTCATCCAACCATTCTTGACTTACAACGGTAGATAGAGGCTCTAACCGTTAATTATGCTCCTCTTGGTTAGATTTATGGCATTCATGGCTTCCATGCCTCGGGTGTCTTAATGAATTCCCAAAGTCATTAAGTGGGTCATCATAAGACTTGAAAGAAGGAACACATGGGGGATCATCAGGATCAAGGATGGGTGCGTAAGATAAGTCAAATGTGGGCATAGAGAAGGAGAGGATAGATTTGGCTTCTAAGCATCAAGGTTTTCCTTCTATAAGCTCACTCGGTGTTTCTTTATCAGGAATCCCAAGCTTTCCCTGATGTGCCATGTGGGAAGTCGAGGCGCAAGATGATGTTGGTCTGGGAGGCTTTTGAAGAGATCCATTCATAAGAGGTTTAGAAAGATGTTTCTTAGAAGGTCTCTTTAGGAAAGGATCATTTTGGGCATTCCCAAAACCATCAAGATCGTATGAGAGGTTAGCCTCGAACTCGAAGGAATGGTTTAGATGTTGAATTTATTCTTCCTTCGAGATTTGTGGTATTTGTGGTTCGGGATCGATGGCAAAATCTTTGGATAGAAATGGTGGTGATTCGGCTATCGAGGATTCTTTTCTAGGGGCTGGTTTTTGTTCTTCCTCGGGTCCTTCATTATAATCATTAGTAGAGGGAGTGTTTTCAAGAATCTTCGTGAGAAGATTTTTCCCTGCACTAATGGATAAACACAGGAAGGCTCCCCGAAAGTTATATCAAGAAGTTGTGCGAAGTCTTTGCTAAGACCGCCATAAAAGTGTTGTAACAATGTTGGCTCAGTTATAGCAAGATCAGGGCCAGATGATGATAGCTCTAAAAGATGGTCCCATGCCGCACCTTGATGACACAAAAACCGTCGAGGCTGCGAACACGTCGGGCTAATACCCAAAATCGATATCCGAAGTGTGCCAGTCGATTTGACCAGTTAATCGACAAGGACGATAACTAGAACAAACTTGAGCGAGATGACAGCGATGCGCCCGGACATCAAGGCTCTGCTTTGCTCCCAACGCGGATCTTGCAAAGCTTGACGAAGATCCGTCAACACCTCATAAGAACTCGTAGATGAACTAGAACTAATGCAGTAAACGTAAATTGCTGGAAAAGTAGATGAAAATAGTAAACTTCTTTGATTGATTGTGTATATATATATATCCCTTTCACGCCACCCCTAGCTACATATTTATACTCCAGAAAAGGAGTTGTAAACAGACATGACTCATACCTTCCTAAACAAAACTCCTATTTTAAAGGAAATAAATGACTCGTGCAAGAGTCGGACTCAAACTATAACAATAATACTGGTATAAAATCACCAGTTTCCATATCTGTCTCTATTACAATGAAACCTTCCATCGACATATTTCTAATCTGCAATCTCCTTCCATCGCCATCGGCAGCTTTCTGCTGATGTCAGCCTCGTCATCTTGCTTCCATCGGCAGCACCTTATCACCTTTTGGCAGCTCCCCATTTCCATTGGCAATGTTACCCTTCTTCTATCGGCAATGCTTTTATCGGCAACACTCTCTTGCCTTCATCGGCAACCTCTTCATATCGGCAAGTAGCCTTCTTTCTTCCTTAATGTCTCCTCAATCAAATTTTACAATCGGCAACCTCCTCTGCTTCCATCGGTAACCTAACCGGTAGTATCTTGATGTTGATAGGGAATAGTGACCGTCTTCTTGTTGACCAGTGCACTTGATTCATACACGTACCAATAAATGGTGTCAACACATGCCCCCCAATTTCGGAGTATAAAATATTTTATGCGTCGAAATTTCCTTTATTGCAATCTTTCCCTCCAAAACGCTTGCACGACTTTCTCGATTACCGTGCGCAAAAACTGCAAGTTACCAACAGAACCCCACAACTGTAGCGTAAACAGTCACAATCCACTCTCACAATTCCTCGATCATCGCGCCAATCCATCACCATATCCTTCCATATCTCTACTCAGTTAAAAGAAAACTCCAAAATACCCCTGGCGCTTCCAGGCCTATAAAAATCACCATCATCCAACCTTTTCTTTACCCCAAGCTCATATCTTCATTTGCATTCATTCCCCATTTCACTGGCGCCTCTAAAGAGCACTCCGGAGACATTCAACTGGCGACTTCTTCCACCAGCAAGGCGCAACCTGCAAGAATCCTTCCGACCCAATGGCGATCAGCTTCAACGTCCCCGCGGTCAATTTTTCTTCTTCTCACTTCATACTCTGCGATTCTCTTCTGCATTGTCTCATGATCTCTTTTTCCTTTTCCTCTTTGTTTTCTGAATCTAGGAGATGCGCAATAGAATAGTAATCCCCACCGATCAACCACATGTTTGTTGCTTGGGTCCAATGGGGGATGCCGATCCAACTGAAACCATCAATGCAGAAATCAACTGGGTCCCTTTCAGAGCCGCACACTTCAACCTAGGGTTATGGGTAGATATCTTCCGTTCTTGGCCCAAACCCACAAAAGGGTGGAAAAAACTGGTACCTTAGGATGGCCAGATCACAGCGAGTTTACTGGGTAGAGTGCCAGCTGGATCAATGTATCAAGCTATCTATTGTCGATATGGCAAAAAATGAGTACATGATGATCGCTGCATCCTACTTCTGGTCCGACACCATGGATGCATTCCTATTCAGACATGGACCAGCCACCCCGACACTTGCCGATGTGTATATGCTCACCGGCCTCGACATCTCTTCTGCCGACAATGTCACCCTCTTTAACAGAAAGCCCGAACATCGGGTAACTACTCGCAACATCGGTGGCTGGACTGGATACATTCAAGAATACCAAAAGACCGGATCGGTAGGCCAGAGGGAGCATGCCACTTTCCTAAACATGTGGCTGGAGAAATTCATCTTTTGTGGCAGGACGGTTGGACCAACCAACATGTATCTCCCTGCAGCAGAACTCTTGGCCAATGGAGCACGACTTCCCCTCGGCCGATACATTCTTCGTGCAGTCTACCATCTTCTGCATCAAGTATCAGAGAAGTTATTACAGGGCGAGCCCATTGGCAACATTGGAGGACCCTGGTGGTTTGTGAACATGTGGCTAAACGCTCATATGCACAAGGTTCTCCAATTTGATTTGTTCAATCAGGAATTCCCACGGGACCTAGTTGAAGACCACACACATGCCGATGACGAATCAGCAACTCATTCTCCCCTCAACTTCGGCGAAGCCATCATAGTCCTACCTGGGACCGAGGCTAATGAGGACCAGATTGGCAGATTCTTTCAGAGACTCTATTGCGGAGTCCCTTCTGCAGACCAGGCTTGGTGGCCCTATGTTGATGCCGAAAACAGGTTTCCTCTTTCCTTCAACATCATCGATGCAGACTCAGACAAGGATGAAGGAATCATGAGGGCTATCCTCACTCCCCGTGCAATCCCAGTGAACATCTTTGGGAGTGGGAAGAATACATAGGCTACCTACGAATTTTATTACCCATCGGCAGCGGCAAAACATCTAGCATTTGGGCAACTGCCAATCAAGCTCTGCTACGCCAATGTGGTGAAGCCTAGAGAGGTCATTACCAGCGCCATGGACTGGAATAAAATTGTTAGTCTCCCTCCTCATGCCGATACAACCAATATCGACTTATCTACTTGGGCGCCAATCTCCTTCATCACCAAGTCGTACAAGCTCTGGTGGCAAGAGTGGAAGGACCAACTGTTCACTACATCATCACACCACTATCGGCACTTGATTGATGCCGATCATATTATTCTCGATGACGCGGTAAGCTTACCCTTGATGTTATTTTCTTTGTCATCTCCTTCTAGAGGCATCGGCAACTAACTTTCTATCAATAGGTTAATGACTTAATCCCAAAGAAGAGTAGAAGTGGCAAAAAATTCAACTTGTGACCGACCAATCCCACATCGGCAATCGGCAGCAGGGCTCCATCATTGGCCTCCCTCATGCAACAAAGGGAAACTCCTAAGGTCACCATCAAGCCCAAGTCAACACCAACTAGGGCGGCTGTCACTCCATCGGTCGTTGCCGCTGTCCTGGCGCAAGCTTTTGCGGTAACAAATTTCTACTTTATTTATGCCGATCATAAAATTTCCATCGGCAATTCTTACTTAATTCTTGACTTGCACCAAACATTTTTTTCTTTTGTAGCAGACAAGTTCATCGGCAGCTGCTCTAAGTGCACAGGCTCCTTCGACTCAGTCTGTCGATGCCCCCCGAGTGCAGAAGTCCAAATGCCAAGATGCATCAAGCACTGCTCCTCGATCAAAACGCCTGAGGCCATCAGTAATGTCATCGGAAGCATCCCCTCAATCTCCTACCGATGCATTACCAGTAGAGCCAGCACCAGCACCTGTCCCTGACCAAACACCCGTTGAAGCTTCCATTCAAGGGACAATGTCAGCGCCGCATGAATTGGCCGTAACAGAACCGCTACCTGCACCAGCACCATCATTGGCATTAACCATTCCAGCCACAGAGGCAAGTTCATCAGAAATCATTGCCGATCCTCAAGACACTGCCGCGCCAGCTGCTCTATCAAGTCCGAGGCAAGAGATTCTTCTAAAGATGGTAAACCGACTATCTTGTCATAAAATTTGCAAAGCACAAACTTTTCGATCGGCAAACCCTAATCCTTTTCTTTTCAGGCTCAAGACTCCCCCAACAGCTTATTCTCCTTTGCCATCAACATACCAGATGATGAAGAAGAAGAAGAAAGTTCTGCTCCACCATCAGACACCATATCGCCAGAAGTGAAATCCAAACTTGAAGCATTGCTATCCTTACTGCAGCAAAGCACATCCCAACTGGTCCAAGATTCAAACACAGTAAGGATAGCTTTCAAGGAAATTCAAGGTCAACTGTCTGCCGATATCGAAGAAACACTCTTCCAAGCGGCGTTCCTTGAGAGCCGACAACTTCAATATCAAAGGGCCTCACGCCGCATTGCCGATAGAACTACCCAAGCACAGCTTGAAGAAGAAATGCTTAAATTTAAGCAAGCTGCCGAAGAGAAGCACAAGGGCATCGGCCGCCTAGAAGCCTCCAGTGTCGATCTTGAACAAGAAATCACCCAGCTATTGGCAAGAAAGGAAGAATTGCTAGCAGAGCTGAAGAAAGTTGATGAAGCCTTAAATGCAGCCAACCAAAAGAAGGCTCAACTTCCCGATGCTGCCAAAGCTCTGCAACAAGAAAGGGTCACTAATGCTCGCCACACCCTCCTGCTGAAAAGAAAGATCAAGTCAATTGAGGGCACTGCCGATGATGACACCAGAGAGATAGAGGAAGCAGATCAAATTCGCCTTCGTGCGATTTCATCTATTCAATCTCTGCTGTAATCTTGTTGTACTGATAACTCTAAATTTGATGACTAGCTCATTTGTACTATAACGTTAATGCTTTTTCTGCCGATGTTCTGCATGACACTCCTTCCATCGGCATTTATACTTATATTGCTTCACGCATCTACCCAAATACTGGGATAATATTTCTTTAAATATTTACCGTTAATTTCCCTGGAGAACGCAACTCCTTCAAGTGTTTCCAAAATATAAGCGTTACCAGGAATAGACTGACTTATCCGAAAAGGACCTTCCCAATTAGGGGACCACTTTCCAAACCTTGAACTCTTAGTCCCAATCGGCAAAATTAGTTTCCACACCAGATCACCATCGGCAAACTCTTTCACTATCACTTTCTTGTCATACCACCTGGCAACCCTTTTCTTGTTCTCCTCGATACTAATTAGAGCTCTCAGCCGATGACTTGCTAGATCTTCCAACTCATCCTTTATAAGGATATCATATTCATCGGCTATTAATTGATCCTGGGAAAACAATCTTCTAGAACCAGTTTTAATTTCCCAAGGTAAGACAGCATCATGCCCATAGACTAACTGGTACGACGAAACTTTAGTCGCACCATGACATGCCATCCGATACGACCATAAAGCTTCATTCAACACTATGTGTCACCTCCTAGGGTTTTCTTCAATCTTGCGCTTGATAAGCTTAATAACTCCTTTATTAGTTGCTTCGGCCTGACCATTAGCTTGAGCATAATAAGGAGAAAATTTAAAACCTTAAACCTCATACCGATAGCAAATTCATCAAACTCCCCCGATGTGAACATGGTCCCTTGATCAGTTATAATGGTTTGAGGAATACCAAATCGGTAAACAATATGTTCCTTCACGAAATCTATCATATTCGCCGATGTTACCTTCTTCAAAGGAATGGCTTCAACCCACTTCGTGAAATAATCAGTAGCAACAAGTATAATTTTATGCCTTTACTTGATGGTGGATAAATTTGGCCGATGAGATCGATAGCCCATCCTCTAAACGGCCAAGGCTTGATTATAGGATTCATTGTCGACGCAGGTGCTCTCTGAACATTACCAAACCTCTTGCAGTCTTGACATCCTTTGAAGTATTTAAAACAATCCTCAAGAATCGTCAGCCAATAATATCCATTCCGCCTAATCATCCACTTCATCTTGAATGTCGATTGATGCACCCCACACACTCCTTCATGGATCTCACCCATCAACTCTTTTGATTCTTCTTTACTAAGGCATCTGAGCAAAACTCCATCAATCGTCCGATAATACAATTCATCATCAAGGAGCATGTACTTGGTAGCCTGAAACCTTAGACGTCTTTCAACCTTTTTAGAAGGATCTCTCAAATAATCGGCAATCTTTTTTCTCTAGTCATCGGCAACTATTACCGATGTCATTATTTCCTGAATCGGCTGATACCCTGAAGCGTATTGTGCTAACTGATTAGCCTCTTCATTATGCAATCTAGGAACATGCTCAAGGCGGTACTCTTTAAATTCTTTTAATAATTGCAAACACTTTTCATGGTATGCAATTAAAACTTCACTTCGGCATTCATATGTCCCAATCAATTGATTGATCACCAACATAGAATCGCCAAAGATTTCAATGGCATCGGCACGCACTTCCCTGAGTAATTCCAACCCTTTTATCAAAGCCTGGTATTCGGCCTGATTATTTGTCGAAGTAGCAACAATCGGCAACGAGATTTCATACTTTTTGTCCTCGGGGTGAAATTAATACAACGCCGATACCCGCTCCTTCCTTACATGTGGATCCATCAAAGAACAAAGTCCAAGGAGCAATCTCTACAGAACTCACTGCATTGCAATGCTCAGTAACAAAATCGGCCATCACTTGACCTTTAACTACCTTAGCCGATTCATACCTCAAATCAAACTCCGACAGCGCTAAAATCCATTTGCCGATCCTTCCACTCAATATCGGCATCGACAACATATACTTAACCACATCATCTTTGCATATGACGGTACATTCGGCCGATAACAAATAATGCCTCAACTTAGTGCAAGAAAAGTACAGATATAAACATAATTTCTCGAGGACCGAATACCTGGTTTCAGCATCCACCAGCCTTCTACTCAAATAATAAATTACACGCTCCTTCCCTCCATATTCTTGGATTAAGGCTGACCCGATAACACTGTCATCGGCAGACAAATACAACCTGAAAGGCCTCCCATGTTGAGGTGGAACCAAGACTGGAGGATTTACCAAATATTTCTTAAATTCTTCTAAGGCTAATTGTTGTTCTTCTTTCCATGTAAACTCCTGACCGGCCTTCAGTTTTAGCAATGGGCTAAAAGATTTAATCTTCCCAGACAAATTGGATATAAATCTTCTAATAAAATTAATCTTGCCGATCAAGGACTGCAACTCAGTCTTGTTTGTGGGAGCAACCACCTTATTAATTGCATCAATGGACTTTCTGCCGATCTCGATACCTCTCTGGTGCACCATAAAACCCAGGAATTGACCTGCCGATACACCAAACGCACACTTATTAGGATTCATCTTTAACCCGTTCTCCCTCGTGCACTCTAGAATTTTCCGCAAATCGGCACGATGCTTCTCAAAATCTCTGGACTTAACCACCACATCGTCAATATAGATTTCAACTATCGTGCCGATGTACTTATGAAAAATGAAATTCATTTCTCTCTGATAAGTAGCACCGGCGTTCTTCAAACCAAAAGTCATCACGACCCACTCAAATAAACCGACATGACCTGGACATCTGAAAGCAGTCTTGGATATGTCTTCTTCAGCCATGAATATTTGGTTATATCCAGCATTACCATCCATAAAACTAATGATTTGATGTCCAGCAGCAGCATCAATCAGTAGATCGGCAATAGGCATCGGGTAACCGTCCATCGGCGTAGCTTTATTGAGATTCCTGAAATCAATGCAAACACGAAGTTTTCCATTTTTCTTATACACAGGAACCACATTAGAAATCCATTCGGCATATCAACATTGCCGAATAAATCCAGCTTCAATTAACTTTGTAATTTCAGCTTTAATGTCGGGTAATGCAATAGGATTGCATCGGCGTGCTGGCTGCCGATGTGGTTGGAAACCAGACTTAATAGGTAACCGATGCTCAACTATTGACCGGTCTAGGTCAGGCATCTCTGTATAATCCCAAGCAAAACAATCTTTATATTCCTTTAATAAATCACTCAACTGTTGTTTACATTGGGAATATAACTTAGCACTAATAAAGGTTGGCCTGGGCCTACTGCCATCGTCGATATCTATCTCTAGTAAATCATCGGCCGATGTGAACCCCTGCCCAAGTTTTCCATCATCTGCGAATTGATCCATTAAAACTCTTCTTCAGGACCGACTGCTTGGATCGGTATAATTCGATAATCGGCAACCTTGAGGAACACTGTATCCCAAGCTTCTCCTGATATGCATCTGGTCTGCTCATAGGTTTCCGATTCTCCTAATGCAACAATCGACGGGGTTTCACTTCGGACGACTTCAATCTTATCTCCCACCCATTGCACGAGGCTTTGGTGCATCGTGGAAGGAATACAACAATTAGCATGGATTCAATCCCTTCCTAGGAGCAAGTTGTAGGTGCCTTTGCCACTGATCACAAAAAACATTGTCGGCAAAGTTTTGCTGCCGATGGTTAATTCAACGCATACGGCTCCCATAGCTGGTGACACATTGCCTTCAAAATCTTTAAGCTTCATGTCTGTCTTGACTAAGTCTTGGTCACCTTTCCCAAGCTTTCTGAACATGATGTACGGCATTATATTGATTGATGCCCCACCGTACACCAACATTTTTGACATTGGCTGCCCATCTACTTTGCCTTTGACAAACAAAGCCCTTAAGTGATGTCTTTCATCATCGGCAGGTTTTTCAAAGACAACTGTCATTGGATCTAATACCAACTGTGCCATTTCAGCAGCCTCTTCCTCAACATCGACAGGCGCCATGAATTCCATCGGCAATATCACAACCATATTGATCTTTGCCGATGGATCCCTATCCTTGCGCTTTGGCCTCCACTGCTTAACTAGAGATTTCTCCCTTGAAGGGGTTTCACTGTGATACAGATCATTTTGGTGTTCACGTTGGATCCTCCTTCTCTGAGTTTTCGTCAGACCCTTGGGGCACCATTGAGGAAGCTTAGTTTTCCAAACAAGCTGATACTGCTTCTCACCGCTCGTATTTGCACCACTCCCTATGTTTGGATCCCTAGAGAATATTTCTTCATTGGGCACTCTTGCATTAGCCATCTCCTCAAGCTCTTCTTGACCAACACGCCTGCCAAGCCTGTCATGTACGCTAAGCTTGCCCCCCAGCCGATCATGTGTTGATTCCTTTTCTCTGATCGGTCTGCCATAGTTTGATGCCCGATCGTCAAAACAAGGTATCTTTTCTGCCCGATCGGCATGGTAATACCCATTGCATTCAGGGCAATTATCGGTAGTGGGCAGCTTGATGCCTTCTTCCCAGCAATGAACAAAGAAGGGACACCTCCAATGATCTTTGTGCCAGTGCCACTCTTGGCGCCTCTCTTCTTCCTGCTGCCGATATTGCTCCTCCTACGACCGCCGATAATCTTGTCGTGGCCACCTGTGCGTGATGACGACGCCATACAGTGCATGCTTGTGTCTCCTGGTGCTGCTGCTTTCATCGGCAACTCTGTTGCCCTTTCTGCTATCGGTAAACTCCTTTCCCTTTACTTCATGCGCAGCTATCTGATGTTCAGGATCTACCGATGCGCTTTTCCTGGCAGCTTCCGATGTCAACACTTTAGTCTTTCCACTAGTTTCCACCATGTTATTTGGAAACAGGTGTTGGTCGATCTTCATCGGCTTCTGGGCTTTGGAATTTTCAAACTTAATTCGCCCATATTCAATTTCTGACTGCAACTACTGCCTAAAGACTTTGCAGTCATTGGTACTGTGTGAAGTTGCATTGTGCCATTTGCAGTACCTGATCCTTCTAAGCTCTTCGGCCGATGGAATTACTTGATTAGGCGCCAGTTTAATCCGCCCTTCTTGAAGCAATATATCAAACATTCTATCAGCCTTGGTGATATGAAAGGTGAAATTTTCAGCTTCTTTCTGGCCAAACGGACAAGATATCGACTTCTTATCTTTTACCCATTCAGCAGCGCCGATACTTAGCTCCTCATCCAACTCAGAATCTTCTTCTTGTCCAATGAAGGACACCTTTTTAATCCAAGTTTTTCTAGGTTCAAAAGTTTTAACGTCTTGATCGGCAATTCTCTACACGAGATGACTCAAACTTTCAAACTCTTGAGACGCATATTTGTCCTTGATGTGCGGCAGTAATCCCTGGAAGACCAAATCCGCCAATTGCCAATCATCAAGCACCAAGCTGTAGCGCTTGTTCTTCATGTCCCGCAGCCTCTGGACGAAGCTTTCTACCGATTCATCATTACGCTGTCTCAACTTGATCAAATCGGTAATCTTCTTTTCATGTACGCCAGCGAAGAAGTATTTGTGAAATTGCTTCTCCAGATCGGCCCAAGTGATCACATAATTTGGAGGCAATGAAATGAACCATGTGAATGCCGATCCAGATAATGATGACGAGAATAATCTTACCCTCAGTTTGTCCCTGCTAGCTGCTTCTCCACACTTGATAATGAAGCAGTTGATGTGCTCCATAGTTGATGTGTCATCATGGCCAGAAAACTTGGTGAAATCTGGCACCTTGTACCAATTTGGGAGAGGAATCAAATCATATGCCGGAGGGTACGGCGTCCGATAAAAGTATGAATTGATTTTAGGCTTGATGCCGAATTGCTCTTTCATCACTTCGGCGATCTTATCGGCGCAGTACGCATCCTGATCTTGTCGATGCGCTGGCTGGATGTTGATAGGCTGAGCTAGTCGATACGCTTCTTCATACCTCTTTGGTAAATAAGCCAGAGTAGCTGGTGCAGGCGCATCATTAGCCCGCTGAATATTGTGCATCGGCTGATTCGCCGATGGACCACTTTGAACGCACATTGGGAAATAATGTGGCATTATATTCATCGGTTGATGCGCCGATGCTCCATTCTAAGGGTTTTCCAGGTACTGACACCCAGGTTGTACCACCTGTTGTTGGATCGGTGTTGGTCCAGTCCATCCAGGATTACAAGTCAACGACATGTAATTTGCCGATGGCTGATAGTTAACCGGTGCCTGTACTCCTGTACCCTGGAGTAGTCAACAAATTAGCCACCTTGGTGTGCTGGCACTCCAGTTTGAGGATTCACTACCGCCATGGGTTGACTCGCAATTGTCGTGCTTTGTTGCATCGGTAAAGGACTTGTCGATGGTGGCATATAAGGCACTTTGGGTATCACCATCTGAAGATCTTCCGACGGCAACGGCACAATTGGAGAGGATGTAGCATAATGCGTCATCGGGATCATTGGTTGTGCAGGCATTGCCGATGTAATGGGGCCTTTCCACACTGTATTATTACCTTGGATCAGATTAGAGTCGGCAGATGGATTTGGAGGCATACCATATCCCCACCAGTTAGCGGGAGTTGGCTGACTCTTAGTTGCGGGCCCTGGCATTGTCGATGCCACCAGATCTGTGTTCAATCGAGTGATGCTTACAGGGCTCGATCTTGGCGGCGTAACCACATCGGCAGATGGATCTACAGGTTGGGAAGATGCCATTGGAGCCGCCGATGGATTTGTAGCAGATGTCGATTCAGGTTGATGATACGCTGGACCAACATAATGGGGTGCCTGTCCTTCTTTGAAAGATTGCATAACAGCATTGTATACAGTATTGGACAGCACATTGGAGTGGGTAATTAATTCCTGATTTAGTGCAGAATTAACCATCTCTTGTAATTTACTAGGATTGGCATCGAAAGTAACTTGTCGTGGCAACAGCGGATCTTGCTTCTGGATAGCTTCGCCGCTCCTGTTTAGGCTGAAGGACTTGAGATACAACTGCTTGTACTCCTCCATAGCCTGCTCCATAGCCTTCATCGGCAACCTCTTCATATCGGCAAGTAGCCTTCTTTCTTCCTTAATGTCTCCTCAATCAAATTTTACAATCGGCAACCTCCTCTACTTCCATCGGTAACCTAACCGGTGGTATCTTGATGCCGATAGGGAATAGTGACCGTCTTCTTGCTGACCAGCGCACTTGATTCATATTGACACGTACCAAAAAATGGTGTCAACACACCTAGAGGTTCTTTCTCCTTTTGTTTAAAGGTTAGGACCTCTATTCGAAGACGAACAACGTGAGAAATAGGGAAGAAAGTTAGGCAGAATTTGGATTGTAACTATTCCCATTCTCCATTTACACTATCTACGTTACGAAAGTACCATCGTTAGGCTATTCCCGTCAAAGAAAACGGAAATAACTTTCACTTAAGGGTACTTCGCATCATCCCTTGGATGTGGACACATGAACACAATTGTTCAAAGTCACGTTGGTGAGTGTAAGGATTTTCATCTTCATCCCCAGAAAAAGATTGTTCCCGAACTTTGGCTATGAAGCTAGGGCGAAACTCATAGCTAGGTGAAAGAATGGGATGTGATGATGCTGGTGGTTCCAAACTATGGCCCTTTGGAGATGCAAGATGAGAGATGGATGATTCGTTCATAGTGTGCAAAGGATAAAATGAAAAGAAAGATAAAACAAGGATAATAGGACCAAAGGGTTCTAGTTAAAACAGCTACCGTTCCCCAGCAACGGCGCTAGAAATGCTTGTTGGTATTTCTTATGACTTTTGGATAAATCCGCAAGCGCATAGATTGTACTATTATAGCACTTCATCGGGAGTATTCCAGGTATCGTATTTTCCACAGGGAACGAGAAGTGAGTTAACTAGGAATATGGTTATGTCCTATGATGGATCAAGGGAGACTATGATAACTGGGTTGAGAGGTTTTATATAGCAAAGATATCTAACAAGGTATAGCTGGTTATATTGGCTTTATCAGCCCTTCTCTTGCAGGAGGCGATGGGATAGATCAGAAAGAGGACAAAACTCTAACCGGACTGCGACATCAAGTTGTATTGAAGCCCTACCTTTTAAGAACTTATCTGACACGCGTGATGGAATACAAAGACTAGATAGAGTTGTCACCTTCTACTAGCATCCACAAACAATCCACGCGATAAGCGGTTTACAAAGGTAAGATCTAGTCTAGACACCACGTCTACACTATTCTTACTACTTTAACCCAACGTTAAACGCTAAAGCACTCTAGTTAAAGTAAAGCGATGAACAAGCGCAAAAAGATGTATAACAGCTATGCCAGAAGTAGAGTATCAAATGCTATAAAGAACTCGGAAGAATCACTTACAAGTGCTGAACTTACAAGAGAATCGCATCCGCTGAGGTACAACTCCGAGAAGACTCCAGACAGGCCCAGCTCTCCTCTAGGCTCTCCTCACTCTCTTCCAACTAGCATAGCACTACTGCAGAGCTACGCTAAGCTAAGTAGTTTCTCCAATGAGGCATGAGTTTGAGTGAAGGCCTAGGGGGTATTTATAGCTAGAGGTGGAGTAGGGGCTACTCTGGTGCCACGTCAGCGATCCGCGCCACCAACATCAGCCACCGTAGGATCAAACTGTCATTAGAATCGACTTAGATCAACGGTGGAGATCAAGTGGATGCATGGCGGCATGCAGGAAGGCGGTGGGGGGCTTGGAGCATCTTTTGGGCACCTGGGTGTGGTCGTCCGACCACCCCATGATAGGTGGGCCCTGCCACTTCCTCCAGGAGGTGTCCCCACAGTACAGGGGGCATGTGGGTGGCCTGGTGGCCCCACAGGGTGGTCGGCCGACCCCCCCATGGGGTCCCTGGCCCACCTCTGCCTCCTGTATGCTGGTCCCACTTGTCATCTTCAGTGGGTGTTTGTTCTAGGATATTTATCTCGCTGATATCCTTGATGTGGGCCCATGGATCCTTGTGATGCAAATCTGAACCGTTGGGAGGAAACACACTTGGATCCAAGGGGTAGAAAGTGCTCTGGAGGGTGGTTCTTAGATCATGGGGACTTGGGAGGCCTAGTGGCCCCACAGGGTGGTCGGCCGACCCCCTAAGTGGGCTCACTAGCTCCCAAAAGTCCCCATTTGTCATTACCTGCATCAAATAGTCAAGGGACATGTGGAACTAGTTATTTGGCACAAGTATGTTCAGGTTATGCTTGTTTTCCTTTGAATACGAGGATGTTGACGGTATTTTGATGATGACAAAATAGCTCATATTTACCATCAACAGTAACATCTGTCCCAAAAGGAGCCATTTCTTGATAACCTTTGTACTCTTCTTTGTCTGTCACTCTGTCGACACCGACAATCTTCCTTTTGCCTTGTAATACTACATGTAGTCTTCCATTTGTATTGTTATCCCTTTCATAGAAGATTTGCAAAACATCCTTTGCAAGGACGAAGGGGTTATCTCGGTATGCGGTCTTGGATAGATCAACGGTAGTGAACTCATCCTTGTCAGTGTTGATTTCATCCAGCCGGACCCACTAGCAATGGAAAAGAGCAACTTTCAACTGATGTCCATAGTCTAGCTCCCATATCTCATCTATGAAACCATAGTATGTTGCCTCCACCGTGTCGTACTCATCGTGGGCTTCAAAACGAACACCACTATTTTGGTTGGTGCTCCTTCTGTCCTGTTTTTTTTTGTAAAATGTAAAACCATTTATTTGATATCCTTGGTACATCATTAGCGTATTCGAAGGTCCGGGGCTAAGAGATATAGCTGACATCCCGTCACCATTCCTTGCCTTTGGTGTCGAAACCAGTCACCGAATTCCTCCTTATGTTTTTTCTCAAGCCAGGCCTGTGACCCACCGATGTGCTTAATTTGTAGTAACTGCTTGTGTTCATCAATGTATGCCATCACACCGTCGGCCTGCTGGAGAACAGTGAAGTGTGCTTGTCTAAAGGAGACCACTTCGTCTATTTTGACAACTTTCTCACCTATTGTTCCTTTGCCCTCTAGTCTTCCATCGTGATGAGATGCTGGAACTCTGACCCGCTTGATGTCCAGATAATATGTGGAGAACTCAATAGTCTCCTCTATTGACCATCCTTCTACCATGCTCCCTTCTGGTCTGAATTTATTCCTAACATACCACCTGAAAATTTTCATCAGTCTCTCGAAAGAAAACATCTGGTGTAGGTACATTGGGCCAAGGGCTTTTATTTGATCCACAAGATGAACAAGTAGATGCACTGAAATGTCAAAGTAAGTCAGTGGGAAATGCATCTCAAGCCTGCATAGAATCTCGGCTATCTCCTCCTTCAGGTGGTCTAGCTTGGCCCCTTCAATGACCTTTTCAGAGATCGCGTTGAAGAACGAACACAACTTTATGATTGGGGCGCGGATCTTGTCAGGGAACATACCTCGTAGGGCAATTGGGAGCAGCTGAGTCATAATGACATGATAGTCATGGGCCTTCATAGAACCATAGTTAAACTTAAGTTATCTCATGTTAACTAGCCTCTTCGGGTTCCCACAGTAGCCACTCGGTACTTTGAAATCATTGAAGAAAGAAATAAGCATTTCCTTTTCCTCCCTTTTCAGTGTCCATGATGCCACCGGAAGTTTCAAGTGGCCATCCTCAAGAGGTATTGGGTGCAACTCTTTCCTGAGGCCCGGGTGTTGCATGTCCAAGCGTGTCGCGAGAGAATCCTTGCTTGTTCCCCCGGTGTTCATCAACGTGTTAAGTGTGTTACCGCACACGTTTTTAGTTATGTGCATTGGATCAAGACAATGACGTACACTCAAAAGTGGTCAATAAGGTAGATTCTAGAAGATTGATTTTTTCTTCCAGATACTTGAGGTTGGCGTTGGTACTGCCCCTTCCCCCTTCCCAAGGACAACATATGTGAGGTTTCTTAATTGTTGACGCATCTGTTTCCCGCCTCGATACTTTGGAGGTCCATGTTTCTTAGTAGTCCTATTAAAATCTTTTCTATTCCTGCAGTAAGGGTGATCCCAGCGTAGGAACCTACGGTGTCCCATGTAGACCATCTTCTTGTTTTCTGCTAGATGTGTAGCATCAGTCCCGTCCAAGCACTCGACACACCCAGTGTATCCTTTTGTCTTCTCTCCAGACAAGCAACCTCGCCCTGGCAAGTCGGTAATTGTATAAGTACAGCCTTTATCGTGACATGTTCTTTTTTGTACTCATCTCAAACATCCTTCACACCCGTCTCCCACATCTGTAGTAGTTCATTGATCACTGGTTGTAGAAGCAGATCGATATCATTACCAGGTTGTTTTGACCCTTGGATTAGTAATGACATCTGGATGTATGACCGTTTCATACAAAGCCAGGGTGGAAGGTTGTATATACATAGCGTCACTGGCCAAGTGTTATGATTGGTTCTAACCTGGTCAAATGGATTCATCGCATCTGTGCTCAAAGCAAACCATAGATGCCTTACCTCTCTACCGATGTTCTTATAGAACATACTGTTCATAGTACTCCAGTCCGACCCATCGGCGGGGTGCCTCAACATTGAATCTTTCTTTCACTCTTCGCCGTGCCAACGCAACAGCTTGGCTGACTTTGCATTTGAAAACAACCTATGCACTCGTGGAGCTACAGGAAAATACAACACGGACTTTACGGGCCCTCCTCTGGTATTGCTTCCATCATTTGATGACCCTTGCTTGTATCGGGGAGCTTTACACTTGGGACATGCATCCAAGTCTTTGTATTTATCTCCACGGTACAATATGCAGTCGTTGAAACATGCGTGGATTTCCTCAACCTCGAGGCCAATTGGGCAAATCATTTTCTTGGCTAGGTAAGTCTTTTCTGCTAACTCGGTACCCTTCGAGCACAGTTTCTGTAGTATACCTAATAAGTTATCGAAGCCTTTATCACTCAACCCATTCGTTGATTTGAACTCCAATAGCATGATGTTGGCTTCCAGATTGCTTATTGGGCAGGTCGGATACAATGGTGTTTTTGCATCCTTTCTCATGATCTCCAGTTTTTTCAACTGTGAAGCACTAAGGAATCCCCCATGCACATCATGTAGAAGCTGTGAAATGCCATCATTTTCCTCTGTGTGTCAGCTAATGTATTCGTAAATACATCATCATTGGTAGACACATGTTCTGTGTAATCATGAACAGGTAATAATGTATTCAGGGATACACTAGGTATGGGCACATCATCATTGCTTTCTTGTGCAATATTTTGACCAACCTCTCCATGCAAAGTCCAAATCGTGTAGTTTCTAATGAACCCCCTTGTGATCAAGTGCAATCGTATATGCTCCATGTCACCCCATTTTCTCATATTCTTGCAGTCTTTGCATGGAAAAAATACAAGATGTAAGTCCCCAGCATTGGCTCTAGCTCACTTGATGAAATCGTCGATGCCCGTCAAGTACAGTGGGTATGTACATGACAAATCGTGCATCCACCCTCGAGCCATGTCTGCACAGATAAAATGGGTAGAGCAGAGCAAACATAGTAACATATTAATAAGATCCTTTCTGAATAATATTATTTGATGACGCACATAAACATAATGTATGATCTATCGCGGACATTTAGGGTTTAGGGTTTAGGGTTTCAATAGGAGCATTTTTTAACAATATTATTTGATGCACATAAGCATATATAATTTGAATTTGGTCGCGCTATAAAAAGTGAGACAACAAATAGATAACAATTGAGGCTTCATCGTAAACAACATTAATTGCATACTCTTTTTGAACAACAATGTAGGCACTTGTTTAATTCCCTTCCAAAATTCAAAACACCGACAATATTCCACATCCCATCAAATCTTTAAATACATGCATGGAGTATTAAATGTAAGTAAAAAATATATCTAATTACAAATTTTATTCATAATTTTCGAGATGAATCTTTCGAACCTAGCTACTCAATGATTGGATAATAATTACCCAATAAAAACAAAGTGCTACAATTTTTCCAAGTAATTTTGGATCTAAAATCTACAAAATAATGGACACAAATTGCAACAACCCTCTTCTTGATCATGAAAAATAGTATAGCTCTAAACTATGGATTTACATATAAAAGCAATGTAAACCTACAATTCTAAAGAAGAATGCTTGTTGCTAACCAAGAGCTAGAAGATGTGAGCATCCAAGAGTGAAGAGGAGTCAACAATGGAGGTCAAGAAATCCAGCAGCCGCAACAATGGAGAGAGGGAGCTCCTCACACATTGTTCTGTTCTGTTCTGTACACCACATCACTGTGGGTTCAAGCCATGAACCGGCAGTGAAACGCCACATCACTGCCGGTTCATGGCTTGAACCGGCATGAGGCAATTCACTGTCGGTTCTGCCCCTACCCCCAATAATTGGGGAGCCTGTCAGAGCATGAACCGGCAGTGATAAGGCATCACCGCCGGCCCAAACAAAACCATTTTTTTTATTTTAATCCTTTTTTTAACTAAATCCAATTCTAACCCCGACTGACTTTTTTTTTATTTCTAACCCTTTTGGCCGCTCCATCATTCATGGAGCGGCATTTCTCCTTTTCCGCTCCATGCATGGTGAAGCGGCAATGAGCAGACTCAGAACTGGACCGGTCAACGCGCGCGAGGTGGGCCCGCCTTGCCGCTCCATGATCTGCAGAGCGGCAAGGCTGCCACTTCCCCAGCCATGGAGCGGCAACCCTGCCGCTCCCCAGATCATGGAGCGGCAAGGGGGAGGCCCTTTAAACCAGTCAGTCCTCCTTCCCCTCCCTCTCTCGCCCCCTATTTCTTTTTGCTGCTGCTGCTTCTCGGCCTGGCGCCGCCGAGGGCGACTCCCACGCCTCCGCCACCCGCCGGACCCCCATCTAGGCTCCCAAGCTCCACCTCCCTCCGCCGTGCTCTCTCCGCCCCGACGTGCTTTAAAGGTTAGTAGCGTAGTATATTGTTAGTTTAGTTAGTTGATTTACTAACTTGCATAGTATAGTTTCCTTTAGTAACTTACATTAGTTTAATTAAGTCTAGTTAGTATTAGTACTTTAGGGTTTAGCTTCACTTAGCTTACCTCTGTAAGTTAGAATATTTGGTTAAATATGTAGTTGAGTTAGTTGATTAATAAGGTTAGTTCGAGTTATTTTGATTAAATAAGTAAACTAGTTAGTAAAATTGGTTTAGTTTAGTTATTGTAGTTAGTTGTTATATTTGCTTTATATGTTATTTTGTCAATACATATTTAGCACTTTCTAATTGATGTTGGTAGATGGAAGACTTGTATCGTACGGAGCACTTTCTACCTTGCACAAATTTTGACCACGGGTCTCATTGAAATCTCCCCCTCCATACATGTCATCACCGTACCCTCTCATAGCGTCCATGTCTCCCTTTAGACGCTTCTTCTTTCTTCTACCCTTACCTAACTTCTTAAGGTCTGGATTGGGGGCATACTGAGGTCCATCAAATGGGGGCCACTGCGAAGGGTCAAGATATGGCTCAAAACCCTTCTCCCATACTCTTATGGTGTTTGACCGGAGGTACAATGAAGACATAAACCTCGAACACAGGTAGTCAAATCCGCGCATCTTACAGGCTGTTATCGTGTGAGAGTAAGGAGCATGCATAATCTGTGGGATGTTACAACTGCACTGAACGTGCTCTAAATCAACACGGTAGTTGCGTCCACCATAACACTCTCCGCCCATAGTTGTGCCACCAAGCCCTCTGACACTATAGATATAACCGTTATTTCCATACGGCTCACTGGTCTACTGCTTGGAATAGCCTTTTTCCTCCTCAATAAAAGCCTGGGCTACCTGTCCCCACACCCCAGTCTCAAGTATATCTCTTTGCGCAAGCTGCCATCTCTTCACAAAATATTCGTTGCATTTGAGAAAGGAGTACTCAACAACACCGGATACTGGCAACCCTCGTACTCCACGAAACACATGGTTGAAAGACTCGGACGCGTTGGTGGTCATGATGCCATACCTCCAGCCACCCTCATCAAATGCTAGTGCCCACTTTTCCTTTTGTTCCATCTGGTCATATAACCATAATTTGCCGGCTTCGTTCATTACCTTGTCTAGCTCTTTCAATGTCTGCTCGAACCGAGTCTTTGTCCGTACCATACATAGTTCCTTCACCTTCTCACATACCTCCTTCTTCCTCTGTCGTCGCCAATAATTAGCGCCGAAATGACGCATGCACCATCTATGCACAATGGGCGGGAATCCTTCGATATGCTCATTGGCAGCATGAAGAATACTTGCATGTCGGTCCGAGATCACACATATGGTGCAAGTAACACCAAGGACCTGGGTACGTAGAAGCCTCATGAACCATGACCACGATGAATTGTTCTCTCCCTCGGCCAAAGCAAAGGCTAGGGGAACTATCTGATTCTCAGGATCAACAGCAGCAGCCATCATCAAAGTGCCCCTGTACTTTCCGGTGAGGAAAGTGCCATCAATACATACCACAGGCCTATAGAACTGGAAAGCCCACTCCATTTGGGAGAACGACCAAAAAACCCGGTCTAGTACAAGTCTCATCGGGTTGTGCAGAGGCTTAAGACGAGTCTCATCCAAAAACCATTTCATGCCTGGATTGTAGAACTTCATTGCACTCAATATTCGGGGTATACGGTTGTATGCCTCCACCCAACTACCCCATCGGATTGCAAGTGAAATCTGCTTAGCACGCCAAGCCTTGTCGTACTTCACATGGTAGCTGACAAGGTTAAATATGTTCACCTGTAACATTGACACTGAGACATCGTTGTCCTTGTCAACGATAGCCAGAATACGTCGACCAAGATAACGTGCAGTGAGTTGCGGATGTGTTTCATTCCCGCTGTTATCCAAGCATTTGTGGGGTTGGACCACCGATTGTATCTTCCACTTCCCATCACGCTTCTTCCTCGCACTAAGCTTCCACATGCATGGATAACCTGCTTTACATTTAATTTGGTACCTCAACTCCTTGTCAGAATGAGTGACAACGTAAGGTCTGTGGTGAAACACAGCATAGTCCTGAAGAAAAAGCTTCATTTATGCCATTGTATTGAAGACCATGCCCTTACTAAGCATTAGCGTCTAATGGTTATGCACCGACTGCCTTGCCATCTGCAAACCCGTGTCACAGACTGCCATATGTGTCATGCTGACATCTCTGTAGTTTGGAACGCTAGTAAAAGGTACACCACCCTCACTCAACTGCTTTTGTTCATTCTGTGTGTAAGGTGGAGGTGGAACATACTGAATTGGTTCGCTAACCCTGCCCCATGGATCATAATAGGGTGCACCGCCCTCTGGTAACTCATGGACCAGCGCGCCATGAGTCGGCATTGCATGAAGTGCCGACATAGGAACATATGAGCGCGTGCCATGAGCCGGTACTGCATTAGGAGGCACCTGAGTCCTCTGAGTAGGTGTACCCCCTTCGTCCTGAGACTCAGACTCAGAATCACTGCTAACAACATCAGGGACCCTCTCATCTTCAGCTTCCTCGTCCTCTTCACGTTCAAACTCCCCCACATCATAGTCGTTGTTTATACAACCTTCTACATGGGTATCAATCTGCTCCTGCGTCAACTGACCGTCCATGTCCATGTTATCCGGAGTTCCATCTCCTTGTGCACCAAATTCTTCGTCACCGCCTCCAACACCCTCATCAACATCCTCCAACCTATAGCCATTCTCAACAACCACCTCAGTCATGTGTGCATTACCACTTTGGAGGATCCTATTGTAGTGGGTCCAGTGAGCAGAGGAAGACAAGGACATCAAACCATAATTGTTATATTTTGTCTCACTGTCATATCTGCCCCTAATTGTGAAATCACCACCAAACATTGAACTCAAGCGGGCACACAGGTCAGTGAAGGTCGGTGGTTCATCAAACCATTCTAACTCCTCTTCCATATCCTCAAAAATACCATCTTGTTTCCTAACACTTCCACCATAGAAAACCCGAACAGAATAATCCATCTACAAAATCATCCCACCGAAGTTTATCAAATGGTCGATTTTATTGCCCACTATAGTTATTAGCTAACTAACAATAAATCATAAAATTGTATAGCTAACTACTATTATCCTAACTAATCTACTATTATCCTAACTACTTCCACCATAGAATCTACATAAGTATACTAACTTAATAAAAAACTAACAATAGTCTATATAAATTGTATAGCTAACTACTATTATCCTAACTAATCTACTATTATCCTAACTACTATTATACTAACTTATAAGCTACTAAACCATATAGATAACCTAACTAAACTAATTTGTAAACTAAATCCCTAACTAACAAAAATAACCTAACTAATAAACTAAACTAAAAACAGTATAAATCAATACAATAAAAAACATTACCTTCGCACACTAGGAGGAAACCGGTGGGGCGACGACGGCCGTGGCAGAGCCGCCTGCGAAGCAGCTGGGTGGGGCGTGGGGGCCGGCGGGCGGTGCAGGCCGGGGCGTGGAGTAGCGGTCGTCGGGCGGGTGGAGGCCAGGTGCGGACGGCGTCGGGCGGCCGGCGGGCCGGGGACGGCAGCCGGCGGGGTCCCGGCCTTGTCCCGGGGGGCGCGGCGGGCGGCGGGTGGCGACGCGGCGGGGCGGGCGTCTCGGGGGCCGGGGCGGGGCAGCTCGCGGCGGGGAGCCTCGGGGGCCGGCAGGCGGCGGACAGAGGCGTGGCAGGGGCCGGGGTCCGGGCGGCTCGCGGCGGCGAGCGGACGGAGGTGGCGGCGACGGCGTGGAGGTGGTGGCGGCTGGGAGGCTCGGGCTCGGGATGCTCGGGCTCGGGCTCGACGAAAGACAGAGAGAAAGAGAGGGGGAAAACATAACCACTTAACGGTTCACGGGTCTATCCCTTGCCGCTCCATGATCTGGGGAGCGGCAGGGTTGCCGCTCCATGGCTAGGGGAGCGGAAGGCTGCCGCTCCACAGGTCATGGAGCGGCAAGGGCGGGCCCACCGGAGCTCCGTTGACCGGTCCTGGCTGAGTTGGATTCTTGCCGCTCCATCATGCATGGGGCGGCAAAGGAGAAATGCCGCTCCATGGATGATGGAGCGGCCAAAAGGGTTAGAAATTTAAAAAAAGTTATTCGGGGTCAGAATTAAATTTAGATAAAAAAAAGGATTAAAATTAAAAAAAAAATCAACAAAACCGGCAGTGATGGGCCGGCAATGATTGCCAAATAGTGTTTGCCGAGTGTCGGTCACGTCAGCACTCGACAAAGACGTCGTCAAGATTGACGTGCGAATTTATTTTGTCGAGTGCTTATCCTGACAGTCAGCAAAGAATTTTTTGCCGACATGATCTTTGTCGAGTATGCTTTGCCGAGTGCGGCACTCGGCAAAGAAAATGTAGTTTTAGATCTATTAATATGCAAAACCGTGGTTTAGAAAAAAAAAGTTCAGCCCTGTGTTTGGATGCAAAATATTATATTTGAAATACTATGGTTTGACAAATTACTTTAGCTTCCACTTCAAATATGAGAATCCAGTGACACAATATGTTGTGTGTTGTAACTCATTGTGACATGATACAGGATATCATATCGTTATTGTTTAATACAATCATTGGGTATCTGCCTGAGAAACAGATAAAACTATTTTTTTTAGATGATGCCATAGGCGCATATCTAATTAGGCAGGAAGGAGTTTTGAGGAAACAAACACAAGAACGCAACAGAACGGCAACACGCGGTTGCTGAATCCAAAGCACTGCCTACAGGGCAGCAAAGAAAGGCACCGAAACAAACGAAACGGAACCACAAAAGTAGAGCCCAACACACTAGACAAGCAGGTCCAGGAGCACCCCAAGCCATCTGAAACCCGCCAAGCACCAAGACCTCCCTTCGTCCAGGATCTCAGCAACAAGCTGATGCGGTGAGGAGACGACGCCGTTGAAAGTACGTTGATTACACTGCTTCCAATGGCACCACCTGATGAGGAAGAATAGGGAGACGAAGGTCGGCTTCAACGCTTTGCAAAGCAGCTTACGCCGAGCAAGCCACCACGAGATCGCAGACATAGAATCGAGAGTCACCCGACCTTGCAGAAGCAGCAAGGACAAGCATTTGTGCCATACCTCTCGCGATAAGTTGCAGCCACGCAGGATGTGGTCGATCGTCTCGGCCTCCTGGTCGTACAAGATGCAGGTGTTGGAGTCCTGCAGCCCATGGCTCCAATGCCGGTCCGCAGTCGAGCATCGTCGGTGCAAAACAAGCCAAAAGAAGAAGCGTACTTTGGGAGTTGCAGCAGTCTTCTAGATGTTCTCGAGTGGGGTGGCCACACTGAGAGAGTAGTAGTAGTAGTAGTAGTAGTAGTAGGATAAATCAGGGACTCGAGTGCCCCCAAACATAAGAAAGACAGCCAGATCAAACAAAGAACAAATCAGTGAAAACAAAGACGAATCTCCCCCCCCCCCCCGCGTGTTAAAGAGAGTACCTACCTGGTCGGCGACGCGGTCGCGGAGCCATCCGCTGTACTTCGGAGATCTGGTACCATGGGAAGCGGCGGAGAAGCCAGATCTCGAGCTAGCAGGCGCCGGAGGAGTTGGCCCATGACGCTAGCCAGATGTTGCCGCCCAGGATCGGGATCGAGATCAGGAAGTTGATGATCCCCAGCACGCTCGTGCCCCCCTTCTCCCTTCTTGGCGGCTGCCTAGTAGCTCCTGGCCTTCTCTCCTCTTTCTCTTCCTCGACCTGCTGGTTGTTGCTCTGCTTCTTTCTTTCTTTGGTTCTGCCCTTCTCTCTCTCTCTCTTTCTCTTGCCTCTATAGTAGTACTTGTGCTTTGTGTTAGATTTATTATGGGTCTTATTAAATGGTCCCAAGGTAAAACGAGTAACCCCCCCATATGTGGATCGGAGACCAGTTCCCCCAGCCCGTTGGTGGGGCGGCCTCACGACACGGTAAATATCGCGGCGTGCATGTGCCAGCGTCCGGAGGTAGGTGGTGTGTAATGCAGATATTTTGGATGGATGAGGATGAGGGGGTGGGGGACCCACGCGAGGAGCAGGAGTAGGTGCGAGTAGCACATGTGGCGTCGACATGCAGAGGCGGATGGTGGGGGTTGGAGGGGGCTATATGCCCCCCTAATCATCTGTTGATCCCTCTATTAGGTAGTAAATCATATGTATTTCACGTGTCCCCTTCGAAATCAGTCCAAGCTTAAGTTCTCGAAAGTGTAGTAAGAAATTGCCCATTTAGCCACATATACGACAGGCCCACTTGCCAGCCAGCATAGTGAGGTGCTGCCTGCTCAGCCAGCGTATCAGTCAGTATAGGTAAGGGCGTCAGGTGGCCCAGGGCACAACCTAAGACAAAAGTTGCGGCCATGATCCCCCGCTAGCCTACTGTTGTTGTAGTAGCCCACCATGAGAGAGGGGGGAAACTAGCTCACGCTCACGCTCAGAGACAGAGAGGAGCTCAGCAAACCTCGGGCGTAGCACACGACAGAGAGAAGTGTATTGTATAGACACGACAGAGAGAGGTGTATATACCCATTACCAGAGACGGTGCCTGGATATTTTTTTGACGAATCCCGATGCCCCGGATTGGATGCACGCTAGCGCTACAGACGGTTCCCGGATTGGAATGGGCCACGCCCGGTGCTTGTGATTAATTAATGATTTGAAAGGTCAAATCACTAATAAAAAAATAATCCAAATAAACAAATCAGATATTTGCAGGGGCGGATGTACCGACTGGGCAGGGGGCTCGAGGCCCCCTACCCGGCCGTCCCTTTAGAGTCCATCCATTTAGGAAAGCTAACAGCTGAAAGGCAAAAGCAGAGTCTAAAATATTGCAAAAATGTACTATATACAGAAAGCAACGTCTCGTTTTACTCGTTTAATTGACTTTCTGCTTTTTGACAGATTTCTAGAAGCTGAACCAAATATTATAATTATAATAATAAATAAATGTACGTGTGAGTTTCAGTACGTTTTCTTAGTTACTCCCTCCATCCCAAATTATACGACATTACAAGAATCTTAGGAAGTCAAATCATATAATTTTGGTCAAACTTGACATACTTTGACTCTCTAAGATTCCTATGATGTCTTATGTGATGTCTTATAATTTAGGATGGAGGAAGTATTTGCTTGTCACCATATATGCTATAATGGCTCCTTCTCTATAACTTGGCCAGATCAGCGGCGAGGGAGATGGCTTCACAGGAGCAGGAAAAGGGTGCCAACATCTACCATGGACAGGTTGTTTAACATGGCATTGGTAGCGCTATCAACATGGGCCCTACGCCTATGGCACCGGCCAACAAGCCAGAAAAGCCAATGGTGACACTAGCATGCCGAACAATACACCTCATCGTACACCTCATCGTACACCGCTTATCTGACAGCTCACTACCGTCCTCTCGCGCCATACATGCGCCCTCAAAAGCCGTCGCCGCAGCTATACTACGGTGGTGGGATGGTGGTGGTGATGGTGATGGGTACTGGGGCGAAGCTGCTAGGGCATACGACGGCGGTGGATACTACGGGTATCGACCTCCACAGCCACCACCGTACGTGTGGTGGTGGTGGTGGTGGTGGGTATGGATACTATCCTCCGTATGAGTATGGTTGGGGAGCTGGCGGCTACAACTACGACGACAGCGGCCATGGAGACGAAGGCTATGGAGGTGGCGGTGGCTATGGAGGAGGATGAGGAGGAGGAGGAGGAGGCGACTACAGGGGCAGCAAGGCCTACGGAAGGCCATCCCCGCACATGAGCACGGGTGGGTAGCAGCTGCTGGAGCTGCTTCTTATGGAGTCACTACGGAAAAGTCGGGATTTGCCAAGTGTATGTGATGTATGTGATGGATTATGGACTTTATGTGATGGATTATGGACGATATATGTGAATGTGATGTATTATGGACGATATATGTGTGTGATGGACATATTCGTATGTATATGATCAATTATGGATGATATATGTGTATAATGGATTATGAAGGATGGATGTGATATATATATATATATATATATATATATATATATATATATATATATATATATATATATATATATATATATATATATATCATTTGTTTGTATGTTTTTTTTGGGAAGTAAAAAATAAAAAAAATATTTTTTTTTCTCTCTTTGTCTGAGTGTCATGACCAAGACACTCGGCAAAACTAGACAACAGAGAATCAGTTTTCTAGTTTTGCCAAGTGTCATGACGATGACACTCACAAAGAATGTTTTTAAAAAAAATTAAAAAAATTTTTGCCGAGTGTCAGGTCCTAGGCACTCGCAAATATTTCCCAAAAAAATAAAAAAATTCTTTGCTTAGTGCTACGGCTGACATTCGACAAAGATTATTCTAAAAAACAATTAAAATATAAATCTTTGTCGAGCGTCGGCCACGTCAGCACTCGACAAAGACGTCGTCAAGATTAATGTGTGAATTTATTTTGTCGAGTGCTTATCCTGACACTCAGCAAAAAAAAATTTTGCCGACATGATCTTTGTCGAGTATGCTTTGCCAAGTGCGGCACTTGGCAAAAAAATTTGTCATGTGCAAGCGCTCGGCAAAGCGGCATAATCCTGTAGTTAGTGTACCAGCGCACCACAAGTGCAAACACCACCAGGGACATGGACACGGTGGAGACGGGCACGGCGGCTGCAGCTGTGGACGAGGATGCAGCCCTGGCAGCTGTGCTGCCATCCACGGAGAGTTCGAGCACGAACAGCACACCAACTTTATGCATTCCACTGCACACCACCGCGATGTCAACAAGTGCAGTGAGCCGGTGAGCCTGACGCGCAGGCGCCCCACGTCACGGTACTGGAGAAACGAACCACTACCGAGGTCGTCCAAGCTTAGTACGTACTCTCTGGTCAATGCAAGATCATCAGATGCATGGATATGATGCCCTAGCAGCTTGTACGTACAGACAGAATAAACTCGTCCTTTGCTCTAGCCGGTGGGTGTACGTCCAAGCTTAGTAGTTCCGTTTCAGGACTAAGAACTAGTGGTCCATCCTATATATAGCTTCTTAATTAGAGAATAAGCTTGAAATCTTGTGCCTTCGCAATGTGTTACTTCGCTCTCTAATGTATACTTATTTGCCGTTGGGCCGGTCATCGCTTATCCTACTTGTAAATATCTGTAATTCGATCTGTATCTGTATGCTTTTTTTTTTATTATGTACCTCTATATATCTTGCATTATATACGATGCAGAAAAAGCATGCATGTGGATCAAATCTTAGTAGAATCGTTTTTATCTATAGATGATAGAGGACAAATCTTAGGCCGGAGACAATTCTCTTTATCTATAAAGGACATCCAAAAATTGTCTCTTTGTGACTGAAAATACATAGTGAATTTTAGAGACAGTCCGTCTAATTAAAGGGATAATCTAATTAAAAAAACAATGATCTATGTAAATAGATTTACAAAGACAAACCTCTTAAGAGACATACCTTTGAACATAAAGCTAGAAGTCAGCCAACCCATTTTTAACCATAAAAATTCACTGTCAACCCCCTCAATTCGTTCCCTCACTTCAGTTTCTACCACCTCATCTCTCTCTCTCTCTCTCTCTCTCTCTCTCTCTCTCTCACACACACACACACACACACCACAAATCGGCTCTTTCACCACTGTGGCCCATTCTGCATGCATCCCATCGTTGTCACTCCCTCCACCTACCCACCACTGCCTCCACGAGCATGATCCTGCTATCCCCGCTAACGTGCGCGCTCTCATGGGCAGTGCACTTCCAGCATGTGCTCTCCAAAGGCCCCTCTAGTGGCAGATCCTATGGGTGTGGTGGATCCTGCTATAGGGATGCTACAGATCGGGCGTTGGTGCAACGGATCCGTATAGATTGGTGGCCCAAGATGGCCAGGGTGGTAGCATAATGGTGGTGTGGCACGAGGGGGAGTGCAACGTCCCCATCCCCGCTGATGGAAGTACCTACATGATGTTTGGGTTCCCTTGGCCAGATCTCAAGTGACATCAATGTTGTCCTTAAGTAATGACACCCATGATAAGCTCACCTCCCTTCTTCGACTTCCCTAACCCTGGATCCAGCAAGCTATATATAACTGTGAGGTCAGCCGGGTCCAAAGTGACAAACTTGGCCCTTTTCTCCTAGATACGGTGAACAACCCCTGCTACTACCAAGGCTTGTCTTGAAGCAGAGCAGATTGAAATTGGATCGAGGCACCCGAAGAAACGCCACGAACGGTGTATGTTTCTAGAGTAGATGTGGCATGCATGTACCATGGCCTTGTTTGAATGTTTTTTATCAAGAAACTGTAGTTTTAGAACTATTAATGTGCAAAACCGTGGTTTAGAAGAAAAAAAAAGTCCAGCCCTGTGTTTGGATGCAAAATATTTGAAATACTATGGTTTTACAAAATACTTTAGCTTCCACTTCAAATATGAGAATCCAGTGACATGATATATGTTGTGTGTTGTAACTCATTGTCACATTGTGACATGATACAAGATATCATATCGTTATTGTTTAATATAATCATAAGGTATGTGTGTGAGAAACAGATAAAACTATTGGTTCGAAGCGTGGGATTGCCATAGTAAGTTTCTTGCTAGGATGCAACTTTAGCTTCCACTTGAAATATGAGAATCCAGTGACAACTATATATGTATGATAACAAGTTTTCATATACTCGATTTCAATTATTTTTCAAGACTAGTGCCTCCTTGTTCATGTGGATTCCGGTCACACGCTAGCAAAGGCTTGATTGCCTGATCCACATACAGCTGAAACGTGTACAACAGAGGGAGGTCTAAACAACAAGCCTAATTAGGGGAACGACGAGACCGATTTGACGCTCGATCTTCGTCCGAAATACCTACAAACACTTCCTGAAAAAGACCCCATTAGGGCGTGGTGCGTAATGAGAATGTCGTAGAATCGGCAAGACCATGTAGAATGTTGGCAAATTAGGATTTACTCTCTCTGTCCCAATTTAAGTGTCGTCTCCGGTTTTTGTGCCACAAGTTTGACTCAATTTGTAGAAAATACATGCAACATTTATATCTCTAAATAAATTTATTAAAAAACTAGAATTAAAGATCTTTTCAATGATACTAATTATGTAGTATAGATACTAATATATTTTAACATATATTTAATCAAAGTTATTTCTCGGGAAGCGAGAACGACAGTTATTTTGGGACGGAGGCTTTAGAGCTTACGAGGGAATCTACTACACTCCATCTACGGATATATATACCCCAACTTTACTTTACTGTATCAACAGAGGCATTCATGATATCATATCTACACACTCTAGTGAGCATCTAATCTAATTTCTGCAACAAACTGATGAGTTAGTGACTATTACTATTCTTGTTATTAGGTCCAAAATCAAGTCAATATAATACGGCCTCTACTTGTATTACTTGTTTAACGCGTTCTCTACACGTTTCAAGTTAATGGCAGGTTACATCACTCTCTCTCTCTCTCTATCTCTCTCTCTCTCTGCCCAGAGATATGAATTATTCCATTATTAGTTTCGAGGTTGCTTCTTGAGGTTGGAATAATGATGCGTGGTTTGTTCACACATGCATGGTTAATTGCTTCCAAGCTAGGTCGAGATGTGTAGGGAGTACATGCATATATATGTCTTCTGATCCGTTTACCGCCGGTGACCAGTGTAGGTCTTGATGCTGCTTTTTAGTATTTGGTCGTGGTCGGCATCCTCGTCCTGGTCCTCGTCCTCGTATCAGATTCTATACAGTCATCCATACGCACTTTGTGAATTGCACACAGAAACTTACAGGTAGTTTGGTTTCAGAAATGAACAAGTTCAAAGTAAGAGCCAATAGTAGTGGTAAATGATAATCTGTCTAGGGAGTCAACACATACGGGCGCATTCAGACTAAGCTAACTAACCTACCAATGACTCACTGCGTGCTCTTCGCCTATAAATAGCTAGCTGATCTCCGTCATCCCTGGCACGTATAGCATATATAAAGTGGTTGTTAATCGATCTCTCTTCTGTCGATTGGTATGTCGTATTAATCCCTGTCTAAATGACTCTTGATATCTCTGGTGCACATATAGAATTTCTTCATTCCTTCATGTTTGTAATAAATGGGAGTCGGTTTTTTCTTGTATTGCGCAACACATTATTATATTTAAGCATGCACAAAGCGATCATATTATTTAGGTAATGTTGTTAATATTTTTCTGTGAATTCTCAGCGTGATAATAGTGCGTAATAGCTAATCCAAAAGCCTTTAATTTTCTTCAGAGCATCTCCAAGATCTTTCTTAAACTCACTCTCTAAATTACCATTTGGAGATCGAGCCTTTTTTTCTAAAAAAATGCTCTTTATATATTTCTACTCTTTAACTATTTTTCTATATCTTGTGCGCACTCTAGCTAGAGAGTCAACCCCTTTCTCCATATTTGACTAGCGAGAAATCCAGAATATAAGAAGATGGTAATATTTGAAGATCTAATTAAAAAAAGTTATTGGTCGGTAGACTTTACAAATCCGTCCTTGAAAATGCTTAAATTTTACAATCAATATAGCAGGAGACGATGGAGAAGGATACAAACATTGGGCAAATGATATTGAACTACTATCCTGGTCCCGTCGAGACGAATCAACCACAACAGCAGGTGGCACAATTTGTGGAACGTCCACAAACATACAACTACCCTCCTCCAACGCAGCCGGCATATGGACACACATACTGCCCGCCTCCACCTCCACAGCAGCAGCCGCATGGATATGGGTATGGATACCCTCCTCATGAGTATAACTACTACCACGGCGGCGGCTATCCACTGCACCTGCCAGAGATGCTGCCGGTGTGGCACAAGGCCATGGCGTGGGTAGCAGCTGCCAGAGATGCTGCCGGTGGAGTGTACAGTCGCTTCCGCAAGCATCGCAGGCATGGTCGTCTTGGTTACGGCTATGGCAATGGCTATGCAGCCCGTGGCAGTGCAAGTTCAAATAATGATGAAGCATGATATGTATGCGGGCAACGCAATAATATAGTGGTTCGATCAAGGATCAAGGCGTCTTCCGAGATCCTGATGGGATGCCTTAGCAGTACTAAGATTATGCCATGCATTGCAATTGCAATTGAAATGACAAAATAAACTATAATTGAAGTTTGAGTGTGTGTTGTACCATTACCAAAACAAAATATATATTTTGATTGTAATGTTCGCATCATTCTTGATATAGCCATATACGAGTGTCCACAATTAATTAAAGCATGAACAATCAGCACATAAACATATATATATCATTCAAATCTTTTAAGTATAATCGAAGCAACCATGTTTATACCATAATACATGTATTCCCTATGCGCATCTCTATATATTCTACCACATCTTATCTATGATATCGATGCATTTAAGATAGGTTTGTATATACACTACAATGATAAAAAAAATCTCCATGGAAATTCCATTTTTAAGAAACCCACGTCAAAAAATTCATTTTTAGAGGTGGGCATATCTTTTGATATATTGTTTCCTATAATATTTTGTCTCCTAAAATCATTTAAGAGACGTTTAGATGAATGTGGTGCCTCCTAGAATAAAAACATCCCTAAAATCATTTTCTAGTAGTGTTTTGGGGGAAACGGGTCTAATAATGAAACTTCTAAAATTATATTGTGGTGGCTGAAGGCGCAAGCATGGGAGGAGGTGGAGCTAAAAAAACAAGCTTCTCCATGCTCCAACCTACGTAGGTCCTAAAATGCTCCTCCCCATGTGTGTGGCCCGTGACCAGGGAGCACTCATATATTGGTAGCTAGCAGTTGGAGCGGGGACGTGCGAGTGCGACTGCTCCTCCGTGTGGGCAAGGCGCTGAGGTAGACAAATCTTGCGCACGGACCAGCCCTAGGCGCCAGCCATAATTCACTGGATCTTTTGTACTTTAGGCCACACGATCAGCATCCACATGTTAACATTGATCTCCTCGCCTTGCCACAACGAGGCTCTTGCACGTCTTCCACGGACAAGACGTGGATGTAGGTGATGTGGTGTGGAGTTTCTTGGTGCGGGGTGGGTAGGGTAGGTGGAGTCGCCACGAGTAGCAAGATCAGTTGCTACGATCCCCAAAGGAGCACGTGGAGAATGGATGGTGATGAATAAGAGGAAGAGAGGATAAAGGAGAATTGAGAAGGAAAGAAAGAATAAATAGAAAAAGAAGAAAAAGAGAGAAAAAGGGCATCATTGTGGATATAATAACACTCATTTTATTTATCATGAGAAGCTAATTTATCAAATGTTTTACCAAAATAGTTTCAACTCTCATCAATAAAAATGCTTGTACGGCCGAAGTCAAAAGGAACTTCTCCACATCTGAATTAGAGTTGTACCAAGCAGGTCATAAACTCAAGCAAAAGCACATCCTCAAGTTACAAAAAAGAAACCCATGGAATAGAAGAAATGACAAGAAAATGCATCCAGGTACATATATCCTATAGCATGCGTAGAGAGCACCTCTGCCCCACCGGCCCGGCCGTACACCATATATGCATGCCTGACGCCATGACCACCTACCAACGTAACCTCGATCCGGAAGCAAAAGCAACAAGAACCAACGCCCCAGGAGGCCAGGACCTGCAATAATACTGTATGTCACACGACGCATCTACAGACTACAGACTACAGGTGGGTCATTGCCGGCGTAGACGAAACCGGCGACCCTAAAGGAGGAAGCAGCTGAAAGGGCTGCCAGGAACCAAGAAATAAACTCACTTCCAGACGCACTTATATAAAATAACCTCCAAGCAAGGCCCGCCGGAGACGATAGATAGAGGTGACTGATCAAGGTGCAAAGAGCGTCGTCGTCCAACAAAGATGCCGAGGAGGAGCAAAAGTGCCGGCTGGCACTGGCACGTGCAAAAGGAGCTGGCTGACGTCGTCGCCTACGTATGGAACTGTTGTCATCAAGTCTAGCCGGGTCTTCAGTTCTATACTTTTTTTCCCCTCCGTTGCAAAATTTCCGTCTATAATTCGCAAAGCCTTCTGCCGTCGTCTGAGAACATGCATGCATGGTCGTTGCTGTCATTCCAATCAATGTCGAGGTGTGCATATATATATACGTAACGTACGTCTTTCGTTCTCAGATGGTCGGTCGGTGCTACTAGTTGGTCCTTGATGCTGTGTCGTTAGTATTCGGTCGTGGACGGCGTCTTCGTCCTCACCGTATCATATTCTATATATACTGTCCATCCATACGCACTTTATCTAGGTTTATTTGCCGCGTCGTCTCGATTATTCCACGCAAAAACAAATAGGATGCTTATTTCACGATTTAACGGTGGTGCTACGTTTTTAGTGCCGCCAGGTGATGTTCTTGTCGATAACGAGACGTCTGTGATAATTAATTAACTTCATGAATCTCAAGATTTGTTGGTCCAGTTTTTCAAATGTGTTCATATGTATATGGTTTGCATATGCGCGTGTTTATAAGTTTCAGTATACGTGTACGTTGTGTACTATATATGTAATTCCTTGCACTATATATTTTGTTATCTTTACACTTTTTTTTTGTTTGACATACGTACGGGATGGAATGAGTTGGTCTATCACCAACTCACTTTTAACAAGCAAATACTCATAATTAGTATGAGTATGACAAATAATAATATTACTGTACAAAATTTAGAACATAAATTAACTCATGCATACTACACACACCACCTTGATCATCCACGCAAACCAAATACCGTAACCCCCTCCCCCCTCTAGTTCAAACTGAAGGCTAGCTAGCTATATTCTGTCCACACAAAAGAGCCAATAGTGACTATTGATAATAATCTCTAGTTTTAAGGAGTCAATCAACGCACACAGGAGTCCACAAGACAGTTCCATTCAGACTAACCCTGTCAATGATTCAACTACACCTGACCTAAAGTTAGCGTAAACATGGATTGCTGTTGCCAAACTCCTTCGCCTATAAATAGCTAGCTAATCTCCCTTCTCCATGGCACTACAGCATATACAGTGGTCAATATATATCTCCCCGCTCGATCGGTATGTCTTAATCTCCCTGTCTAAATGACTAAATTTATTTATATCTCTTGGTGCACATAGACTTTATTCATTCCATTGTATTTATAAATAGGAGTCATCGGTTTTTTTCTTGTAATGCAACATATTACATTTTAAGCATATGCAAGCGAGTATACTTTTAGTTGATTTTCTTAGTGATATATAATAGCACATAAGATCGTAACTCCAAGAGCTTCTTCAAATCATTTCTTATTGATAAAAATAGAGATTTTGGTTTATAAAATACTCTCCAAATCTCTCTTTTATTTAGATCTTCAATGCAAATATTGGTATTCCCAAGCTATTCTGGATTTATTTCTAGTTAAAGATGAAGAACAGGGCTAGCTAGCTCTCTAGAGTGCATGTAGATATAGAGAAGTACGTTGTTGGAGTGTGTGCATGCTTGCGTACGTGTGTGCGTGCTTGCGTATGTGTGTGTGAGAGAGAGAGAGATTTATTTAAATGATTTTTTAAATGATAATTTAGAGAGTAAATTTAAAAGGATTCTTGAAGCTTCTCTAAGTCATTGTAATTATGTTTTGAGTTAATATTTTGTAATGATAATAATGGTGGGTGTAATATATAAATACTAAAATACATATAGGCTTGGGGTAATTTTGGCTATGTTTTTGTAGTGGTAGTTGTGGCACGACTACACAAACACTCTCTATATATATAATTCTTCAGTGATGGTTCACTTAGCCAACCATTTCTAACTAGTCCTAGGAGCTAGCACTATATACAGCTAACAAATAACTTTTAGAAAATATATCTTCAGCAGCCGTTCTACTAAGTAAACCAATCCTAACATATATACATTATTAGAGATAGCCAGCTTAAAATAACCATCATGATTTCTAGGGATGGTTTCTTATGTCATCTGCCATTTAAAATAGGTGATTTTAGAGGTTGTTGACTTAGTAAACCATCTTTAGAAATCAATTTTCAATGATAGATGAATAAGTCAAATTTTCTTAAAAATAGCTTTAGAACATGTAAATTTGTGACTTTTTCAAAGGGTAGTTGACTAAGTCAAATGTCCCTAAAAATAGCTTTAGAGCAAATAAATTTGTAACTCTTTTGAATAAAGTTAGATGAAGATAAAATTCATGTAAAAAAACATAGAGAATGACAAGATTTAAAACTTTGTAGTTGGAGACATTTTAATTTGTGATGCTTTCAGATCTCATATATTTTGAAATTAAAATTTTTCAAATGATCTTGAATGAAGTAACACCACTTGTAAAAGTTATTGTGATAATTGAGGTCTAAAATTTTACAGTTGAAACTTTTTTCCTATATGATTGTTTAGAAGCCGAAATATTCAATATAAATTCATTTGTGTCAATCCAAAATAATAGCACCCATTTACTTAGGCACATATGCATTTACTTATGCACAAATGAGTGTATGGTGTGGTGGGAGGGAGAAGAAACATACGAGGCAAAGGTCCTAGAGGTTCAATTTGAATCTCCCTTGATGCACTTGTTCAAAACTTGTAATAGGTGCATGCATGGCAGCCCTTGGATTCGAATAAAATATTTTTGTAACTCTAAAAAGTTCTAAAACATAGAGGTGGCCAACCACGACTGAAAATCATTTTTAGGGGACAGTTGACTTAGCAAAACCATTCTGTAAAAATCGACTGATAGGGGTGATTTCAAAAATGTCTTTGAAAATACCTAATTTTTATAATCGATGGTGTACGGATGTTTATAAATTTGTTTTTTGTCACTGCCAAATACAGTTGTAGTCTTTGAGAGTGAACATAGAGGCCTCGCTCTTTTGTTGACCACATATATATACACTAACCCTGAATTGCATGCATGCTGACAGTTTATAATTAAATTCACATTAGCTAGCATCAATATATATATATATATAGTTGTTTTCTTTATATATATGCATTGTGCAGATGGAGATGGAGGAGAAGGATACAAACATTGGTCAACAGACACTCAACTTCTATCCCCAACCACAGCAGGGGCAATTTGTCGAACACGACCGTCCGGAAGCAGCAGCATACCCATACTACCCGCCTCCAATGCAGCCGGCGTATGGATACGGATACAGCTGCCCTCCTCCACCTCCACAGCATCAGCCATACCGGTATGGATACGGATACGGATATGGAAACGGATATGGATATGGATACTACTCTCCTCATCATGAGCCTGCATACGGCGGCGGCGGGGGAGCAAGCAAGGCCATGGCGTGGGCAAGAAACGCTGCCCGTCGACTGTGCCATCGCTTCAGCTGCAGGCGGCGCAGACACGGTCCTGCTGGTTAAAGAGTAATGAAGCATATGCATGCATGATGGGCAAGGCCAAGGCAAGTATTGTTGGCTACACGATGAGGATTGATTGATGATCGATCGAGGGGGGTTTCCAAGAACATCATATATATCCATCCTGATGGATACCTTATTAATACTAAGTTATATATCTATATATATACTATGACGATTATCACCGTGTGTTGCAACAGTGTGTTGCAACAGGACGTAATAAAGAAAGATGTGTTGAGTTGATCTTTGTACGTATTATGTAGTAAATTGTTTCTATATATTACATGAAACAGTCACAATCCCACACATAAGTACATATAATTCAAGTTTTTATGTGGCTTCGAGACAACCATATTTATACGAGAGATCGTGTTCACTATGAATCTATATATGCTACACCACGTCTAGGGGTGGACAAAAGTAACCGAAAACAGATTGGTCTGAGCGGCCCGGATTCTTTATACTACCTCTATCCTCAAAAGAATGTAATTCTGGAACACTAAAATGGTTTAATATACCAAGTATGATCAACTATAGATTAAAAAGTATAAATAACAACGACTTTTAGATCAAATAAACATCATTAATTAGATTAATTACAAAATATATTTCCATAATAAATTAATTTGGAGCTACAAATGTGAATAATATTTACTAGAAACCTAGTTAAATGTAAAATACTTTAACTGGCACATACCATAGTTGCATTCTTTCTAGGACCAAGGTAGTCTTAAACTGATATCATGGACGGTTTGGGTTATATGTGTAATCCTGATGTTAATTAATTACTTTTATTCATAGAGAGTTGTAAGCATAACCTAGTAACTTAGGTTTAATAAATTAAATGAAACATGATGAACTAAAAATGATTATATACTATATCCATGTTAAGCCTTTTGAACATTGTATAGACTCGTGGTATGCTTGTTAAGTTTGATGGTGCTCACGCTTTCTATCTTTCAACAAAATCATGGATGAGTACAAGATGTTAGGTCTTATAAATTCTTCTAAAAAATCTCTAATGAGTACTAGGTAAGTGCTTCTCCAGTCAACCGTCCCTATGGACAATGATGGCCAAAAGAAAATTAGTAATCGGTTCCATTTTGTTATGTCATGGTATATCTTAGTGTAATATGTTTACGCTATTTAGTTTAGTATTGTTTTATGTTTCCTATTTTTATCATTATATGTGTGGTGTGGGATAACATGTGCATACATATAGTTAGTGATGGTTGTTTCTCTAAAAACCATGTGTGATAGTGATTTAGATGAAAATATAGACTTTAGTTTAAATTATTTTTAATAAAGACATATATGATATGTGTAATTATATACAAATTGAACATGCTATTTTAGATTATTTTTCATATATAATAGCATGAATGGGATTGCTTTAGTTCTTCTTAAGGAAGTATTATATGGCGAGTTTAGATGCAATTTAAGGGTTGCTTTAAATTAATTCTCATGGTATCATAGATGGATAATTTAGATGAAGATTGAATGATTATTTTTCATATATGATGGTACAATGTGTAATTTAGATATGATTTGAGGCGTTATTTAAGAGTATTTTTATAATGATAGAGATGGGTAATTATTTTTAGGAAATATAATATATATCCAATGACTATTCTTATTGATCGTCTTTTAGTAAAGAAAAACTATTATTTTTTATGAAGATCAGTGTGTACTAGATCAATGGCTAGATACCTATGAGAATTTCTAAAATTTAGCATTTTTTACCACGTCTCATGAAAATGAATGTGGAGAAGAATCCCTGATCAGTAAAACCCATTTACTCTTTAACTTTTTCAAAGTAAAATACGACTTACCCTTTTAGTGCTGTATGTTTTAAAATTGTTGTTTGATATAGGCATATGCTACTAGATATTTGTTGTTTACTTTAACGTTGTCTCCGTCACCGTGACTCAGTCACATGTTCTCACTTAGCCGGAGGTCATCGATCGAGCTGAGACGTAGCGGTGGAATGATGCGTTCACGGTGGCTATTCCGAGAGCTCGAGGTGCTTCTTACGTTTCCCAGGCCAGGGCTCTTGATGTTCTATCCTTATTCGGTGGTCGTCGTCGAAATTATATTCTACTCTATCCATCAGTACTAGAGAGGTGTGGAATCTTTACACTTGTCTAAGGTTCACGGCTCCGTCCATTGCACGCAAATTACATTGGTTTTCTAGGGCATTTTTTTTTAAGAATTACACAGTACAGACATTCATAACACACACGTATAATCACTCATACGAATACACGTACGCAAACTCTACCGTTAATGAGCACCATCGAAGAACTGAGCTGACAGATTTCGAGACTCACGAAGTCACCACAGACGCCTCATTATAAACGGAGACGTCACCTTCCATGTCAAGTCGATGACTTAAACCAGGTGGGTAGATTCCACCATAAGAAACTCAATCTGCTGATATATGATCAGTTTGCTTCTAAGGCATACTTGGACATATATGACATGACCACATATAAATTGCACTCGGATAATGAGGACATGACATGAGCGGTGTGGTGGCAACAAAAGATTTTGCAGCTCTGTCGAAGAAAGAATTTTTCACTCTTTAGTATTAGATATTATAGATATATAGAAGATGGCATCTCCACCATATGATCGACTAGGATTATTGCACATAGAGATAGGGTGATAAAGGAGAGTTTGCTAGCTTATACTTCCTCCATTCTAAATCATAAATCATTATGTCTATTCTAAGCACATGAATTTTACGATCCACCTAGCATTAGTACAGAAAACATTAACCGTGACGGTCAAAACTGATTAACCGTGGCGGTTGGAAAAAACCACCACGATTAACCAGGGAAAAAAACCAGATCCAGGCCCAGATCCATGCGTCGCCCTCGCCGGACCTGGTCGCACCGGCCGCCCACGCGCGGCAGCGCCACCCGCGCTGCCCCTCAGAGGGAGGGGGAGAGGGCAGAGGAGAGGGGCGCGGGAGGTGGACAGGGAGGGGCGCCGTCGCCGGTGGGGGAGGGGGAGGGGCGTCGTCGCGCGTCGGGGGAGGGGGAGGGGGAGGGACGTCGTCGCGCGTCAGGGGAGGGGGAGGGGGAGGGGCGCTCGCGCGCCGCTCGGGCCTGGGTGGCGGCGGCGGCTGGGTGAGGGAGAGAGGGTGGAGGGAGAGGGAGTAAACCCTAAGTCTCGTATTTATAGTTGAGTGCCCTGTTGGGCCGCACCTGGTTATGGGCTTGGGCCTGTTTTATCGTGGCGGGCTAGTAAGGAGAACCGCCTCCGTAAATGGATTTTGCGTGGCGGTTGTTTTAACCGCCTCGGTTAATAAAAAATTACCACCACGGTTAATCCAAGCATTAACCGTGGCGGTTTATAGGTTTAACCGTCACGGTTAATAATTCTCAAGTGTTATGCAAAATAAATTATGTAGTAGTGTAGTATACAATATACTGATATCTAAGAACTATGTATATGTATATAGAAAAGGTAAAATGACATATGATTCAAAACCTCGCCCTTGGAGTTGTTGATGTCGTGGATCTAGCGATGTAGCTAGCAGAGGGGAGGGCATGGAGGAGGAGCAGGCTCCCGGCGGTGCTTGTGGCCACGCTGACGCGGTGGAGGAGCAGGGGATGAGGAGGAGGAGTGTGTGGCAGCACGAGCTCAAAACTTGATCTCGTGAGGCAACTCGCGCGACGCAAATGAAGAGATCGAGCAAGGACCTAGGGTTTTGTAGAAACATGGGCCTTTAGCAGTCCATAACAAGCACGGGCTGCTTATGGGCCGTGTCGTGCCATCCACCGAACTAAGGGAGCAGCCCAGGCATGGCCTTGTCGTTCGGGCCAGGCTGGCCCGAGCACGCTATCCACTATGTCGAGTCGTGCTTGGGTCAGGTCAGAAAAATTGGGCCTCGTGCCGAACCATTAGGCCACAGGCGCATGTTCATCTGTGTATGCATCGATACCCATTATCACGTATTAGCTTATAGGGAGGATATATGCAAAAAGTTTTTTTTAGATTCCAATATATTAGCTTCACAAAAAGTTTTATTTTATCTATACCTAATAATAAAGAGGCAAAATTTCAACATCTTTTTTTCGTCCAGCCCATTCTAATCACGTCCAACTGACAATTCACTCGGTCTCCCTGCTGGCCGACTTCTGTGGCGGCCCAACCCACCCATAGCAGCACTCGGCCCACTCCAGCAGACCCCTCCAGCCCCCGAAAAAAGCCAAAACTTTTAAATTTGCTAATGGCAGGATTCGAACTGAGGTCTCCAACGCCCTAATAAAAAGAGCTACCACCACAACAGCAACGCTGACATGAAAAAAAAATGAAATTTTATTTATTTAACGTTTATAAAATACGCAAACACTCGAGGTTAGCAAATAAATAAAAATATTAAATTATGGAATTGTATATTAGAACAGAAAAATAAACAAAACTATAAAATATGATATTGCATATATTAGATGGAAAATATTTTCTATTTATATTTTGGACTTTCTATAAATACGTAGCCTTGGACTATTATTTATTGGATTTGTTGGGAGGGAGTCCGTGTTTGACTGGTGGGATCAATGGAGGCTGATATGGCATGGAGCAAAACGGAGGGCGCTGACTCGCTGTTCGCCCTGGTGGCATGGGAGCTCTGGAAGGAGAGAAACGTCCGCTGCTTCAGGAGCGCACAGGCTTCAGTCCAACAACTACTCAACACCATCATGCACACCGTTAATCAACCAAGTTGATCTTTTATTTTATTTGATTGATGTATGTATACTATTTTTTTCACAAATATTGTTTACTCTTTTTTTAAAGGTTCTACTGGTCCATCTTTAGTTCAAAATTCAATATAAACATGGTGCATGAGTATAAAAATTAATTTTATCATTGTATAGTATCTCATCATTTTTTCTTATATACATCTAAAATTAATAATTAACTTATATTAGTATACATATCGTAGTAATTTATAAAATAAAACATATCTTCTATTTTTTATAGAAAGGGTAAAAAATAAATAGATATATAACACTCATGTACTCATTTTTTATTAGCATTGATAGCTTTTTGTTTCTTCCGTTACAACGCACGAGCATATTTGCTAGTAGATAATAATAAGTCAAAAGATAGATTATACTATGCCTTCCACCCAAAGAAAAAGAAACGGCTTTTAATTATCATCCACACCCAAGCTAAAAAGATCGATCACTGCATACGAGGTCCACATGTCAGTTGCCAGCCTCCGAGCGCCTCGCCTATATAAATGGCCTGGCTAGTCCGTCCTCCATGCACACCAAACCAACCACAGCATCATCATATCATCCCCAAGACCAAGCCGCTGCAGCTGCAGTAGCTTCATCATCTAGCTAGCTAGTTTCTTCAACTTCAATTCGACGATGGGTAATATATATATATATATATATATATATATATATATGCTGAATCTATTACTAATTATTAACTACTCGTTGTAGCTTAAGTTTTTCTAATTAAGTTTTTGTCGTCTAATTAAATTTGGCTATAATAACATGTAGGGATGCAATTGGGGCCCAAGCGGGAGTTTGTTGGTCAACAAAACAACGGCACCATGAACGTGGGCGGTCGTTGTCGAGATCGCGATGACGATAAGCAGCAGCAGCTAGCAGCAGCGACGATGGGTAATATATATATATATATATATATATATATATATATATATATATATATATATATATATGCTGAATTTATTACTAATTATTAACTACTCGTTGTAGCTTAAGTTTTTCTACTCGCTCCATCCCAAATTGTAAGTCATTCCAAGAATCTTAGAGAGTCAAAACATCTCAAGTTTGACCAAGAATTATAGACAAAACTATAAAGACTTATAACATCAAATAGGTATACTATGAAAATATAATTGATAATGAGTCTAATGATACTTATTTGACATCATAAATATTATTATATTGTTATATAAGTTTGGTCAAACTTGAGAAACTTTGACTCTCTAAGATTCTTGGAATGTCTTACAATTTAGGATGGAGGGAGTAATTAAGTTTTTGTCGTCTAATTAAATTTGGCTATAATAACATATAGGGATGCAATTGGGGCCCAAGCGGGAGTTTGTTGGTCAACAAAACAACGGCACCATGAACATGGGCGATCGCGATGACGATAAGCAGCAGCAGCTAGCAGCTGGTGGTGGATATGGATTCGGATACGGATACGGATACGGATACGGTGGTCCTCGAAAGCCGCCGCCGCCGTCGGGGTACGTTGGTGGCGGTGGGTGGGATTATGACGGGGCATATGAATACTACGCTCCTCCTCCGCCGCCGCCGCCTGCTCGTCGTCGTCCCATTCCCGTGGATGATTGGGACGACGGCGATGGTGGGGCACACGGATACTACCCGCCGCCTTCAGTGAAGAGCGACAACAAGCCTCCCGCTCCGGAGCAGGAACCACCGCCGCCGCCGCCACCAAGTGCAAATAAAGAGGCGGAGGACATGCCGCCGCCGCCACCGCCGAAAGCGAGCCCCAAGCAGCAGCCTCCTCCATCTGCAGTAGTTGACCCTCCTCGAAAACAACAGCCGCCGCCGTCGTATGGGTATGGCCACCATCAACAAGGTTGGGGCAGTGAGGGCGGCGGCGTCGGTGGCGGTGGCGGCTATTATCCTCCTCCTACACAGGGGCGAGGCTACCCACCACCATACCAAGGCACGTACCGTGCTCTGAGCTCTAGCTAGCTTTTCGGTCAATTGACAGACACTTGGTGATCGAGCTGCTCACCAATTATATGTATGCATGCATACCAGCAGGAGGAGGTCAGTGGGGCGGCGGAGGCTATGGCGGCGGCGGCTATGGTGGTGGCGGGGCGCAGATGGGGTGGCCAGCACCAGCACCTCCCGCCGGAGCTTATCCTGCCTATGGCTATGGAGCATACAACAAGCACCACGGCGGCGGATATGGCGGCGGCGGATATGGCTATGGCGCCTATGGAGGAGGTGGTGGTGGTGGTTACGGCAGCCATGGCAAGTACACAATGGGACACCAGGGCAAGTTTAAGCAGTACTCTCACCACCAGGGCAACTACTAACAAGCATCCACGATGATGATGCAGCAGGCATATAGATGCCTAATACCCCTACTAAATAAAGTTTGTTATGGTGTAGCTAGGCTTCCCTAGCTTTCAGGATTGCTACATCATCCGTCTGCTTAATTGGCAGGACGTACTGCATGTCGCCTGCGTACGTATGTGTGTGTATATATGTATGTAAACCAATCTAGCCCGCGGTTTGCTTGTAAGACCCATGCATGCATCACATCACGTTGTAACACCCTAAAATTTGCATATGCACGCATGGTTTGCTGGATATATAGCACGGAGACTGAAATTATATATCCATTGAATTGTCTGAAGTTTTTTTTTTCTGTCGACAATATATAGCAGATTGATGCGGACTAGCACTGTCGACTTGTCGAGGTGCTTACTTTTAATTTATATGCTGCCTAGCTATCGTATATCTATAGAAACATTTCCAAATGTACGTATTTGCTATCTGGTCCAAACGCTAGATGACGATCGATATATATCCACTGAATTGTCTCAATAATGCATGTCCCTTTTCGCAACAGAATTGATGCCAATTGTAAGACCGTCGAATGCTTACTACGTGTGCTACGGTTGATATGATGATAAGCCCTATTGGGAAGAAACACACTTGGTGAATTATTGTGTGCTAAACAAAACTGAATTAACTTTGCTTATCATCAGCCCGGTTTATAAGGCATGATATATTGATTTTCTCTCACAATAAAATAGTTGTTTTAGCCGACTTATCAGCTGCACAAAACCATCAGCCGAACAGGGCTGACCTAGATGTGCAACTAGGAGCACAATAAAAGGAGAGGTTCCATAGGTATACCTCAATAGCCCTAAGAAAAACTCTAGCTATTGATCAAGGTGTACATACGGCACCTCAAAGGAACCGTCCACTCATAAGTCTCTTCCCACCACCTCTGATCTCCCTAGTGCGGCAGATCTGTCCAGGCTAGTCTGTGGGATGGTGAGGGTGATCAACAACACGGTGGCGTGAGGGGACTTGCAGCATATATTCCCTGGCCCAATGGCAGTGGTACCAACATGTCTTATGGGCCCCCTCAGCTAGATCTTAAGTGACAACGGTGTTGCCCTAAAGTAACAGTGTCCATGACGAGAGCTCACCGCCATTCTTCAACTTCCATGCCCCAGGATCCGGTGAGCTACAATGGTGAGGTTGGACGGGTCCAAAGCGGCCAACGAACTTGGCCCCTTTCTCATGGATCCGGTGAGCACCCCATTGCCGCCGCTGCCAATGGCGGCTTGTCTCAGAGCGGAGTGGATCCTATGCACATCCAAATGCATGACAATCAATAGCCCTAGCCTCCATGTCATCTTGAGGGCTTCTACGTAGATTGTTGGTGTTAGTAGAGTAGATGTGGCACATGTAGTACGTACTGCACGGAGACATCTGTGTGCTCGAAGGCAATGCACTACTACATAATTTATTTTGCATAGCACTTATAAAATCTTAACCGTGGCGGTCAAAACCATAAACCACCACGGTTAAACGAGGCATTAATCAAGGCGATTATTTTTTAAACGAGGCATTAACCGAGGCGATTATTTTTTATTAACTGAGACGGTCATAAATAACCGTCACGGAAAATGAATTTACGGAGGTGGTTGTCTTAAATGCAACCGCCTCCAGAAATAAGGGCCCAACTACTAGCCCAACAAGCCCAAAGTATCGGGCTCATATATAAGAGAGCATGTTAGGGTTTTCTGATTCATTTGTCTTCCCCTCCCCTCCCTCACACAGCCGCCGCCGCTACTTCTCTCAACCCGAGCGTCGCGCCCCTCCCCACACCGGCGCGAGCGTCGCGGCCCTTCTCGACGCGCCTCCTTCTCCATCCCTTCCCGGCGCCCCTCCCCCTCCCTCCCTTTCCCGGTGCCCCCTCCTTCGGACTCAGCACGAGCGGCGCCCCTCCTCCGGACTCAGCGCTGGCGGCGGCGGAGCTGCGTCAGGCTGCGCAACGGCGGCGTTAGGGCTGCGCGAGGCTGGCGCGGGCCCGCGCGAGGCTGGCGCGGGCCCGCGCGAGGGCGGCGCAGCTGCGCAACGGTGGCGGCGGCGAGCAGGGGTGGCGCGACCGCATGACGCGGGCCAGGGGCACGTCCGCGCGGGCCAGCAGCCAAGATCCAACCCTAACCGAGTCTGGATCTGGTTTTTTTTTGTTTTTTATTCCATTAACCGTGGCGGTCACTTTCAACCGCCACGATTAATGCCCCTATTAACCGTGATCATTGATCCGTGGTGGTTGGAATAACCGCCACGGTTAATCAATTTTGACTGCCACAGTTAATCATTTCTGTAGTAGTGGTGGCGGAGGGCCCCTGCAATGAAGAGCAGTAATTACCGAATCAAACTTTTGACACGGAACCAACAACAACATTAATTGGAGACATAAAGAGTAGTAATTATTGTGGGCCAAATAATGTCATGCTAGTCCATATTTTCATACACGTGTGCGTTTAGCTACATACCGTGTTTAATTTGTTTAGAGCAATACAAGCTTTATAAACAAATACTCTCACCATTTTTTACATACATGTAGTATTAGTTTTGTTATACAATTAAGTCAAACATTTTTTATCTTACACCATCAATTTTAAGAAATTCATGCAGTTTCACAACATATTATATGTTATGAAATTATTTGTCAATTACGAATCTAGTTAAAAATATAAACTATATATTGTTGGATGTCTCAATAAAGATTTTGTGTCCCAGTTTTTAACGTATCAATATTTTAAAAACAGTACATAGTAATTTCATCCCTATGAAACTATCGGCTCCTATTAAACTTTCACTGTCTTTCATCATCTTTTCATCAATATGTTATCACATCAGCATATTTAATGCCTATGAAACTCATATGAAATCTCATTGAGACTAGCCTTAACACGTATAATTTTATATTTAATGATCTAAAGTAGAAATATTTGATTTAGGACAAAATTAATATGACATGTAAAAAAGAACTGAGGGAGTAGTATCATTAGGTTTACACTGCTCTGAGTCAAGGTCAAGCATATATAATCACAAAACAACCGCGACGTCGCTGTCCAAAATCCTAACTATTTCTGCTGGATTCTTTTTTTTTAAAAAAACGATTCGCGATTCTCATATTCTTCTTCAGCCGAAGAGGACAGCAGAAAGCGGAGATATTGTTTCACTGTACTAAGATTGTAACTATATGGGCTACATTTTTTGTTGGCCAAGCTTATCTTTTCTGGTATCTAATTCCGTTACCATAATATGAGCACCAAATTAAAAGAAAAATGCAATAATGAACTCCACCAGTGAGAATCGGAACAAACCAAGCAGCTGTGCAAAAGCAACCTCAGGGATCACTATATATCACTGCCACACATGTACATAGAGACTAGAGGATGTGGCAAGTGTCCTTTAATTTATTTGGCATATCAATCAAATAGGCCACACATGTACAGTGACTGACAGAGGCCAGCTCCACCACCGCGCGCCTTCTGTATAGTAGAGGGAAAAGGAATACAGGTTTCAGAGGAGATGGCCGGCCGGCCGGCGGCGACGTGGGTGGGGCTGGCCGCGGCGACGAACTTGTCAGAGGGGAGCCGGGCGGCGCTGCGGTGGACGGCGGCCAATGCAACCTGCTGCAGTCATCAAGGAGCACGACCATATATATGCTGCCTTTATGCATGCAGTCACATTATTGATCAGCTCTATTCACTTGGCTTATCAGTCGGCTTATTAGTCACCGAAACATAGTGTTTTTCTCTCGTAATAAAATAGCTAAAAATAGAATTAGTTGATTTATCAGTCACCGAAACGATCACCCGAACTGCCGAATAGGACTTAGAGGTATCAACCGTTCTCCATTTTTTTTTTTTGAGAAAGATACCATTGCCCAGCTGATTTATTGTCTGCTAGTGCTAGGACTAGGACTAGGCGATAAACTTGCTGCTAGTAAACATTGCAAACTACTCATGCATGGGACATTCAGTTTCATCTTCTCTGAAGAGTATTAACCTGGCTGGCTAGCCTGTAGCATCACAAGCATTATCTTTAGAGATGATGCTGGAGTAAGGAACAGGGCCCGGTATTCCTTTTTTTTCCTTTTAGGAATCGGGAGGGGCTTTGGCCTTAAAAGAAGTACAGGGTTACAAACAGAGCTCACGAAACAAAGAAAATAAGCTTGAGAACAAAAATTAGACTAAGGGTGGAGCCATTGATCAAAAGCTTGTGAAAATCTTGTGTTGTGACTCTGTGTCAGTAGCTGCAATTCTGGAACAAGGTTGACCGACTGTCTGCAATTCTCGGCTGCAGACCATTAAAAATGGAATTAAGATATATTACGTTTGTCGGTCTGTGTAAGAATAGCTCTGTTCGTTTGGCTTATCAGTCACTGAAACATTGCTTTTCTCTCATAAGAAACCAGTCAAGAATAACATCAGACGGTTTATCAGCCATCAAAATGATCAAGGACGATGATGAAAAGATATCAATGCAGACGACGTGGGTTTTGATTTTCTTTCGACAAACAGAAAGGCCGGTTATTGTGGACTGGTGGTTGTGAACGAAGCTCTCAGCTGTCAGGTTATCAGTGACACTGTGAGTCTGTGACACTAACACTGACACCCCGTTGATCTGCGGCCTGTTCGTTTGACAGGATTATGCACTGTTTCGGTAGGATTATTCACTGCTGGCTGATTTTTTTAAGAGAAAAACACTGTTCCGACTGGATTTAATTCGGCTGAAAAGCCAAGCGAACAGGCTGCTGCTTGGTTATGAGAAGCAGAAGCAGGAGCTTGGCAAGCTCAAGAGAGGTTGCACGTACCAAGCTTTTTGCAAACTGTTCTTGTGGGGATACTATCTTTTCGCTAATAAATACCAGCGCTGATCTTCTGATATCTTTCTGCAGGGTGTTCTCGGAAAATGCTGGTGAGTGCTGCGGAGGCAGGCTGAGGAGGTGCTGTTTCTGGGAACCGGCTCCTCTAACTTTAGCATCTGCTACGTCCAGGGACGTAGAACGCTAGATGCCGTCCATTGTTGATCCAAGGGCAGGGAGCAAACAGCGCAGGTCAGCACATAAGCCTGTTGCGGCCCGATTAGCATCGACAAGCAATGCAATTCGAAAAGGAAAAAAAGACGGGCGGACTGCACAGATGGTGTGCGGCCGTGAAAAAAAAAGGCAAGATGTCCAAAGGACTAGGAGTAAGTTTGGCCAAAATATCTGATATCCATTACTCAAACTATTCAAAGTTTTGTATGTGTCTTTGTATTTATTATGTGTTGTTAGTTGAATACTTGAACTCATCACTTTATTAATAATTCTCTCTCTTTGAACAAATAACTGTAATATATTATTCATATATTATTCTCTGAAAATTGTTGGTCAAATTACATACAATAGCTGCTAAAATTATATATAAATTGTCAAGGGGTTCACGGCGCAATGATAAAGGCCATTGGTTGGGGGGCTCCCACCTAGGGTTCAAATCCTGGGTGCAACACTTTATTCTGGATTTATTCCAGTATTTTCCGGCGCTACGCATTAAGTGGTAGACGACGTAGTGGTAGGCGACGTTCCCGTCGACAGCGAGGCGCCTGTGATGACTTCGTGAACTTCAAGATTTGTCGGCTCAGTCCTTCGAAGGTGCTCATAGGGGTAGGGTTTGCGTACATGTGTTCATAGGGGTGAGTGTGCGTGCGTGTTGAGCGTCTGCGTTGTACTCTGTGTAATCTCAAAAAAAATTGATACTTAATTTTTGTCTAATTTGCATATTTTTGTAAATTTGGGTAATCGGGTAATACCCGAACCCGAACCTGAACCCGAATTATCGGGTACCCAAAATTTTAGGTAGTGCTTTTTCGGGACTAATATCGGGTAGTAATTTTCATACCCGAATTTTAAATTACTCGAATTACCCGACCCGAAATAATCGGATAACCCGAACGCCCAGGCTTACAAAGAACTTCGCAGGTGTGGCGTGAAGGAGTAACCGCCTACGAGCACCGCGCTTGTTTGTTGGAAAAATCATTGTATCCTTCGCTTAAACTCGTCACCCTAATTTATGAGTCATGATATAATATTTTTTTCTCACAATAAAACAACACTATCTAACTTATCAGCCACATAAATCATCGGCCGAACATACCGACATATCTTTCTTATATGCTGTCAGATGGAGATACTTTATATATGAAAAATGTAGCTCTTGATGGAATCTATAACTTTATAGTTACATGTTTTTTTATTTGAGATGATTAAGATGCTAAAAATAATATAAAATTTCAAATACTACTACTTTGTTTATTTTTTTTAGAAACTTAACTTTTTAAATTTAAAAACTCAAAACTAAAAGATTGTAGATCTCTTCGAGAGCTAAAATTTTTATATAAAATCGTCTTTATCCGTGATCGTATGGAATAGAAAAAAATTCTACCAAAATCTTATTTTTTAGGGGTAAAATTGTAATTTTATCTAACATTTAACACCGTCAACAACGTAAATTGGACGGAAGACCATAGAAAAATGAAAATTTGTTTTTAAGACCATACAAATAAGTTAAAAACAATATATAAAAAATATGCATTTTTATAGGACCATAGAAGTAAATATCTCTTTTTTCTTTTCTCCAAATAGCAGTCGGCGGTGGCCATCTTGTCAGTCCTAACCGGGCCGCGCAACAGGCTTATGGGCCAACCTCAGCGCTTGCTTCCTGCTATGTTTGCTCCATGCCGCTGGATCAACAATGGACGGCATCTGGCGTCCTATGTCCCTGGACGTAGAAGATGCTAAAGTTAGAGGAGCCGGTTCCTGTTCGTGTTTCTGAAGCTGGGCTGCGGAGGAGGCGGGCTGCGCACCTTGGGCCAAAAGCTGGGGCAGGCCGAGTAAGGGCAGGGCTTTAAGCACTTCTCCATCTCATTGTTGAAACTACTTAATTTAAATTGAAAACTCTTGAACTTTGTTATAAACTAACTTTGAAACTATACACCTAAACTCATTTTAAATGTTTTTATATTTCCAAACACATTTGGGAGACTCTTTTTAAACTCTATTTTTAATTGATCATTTTTAAAACTGTTTTCAATCAAATTGTGGAAGAGAAAAACGAATATTTTTAAAAACCCTTTTGAACTGAAATTGAACATACTTTTAGCATTTTTTGAAAATGTTATAGACTATTTTTTAAAATTATATATACCAATTTCTAAGCACATTTTATTAAATACTTTTCAGACTCAAACTTAAGCTTAATCTTGGAAATAGTTTGATCAGACCGTGGTACTGAACCCAAACACCAACCGTAGCCCCACCACCTCCAAGGATGTCAGAGGCCCAAGTAGCAGGACTCCAACGCGGGAAGCCCAGCACGAGCCATCTTCGATGAACTTTCGGTGGGGATTAATTAAACTTCTGATTTGGGAACTTGTGATTCGAAAAGGCCCAATCCTAAGACATTGAGTTTTGGAGATCTCAGACATTTAGACCGATCGGAACTTCCAATTAGCTTTTGTCTCAAACCCGAGGCTTCGTGTTTTGAAGATTTCGGACATTCTGAATCGGAGCCTCAAATAGTAAGTTAGAAACTGACAGAGTTAGCTCTCCATCATCATCACCTTTAGATCCACAAAAATTGGCAAGACAATGTGGCATTTCCTCATGAGCAAGTGGTAAGCAAAAGAGGTCATGTGTAGTACAACTACAAATCAGAAATAACAAAGAAGCTAAAATTTCTACAGACACGGACGCTTTCGCAACCTCTAAACTGCTAGTATTACAGTTGAGTAATTCACCATCAACACTGACGCTGAAATTCACCATCAACATCACTGCAAACTTGATTGCAAAAAAAAAAAAAAAAACATCACTGCAAACTCGGTAAATTCAGCATCACCCAAAGCCCAAACTTGCAATTTTCTCTTTCGTTTCCTGCAAAGCATCCAACCTTGCCTAGTCTGCAAAGACCTTGTCATCGAGCTGGAACGCCTTGGTGAAGAAGGCGGGCCAGCAGAGGTAGGTGGAGAGGATGCTGCTGACGGTGGAAGCGCCCATGAGCATGTTCATGACGACGATCTGCAGCTGGATGGCCTCCAGCGGCGACGCGCCGCCCATGATGAGCCCCGTCATGGCACCAGGCAGCGCGATCAGCCCCACCGTCTTGGCGTTGTCGATCACCGGCGACAGCGCGATCACCAGCGACCTCTTCACCTGCTGCAGCGTCGCCTGTCGTGGCGTCGCGCCCAGAGCCAGCGCCGTCTCCACCTGATTGATTCATTGATTGATGCAGAAAACTATGAGATGAACAGCTTGTCATTCTGTCTTTGTTCGTTCGTTGTACCAAAACATTCATGGGCATGGTGGTCTCAGTCAGGAATTTATAAAGAATTCGACAAGCAAGAACCAAAAAAATGAATACTACGCGTGCTGATGTAACAGCTTCTGACTTTGGTGTCGTGTCGTTGCAGAACCGACGAGAAGAATTGGACAAGTACGGATGAGTACAAACAATTGAGCAGCCAACGGAACGCAAACAAGGTGAGCAGAGCTGAAGGTGACTGACCAGGTTCCTCTGGATCTTGACGTCCTCCCGGAGCTTCTTCATGGTGACGCCAGTGACGGTCATGGCGTTGCCGACCATCATGCCAGCGACAGGGATGATGTAGCGCGGGGTGAAAGGGAAGACGCTGAGAAGGACGAGAAGGAGCATGGTGATGGAGGTGCCGACGAGGATGGAGACGCAGGCGATGTACTTCCCGCGTGGCACCTGCTTGGCGCGCTGCCCCGCCGTGTAGCCGGCCACCGTCACCTGCGAGACGAGAGAAGAGCGTTGGTGAGCGAAACAACAGTGTCCAGCTGATTCCTGAACCGAATTGGAGAATCTATTAAAAAAAAATGGCATCTTTAGCTGCTGGCCCGGCTTCGATTGATTGGGAATTGGGAAGAGACGAAATGAAATTGGAGGAAGCAGAGAGGATGGATGGGATGGCGTACCATGAAGAGGTAGGCGAGGAGGATCCAGAGCGCGTTCTTCTGGGTGAAGATGAACTGGAGGACGAAGCCGATGACGGAGAGCTGGAGGAAAGAGCGGGCGATGGCGTAGAGCATCTCGCCCTCCAGCCCCAGGCGCTGCGAGAAGCTGAGCGCGACGGCCATGGCCACCACGGCTGTGGCTGCCAACGGCTTCAGCATGCCTAGCAGGAAGTCGCGCCAGAACCCCGGCGCCCCCGGGTCCACCTGCTTCGCCACGAGGTCCAGGAACGCCGCCGCGTGTCGCTCCATAACGCTAGCTGCTGCTGGCTGCTGCTGCTGCCGCCTCTGGATCGGAGGATGAGGAGGCAGCGGAGGGCCGGCCTTGAAGAGGACGAGGACGAGGACGATAGGAGGGAGGGGGAGGGGCCAAGTGAGGCAGGCGGCGGCTGAGGCTGGTGAGGTGCGGGGGGGCCGTACGCCTGCTCTGTACCTTGTCCTGGTCTGGGCAAAGGTCTACGCGGGGGAGGCTGCCGAGCCGCTGTACGGCGGTGGTGGATGTCCGCGGCGGGTCCACATGGCGGTGACTCATGTCATGGGCGGTCGGGTCAACTCGGGTCCAAGTGGCGGTGACTTATGCCCAGCGCGACGGCCGGGAATCCACAGAGAAAGGAAAAAAAGATGATGATGATGAGAATTGAGATGACTAGGTTAGCCACTGCCACCACATGTGTTTGTTTGTGGGGTACCAGCTTTCCTAGCGCACCAGTCAGGCTCAGTTCCAAAAAGGTTTGGTACCATGATTAGTTATTAGCCACTCATCTAAAGTTTTAATACTAGACCATTCAAACAGTTTGATGAAGAAATAAGCTAGTAATTTTTTACTTTCACATCTTAACTAGCACTAGTAGTAGTTGACAAAAGAGAGCTAAGCACTGATCCATGTATCCAAACAGAACAGGCCTGAACTTTAATCAGCTGTAACAATCAGTTGTAACATCTACTAAACTAACAGCAACTAGTCCTAGTTTATATTTATATCAAAGAAAAAAAAAAGCCCTTGGACACCAATTTAGACAGGTCCATTAACCCAGCCACAATAAACTAACAGCCTTCACCCAGCTCGTGTTTTTGGAGGGAGGAAGCTTAGGTTCCATCTAGTCTAGTTCCCAAGGGAGGGAACTTAGGTTCCATCTAGTTGCCAATGGCAGATTGCACATGCCGCCACAAATCCAGGCTCATGGACTCCTTTTTTCTTATTTCAATAAATACATAACAATATACCCCCTATGATAAGCCATCATCAGATACTTATGCGGTCATGAAAAGGACCTCCCCCAATTAATAAGCCAAAATGAAACATGACACTTTCATTCTCTAAAATCTAGGTCGTAGCTTTCACAAAGATTGTATTACCATCGAGACAGATTCGATCCGGGGCAAGAGTACGCCTCAGTTACAGTATGACATCTTTCCTTCTTTTTTAAAAGGCAAAAAATGTAGACAAAAGGTACGATCCGAGGTGGTATGCCTCAAACAAGCTGAATGCTCTTGCAACAATTAGCTTCCTAAACCGGTGGTTTCTACACATAATCCTTGTTCTTCCTAAACAATCCGAGGTGGTTTCTACACATTATCCGGGTTCTTAAAAGGTAGTACTATAGATGGTGGAGTGCAGACTGTGGGTCAATGATATTCATTACCCTTGTTCTTCCCGTTGCCTGACTTCTTGTACGATTCTTCCAACTCTTTGGCCCTGCCCATCAGACTCCTCATGAACTTCTTTATGTTTGGGACGTCGTAGTTCTGGGCAATGTAGATGCCGCATCCAGTGCCGATCAGCAGCGAGAAAGTGCTTTTCAGGAACCCCATTGGAACCGAGCTGCAGGGGAAACAAGAAAACCAATATCGTGAGCAACATCGACTTCAACCCGACTAACTTGATTAATAAACCAATACAACATGTAGCTCTCAGAATAGTTAGCATTCAGAGTTAAATGCTATGTGCACGTAATCAATTAGCAAACTTAAATATTGCACATGTGCTGACATTGTGAACTTCATCATCGGTATAATAATTTCAGAACAAACAGTATGGCAAGTGGAATCACTGATACAAGTCATCAATTTCGTAGCAACCCAATCTTTCTTAGTATGTGCTCTTATTATTGACGATTTGCAAGCAGTAAGTGTTGGAAATCAGCAAGGTCCCCCCCTCTGACCATAGTTATGTACATGCTAACACAAATCATCTCGCAAATAACAGTGAAACGAATCAAACATGACTTAAATTGTAAGAAATTGATCGCTCTGGTTCTATAGTATTAAGTTTCTGAGTCAACAAAACTTCTTGTCCTAACTATAAATGCTAGATACATAAAAAGAGAATCTTAGCAGCAAATATATTGATCTGACAGCAAGGACACAAAAACAGTGGGCCATACATGCTCAAATGGTAAGCACCCACATGTTCCAAGCATTATGCATGGGAATTCACAAAAGTTCCCATCAAAATTGCTCACACATATTGGATCGATCTGCCATATTCAGTATCACATCTGAACCATTGCCTAATAACTGACCAGGGACAAAAAACATGCAAAAAGAGTGACAGGAGGCAACCAAACTAAATCAGTGCCCTTCCCTGCCTTTGGCATGCTAAAAACTCAATGAGAAACAGGGTATATTGCCCCCCTTCTCCGGTGATATATAGATTCCAATTTGAATTAAGACAGTGCAAATTAACATGAAGATAAACCACACGAGGTTCAAATATACACATAATAAAATTGACTTCATTAACCTGATGAGGCCTGAATATGTAAAAAATTTCAGCTAGTAGTGCAAATTTTCAATGTTGGCTCTAGCTCCAGGCCTACACACCTATTCCTTAGAGTGAAGCGTGAGCAGAGATAACAGAAACATTCAGGCATTATGATTCATGGAAACTAGTTTAACTAGGCTCAATCTGTTCCAGCTGTCAACGTACACCAAACAGCATGGACAAAGCAGACACAAAACAGCAGGGCATACATGTTCAAATGGTAAGAAGCCACATGTTTCAAGCATATATACATGAGAAAACACAAAAAAAATGTCCATCATAATTGCTCAAGCATATGGGATCGATCATCACATTCAGTATCACATCTCAATTTTTGCCTTATAGCTGACCACCAGGGGCAAAACATTCCAAAAGGCGAAAGAATAGTTTCGCTCTTCTCTACACCCTGTTCACTCCTGTAACCTCACTATTCGCCGTTTCGGGCACGATGAAATTTAATCAGGTGAAATTTAATCAGGTGGGGAGTGCCTCCCCCCCTTGACAGTCCAAAAAAAAAAACAATTGCAAAACATGGTACCGGGGGCAAAACATTGCAAAACCAAACTAAACACCATGAGAAACAGGATAAACACCATCCCCTTCTTCAGTGATATATAGTTTTTCATTCATTTGCAGCAAGAGAATTGAAAAACTAACACGCAAATAAACCGCGCGAGGTTCAGAGATACACACAATCAAATTGGCATCATTAACCTGAGCACTAAATGTGTCACAAAAACTACTGCTAGTGCTTCCACAATTTTTCAGTGTTGGATCAAGTTCCAGGCCATAACACATCTACTCATCAAAGTGAAGCGTGTGCAGAAACAACAGGAACAATCAGGCATCCACGAGCACCAGTTCAACTAGGATCAAGCTGCCGTGATTTTGAACTAGAAACATATGCGAACCAATCAGTAATCTAGCAAATCCCAACCTGCGTCAAGCGATAGGCTGTTCCCAATTCCCATCTCGACCGAGCAATCAAAGTACCCCTCTCCGTACAACTAAACCGCGCCCGGATTAAACGAGGGCAGCGCCACGAGCAGAGCGGAAGCGGCGAGAGTTACCTGAGGTGGGGGAGAAGAGGAAGAAACCGTGCGGCGGCGGAAGCGAGGCGGAGGGAATCCGGCGATCGGCGAAGGGGTGGAGCGGATTTGCGAGCAGTTTTTTTTGGAGCCTCCGCCCCACGGCAATTGTGCCTTGTTTTAACATCGGAGGAGTCGAAAAAAAAAAAGTCTTCCTCCTTTACGACTCGCTTCCATGGGCTGGGCTGAAATTTTATTTGGGCTGGATTTGCTCGCTGCGGATGGGCCATAAGTTGCGTTAAGTGGGTCGACTCGACTCGTGGGCATACTTGTTGTTTCCTTCTGTTTCTCTAACACTATACTGCATCGTATTTTGCCCCTCTGTTTTCGTTTAGTTATATGAAAATAAAAATAACAATAATATTTCCATGTGTGTGTAAAGAAAAGAAGACAAAACTATACTACTTTTATTAGAGTACCTTTTTGGCTGTTCCTCGTAAAAGATATTTGTAATATATACTCCATAGTATGCACTGTACTAATGACCATGAAAATAGACGTGGCTGAGACCCAAGTATTCTTCGTATTAGGCCCACTTTAGAACACGGGATTTTTTTTTATGTTTTTTTCTATAAAAATAAATTTAATCATGTATAATTCACTGAAATTTCTGTATTCCAAAGAAAGCCTTAGAATATTTTTCAAAAGATGACATGGCAATTTCAGTCAGGAGAGTACAGTTTCTAAGTACAACACATTATCACGAAACAACAAGATGTGTACGGATGGTTATATGGCTATATATAATAATATAAGCTTCAAAAAGATGAACATATATATAGATAGCCTACAATAATACTACAACATGCATGTAATGTAACCGTGCTCCCGTGCATAGGAGTATATGTGTAGCGCGTACATGCATGAGAACATGCAACGCGCAGGCAGGCACATGCATGGTACGTGTTACCGGGATCGATGCTTGCTCTCGACCCTAGTACTAGCTTTTAATGACTATGGCCCCGTTTAGTATGGTTTCTATTGAGCACTGTTTATAACACTTCTTTTTCTCTCCTTGTGGGTCTATATTGCTTTGTTTAGATGAAAAAAATATAAAAAGATATTGTAGCACTTTTGCTTATATTTGACAATTGTTATCCAACCATGAAGTAATTAGGCTCAAAAACTTCATCTTGTTAATTAGTTAATTTTTTACCTATATTTATTACTCCATGCATGCGTCCAAAGATTCGATGTGACAAGGAATCTTATAAAACTTTGGAATTTTGAAGGGAACTAAACAAGGCTCATATGTTTACTTTGTCAGAAAAAGATACAATTCTAGCACAATAGCAAGTTAAAATATCTCAAATTTAACTTACTATATATAAAATATAGTTATAAGATCAAATAAATAAATATCATTATATTTATCATGAGTTTGACACGTGTAACCCTTGGCTAATATCATTGAAATGTGGTGGGTATGCCACACATGTGGCAAAGTTTAGGGGGGATGTCCTAGTCTCCTAGCACAATATGCTCCCACTTTAGAACAAGGGATTTTTTAATGTTTTTTTCTATAAAAAATAAATTTAATCATGTATAATTCACTGAAATTTCTGTATTCCAAAGAAAGCCTTAGAATATTTTTCAAAAGATGACATGGCAATTTCGTTCACTATTACTAAGAGTCAGGAGAGTACAGTTTCTAAGTACACAACATTATCACGAAACAACAAGATATGTGAGAATGGTTATATGGGTATATATAATAATATAAGCTTCAAAAGGTGAACATATATATAGATAGCCTACAATAGTACTACACATCCTGCCAGACACTGGAACATGAAACATGCATGTAATGTAACCGTGCTCCCGTGCAGAGGAGTATATGTGTAGCGTGTACATGCATGAGAACATGCAACGCGTAGGCAGGCACATGCATGGTACGTGTTACCGGGATCGATGCTTGCTCTCGACCCTAGTACTAGCTTTTAATGACTATGGTCCCGTTTAGTATGGTTTCTGTTGAGCACTGTTTATAGCACTTTTTTTCTCTCCTTGTGGGTCTTATTGCTTTGTTTAGATGAAAAAAATATAAAAATATATTGTAGCACTTTTGTTTATATTTGACAATTTTTATCCAACCATAAAGTAATTAGATTCAAAAACTTCATCTTGTTAATTAGTTATTTTTTTTACCTATATTTAATACTCCATGCATGCGTCCAAAGATTCGATGTGACAAGGAATCTTATAAAGCTTTGGAATTTTGAAGGGAACTAAACAAGGCTCATATGTTTACTTTGTCAGAAAAAGATACAATTCTAGCACAATAGCAAGTTAAAATATCTCAAATTTAACTTACTATTATAAAATATAGTTATAAGATCAAATAAATAAAGATCATTAGATTTATCATGAGTTTGACACGTGTAACCCTTGGCTAATATCATTGAAATGTGGTGGGTATGCCACACATGTGGCAAAGTTTAGGGGGGGTGTCCTAGTCTCCTAGCACAATATGCTCCCACTTTAGAACACGTGATTTTTTTTAATGTTTTTTCCTATAAAAAATAAATTTAATCATGTATAATTCACTGAAATTTCTGTATTCCAAAGAAAGCCTTAGAATATTTTTCAAAAGATGACATGGCAATTTTGTTCACTATTACTAAGAGTCAGGAGAGTACAGTTTCTAAGTACAACACATTATCACGAAATAACAAGATATGTGCGGATGGTTATATGGCTATATATAATAATATAAGCTTTAAAAGGTGAACATATATATAAATAGCCTACAATAGTACTACACATCCTGCCAGACACTGGAACATGAAACATGCATGTAATGTAACCGTGCTCCCGTGCATAGGAGTATATGTGTAGCGCGTACATGCATGAGAACATGCAACGCGCAGGCAGGCACATGCATGGTACGTGTTACCGGGATCGATGCTTGCTCTCGACCCTAGTACTAGCTTTTAATGACAATGGCCCCGTTTAGTATGGTTTCTGTTGAGCACTGTTTATAGCACTTTTTTTTCTCTCCTTGTGGGTCTATATTGCTTTGTTTAGATGAAAAAATATAAAAAGATATTGTAGCACTTTTTTTTATATTTGACAATTGTTATCCAACCATAAAGTAATTAGGCTCAAAAACTTCATCTTGTTAATTAGTTATTTTTTACCTATATTTAATACTCCATGCATACGTCCAAATATTCGATGTGACAAGGAATCTTACAAAGCTTTGGAATTTTGAAGGGAACTAAACAAGGCTCATATGTTTACTTTGTCAGAAAAAGATACAATTCTAGCACAATAGAAAGTTAAAATATCTCAAATTTAACTTACTATATATAAAATATAGTTATAAGATCAAATAAATAAAGATCATTAGATTTATCATGAGTTTGACATGTGTAACCCTTGGCTAATATCATTGAAATGTGGTGGGTATGCCACACATGTGGCAAAGTTTAGGGGGGGATGTCCTAGTCTCCTAGCACAATATGCTCCCACTTTAGAACACGGGATTTTTTTTTATGTTTTTTTATAAAAAATAAATTTAATCATGTATAATTCACTGAAATTTCTGTATTCCAAAGAAAGCCTTAGAATATTTTTCAAAAGATGACATGGCAATTTCGTTCACTATTACTAAGAGTCAGGAGAGTACAGTTTCTAAGTACAACACATTATCACGAAACAACAAGATGTGCGCGGATGGTTATATGGCTATATATAATATAAGCTTCAAAAAGGTGAATATATATATAAATAACCTACAATAGTACTACACATCCTACCAGACACTGGAACATGAAACATGCATGTAATGTAACCGTGCTCCCGTGCATAGGAGTATATGTGTAGCGCGTACATGCATGAGAACATGCAACGCGCAGGCAGGCACATGCATGGTACGTGTTACCAGGATCGATGCTTGCTCTCGACCCTAGTACTAGCTTTTAATGACTATGGCACCGTTTAGTATGGTTTCTGTTGAGCACTGTTTATAGCACTTTTTTTTCTCTCCTTGTGGGTCTATATTGCTTTGTTTAGATGAAAAAAATATAAAAAGATATTGTAGCACTTTTGTTTATATTTGACAATTGTTATCCAACCATGAAGTAATTAGGCTCAAAAACTTCATCTTGTTAATTAGTTATTTTTTTACCTATATTTAATACTCCATGCATGCGTCCAAAGATTCAATGTGACAAGGAATCTTATAAAACTTTGGAATTTTGAAGGGAACTAAACAAGGCTCATATGTTTACTTTGTCAGAAAAAGATACAATTCTAGCACAATAGCAAGTTAAAATATCTCAAATTTAACTTACTATATATAAAATATAGTTATAAGATCAAATAAATAAAGACCATTAGATTTATCATGAGTTTGACACGGGTAACCCTTGGCTAATATCATTGAAATGTGGTGGGTATGCCACACATGTGGCAAAGTTTAGGGGGGAGGATGTCCTAGTCTCCTAGCACAATATGCTAAGTATAGTGTGACATAGAGTTGTGGTGGTGAATCAAGTAACTACTCTAACAAACTATGATATGACTAGATTGTAGCATGGAAAGTTGTGATTATGAACCAAACAGACCCTAAATATCTATGTGCAATAGCAAAATGGTGGTGAATCAAGTAAATGCGCTAACAAACTATGATATGACTAGATTGTAGCATAGAAAGTTGTGATTATGAACCAAACAGACCCTAAATATCTAAGTGCATAGAAAAAATAGAGCTAAGGAGTACATGACAAACATCATCGGTCGTAAGTCCACTGCTTACTCGTAGACCGATGAACCTAATATTAAAGGGTGAAAGAACTTTCTAAGTTGTTTATCATGTCTTATATGTGACATATGCACGCATGATGTGTGCTCATCGTGTCTAATGGTATGAAGTCCAATTCCAAATGATTATGTGCCCGTCCTGAAAACCTGCACTAGGATCCTCCCCCACGTCACCTCGCGTCTCGTTACTGTCAGAGCTGGCTGCCAGGACCCAAGGGCTTGAGTGGTGGAGAGGCTTCCTTTCCCCTTCCCCTTCTATGTCTCTTTGCTTCTCTGCACTTGTGGTTGCCCATCCATGCTCCTGATTTCCCGTAGTGGCGACCTCTTTGGCTCTAGAATTGCCAGACTCGTCATTTCCTTGGGCAGATCCTAGCTTGGCGCAACATGAAGCTGCTAGTGGACCTCAGGGCTAGCTAGGCAGATCCATGCTCCATATGCTTGGACCAGTACCTCGTCTTCTTCGGTCATGATATGTCCCCGGGACGGGGCGTGCTCCATCTCCTATAGTGGCGGAAGCGCGCAACATGAAGCTACTAGTGGACCTCACGGTGGACGCGTGTTGTACGTGGAGACAAACAAGGACGTCATTGTGGTCTTCCTCTTCTCCCTCTTCACCTTGCCCGTCACTACAAGGCTTCATCAGATCTAGTAGATACGGTGATGACTCTGGTCGAGCCTCCACGCCCTCGCGCACACACTAGTTATGCCAAGCAGCGGCCAAGTGGCCAGGACTATACCTAGAAGATGATGACTTGGTCGGCCCCCCACGCAACCTTGCCCCTTGTGCTCTTGCTGGCTACGCTAGGCGGTGCCCGGGTGGCTGCGGTTGTTGCCGAAACCGCACATGCATGACGCACATGCATGATTGGCCAGTGTGGCCTAGGGGGCAACTAGGCCAGGCGTGTTAGCTTGCTGTAGCGGTCGATCTCCTCAATGACGGCGAAAACCCTTGGGCCGCCAGAGGCCTGAAGGATGGATCAAGTGGGGTGTTAGCTCACTTGAAGTGGATAAAGATGGCACCGGTGGAGGTTCGTAGTAGCAATGGCACACTAAGGCGCGGTGGATGACTTGATGACTTTCACTCACCAAATCTAGACGTTTTCGGAGAATATGCCGGAAAGTAGGGGTGTATGTAGTTTTTTCTTTGTTTGGTTGTGTGTGTTCTGTTCTTTGTTAGGTGTGAGTCTAAATGTTTTTGTTCGTTTTGAGTGTGTATAACCTTGGTGGATATTGAGCCGGGATTAATGAAAATCCATTGTATGAGAAAATGTTAAAAGGCACGAATAAACGTCTATATTATTGTATATATATGTACGTGTACGTAGCTACAAAATATTCGTGTGTGTGTGCGTGTGGAAGCAGTACAGCGGTGCACACACTGACACACGTACCATGCATCCACATATATGTATGTGCGTACCTACATTAATACATATATGTGATCTGTTAATTGCCAGTGCTAGGACGACTATAGTCTACAGTGCCGGGAGGAATGAGAAAAGCGTAGTAGACAGACGCGCGCCTAGCTTATAATTGTGTGCTACTAATTGCAGGGAATATATGCAGCACGTACACGTACGATCGATCCCGCGGCTCATCATGTGTACATGATCTTCTAATGTCTGATTAGATCGGATGTCGGATCGCCAAATTTTGAATCATGCATGCATCATCAATTCATCATTCATCCATTGTCGTATACGCATGTAAACTCGATCAAGTTCCCCTGATTTCGATTGTCAAACAGAAATTGCCCGGTGATTGGTAAGTTATTACATATATGGTTATTATATATGTATATGTACTCCCTCTTCTTGAAATGATAAGACATTTAAACTTTTTTTTAGAGTCAAAGTATTTTAAATTTAACCAAATTATATAAAAAATTTATAAAGATTTATGACGTCAAATGGCTATACTATAAAAATATAATTAATAAAGAATCTAACGATGCTTATTTAGTATGATAAATGCTATTATTGTATTATATAAATATGGTCAAACTTAAAATATTTTAACTCTATAAGAAAGTTGGTATGTCTTATAATTTGGGATGGAGGGAGTATATTTGTAAGGTTAAGAAAGGTAGAAGGTGAGCTAACCTCCTCTCTTCTCCTCAAGGAGGCATCCACACATGAGCAGTGTGGTGCCAACATAGATTTTGCAACTGAAGAAGGGTTGGACTAAGAAACAGAGAATGAGTGGATGCCTCATTTTCACTTCATCTCCACTTCTCTAAAGGCTGCCAAATTGGATTTCCTTCCCACCTCAGCCACAATATCACTGCTAATGAAAAGCTATAGAGGCGGGTTTAGTACTTGCCTCTAGAGTTTGAGAAAAGATATCAGGCTCTGCCCTAGCCGCCAACATCGTGTTGTATCCATGCATGAGGGGTCATTGTCGCCAAGCCATATCCATGACACCACGCTGGTGAGGATGATTTGCCGCTGCTAGTGAACTTGAGAACGCTAGCCCCATCCACCAACCATGAGTCCATGACACATCACCTTCCTCACGTCCTCATGTTCTCCTTCGAGAAGGCTGCCACACATCTCACACCAGACACCATCACATCTCGCACTTGATCCTTGCCCCACCACGTTGTGCGGAGATATGCAGCTAAATCTGTGTGTAATTTTTTGTTTGGAAAATTGTATACACTATTAGTTTTGTCCCTTGTAATAAGTATTTCTTGTTAATTGATGTTTCCTTTTTATATACTTGATAAAAAATTCGACACAAATCACCAAATACCATGCGCACACGAAAGATTTGGTCAAAATTCATCCCAAACAAATGCTTGTGTACGGGGCAAATATAGGTCATGTTTGGATACTCTAGCTCGGCTAGAGGTTAGAGTTAGTTTTTAGTCTAGAACTAGTTCCGAACTAGCTTTAGTCAAAGACGTGTTTGGATGTAGGAGTTAGAATGACAATAAATATAGTTTTTTTGGTTGGAATTTCAGTGGACCCCACCAAAACTAGCCCAAAAAGAGAAATTACATTAGTCCTCATCAAAACTAGCTTAAATAATCACATCTCGGTGAGAATAGTTTTATTGGGTGAGCTAGTTGCAACTAGCCCAATCTAGCATTACTGTTTGGATACTGGGTTAGTTAAGCTCAATCTAATTCAAACTAGCTCTAGCCCCTGGATCCAAACAGGGTGGGAGGGAGAGGGTTCAACTAAGGCCAGTCTCATTACTTAGTTTCACTACACGGTTTCCAAAAAGCCATGTCAGCTAGCTAGAGTAGGATGAAACAATGGATGAAATACCCTTCACAATGCAGCGTTTCATTTCACCAATTCCAAAACTAAGTAAATCATTTAATTGTTGTTGAATGAAGGGATCATGTGCACCGATTAATTGTGTAGTCATTCACACACAGAGATAACATAAAATAACAGCATTCCACTTTCAACATACGATCGTTCAGATACAAGTACGACATACGACTGGAACTTAGTAAACGAAAATAGATAAAAAAAAAAGAAGTTCAGGTAGCTTTCAGCCTTGCACTCGGGATCTCACTAGTTCTTGTCTGCACCCTATACGTTCAATACTGCACGATCAAACTGCCTTCAGCTTTGTTTTTTTTTCCTGCAGAAAGAAAAAACAGTTCAGAACTACCGAACCAAACTTCAGGTACGGGCTATGTTACACGCTGAAAACATTGAATATCACATTGAATCTGTTGTCAAGTTATGCAGATTTTTTAACTAATCTATTTGCAATTGCTTAACATATTCAGAACTACAGAACCAAACTTGAGCTACGGGCTATGTTGCTAACATTGAACATCTTACACACTGAAATTGTGGCAGCACAAGCAGATAATAGTTGAGAACCTGAAGACGACCAGCGGCATTAGCTTGCTATGCGAGAATCTGTAGAGAAAAAAACAATTGCAGAGATACATCAAGCTAATTGCAAAGATATATCACCTAAAAATTGTAGAGAAAAAATAATTGCAGATATACATGCACTACTCCTTGCGGCTCGGCAGGACTCCTGCTCCTTGCGCAGGGGTAGAAATTGGCACAACAGGGGCGGGTGCAGTGGAAGCTGGCACAGCCGGAGAGAGGGAAGATGCTGGATGGGCCGGTGGCGCACGGAGGGAAGTCGGCGGCGGTGGGAATAATGAAGACGCTGGAGGAGCCGGTGATGTAGGAGGGAACGCCATCTTTCCAAGGCGCGGCTGCCCTGTGGCCTTTCCTTCCTTCGCCGCGCTGGCCGAAGCTCTGACCGGCATCCATGGCGCTGGATCTAGGCACCGCCAGGGAAGACGGAGAAGGGGACGGAGAAGGGAAAATGGAAGACGGAGGCGCGTGCGGGGAAGAAGAAGAAATCGCACTCGGCGCGGGAGAAATTGCGCGCGCAGCGGGGACGGGCGGGAAGAGTTGGACTGCGCCGCCTGGAGCACGGGATCGATCGATGAAACTCTCCCCCTCAACACTGGTGTCGTCCGGTTACCGAGAACTTGGTAACTGCGCACACTCGTTTCGTGGCCATGAAACAATCTCCTTCTCTCTCCTACCAGTTTCATGCATATGTTCTCTTTTTTGCTGATGTGTCACCTAATTAATGTGCATGATACCATGAAATCCCCATTGAAACTGGCCTAAGAGTAGTCACCGCTTGAATCTCTGTCGTCGCTTCGCATTCTCCGCCCTTGTCTTGTTCTGCTCTGTCTCCCCACTTCATCTTTTCTCTGTATGTATCTCTCAGCAGCTCAGTTCCTTCCGCTTCCGGTCACCGGCCATGGCGCCCACCTTACCACGACTTACGTCTGGCGCTGCCCTGTCCTCGTCCTCGTCGTCATCGCCGGCCACCTCCAAGCTCGATGTCATCGCTATCATCACCTTGTCCTCCGATGACGAGCAGGAGGCGACCGGAAGTCATCGTCATCACCGGCAGCCTCCAAGACCGTCGTCATCACCGTGTCCTCCGATGACGAACAGGAGGCGAGCAACTAGAAGAGGTCGTCATCGGGCGGCTCAAATTTGAAGGCCAGCCCCGTCGTCGTGGCCTCCTCCGACTCTGACTCCAACGCCGAGCTCCTCACCAACTACAGGAAGAGGCGTCCGCCGCACAACGTGTCGTGGGTCTTCCACGACGAGTTCAACATCCTCACCACGCTCGACCGCGAGCGCCTCGAGTCCGGGCGGCTTCCAGGCTCTCCGTCCGCGCTCCTTGACGCCATCCACCGCCGAGTCGACCTGAAGCGGGAGGACCCCATAGCCGCCGACGTCTCCAAGAAGGTGCGCAACCTCATGGATAGGTTCAAGAAGGTGATCGCCTCCAGTGGCCCAAGCGGTGGGGTCTGTGATAGAGAGCTCTACGACCTGTCCATCAAAGTCTGGTCGGAGCTCCTCCTGCAAATTGTGCACAGTTCGTCGTCGTCCTCTTCGTCCGATGGAACCTGACACTGATCGATGGCGATCGATCAGGGAGCTTGGAACCTGACACTTTTGTTGATGCTATTTACTTCTACTAGCAGATCTAATTTCAGCACTAGTATGTTCAGACAGTAAGGACTAGTTCAGACATGAGGCTAAGCTACCTATAAAATTACTAGATAGATGTTGGCCTAATTTCAGTACTTTTGCGTCAGGCTAAGCTTACCAGTATAGATGTTGGCCTAATGTCAACAGTTTGTCCTTGTCATCAGTTGTTGCTCAAGGAGTGGCAGCTAGTTCAAGCACCTTTTGCCATTACAAGGACTAATATAAATAAATGTATAATCCACCGATCAACTTGCCATCTTTGTGATACTTAGTGTTTCTCAATCATTTTATCTTAATTCAAGTTTCAGTCAAATGGACAGATAGTTGAATTTGCTCATAATATGATCGAATATACATGAACCTACCAATTCCCAAAATGAATCAATCAGAGCAAATCAGCAATTTTCTAACTTAATATAAATAGATATATACTGGAATGATTTCAAGTATATTTCAACAACTCTTTTCTTCAACTAAGAACCTTGATATTATGCATATCAATACTAGAGACAGATATTATGTACCATTTTGGGGCCTTAATTAGTTTTGTGCCTACAAATTCAGAATGGACTACTGCAATAACCATTATAGGAACATGATACATCCTGCAACATTTTCATGAACAATCCATAACTACATTGTGAAATTACATGTTTGCTAATTCTGATCATGCAAGGGCTATAATCCAAATTGTCTAAAGTCCAAAGGACGGACAACAAGAAAAAGCTACATGGACAGAAGGAATACATGCTAACTAATATACTTGCAAGAGTTATTCACCACATGGACAAAATTACTGAGCTTGCCAAACAACTTCCAAGCACATTTACAGTGTCCCATAGAGCATAGTTTATCTTTGCATAAAGTATGCTAGCTAGAGCCATGAAACAAGTCAAGCAGTATATGACATATATACACACACGTGCAGTTCAGTCATACCATGCCACATCCTCCACCAAAATACCTAGATAAGGATGGTTGTCACTTGTCAATAAGTTCACCATCCACTTATCCATGGACATGTCACGCATGCCACAATACACCAAAAGGACTCTAATCTGTGCTGATTGCGATATGCTATCTAAAAGGGGGCCAAAATACATCATTTGCTACTCCAATCTAGTGACGATTCACCGAACGAGACTTCTTTTTAGGTTTCTCTCTAGGCTCCGACACTCCAAGCAACTCAATTTCATAAACAAGCCATGAGTTAGCGGGTATCGTCGTCTTTTGCGGATTGTCATTGTACCTGAAAAAGAATCACAAATTTAATTTCTCCTTCCACATATATATGTGCATGAAATGTGATCATGCATATTCTATTGAAAGAAAAGATATATGTAAATGAAATAAGACACTCACCCCAGAGCAGGAGGAATGGTCAGTTTCCTTTTCCCACCAACACGCATGCCTATAGGACAGACAAAAGCTGGTTTTAACAAAATTACCATAAAAATAAAAATGTGATGTGTGTTTTTAGTGAAGATGTTTATAACCCTGAATTCCTTTGTGCCATCCAGCAATTACTTTGTCAACACCTGAAACCATTAGAATATGCATACGTTATGATCATAAAAAAGGATTAAGACCGGTAGCAGCGTTGTGCGCTATCCCAGCTACAGGAGATGTTTGCAGTAAAAAAGTACGCACCGCATGCGCTAACATGCGCGGTACGGGCGCTGCCTCCGGTACTGCGGGCGTTCGCGCGAAGGCATAGAGCAGTCACTGCATGCGACGGGAGCAGGTTGCGCGGCCCCACTGCCGGACGGTAGCATGCTGCATGCGCCAGCAAGCGGACCCCACTATTACTGTTCTTTTTCTAATGAATCAAAAAATGTTATATTTTACAAACCAAAAGGCCAAATTAAATTCCGATTACACCATTAAATTCGTTTCAATAAATCCTTCAAAATAAGATATCATATGGATATATTTAGATAAATTTTATTTATAAACATATGAGTCCTACCATTGACCGTTGATATAGAGTATGAGATATAGAGGATGATGGGTGCGGAAGAAATTTGTATAGAGGAAGAAATCTAGATGACCAGGACAAAATATTCCTTTTAGGGGATGAATATAGAGGATGAAGAGTGCGGATAGTCTAAACATGGAGCAGAAATGAGAGCTTTTTCCAATCTTTTACCTAGCGTGAACTCGTAAATAGCAGAGTGGCCTTAAGAAGAGTCAACAACTTTCCCATCCTTCATCATTCCAATATATTTCACTTAAACCTACACGAGTAGTCTTAAAATCATTAACGTGTTACTTTTTCCTAAGTCAAGGAATGCATACAAATTTACTCATATTGTGATATTATTTAAGAGTTGTCATCAATAATTTTGTGAGCGGACAGGAGAGGAGAGAGGGAGAGAGATTTTATTTTGTTATTAGAGGTAAGACTGCTAAAAAAGCTTAGACAGTGTTATAAACATCTAATATAATTTTATCATATGCACAAAAAGTTATACAAGTTAATGAACGCTAATGTTAACGTTGAGTTGAGGATGACCTTCTTCCCATCAGATGCCATTTCAATCAACATTACAGTCTCCTGATTTTAGTTCATCTATTTTCAACTTGTCGATAGGGCCTCCTACATCTTTGCAGACTGAACGATGACAGAACCAAGGGATGCTTCATTAGAGATCCTACAAAATGAAACATATACACTATGAAAATAAATGATTAGAAAGAGAAAAAATATATATTCTAGATGACTGAACCGGTTTTATTCCTTACATAATGTTAAGGCCAGCTTGCCCAACCTATTAATAAACAATACCTTAGCTTAAAGCACAGTGCGCCATCCCACCCCTTGTGATATGCATGAAATGTACTTTTTGATTTGTGCAATGGAAAATGTTGCTCTACCAAGAATACTAAACAATATAAAACTCTAGTGATTTGATGTTTATACCAGAACAATATAAAAAAATACCAAGAATATAAATACTCACTTGTAGTATCCTGCCCGGTGAACTGAACTATCCCCAATCACAGAGAAAACAACTTTTTTCCCTGCTTATATTCCAGGTCTAATCTGTGCATGCCCGATGTAGAGTTTAATGCGTAGAACCTCACAGACATCATACCATCAACACTGTATTCTATGGTGCTCCAACCAAAACTCTCAAGATTACCTAGTGTAGCCTGAAAAATACACACACAAAAGAAACATGATTTAGTAATCAAGAGTTTCTTAAACATTGCATGTGTTATGTATAGCAAACATTGCAGAAAATATTTTCTATAGCGCGTGTTTTGATGAATTGGCATGCATAGCTTCCAAATTTTTAAAATTGTATTGAATTGACAAAAATATAGAAAATACTCCATGTAATTTTACTTCTAAATCCACATTCTCTAAACCATTTGCATTGTGCCACAAAACTAAGCTAGTTGGGGTTTCTTGTAGTTGCAGATTAAGGGCGTACTTCATCTATGAAGCCACTGAATGAACAAATAAAGCCTTGGATACAAAAGAGACAAGTAATAGATGAACACATGTCATATGTAGAATATAACTAGATATGCTAAAAGAATTAGTTATTAGCAACACCAGATTGATCAGTTGCATCAATTAAACAAAACAATCAATAATGATTAAAACATGTCCTTGTATAAAAACAAGTTTCTTGAAAAAAATGACATCCAAATGCAACAAAAGAACAAATAAGAACACGAAAAGTGGCAGAGGACAGAAAAAAATTAAGATACGAATCAATCAAAGAATGCACTAAACTAAATGAATAGATGCAATATTCATCATCTATTTATTACAAGAGAACAGTAATCATATACTTCATAGTCATATGCTATATTTCTTATCACAAGCATCTTATATCCTGTCACTGTCATATATATACTATTTCGATTAAGTGTAAACCATTTTAATAGAAACAAGTCGTGATCCTTATCACAAGCATCCACATCCTTTCACTCTCATGTGTATACTAATACAACTAACTCTAAACCATTCTAATACAAACAAGTCGCGTTAGATACATATCATCGTCTCAAAGGCATGACCAACTTGGTTTTGAAAGATCAGTTCATCTGACAGGTCAGTGTTGAAGATTTTATTCAACTCGTATAAAAATGGTATCTAAGTAGTAACTAATACTACATAAGACTTGAGAAGAATATTTAGGGACAAACTCCTATCATATCTGAGGTTAGAAACACACAAAGAAGCAAGTAAATCTACAAATCTCGTATTTTATATGTCAAGCATACTACAACAAGGATGAGATACAATAGGTGGGAATCCATCCAGTAGAAGAATGCAGCTTTAGACATTGAAACTAACCGTCCAGTAATTCTATTTCAAACTTTCAATAGATTTCAAACCATTTTTTTTTACAAAATCTACGAATATTTTTCATGTGTTCAGCCCATTATATGACTTCAAAAGTTGTATCATTGTGCCTGTGAATGACATGTGAGACCCAACCTTGTTTGTCATTGACATAGACTAGTGTCATGTGATTTCATTAGTGGTGATAAAAGACATTAGCACCCGAAGTTTAGAAGTCAGTCAGGATGCAGCCTGAACAACATTCTTTTGGAATTGGAGGGGTAATTTGACACAAATGTAAAATGCATCTTTCAGCATATAAAAAATATTTCAAAGCAAGTGCAAACTGGAAGGATAACATATTTAAGATAGGCAAAAAAAGTCTGGTGCAAATAGCAATTGCCAAGACAAAAGGGTGATGACTACTTCTCCTATTGACAAATTTTCAGTTTATTTGCAGAGTTTCGTATCACAAATAAAAAAATGAGAGTTTGGTGCCTTCAAACAATGAAGTTTATATCAGTATACTTTAGTCTCAGTTCTCTTAGTTTCTTTCCCATATAGACAATCATATTTCCTACTTCTACACAAAATATTCTATGGAGCATTGGTTGTACTGAAGTGGGGCAATCAATGGCATGAAAACAGAGGACATCAGAATGTATGTAGGAAGTAAGGGATACAGTTTGACTGTAGTGATACACTCCATATTTTACAGTGTCCAAGGCGAACTATTTTTTGGCGATGATCACAACTGTATGTAAAGATTGGTTGTCTTCTTCACTATCAAATAGCATCAATCGAAGTAAAATACTTTGAGGTAGAGCCTACTAGTGTAAAGTAATCCTTGGAGGCAGTGGCTAGGAACCTGGCAATAGGTGGGAATCCATCCAGTAGAAAGAATGTTGCTTTAGACATTAAAACTAACCGTCCAGTTATTCTGTTTCAAACTTTCAATAGATTTCAAACCATTGCAAAATCTACAAATATATTTCATGTGTTCAACCCATTATATGACTCCAAAAATTGTATCATTGTGCCTGTGAATGACGTGTGAGACCCAACCTCAATTGTCATTGACATAGACTAGTGTGACTAGTGTTATTTTGACAACATGTGATTTCACTAGTGGCGATAAAAGACATATTAGCACCCGAAGTTTAGAAGTCAGACAGGATGCAGCCTGAACAAAATTCTTTTCAAATTGGAGGGATAATTTGACACAAATGTAAAATACACATTTCAGCATATAAAAAATATTTCAAAGCAAGTGCAAACTGGAAGGGTAACAAATTTAAGATGGGAAGAAAAAAATCTGGTACAAATAGCAGTTGCCAAGACAAAAGGGTGATGACTACTTCCTATTGACAATTTTTCAGTTTATTTGCAGAGTTTAATATCACAAATAAAAAAATGAGAGTTTGGTGCCTTCAAAGTTCAAACAATGAAGTTTATATCAGTATACTTTAGTCTCGGTTCTCCTCTTAGTATACTATTTTTAGGCCATGATCACAACTGTATGCAGAGATTAGTTGTCTTCTTCACTATCAAATTGCATCAATCAAAGTAAAATACTTTGAGGGAGCCTACTAATGTCAAGTAATCCTTTGAGGCAGTGACTAGGAACCTGGCAGTGCCTTACCTAGCCACAGACCTTCACCTTCACCTGACAAATAGTGGAGGATGATTATGAGATAAGAGATCAAGAGAAGTGGATAGATAGATTGAGGGAGCACACTTGCTACTGCGGGGAGAGAAGAGGTTGGCGGTTGGCAGCCATCGGCGTGACCACAAGCATTCTGGCTAGATCGGCGACAAGGAGGCACCTTGCTGGATTTCACTCACCATAGAGAAAGGAGAGGTACGTGGGTGATGACGACGGGATGAGGATTGTGGGAAGAAAGAAGAACATATAGAAGAGGGAAGTGGCGGATAGGGCTACGTTAGGATTTGTTATATGGTCCATGCTCTAGTTGGGCTTTTTTGTAGACGAGCCTCGATCTTAAGAGGTCTACCTCTAAACCTATTTTTAGAGGTCTGACTCCAAAAATCATTGGTTATTTTAGGGGACCATCTTAATTTTTGCCTGACTCTGTTAATCAAAATGTTTGTCTCCTAAAATCTATTTTGTGGTGGTGTAGTTAGCTCATTATAGTTGGCATAAGTAGGTCCATATGACTCAACAAGTTGTACATTTTGTTGCAATGCATGGACACATTTGCTAGTAGATATTGAAAAAAAAAGAAAAAAGATCTCTCTTGGTCTCTCGGCCTGTTATAGTCTCTCTGCCAATCGTTCGTCCTCACTCCCTTGAGTGTAAGAGAATTCTAGCCGGTTTTGTTGAGAGAAGTAATAAATGATGAATTAGAGATAACAATGGCGCTTGTTTTTATCTCTTCCATGGCCTGAAACTCATAACCATGCCCATATGAGTTAAAATAGCACATGCGCAATGACCACAATATAGAACCTGATTCCAAGACATTTAAAACATATGTGCAAATTGTGTGTATCATTGCAATGAACGAGCATGTTTGTTGTTATGTCTAAAATTAGTTCTACTTATCAAGTCCACCACCACTTGGTCGCGAAAAAGATGAGAATGGTTGTACTGTATCTGTATTAACTTCTTATGTTTTTGGATCTAATTAAGGCTAGATCTGTCATCGATCATTTGGGACTAATAGACCTTTCTTTGTATTCTCAAGAGCATACTAATGAATGAATCTTATGTTTTGGGCGCATTATCATCATCTTCTTCTTCTTCTTCTTCTTCTTCTTCTTCTTCTTCTTCTTCTTTTGCCATCCTTGTGGTGGGCAAAATGGCACATGACTAGCCTCTATCCTGACCCACTTTCAGTGAGATACAGATTGCGGTCGCACCTGTCAGCGCCACAGGCATCTAAACACTTTTACAACGGTGCCAAAGAAAATCATATACAGTTTGAGGCTGATTCTTTGGTGGGAACAGAGAACAGATGGTTGGCCAAAAAAAAATGTCCACCCACACACACTCCTACAGGGTGTGCAGTGGAGATCTAGATGCTAGAGAGGAAGAGAGAGAGAGAGAGAGAGAGGAGAGTTGGAGGAGGCTGGGAGTTGGGGGACCGGCATGCAATGCAAGGAACATTCCATTTCATCATATTCATGAACTTATTAGTTTGATCTCCTCTCCCACCAGTTAAATGAGATCCGCAAATAAAGCCTTGCTAGTAGTTAGCTAGTTACCGTACGCAGCTAAAAAGCTTCACAAGCAGCTGCAATGCATCCCATGCATGCCTGTTAGCTACTAGTACTGCTGCTGCTACTACTACACTAATAAACACGCACTGTGTACGCACGGTCACCTTCCATAATGGTGTCACTGCACTTCACTTCACTGCACTGCACCACCCCGGCTGGCCGGCCAGCATGCAGTCCTCTTCTACTCTAGCTGGAATAGCTAGCTTGCTACTGCTGCTTCAGTGCTCACTCCCTCTCTAGCTAGCTAGTCTAGACGTACACTAATCTCTAGAAGAAACTAAGTACACCCTCTAATCAACACATGCATCGGAAAGAACAAGAAGAAGACGACGACGACATAGCTCGTAGCAATGGAGAGAGTGAGAGAAGCTAGCTAGCTCTAGGTCTAGCTCTATAGCTCTAGCTAAAATTGATTGGGAGGGACGAGATCGATCATGTCAGTGTGTGCACTACTGCATGACATGCATCAAATAACTGACGACGACGACGACGACTAGGTAGCTAAGTAATTGATGATCGATGGCATGCATAGGTCCTCGATCAGGCCACGTCGTGCTGCTCTTCCTTGAGCCCGCCGGGGAAGAGGTCCAGCGTCTTGAGCGGCCGGCAGAAGGCAGCCGGCGGCGGCGGCGCCACCTCAAACCCCGGCGGAGGCGCCATCACGTCGACGGCGGCGGAGGCGGAGCTCACGACGACGTCGTCAATCGCCACGCCGAAGTTGTCCAGCTTCCCCAGCGACGACGAGTACTCCGGCCGGCCGAGCGCCTCCGCCGGCACAAGCCCTCCTCCGCCACCCTGTACGTCCGAGTCATCAATCGTCGTCGATCGTTGCATGGACGGATCAATCAATATTACAGTAGTAAAGATGGGAACTTTATTTCATTTCTAGTGATGTGACGCGTGTAGATCGATATTAGATACAATACCTGATAGTGGAACAGCTGGGTCGTCGGCGACGGGGGAGTAGTGGCGGCGTTACCGGCGCACCTGCTCGCCGGTGCGGCAGCGAAGGCAGTGGTGGGGTAGTAGTAGCCGTATGCCGCGGCGGCCGCTGCCGCGGCAGCAGCAGCAGCTGGGGTGGGCGAAGTCGACGACGGGGAGAGCAACTGGTGATGCCCATACGGCGCGACCGGCGGGGGCGCGGCGGCAGCGGCCAGGAAACCACCGTGGTGGTGGCCGTGGTGCGCGGCGGCGGCGTAGTACTGCGCGCAGGAGAGGAGGTGGTGGCTCATGCAGAGCCGTCGGCGCAGCTTCTGGCGGTCCCGGGCCTTGTGGTTCTGGAACCAGTAGAAGACGTTCTTGCCCTCGATGCGGCCGTAGCAGGCGAGGTGCGCCGTGATCTGCTGGATCTGCGACGCGTTGGGCGTGCGAAGGCCGCCACGGTACATCTCCTCCAGGATCATCAGCTGCTCCGGCGTCGGGCACCACCGCGTCGACCCCGCCACCACATGCGGCTGCGGCTGCGGCTGGCCCTGCTGCTGCTGCGACGGCATGTCGGTCGTCGTCGTCGTCGTCGTCCTCTAGCTCTAGCTAACAACGACGTACGTTACTTCCAGCTAGGATCTGATGACTAGCTATCTGTGTACGTGCTCGATGGATCAGTTTGTTTGGTAGCACGCCGCTGTCTGTGAATAAGCAAGCACGCAAAGATGATTGTTGTTTGTTAGTGGTTGGTTGGTTGGGGTGTGTGGAGAGAGGCCGGGAGAGACAAAATGGGTACTAGGAGGGAGGAGGAGCAGAGAGTTGGGTGGATGGAGGTCTGATGAGGAAGAAGAGGATGAGACGACGAAGAAGCATATAATGGAGAGAGATCGAGAGAGAGAGGCCGGGCCACTACTGCACTGCTTCCTTCTGATCCTGTCTGCAGTAGTATATATAATGGATGCAGACACTATACAGTACTACATACACGCGCACATGCCCACCACACCATAGGAGTTGAGTTTAGTAGACTTTAGAGAGAGAGAGAAGGCAGTGACTGTTTATTTTAGAGAGAGAGAAGGGCATGTGCACACACAGAGAGAGAGAGAGAGAGAGAGAGAGAGAGAGATGTGGCAATTGGCAATGGCATATATGCAAGCGCGGCCACAGTGTTCTGTTCATAGGTAAGGTACTGTGGCTAGTAGGGCAGCAGTCATCTTTTCTTCACTGATGAGCAGCCAGCCAGCCCTTAAGGTTGGAGCTCTACTACTGTAGCAACTTAATGAAAAGAATGAATGTGTGATAATCAAGAAGGACCGTGTACTGTTGTATGATGGATTTTTCCTGCCCGATTAACACCCCATATCCAACATGTTTCGTACCGATCGACCGGGCCTCGTCCTAGCTATTATCATATGTACAGTAGTATATGTATGTGTGTGTGTGTGATATGAAACAATCCTTGCTTGCATGCATGCATGGACCATTATATTACATTAGTTGTAATGCATGCATGGCCAATAAAGCTATAGCTAGCCTGAGTTCCATTATTGTTTGTCTTTATTTCAAACATGCTGCATGTTTGCAAATATATATCTTAGTTTATTTGAAATCCATGTGCATATATATGCATATGCATGAGATATATAGAGACATTGAGACCAAGCTAGGGAAGAGGAAGGAAGAAGGGAGGAAAAATGATACGTGTACCAGGCCGTACGTGTACATGCAAGAGGGGCAACAGTTCGATCAGTTCCTTGCCGTATTTATTGCTAGGCTACACGTACACGTACGTTGTGTCGTTACGTTGTTGATTTCCTTCTCTCGAACACGAACGCGGTGGTAGTATATGGTACGTACTTGTTCGTGCACAGTTATTCTGTCACTCGTGCTAGCTAGCTAATGTTTGTAGTATATATGTAAGTGGCCAACACATATGCAAACGTCAAGCGTCAGTAACTGGCTATTATTGTAGGTACTGTACTACGGTGTAGCTAGCTAGAGCTAGACGATCGATACTACGCACAGCTTTGCTCGATCTTATATAGAATGATGTGATCGATTTGATTAGGTTCAGGTACACATCACACGCACCCAGCTAGCTAGCCAGCAGCATTAGCTTGCTGAGTACTAATAATAGACAGTAACAAAGCATTCAGTACGTGATCAGTGAGGTGATGGTGATAAATTAAACCAGCAGAGATGATGGATGGTAGATGATCTATCGATCGACGTCGATCGATGGGTACTACTCGATCGATCGCATTCAGAGTTATGCAGCATATATAGCATGGACATGGACGACGACCACACTAGCGAATTGAACTACGATCGAGTAGTGCTTGCAGTACAATATTCCTCTTTAGAAAAATCTATCGTGCCTGCAACTGCAACTGCAATGCGAGAGTGCATGCCTTGAATGGTTACTGGTGCGCCGAGTTATTTTGCACGTCGTGTCGTGCCTTCATTCTGAATCTGGCCCGGCCTCCTCGCTGCTGCTGCTGCTGCTGGTCTCTGCATGCGTCTGCCTCTGCGTCTGCCTGCTGCCTGCGCTCTGCCCTGCTCATCCTTCGTCAAAAGGGTCCATCAGTATTCATCCGTGGTGACTCTTCAGCCAGACAGAGCCAGACAGAGACAGAGACAGAGAGAGACAGAGGAGAAAAGGCCTCACGCTCAAGGCCGGCCGGGCAAGGGGAGCAGTAGATCGTGCATCCACTGCCATGCGTGCATTTAAGGGGAGAATTACACGTCGGATTCTGGAAATCTGCCTAGGATTTCGGTCGACGACCACCAGTAGATCGATAGAGGTAGAGCCAAGGAAAGCCAGCCAGAGAGAGCTTCCATTGCTCTCTTCTCTTGCACAGTCGTCGCAGTTGAGAGTTGTTGCAGCAATGGGAGACTCCATCTACTGCGGAATTATGAGGTGATGATGGCCCCGCCGGCCCCTGCATGCCCTTTCTTCTTCTCTTCCTCTTCCTCCATGGCTAGCTCTCGTCAGGACAGCTTGCTTGAAATGCATCGTGATGCGTGCTCTCCTCTCGTCAATTGGCTAGTGGCCTAGTGGCCAGCTAGTAGTATGGGTACGTGTCCTTGCCTTTTGGGGCAGGGAAAACTGCAACGGATCAGCAGAATTCAGTGAGTAATTACTTCCATCCTTTTTGTATTTCCTGCATTCCTTACCTATACGGCTATATAATATAAACATCTATACCAATATATATGCTACAGTATATAGCTACGGAGTCGTAGCAGCTAGTCGATCGATACCGGCCCCTTCCTATACCCCCCTCCTATACTCCCTCCTGTGTCCTGTGCTTGTATGTATTATATTATATTATGTACAGTGTATGTACTCCTATGTGTATATAATATGGTGAGGCTAACTGTACCTCACATCATTTACTAGTGTTTTGCTTTACAATCCCGTCCATGCTCGCAGTACTAGCTATAATTTTTTTGGATAAAGAATAGTTAATAGCGAGCTTCATCTACATAGAGTAAAATCAGACTATTATTATAGAATTGCAGCACCTAAATATACAGACTGAGTTGAGTCCTTACAAGCAAACACAAAAGATCAGAACGGCACACAAAAGTTTAGACTAATGAAAACCAATCCAGCTAGTAGATAATAATAATCCATTTAATTCAAAGAACTTTAAAGTGGACTCTTTGAGGAGGCCACATACATGGATGAGTACATCCCTATGTTCCTCATGGTGCTATAACTGCACCCACAATCGGAGCCAGTGCGTTCCCCTGAACAATACCTGCAAGAAAGAATTTGGTTTGCAATTGTAAAAAGAACTCCGTTTCTTGTAAGCCATAGCCCAACATAATGACACTTCTGTATTTAGTAATAACAAGTTTGGTTTGATCCTTCTCAAATTACACCAACAATGAAAAATACCGTACATTCTTATTGGTCTCGGTATCCGAAACACTAAGTGCAGAACTTGCCGCAAGAAATTAGTATATCGAGAATTGAAAAAAATGATGTTGAATGGACTCTGGTTTATGACACAAGCAACAATTCTTATCTCCATTTCAATTTCTTCTGATGAGTTTGTCTTTAGTTAAGATAACACATTTTTCCCAATACTTGGTAATTTATCATGGAAAATTTCTTGAGACACTCTGGCCCCATTACTAATTGAGATACACACCATTGATCTAACTAAGAAAAGACCTAATGGTAGTTAGGACCAAATAAACGTGTCACGACCTTCTTATAAGTCCAATATTGCCAACGAAGAGATAACCATGTTCCAATTCTCCAAGTTATTACCAACTAATGCCCTTCTAAAAGAGACATTTGAGGTGTGGTCTGAAGAATATTCGTAACAATGTCATGTTTTCTACTAGCAATATTAAAGAAGGCCAGATACTTTAACTTCAAAGGTTTGTTGCCAAGCCATTTATGTTCCCGAAATCTGATTTGAGAACCATCTTTTAGCCTAAAATTACTAAGACTAAGAAATGGGTCCTTTACATTCAAAAGTTCTTTCCAAAAATGTGAGCCGCTTGCTTTCTTAGAAGTTTCTCCAAGTGACTTGCTTCCTAAATATTTCTTTCTCAATAGATCTTGTGAAACCCCTTGTTCGTTGCACAAACTTAAATAACCATTTACTTAGCAAGCATTTATTTTGTGTTTCTAGGTTCTATATACCCAAACCTCCTTGATGCTTTGGATGACAAATAGTATCTCATTTTACTAATCTATACATTTTCTTGTGTTGATCATTTTTATATAAAAAACTTGATCCAAAAATCCATTTTTTTACAACGCCCCCTTAGGTACTTCAAAAAAGTACATCTATCATAAACATCGGTAAACTTGATAAAACCAAATTTATGAGCACTAATCGTCCTCCCGTCATTAAAAGCTTACTCTTCCAACTACTCAGACTTCAATTTGCCCAAGGCTTCAAATAAAGGTGGTATCCAATGATGTTATAACAACTTAAGCATTTTTGTATATACTTTTTAAGGCCATTGTTGCTTTTTTGTGAACTAGTAACAATATGTTCTTTCAATACTCCCTCCATGATAAAATATAAGGTATCAAAATATTCAAAATTTATCTTGATTATAAGTGACTAGCTAGTGAAACAACATGTGCTCCCGCACCTAGAAAATATGAAGCATTAGCAACTTTAATTTATGAATAAATTTATTACTCACTTCATTCCAACTATATATGTTGCTTTTAGATATACATTGCTTTTGCTATGTATGTAAATATACACTATGTCTAGATATTTTGTAAAAGCAATGTTATCTAGAAAAATCAAAACATCTGAATTATCATTTTAAACCGAGAGCTAGAGTAGTAGTCCATAGAACTAATCAAAAGCTATTATTTTAATTTACTTTCTACTCCAGCCATTCCAATACAGGGAGTATTAGTTTCCTAACACAATGCTTACTCGGATACTGTAACCTCTATTTGGTTGTCATAAATTTACTAATTACTCTACATGTGTCTTCGTCTTTGCGCATTGCCCTTCTATGAATTTTTAATGTGTATTTAGACCAAACCTCAACTTAAGTTATATCAACTCTTATTAGTACAATGGCATAAGTAATCATTTTCCGTCCGCACCGCAGCACTTAAGAAATTGAATTTCTAGCTTGCCACACCAATTGGGTACGAAACCCACTGGTAAGATTGCCATCCCTACTTGCAGCGAAGGTACTAGGGCCAATATAAAAACAGTTAATAACCATTAGGCCATCCAAACATGTAGGAATAATAGTATCGATAATTTTTTTCCACGCACATCCTAGTTATTACTCCCTCTGTTTTTTATTAAGTGTCACATTTGGTTTGTCCTAAATCAAAAATTATAATCCTTGACCAACCATTTTTAAAAATTCTTATAGTTTACAATATACAAATTATATTATGATAGTATTGCTCATAATAAATTTAAAAATATAATCTTATGACATGAAACTATATAATTTTTTAAAAAAAACAACAGTCAAAGATAAACACTTAGAACAAACTAAATGTGACACTTAATAAAAAAACAGAGGGAGCAGCCCATTAGCTACTAGTTATTAACTGAACAAAGCTAATTTAGGCTAACTTTAGCTAACAAGTTATTAGGTCATCCAAATATACCCTAAGACTGCTAAAGAACATTGTATGGTATGTAATATCATTAAAAAAATACAAAAGTACGTATCTACAGATTATTTGAGGATATATATTGGAACAACTTTTGAGACTCAAGATGAGGGTCGAGCAATTCTAACCCATGAAACGGCACGGATTGATGGATCAGTACAGCATAATTATTGTTGGATTTCTACTATATAAGTACTCTTATAGCTTATTGCATATCTCACTACTACAGAAACGACAATTACTGTCGATCCATCACTGCCGGTTTTGTTTGAGCCGGCAATGATGCCTCATCACTGTCGGTTCATGCTGTGACAGACCCCCAATTATTGGGGGCAGGGGCTGAACCGGCAGTGAAACACCACATCACCGTCGGTTCTAGACACGAACCGGCAGTGATGCCTCTCGGCCCTATCACTGCCGGTTCAAGCCACCAACCGGCAGTGATAGGGTGTTTCACTGCCGGTTTGTGTCTAGAACCGACAGTGATGTTGTATACAGTATAAAGGCTTCGATCTCCTCTCCCTCCTCTGCCCCAACAGTGCAGAACAGTGCGTGAGGAGCTCCCTCTCTCCATTATTGCGGCTGGTGGATTTCTTGAACTCCATTGTTGGCTCCTCTTTACTCTTGGATCCTCATATCTTCTTGCTCTTGGTTAGTAACAAGCATATTTCTTTAGAATTGTTGGTTTACATTGTTTTTTTTGTGTAAATCCATATTTAGAGATATACTATTTTTCATGATCAAGAAGAGCTAGGGTTGTTACAATTTGTGTCTATTTTTTTCTAGCTTTTAGATTCAAAAATACTTGGAAAAATTGTAGCACTTTGTTTTTATTGGGTAATTATTGTCCAATCATTGAGTAGCTAGGTTCAAAAGATTCGTCTCGAAAATTATGGATAAAAATTGTAATTAGTTATATTTATTACTTACATTTAATACTCTATGCATGCATTTAAAGATTTGATGAGATGTGGAATATATTTGGTATTTATTATTTACATTTAATACTTCATGCATGAATTTAATACTTGCATTTAATACTCCATGCATCCATTGTTATCTATTTGTTGTCTCACTTTTTATAGCGCGAGCAAATTCAAATTATATCGAAAAATATTGTTCAGAAAGTCTCTTATTAATATGTTCCTATGTTTCCTCTGCTCTACCCATTTTATCTGTACAGACATGGCTCGAGGGTGGATGTACGATCTGTCATGTACAGACCCACGGTACTTGACGGGCATCGACGATTTTATCAAGCGAGCTAGAGCCAATGCTGGGGACTCACATCTTGTATTCTGTCCATGCAAAGACTGCAAGAATACGAGAAAATGGGGCAACATGGAGCATATACGATTGCACTTGATCACAAGGGGGTTCATGAGGAACTACACTATTTGGACTTTGCACGGGGAGGTTGGTCAAAATGTTGCACAAGAAAGCAATGATGATGTGCTCATGCCTAGTGTATCCCTGAATGCATTATTGCCTGTTCATGATTACACAGAACATGTGTCTACCAATGATGATGTGTTGATGAATACATTAGCTGACGACACAGAGGAAGATGATGGAATTTCACAGCTTCTACATGATGTGCATGGGGATTCCTTAGTGCTTCACAGTTGAAAAAACTGGAGATCATGAGAAAGGATGCAAAAACACCATTGTATCCGGCCTGCCCAATAAGCAAACTGGAAGCCAACATCATGCTATTAGAGTTCAAATCAACGAATGGGTTGAGTGATAAAGGCTTCGATAAATTGTTAGGTATATTACATAAACTGTTCCCGAAGGGTACCGAGTTAGCAGAAAAGACTTACCTTGCGAAGCAAATGATTTGCCCAATTGACCTCGAGGTTGAGAAAATCCACGCGTGTTTCAACGATTGCATATTTGTGACAGAACCTCTTAAGAACAGGACCCACTTGCCAGGATTAATGTCCATCCAACTTAATCCAAGATAAATGATCCAAGTCTTAATTAGTCCGTCAGGTGTCACCACTTTGCAGCGGGTCATTCACCTCTTTCCGAATAGGATCTCCTCATTACAAACATTGCAGAAGTAATACAATAATTTAATTTACATCAAAGTAGCGGAAATTTGAAGTCATATTACAAATCATAAGTTTTGAAACATAACTTAACTTAAGTGTCATGCGGTAAAATTACGTCAAACTGCTGATAGAGTATAAACAAAACAACTGAAGCACTCTTGCCCAAGAGTCAAGCAAAGACAACTAATCCTCATCATCCTCCACTGAAACAACGGTCATGCAGCACGAAGCTACACAGACCGGATTGGGAACCTCATCTGCAACAGGGGTTAACAAACCCTGAGTACGGGAGTACTCAACAAGACTTATCCGACAAAAGAAAATATTTGGTGGACAAAAGGTATGCAAGTCATAGGATTCAAGGTGTGGTTTGCAAGAATCAAGTATTTTGCATAAATGAGGATTTATAAAGACAAATGAAATTCATTTAATCCATTCATAAAATTACTCAAGTATGTGATCAGTACTCCAAAGTCACAACCCTTCTACTTTTTACAACGGCAAGGCCCTAACGACACAGGCGGAGAGAACCCGCTCACCAGACACGCTGATGGCTCCCAAACACCGTGTCCGCACGGTCCTGAATTATTACTTCCAACAACAACCTTTCTCAAAGATCATAACCATTTGCCGAAGCACTACGCTATGTGTAAGTGATCGGAAATCACCTATTACAAAACTCTAAGCATACTAAGCATTTTTAGCAAAAGTTTGCATCTTAAAACAAGCGGTAAGCTAAAGGTACAATTTATACAAGGATAAGACTATGCATCAAGTAGGAATTTAATAAAGTAAGCCAATGCAATAATATAAACCATAAGTGTATTTAAATAAAAGATTTTAAATACAAGGTAGAGTTTGAATGCACCGGGATTTGCCTTGGTTGGAGGGATACACAAACTCGGGCTCTGATTCACTAACGGAAAAACCCCCTTCACCAGGGTGGTTATTCAACCCAACCAACGAGATATCTACACGATAATATGACATGCTTAGATGATGCTTGAAATATTAGACATGATGTTTTGCAACACACAAACATGTACTTAAGAGATGAACAAAACAGATTAATCGCCTTGAGTACAACATTCCTTCAAGAAACTAAACTAAACTAGAGCATAAAGCAAGTTAATTAACCCTATTTAACTTGATTCACTAGGTTAATAATTACATCCAAAAGAACCGAGCAAACAACATTACATCAAGCATGTCCAACCTGTGGTTATCACTTGACGAAAGATCATTAACATCAAACAACCCAAAATCACAAAAAATCTAAGGTCATTAGGGTTACTAATCATTTTGTTATTAAATAAACAAAAATCCATGCATAACAGTTCATCCAAAATTCTCAAACTTTTTGTACAGCAAGGTATAAGTGTATAAAGGTTACACAAAAATTCTCAGAATTTTTGGAGCAATATACAGAGTATGAAAATTCATGGAAAATTCATTTTTCAATTAATTAGAGCATTTTTACAGGATTAAAAATATACTGAACATGGACATGTTATATTTTTCTTAAATACTACACATCTCAGAGAGCATACACAAATTTTTACAGAATTTATACATGCACAGAAATAAATACACAAAAATAACAAACCACAGAACTGTTCAAAACAGGAAATTAAGAAAACCCCTTTGAAACAGCCGCTGACAGCTGGGTCCCGCCTGTCAACGACTCCAGAGCAGAGCAGCGGCGCCGGCGACCATAAAACACGGCGGCGCGTCGCCGACGGTGAACCAAACGGCGAACCGACTCTCGCGCTGGAACCTACACCTCACCCCGAACCCAACCAGGTCCCTCAGAACACCCTTGCCGGCGACATCCGCGGCGGCCCGAGCTCGGCCGCTCGTACGCCGGCGAGTACAAGCCACGACCGGCTCGACCAAGCACCACAACGGACTCGGAAAGCAAATGCGAACACAATGCACCAAGAAAACGAGATTAAAACCCATAGCACCGACCTCACCGACGGCAATGGCGGCACCCCGCACGCGGCCGCACATGCGCCGACGAACACAAGCCATAATCGGCTCTACCAAGCACTCTATCAGACTCAGCGGCCCCCAAACAACGCGAAGCGCACGCAAAACGAACCAAAACCCTAACGCAACGACCTCGCCGACGGCCATGGCGGACGACGGAGATCTGCGCGCCGTGCGCCGGCGAAACTGCGCACGCGCTTGAATAACCAACACCGCGAATGGACTCACGACTGCTAGGCAAAGCTAGCGCAAGACTCAGACGTGAAAAAGATGGACTATTGAGTCCCACCGACGAGCGCACCGCCACGACAGCCATGAACTGCGGCGGAGCTCGCGGACAGAGCACGACGGCTCGATTCAAGGACAACCAAGCGCGCAGAGAGTTCGAGGTGCTTACCCCGGTTGTGAAACGCTTGCTAGCGCGTCCGGAGATGAAGCAGAGAAGGCTGGCGACGAAGACCGTGCCGGCGGAAATGGTGAACCGGTGGCAACGTCGGCGTTCCCGGGGCTGTGTTTCACCAAAGAAGAAACGGCGAGACTGACGAGGATCAGTGACAAGCCAAGAACAAGAAACAAAAGATCAAAGAGCAATGTGGCTCCTGGATAGCCGGGTCGACTGCGAACCAAAGCGGTGGCGCTCTCGCCAGAGCCGAGGAAGAAGACTTTGCCGCCGGGTGATTCACGCGTTCGCAGCTTCAACCGACTAGTGTGGGAGGTGTACTAGACCAAAGCGAAAGCCATTGCAGTGGATGGGGTGTTTGGCAGTGGATGGAAAGCTCGGACGAGCTCGTCGACGTGAAGCTCACTTGCAGCGGAGCAGAGCGGATGGCGTCGCGACGTGGAAAGAGAGGGCAGTGGTGGACGACGTCCCCTTTTGAAGATGGCAACGGGGTCGTGGTGTTGCCACGCACACAACAAGACGTGCGTCGAGGCCAGGAGTCGCGCGGCGAGCTTGGTAGGTGGCTGGCCAGGTGTCGGCGCCGAGTTCACTGTGTCAACATGCAGGTGTTCGGTGAAATGTCTGAACTGCCGCTGGGATTGATTTGCAAATTGCTCAAGCTTCTAAGGGTTTTCATGAAAAACTTTAAATACCAAAGTTGCTCAAAATTTCATGATCTACAACTTTGACAATATACACTTTTTCAAATTCGGCCTATAAATGAAAGTGCATTTTTGAAATTTGAAATCCTTTTAAAAAGGATTTACCCCTTTTTGAAATACTCTAAAAACTTGAATAACACTTGAAAAACTGTAAACACAACAAATGCAATTGGGATAGAGCTCTACAACTTTGCTTAAACAACCATATGCAAATTCTTTTTAGATTTTGAAAATCATGTTTAGGGTTTGATTTAAACCCTCTGGGAATTAGGGTTTGAAATAGAATTTGAAAAATTGAATTTGAAAACATGTTCAGAATTCAAGCAAATGAATCAAACTCAACCAAGTAAACTCATTTTAGTTCAATGCATAACAAGGTTCTCAATCAAGTGAATGATGCTTAATGCATATGATGACATGTTCAATTTTTAATTAAGCGCTTAACACCAGGGGTGTTACAATATTGTACCGTGGAGAGAAATACAAAGACTTGGATGCATGTCCCAAGTGTAAAGCTCCCCGATACAAGCAAGGGTCATCAAATGATGGAAGCAAGACCAGAGGAGGGCCCGTAAAGTCCGTGTGGTATTTTCCTATAGCTCCACGAGTGCATAGGTTGTTTGCAAATGCAAAGTCAGCCAAGCTGTTGCGTTGGTATGACGAAGAGCGAAAGAAAGATTCAATGTTGAGGCACCCCGCCGATGGGTCGGACTGGAGGACTATCAACACTATGTTCTATAAAAACATCGGTGGAGAGGTAAGACATCTGTGGTTAGCATTGAGCACGGATGGGATGAACCCGTTTGACCAGGTTAGAACCAATCATAGCACTTGGCCAGTGACGCTATGTATATACAACCTTCCACCCTGGCTTTGTATGAAACGGTCATACGTCCAGATGTCATTACTAATCCAAGGACCAAAACAGCCTGGTAATGATATTGATGTGCTTCTAGAACCAATGATCGATGAACTACTACAGATGTGGGAGACGGGTGTGAAGGATGTTTGGGATGAGTACAAAAAATAACATGTCACGGTAAAGGTTGTACTTATCGCTACAATCACCGACCTACCAGGGCGAGGTTGCTTGTCTGGAGAGAAGACAAAAGGATACACTGGATGTGTCGAGTGCTTGGACGGGACTGATGTTGCACATCTACCAGAAAACAGGAAGATGGTCTACATGGGACACCGTAGGTTCCTACGCCGTGATCACCCTTACCGCAGAAATACAAAAGATTTTAATGGGACTACTGAGAAACGTGGACCTCCAAAGTATTGAGACGGGAAACAGATGCTTCAATAATTAAGCAAACTCAAAAATGTTGTCCTTGGGAAGGGGGAAAGGGCAGTAGCAGTGCCAACCGAAAGTATCTGGAAGAAAAAATCAATCTTCTGGAAACTACCTTACTGGCCACTTTTGAGTGTACGTCACTGTCTTAACCCAATGCACATAACTAAAAACGTGTGCGGTAACACACTTAACACGTTGATGAACACCGGGGGAACAAGCAAGGATTCTCTCGCGACACGCTTGGACATGCAACACCTGGGCCTCAAGAAGGAGTTGCACCCAGTAACTCTTGAGGATGGCCACTTGAAACTTCTGGTGGCATCATGGACACTGAAAAAGGAGGAAAAGGAAATGCTTATTTCTTTCTTCAATGATCTCAAAGTACCGAGTGGCTACTATGGGAACCCAAAGAGGCTAGTTAACATGAGAGAACTTAAGTTTAACTATGGTTCTATGAAGGCCCATGACTGTCATGTCATAATGACTCAGCTGCTCCCAGTTGCCCTGCGAGGTATCCTCCCTGACAAGGTCCGCGCTCCAATCATAAAGTTGTGTTCGTTCTTCAACGCAATCTCTGAAAAGGTCATTGAAGGGGGGAAGCTAGACCACCTGAAGCAGGAGATAGCCGAGATTCTATGCAGGCTTGAGATGCATTTCCCACCGACTTACTTCGACATTTCAGTGCATCTACTTGTTCATCTTGTGGATCAAATAAAAGCCCTTGGCCCAATGTACATACACCAGATGTTTCCTTTCGAGAGGCTGATGAAAGTTTTTAGGCAGTATGTTAGGAATAAATTCAGACCAGAAGGGAGCATGGTAGAAGGATGGTCAATAGAGGAGGCTATTGAGATCTCCACATATTATCTGGACATCAAGCGGGTCGGAGTTCCAGTATCTCATCACGATGGAAGACTAGGGGGCAAAGGAACAATAGGTGAGAAAGCTGTCAAAATAGACGAAGTGGTCTCCTTCAGACAAGCACACTTTGCTGTTCTCCAGCAGGTCGACGGTGTGATGGCATACATTGGTGAGCACAAGCAGTTTCTGCAAAGTAAGCACATAGGGAGGTCACAGGCTTGGTTTGAGAAAAAACATAAGGAGGAATTCGGTGACTGGTTTCGACGCCAAAGGCTAGGAATGGTGACGGGATGTCAGCTAGATCTCTTAGCCCCTGGACCTTCGACTACGCTAATGAAGTACCAAGGATATCAAATAAATGGTTTTACATTTTACACAAAAAAACAGGACAGAAAGAGCACGGACCAAAACAGTGGTGTTCGTTTTGACGCCCACGATGAGTACGACACGGTGGTGGCAACATACTATGGTTTCATAGATGAGATATGGGAGCTAGACTATGGACATCAGTTGAAAGTTGCTCTTTTCCATTGTCTGTGGGTTCAGCTGAATGAAATCAACACCGACAAGGATGGGTTCACTACCGTTGATCTATCCAAGACCGCATACAAAGATGACCCCTTCGTCCTTGCAAAGGATGTTTTGCAAATCTTCTATGCAAGGGATAACAATACAAATGGAAGACGACATGTAGTATTGCAAGGCAAAAGGAAGATTGTCGGTGTCGACGGAGTGAAAGACGAAGAAGAGTACAAAGGTTATCAAGAAATGGCTCCTTTAGGGGCGGACGTTACCCTACATGTCCTCGAAGAGGGTGACGAACCTGCTTACCTCTGGAGTGATCACGATGAGGCCATCATCGTGCCTGCACCATGAATAGTTAGAGTATCATAAACTATGTAATCCTTAATGAAATGTTGTTTTAGTAATTTAAGATCATATGGAGTTGTAGAGATTGTTGAGTTGCACCACGTTGTTGATTGATATATGCCATGTCAACAGGGAATTCAAAAACTATAAAGATTTAGACCTTGAGTGTATAAGCAATAATGTAGAGCTCCTCAAAACTAGCAAAAGCTATTTTGGAAGATTTTTAACTTCTATTCAAATTTTTGGAGTAATTACAAAGGGGGTAATTGAATTTTAAACCCTTATTCAAATTCAAATAGGAATTCAAAAACTATAAAGAATTAGACCTTGAGTGTATAAGCAATAATGTAGAGGTCCTCAAAACTAGCAAAAGCTATTTTGGAAGATTTTCAACTTCTATTCAAATTTTTGGAGTAATTACAAAGAGGGTAATTGAATTTTAAATCCTTATTCAAATTCAAATAGGAATTCAAAAACTATAAAGAATTTGAATATGCTCCTTCAGCAAAAGTTGTAGAGAATGAAAAATTATGCAACTTCTATGTTTGGAATTTTCAAGTTATAGTAAAAAATCAGGAGTAATTTGAATTGTAAAGCAAAGGACCAATTTAAAAAAAATCACATATCACTGCCGGTTACTTAGGAACCGGCAATGATGTCCCTTATCACTGTCGGTTCTATCCACCAACCAGCAGTGATGCCCTCCTATCACTGCCGGCTCATAACAACCGGCACTGATGACTCCACAACACTATCAGTTCTTGTTTCAAACCGGTAGTGATAGGGACATCACTGCCGGTTAGTGGCTAGAACCGGCAGTGATGGGGCCGAGTATATAAGGAAAGGACGCGGTCTGAAAATTTCAGACTCGTGCCCTTCCACACTTAGCCGTTTCAGACTCCAGCCCGACGCTTGCCACTGCCCGACGCCGTCGTTCCAGCCCGACGCCGCCGCTCGACGCCACAGGAGGCGCTCCCCGCCGCCGCTCCATCCCGCCGGCGCTCCAGCCCGCTTCAGCCAGCCGCAGCAGGAACTCCCCGCCCATGACATTGCTGGCTGCCACATCTGGGCTCACCACGACATCGCCGGTCGCCACATCCACGCCGCAGGAGCACAGGAGCAGGAGCACACGCCGCCCGGAGCGCAGGAGCACGCGTGCAGGAGCTTGGAATCCGGCCCAAACCTCCAAGTGGTGAGCTCCATGTCCACGCACCGAAGGTGTTCGGCGAAATGTCTAAATGGATTCAGAGTGCTTTTGCTTGCTTGCTTGGCATGGAGATAGATGAGTAGAGTGTCGAGGGAGAGAAAGGGAAGGAGGGAGAGAAAGGAAAGGAGGGAGAGATAGAGAGAGATAGAAGAGGAGAGGAGGAGGGAGAGATAGAGAGAGATAGAGATAGACATAGATTAGAGAGATAGAGAGAGATAGATAGATAGATAGATAGATGTATAGTACTTATAGATAGATGGAAAATTTCATGACTAATCTATATACTTGTCTATATAGATAGAGAGAGATAGAGAGAGATAGAGAGAAAGATAGCTTAGATCAATATAGAGAGAAAGATAGAAAGATAGCTTGTATATATGTTATCATCCTATGCTTGTATATATTGATTTATACTACTTATAGATAGATGGCAAATTTCATATCATATATACATGGCTTTAGAGATATAGATAGAGATTAGAGAGATATAGAGAGATAGAGAGATAGAGAGATAGAGAGATAGAGAGATAGATAGATGATAGATAGATAGATAGATAGATGTATAGCATGACTTGGCACATTTTTTGAAGATACATGACTTATCTATATACTTGTATAGCATGACTTATGTATAGCATGACTTGGCAAATTTCATATCATATATATACATGACTTATAGGTAGTTCACTTATGTATAGCTAAATGACAATTAATTCATGTCCAGAAACATGACAATTAAGCGCCGATTCACCACCTGTCACCCTGCGACCGAAGCGCCACAGGATCCAACTAGTGGTGGCGGTGCTGAACGTGACCAAGGAGCCGATGACAACCAGCAAGGGGATCAAAGACCATGGAGCCCTAGCTATATACTGAACCTAGAACAAGGAGACGAGGTAATAACTTAGGTCATACCTAAAACACGGTAGATATAGCCAGAAAAGTTTGATGGAGACTTATTTATAAATTTTGAAGCAGATTCCGCCAAAAGGTCCAAGTACTAGTGAGGGTACCAGCAGGACTAAGCGTGGTGCAACAAAGCTCCCTAAGCCAAGTAGACGCTAGCACATCTCTCAGTTCGACCAAGTAGGGGAGCCGGTGGAGCCGATTAAAGCACTGGGCCCATACAAGAGTACCATCGGGGCACTTGTAAGGGACTTCATCCCCATCAAATACAGTAAGTGGAATGGCAGTGAGCAAGACCCATGGAGGGTTCCAGAAAGTGAGAAGAAACTAGTTTGGAACAAGCTCAGAGGGTATTTCACTTTCCCTAATGATTCTGATGAGGCGACAGTCAAGAAGAATGCCAAGGAAATCATAGGTCACTCCTTCAAGAATTTCAAGGGAAAGTTGCACAAGCTTATCAAGGAGGAAAAAAACCAAATTTTGTGGGAGGTCAACTCAGCAAGCAGAGGACTTCTAGGAGGAGTTCAAGGCTTACAAGCTATCCGAAGAGGCCAAGGCAGCAAGCGAAAGAAATAAAGCAAACTCGCTTAGGGAAAATAATCCTCACCGCCTAGGATCATGTGGGTATGTAAGGAAGATTCCAGAATGGGACGCCCGAGTCGATCAACTAGAGCGGAGCGGCGTTATCCCTCAGACAAGCGATTGGCAGCCCAGATCAGTGAACTACCTACTCGCAAGGGGGGAACAATACAATGCTGACGGGAGCCTTTCCGCCAGCACTGAACCTGTCACCGATCTCCTCCAGAAGATTTCCAGGATCACTGAGGAAGTGCATAGAGGGGCCCGCAAGTCTGATAGAGAAAATGACATGCTCACGCAAGCACTTGGAACCAAGAAGCACCCCGGTCGCACTAGAGGAGCCGGGGTTGTTCCTTGGGAGAAAGCATTTGAAGGTGAATCCGCTTCCTATAGGAGCCGGGCGAGGGCTAGAACGCAAAGAGAAGAGGAGTTCCAAAGGATGCGAGAGGAGCTAGAACAGAGCATGGAAGCACGGATAGCTGCTCAAGTGGCGAGCGCTATGCAAACCATGTGTTCGAGTCAAGGGCCGCATGCAATCCCGGCTTTGAATAGCCCAGTGCCCGGCAAGGGCCGCAGTAGCTGTGGCTCAACCCCTATGCCTGACGAAGAAGAGGTCAATGCTCCTCATCCGGTGGACGACATCAAAGAACCTGTGAATGTCAGGTTGTACATCCGTCAGCAGTGGACCAAAGACAATATGGCTGTCGGACAAGCATTTCCTAGAGGAGAGAACGTCATTCATGGCAAGCCAGTGCCACTTGGGTATGCCATGGTTAGCATTGATAAGATCTTGGACAAGAAGTACAATAAGATACATATTGATTTCCTAGTGGAGGAAGATAGGCCGCGTCTAGTTCACAACATGGGCACTCATGTCGCCTGGTGCAAACGCTTCATCAAGCTAGATGAGCAGCCATCTTTGAATGATGAGGATGACAGTGAATCATCTCGGTCGCCTCCGCGAAGAGGTTTCTCTCCTCGTCAAGATCCACCGAAACCTCTGTTGACACTGTTTTTCGGCACGTGTCAAATGAGCTAAGACTTGTGTTGATCGGCAGCCATTTTCCATCGGCATCGGGAAGTCATAGGTCAGTATTGCCGATGGGAGTGCGCTCTAAGAAGGCAAAGTGTGTTGCCGATGGAAGCTGGAAGTTTTGGATGTTGCCGATGGGAGTTGGGTGGCTTTTGCCGATAAGAATTAGTTGGTAAAGTTAAGTCACCAGAACTACAAAGTTGCCGATGCCGATTGATGATGATGCCGATTGCCGATGAAGAGATGATGCCGATGGGCATAGAATACCGATGGACACAGGGTGATGTGGCAGTTAACGTCAGCAAAAGGTTGCCGGTGGCAAAAGAAGGAAATGGCGGATTAAAAAGAGTCTGCCGATGGAAAGTTTTCATCGAAGCAAAGACGTAAGGAAACTGGTGATTTTATACCAGTATTATTATAGTAGTTTGAGTCCGACTCTTGCATGAGTCGTTTGTTTTCCTTTAAAATAGGCGTGTTTGTTCAGGAAAATAATATTGTTATCCGACTCCTGCGCGAGTTAGTTATTTCCTTAAAGTTAGGAGTTTGTTTTAGGGAAGGTACGAGTCATGTCTCTGTACAACTCTCCGCGTGGGAGTATAAATATGTGCCCAAGGGCTGTGTGTATAAGCAATCATATCAAATCAAATCAATTTACTCTTATTCTACTTTTACTGCAATTTACCCTTTTTGCATTAGTTATAGTTTATCTACGAGTTCTTCAAGCTTCGACGGGCTGCATCACATTGATCTCCGTCAAACCCTTGTAAGTTCCGCGTGGGAGTATCTCTGAGCTTTGACATCCAGGCGCATCATTGTTGTCTCGTTCAGCTCTGCTCTAGTTATCCTGATCAAGTCCCAATCTTGGCATTCGGGCGCATCGCCGTTGCCTTGATTGAATCTTGTTCTAGTTATCGTCCTTGTCGATTAACTGGTTAAATCGACTGGCACGCCTTGGATATCGAATTTCGGGTATAAGCCCGAGGTGTTCGCAGATCCTAACGCTTTTTGTGTCAACACCTCTTTTGGCACGCTCGGTGGGACCCGATTATACAATTTTCACATCTATCATGGGTGATAACTCCGACGTTAACCAAAGGTACGTCATCGGAGTCTCCGAAGCCAATCTGAGGGATGATCAGAAGCGGGCTATGGAGCAGGCTATGGGGGAGTATAAGCAATTGTATCTCAAATCCTTTAGCCTAAACAGAATCGGCGAAGCAGTACAGAAGCAAGATCCGTCGTCGCCACGGCAGGTCACTTTCGACGCCGATCCTGGTAAATTACAAGGGATGGTTAATTCTGCGTTAAATAATGTATTAATTAACCAATCCAATGTGTTGTCCGATACTGTATATAATGCTGTCAAGCAAACTTTCAAGAGAGGACAGGCACCATATTATGTTGGTCCGGAGTATAATCAACTCGGATCGACATCTATTATGATCCCATCAGAGGTTCCAAGGGTGTCTTCACCGATTACGAGCCGATCTGCCAATGAGATCATGCCGCCAAGATTGAGTCCAGCAAGCATCACTCAGGTGAATACAAATCTGGCGGCGTCTACAACGACTGGACCTGTGACCCAGAGTCAACCAACTTCTGCCAGTTGGTGGGGATACGGTATGTCTCCAAGTCTACCTGCTGATTCTAGATTGGTCCAAAGTAACCATGCAGGATGGAAGATTCTCATGGCATCGGCAACACCTGTACAACCGATGGTTCTAGTGATGCATTATGCTACATCTTCTCCAATGGTGCAGTTGCCAACAGGGAATTTTCAAATGACAGTACCCAGAGTGCCTTATGCCCAACCATCGGCAAATCACTTGCCGATACATCAAGGTCCAACAGCTGCAAGTCAACCCATGACGGCAATGGTTCCTCAAACTGGAATACCTACTAACCAAGGTAGTTATTCTGTCAATTACCCGGTGCCACAAGAACGACAGGCATCAGCTGGTTATCAACCATCGGTAAATTCTTGGCTAATGAAACAAGGCATGCCGATTGTCAATCAGCCTATATCGGCAATGGATGCTCAACCTATGGTACCCGCAAATCAAGGCTATCATCCAGGGGTACAAGGACTACAAGAGTCAGCTGGCTATCGGCCATCGGGAAGTCATATGCCGATGACACCTAATGTAAGTTGGATCGGTCAATTACCGATTCAGCAACAAGCTGTGCAATCCGGATACCAAGTGGCAACTACTCCACAGTATCATCCGTCAGCGAATCTTCAGAATGAAATATCGGTTTATCAGCCGATAAGTACTACATCGCCGCAGTACTCGCAAGTGAGCGTACACAATGAAATATCGGTACAGCAACCGATGAATACACTGCCACAGCATAAGCCAGTGAATGTGCAAAATTGCCCATCGGCATTCCAGCCGATGCGTAATGTTCAGATGACTGGTACTGTGCATACGCCAATCACCTCAATCACTTTGACGTCAAGACCCGAAGAATTGCATCCACCTATTCAGCCAGAAGGTGTTCAAGGTTGCCCATCGGCCAATCAGCCGATGTTTAATATCCAACAAACTGATGCAGTAAATGTGCCAATTGCCCCGACTTATTTACCACAGAGATATGAAGAGGTGCATCAACCTGATCAACCAGTTAACGACGAGCCTGTGTATCGGCAAGATCAAGACACCGGAGTTTTCAAAAAAGATCGGGATGAAGAGGTGTCTTTAACTAAGAAGACCGATTCGGACGAAGAAGCAAGTATCAGTTTAGTTGAATCGGTAGAGAATAAAAAGCCGATATCTTGTTTGTTCGATCAGAAAGAAGCAGAGAAGTGCACCTTTGATATCACCAAGGCCGATAGGTTGTTTGACCTATTGCTCCGAGAAGGAAAAATTAATTTGGCACCTAACCAGGTAATTCTGTCGGCTGAAGAGCTCAAGAAAATCAGGTATTGCAAGTGGCACAATGCAACTTCGCACAATACCAATGACTGCAAAGTCTTCAGGCAGCAGCTGCAGTCAGGAATTGAGTCTGGGTGGATCAGGTTTGGAAATTACAAAACCCAGAAGCCAATGAAGATTGATCAGCACCCATTTCCAAGTAACATGGTGGAAACTAGTGGAAAATTTAAAGTGCTGACGTCAGAAGCTACCAGGAAGGATGCATCAGTAGATCCTAACCATCAGGTGACTGAGCACGATGAGAAGAGGTTTACCGATGACAGAAAGGGCAAGAAAGTTTCCGATGAAAGCAGTCATGGCAAGAGATTTTCTGGTATTATAATCACGTACAGGCAACCAAGGCAGGAGTATCGGCAGTCACGAGGAGAGCAATATCGGCAGCGAAAGGAAGAAAGGCACCAACAGTGGTATCGGCATAGAAATCATTGGAGTTGTCCATTCTTTGTTCGCTGTTGGGAGGAAGGCATCAAGCTACCCACTGCTGATAATTGCCCTGAAAGCAACGGGTACTACTCTGCCGATCGGTCAAAAAGGAAGTCTTGTTTTGACGATCGGGCATCAAGCTATAGAGATCAGCATATGATCGGTTAGGGGGCAAGCTCAGCGCGCATAATGGGCTTGGTAGGCATGTTGATCAAGAGGCGCCTGAGGAGATGGCCAATGCAAGAGTGCCTGATGAGGTATTCTCTAGAGATCCAAACGTCGGGAAAGGTGCCGATGCAAGCGGTGAGAGGCAGCACCAACCCGTTTGGAGGGCCAAGCGTCCTCAGTGGTGTCCTAAGGGTCTTACAAAGACTCAGAAAAGGAGAATTCAGCGTGAACGCCGAAATGACTCATGCCACGATGGAAATTCTCCCGGAGAGAAGTCTTCAGACAAGCTGTAAAGGCCGAAGTGCAAAGGTAAGAGGTTATCGGCAAATGTCAATAGATTGCCGATAGCGTAACTGCAATTGATGGCCTTGGGCATTTTAGTTTGGGAGCAACACTTGGTGAGCCCTGCAATTCCAGCTGTTACACTTGGGGGGCATCGGTAGGTTGAATAAAGAGTATGTCCATTAAGAACAGCGCTGCCGATGAATTTTTTGGTTGCAAAAGGATTGTGAGAATAGTTCTACAATGCTTATGTGTAATAGTCAAAGAAGCGGTGCAAGCATTTTAGAGGAAGTTGCTCCTTGGACTGTTCTTTGTTGGGTCTACATGCAAGAAAGAAATAGGTATCGGCATTGTTTTAATTTCACCCGTGGATGGAGATATGAAATTTCACTGCCGATTGTTGCTACCTCAACGAACAATCAGGCTGAGTACCAAGCTCTGCTAAAGGGGTTGGAATTATTCAGGGAAGTACGCGCCGATGCTGTTGAAATTTTCGGTGATTCTATGTTGGTAATTAACCAATTGATTGGGACATATGAATGCCGAAGTGAAGCTTTAATTGCAACCCATGAGAGGTGTTTGCAGTTATTAAAAGAATTCAAGGAATACCGCCTTGAGCATATTCCTAGATTGCATAATGAAGAAGCCAATCGGTTAGCACAGAATGCTTCAGGATATCAGCCGATTCAAGAAGTCATGACATCGGTAACGGTTGCCGATGACTGGAGAAAGGAAATTGCCGATTACTTAAGGGATCCGTCTACGAAAGTTGAAAGACGTCTAAGGTTTCAAGCTACCAAGTATGTGCTCCTTGACGATGAATTGTATTATCGGACGATCGATGGAGTTTTGCTCAGATGCCTTGGCAAGGAGGAATCGAAAGAATTGATGGGCGAAATCCATGAGGGTGTGTGTGGAGCACATCAGTCGGTATTCGAGATGAAGTGGATGATCAGACGGAATGGATATTGTTGGCCAACAATTCTTGAAGATTGCTTCAACTATTTTAAGGGGTGCCAGGATTGTCGGAAGTTTGGTAATGTCCAGAGGGCACCTGCATCGGCAATGAGTCCTATAATCAAGCCTTGGCCGTTTAGAGGATGGGCTATCGATCTCATCGACCAAATTTATCCGCCATCAAGTAAGGGGCATAAGTTTATACTTGTTGCTACCGATTACTTCACGAAGTGGGTCGAGGCGATTCCTTTAAAGAAGGTGACATCGGCAAACATGGTGGATTTTGTAAAAGAACACATTGTTTACCGATTCGGTATTCCTCAAGCTGTTACTATCGATTAAGGAACTATGTTCACATCGGGAGAGTTTGATGAATTTGCTGCTAGTGTGGGGTTCAAGGTATTAAAACTCTTCTCCTTATTATGCTCAAGCTAACGGTCAGGCTGAAGCAACTAATAAAGGAGTTATCGGGCTTATCAAGCGCAAGGTCGAAGAGAACCCTAGAAGGTGGCATGTGGTGTTAAATGAAGCCCTATAGTTGTATCGGATGGCCTGTCATGGTGCAACCAAAGTTTCGCCGTATCAGTTGGTCTATGGACACGATGCTATCCTGCCTTGGGAAATTAAAACTGGTTCTAGGCGATTGTTTTCTCAGGATCAATTGACAGTCGATGAGTATGGTACTCTTATGAGGGATGAGTTGGAAGACTTGGCAAGTCATCGGTTGAGGGCTTTGATCAGCATTGAAGAAAATAAGAAAAGGGTTGCCAGATGGTATGACAAGAAGGTGAAAGTCAAGCAATTTGCCGATGGTGATCTGGTATGGAAGTTGATTTTGCCGATTGAGACTAAGAGTTCTAGGTTTGGAAAATGGTCCCCTAATTGGGAAGGTCCTTATCGGATCTCCTGGCAATGCTTATATTTTGGAAACTCTCGAAGGAGTTGCATTTTCCAGGGCAATCAACGGGAAATACTTAAAGAAATATTACCCTAGTATTTGGGTAGATGCATAAAATGTTCGGTGCCGATAAAGAGAAAAGTTATCGGTAGAAACGTACTGACATTACAAAACCAAATCAAGTATCAATATTACAATGGCCGATACAATGAATTACAACAAGGATTGGATGGTTGATATCGCACGCAGGCGAATTTGTTCTATTGCTTCCATTTCCTTGATGTCATCATCGGCAGATCCTTCAATTGGTTTCATCTTCTTCTTCAGCAAGATGGCTTGTCGGGCATTGCTATCCCTTTCTTGACGCAGAACCTTGATGGTATCGGTCAGTTGGGCTTTCTTTTGGTTGACTATGTTCAAGGCTTCTTCAACCTTTCTTAGCTCGGCCTGCAGCTCTTCCTTTTTTGCCGATAACCGAATGGCTTCTTGTTCAAGATTGGTGCCGGAAGCTTCTACTTGACCGATGTCTTTATGCCTCTCATCGGCAACATGCTTAAACTTAAGCATTTCTTCTTCGAGCTTTGAACAGGCAGTCCTATCGGCTATGCGACGGGAGAGCCTCTGGTATTGGAGTCGTTTGCTTTCCAGAAACGCTGCTTGGAGGAGGATCTCTTCTATATCGGCAGAGAGATGGCCTTGGATGTCCTTAAAAGCTGTCCTTGCTGCAGTTGAATCCTGGACGAGCTAGGATGTATCTTGTTGCAGTAAAGAGAGCAGTGCTTCGAGCTTGAACTTGACATCTGCCGATAAGGCTGGAGCGGAGCTTTCTTCATCTTCGTCTTCGTCGGGAAGGTTGACGGCGAAGGAAAACAAACTGTTTGCTGCATAGACCCTTCTTGGTTTTCGCCTTCGTCGGGGAGGTTGACGCCGAAGGAGAACAAGCTACCGGGAAAGTCTTGGGCCTGAAAAGAAAACAGTTAGAGTTTACCGATCATAAGTTTATACTGCAAATTTTTAGGTAACAGACTTACCATCTTGAAGCGGATTTCTTGCCTGGGACTTGGCATGTTGGCTAGTACAGTCTCACCCTGGGGATCGGCAGCAGTTGCCGATGAACAAGCTTCTGTTGGGGGAGCAGTTGGTGTTGTTGTTGGTGTTGTTTCTTCTGTGGTAGTTGGATCCTGTGGCGGCGATGTTGTCCTCTGATCAGGAATTTCATCAAATATAGGTATTGGTGCCGATGCTGATTCTGCTGCAGCCGGTTCCTGCGGGGGTCTTGTTGCCTGGTCGAGGATTTCCTCCATCGGCTGCTCGGGAATAGATGCCGATGATGGTTCTACCGTTGGAGCATCAGCGGTTGGTGATGCGACTAGAGTTGGTGGTGAAGATGGAGTGGCCAGCCTCAGGCGTCTCTTCTTTCTCGGAGCAGCGGTTGGTGTACCGACCCGTTTTGGTTGAGAAGCCTGGGGGGCATCGGCAGCCGGAGTTGGAGAAGTATGGACGTTTGGAACAACTGCTGATGACCTCGCTTCCTAAAATGTTTGGTGCGAGTTATATGAAATAAATATTGCCTATGATTAATTTGTAATTGGTAAAAGTAAAAATAAGACTTACCGCAAAAGCCCGCGCCAAGATGGTAGCAGCAGCCGATGGAGTAGCACTGGTCGTGGCAGGCGTCGAATTTGACTTCAGAGTGATCTTGGGGGCCCTCTGAGGAGTGAAGGCAGCCAGTGTAGGAGCATTATGGCCGATGATTGATATTGGGCTCATCACTCGGACGCGGAAGGGCTTGCCGCTCTTGCTCACTCGGGGGATTGGATCTTCGACCTATCGTAAGGGAGTTAGATACCGATGGTAGAAGTAAATAGTAAGATGTATTGGGATGAAGAAACTTACTGCATCATCGGGGATAACGTGATCGGCGTCGATCAAGTGCCGATAATAATGTGATGACTTGAAGAAGATCTAGCCTTTCCATTCTTGCCACCAAGATTTATATGACTGTCATAAATGAAGTTGGTGCCCAGGAAGATAGATCGATGTCCGATGTGTCGGCATCGGGAGGAAGATTAACGACCTTGTTCCAATCCATGGCGCTGGAGATGATTTGTCTTGGTTTTACTACCTTAGAGTAGCAAAGCTTGATCGGTAATTGACCGAATGCCAGTTGTCTTGCTGCTACCGATGGGTAGTAAAACTCAAAGGATGGAGGAGCGTTCTTCCCAGTTCCAAAGATGTTAACTGGAATAGCTCGGGGAACGATGTTGGCCTTCATGATTATTTCGTTCTAGGGTACATTCCAGTTGGTAAGGTTGAACAGTAGGGGAAATTGGTTGTTCGCGTCAACGTAAGGCCACCAGAGTCGTTCTACAACGGGGATTCCACAGTAAAACTTTTGAAAGAAACCGCCAAATTGCTCTTTGTTGGCATCAGTGCCTGGTAACACTATGATGACTTCCCCAAAGTTGAGTGGGGGACGAGTTGCCGATTCATCATCCCCATATTCGTAATCTTCCGATATGTCCCTTGGGAATTGCTGGGTGAATAAGTCGAACTGAAAAACCTTGTACATGTGTGCATTTAACCACATGTTTATAAACCACTAGGGGCCTCCAAGGTTGCCGATGGGCTCACCTAGCAACAGTTTCTTGGACACTTGGTGCAGGAGATGGTATACCGATCCAAGAAGATATCGGTCGAGGGAAAGTCTTGTTCCATCGGTAAGGAGCTCTGCTGCTGGGAGGTGCATGGTGGTAGGTCCGACTGCTCTGCCACAGAAGATGAATTTTTCTAGCCACATATTCAGAAAGATGGCATGCTCCCTCTGGCCTACCGATCCAGTCTTCTGATATTCCTGGATATAGCCAGTCCAACCGCCGATATTACGCGTGTTCACTTTATACTCAGCTTTCCTATTGAATAAAGCGTGAGTATCGCCAGAAGAGACGTCCAAGCCGGTAAGCATGTGCACATCGGCAAGAGTGGGTGTGGCAGGTCCGTGTCTGAATAAGAAGGCATTCATTGCATCGGACCAGAAATACGAAGCTGCCATCATCATATTCTCGTTCTTCTCCATATCGGCAATGGAAAGCCTAATACACTGATCTAAATTACGCTCTGACCAGTAGACTTGCTGTATTCTAATGATCCTAAGGTACCAGTTCTTCCATCCTTTGGTAGGCCTAGGCCATGAACGGAAGGCATCTTTCCACAATCCTAGGCTAAAACATTCAGATCTGAAAGGGATGCGTCTAGCTTCAGCATTGATCAGGCTGGTAGGATCAGGGTTTCCCATTGGGCCCAGGCAATTGAAGTTGGACTGTTCAATGGGGATTACTACTTTGTTGTACAGTTCCTAGCTTTCAAAAAGAAAAAAGAAGAATTAAAGAAAGAAAAGGGGAAAAAGGTACGGAATCATGCGGAAAAGGAACTGGCAGAAGAAAGGATGAGGAAAGAGTAGGCTTACTTTGGGGATGTCGACTTGGATCGCCATTGAAGATGGAGGAGTTCTTGCGAATCGTACTTGGCTTGAGGAGAGTACTGTTGCTTGAGCTCGAGAAGGTGTTCTTCGGAGAAAAATGTCGAGGTTGAAGACGCCGCAGTTGAAGATGGAGGTAGGTGAAAAGTGAAGGTAGGCCCAGGGTAAAAAGCAGATTGGACTATGGTAACTTTTATAGACCTAGGTCAGGGGTGTTTTGGAGTTTCTGCTCGTACTGTACAGGAATGTGGAAAGGTCTGCAGCGGATGTGCGCGATAATCAAGGAGATATGATCAGATTTGCAACTGTTTGCGCTATGATCGAGGGATTTTATTAATAAATTGCGATTCTGCGCGCGGGGATCGAGGAAGTTGTGCAGTTATCTCGGAGAGAATGACTACAGTGGAGAGAATTTCGGCGCATAAAATATTATACACTCCGAAATTGGGGGCATGTGTTGACACCGTTTTTCGGCACGTGTCAAATGAGCTAAGACTTGTGTTGATCGGCAGCCGTTTTCCATCGGCATCAGGAAGTCATAAGTCAGTATTGCCGATGGGAGTGCGCTGTAAGAAGGCTAAGTGTGTTGCCGATGGAAGCTGGAAGTTTTGGATGTTGCCGATGGGAGTTGGGTGGCTTTTGCCGATAAGAATTAGTTGGTAAAGTTAAGTCACCAGAACTGCAAAGTTGCCGATGCCGATTGATGATGATGTCGATTGCCGATGAAGAGATGATGCCGATGGGCATAGAATACCGATGGACACAGGGTGATGTGGCAGTTAACGTCAGCAGAAGGTTGCCGGTGGCAAAAGAAGGAAATGGCGGATTAAAAAGAGTCTGCCGATGGAAAGTTTTCATCGAAGCAAAGACGTAAGGAAACTGGTGATTTTATACCAGTATTATTATAGTAGTTTGAGTCCGACTCTTGCATGAGTCGTTTGTTTTCCTTTAAAATAGGCGTGTTTGTTTAGGAAAATAATATTGTTATCCGACTCCTGCGTGAGTCAGTTATTTCCTTAAAGTTAGGAGTTTGTTTTAGGGAAGGTACGGGTCGTGTCTCTGTACAACTCTCCGCGTGGGAGTATAAATATGTGCCCAAGGGCTGCGTGTATAAACAATCATATCAAATCAAATCAATTTACTCTTATTCTACTTTTACTGCAATTTACCCTTTTTGCATTAGTTATAGTTTATCTACGAGTTCTTCAAGCTTCGACGGGTTGCATCACATTGATCTCCGTCAAACCCTTGTAAGTTCCGCGTGGGAGTATCTCTGAGCTTTGACATCCAGGTGCATTGTTGTTGTCTCGTTCAGCTCTGCTCTAGTTATCCTGATCAAGTCCCAATCTTGGCATCCGGGCGCATCGTCGTTGTCTTGATTGAATCTTGTTCTAGTTATCGTCCTTGTCGATTAACTGGTCAAATCGACTGGCACGCCTTGGATATCGAATTTTGGGTATAAGCCCGAGGTGTTCGCAGATCCTAACGCTTTTTGTGTCAACAACCTCCTCCTCCGTCAAAGGAGAAGACTCCTCCACCGCCAAAGGAGAAGATTCCTCCTCCTCCTCCTCCACCACCAGCTTCAAAGTCCTCAGGACTGGGATCTCGATGGCCTAGCTCTAGATCAGGTTCGACTTCGCAATATAAGAGGTCATCAGCTTCGGTTGGTAAAGATCCCAAGACGACTAGTAAAAGGCGGAGGCCAGCGCCGGCTAAGGATGATATTCTACGAGATCAGATTGTAGAAAAGGCCGCAAAACTTGTCTTGTTTGAACGATTGGCTTATATACCTGAGTAATCTAGAAAGAGCTAGAGAAATACACACCGCAGAATAGCTACAGATACAAAACTTGGCCATGGAAATGAAAATAAGCATGAAGGAGGCCGAAAATCTCTATTTTGGAAGCACCGAATTTCAAAACGCCAAAGTTGTATACAAGTTTCAACTAGGCAAGCCTATGGTCACCAGCGAAGAAGAGTATAAAAATTGCCAACAAACATGCGACAGTTGCATAATTATTACATCATAGATAGTAACAGCAACAAAGACAAGATTGCAACCTTTGAAGTATGCATCCCTTCCTTGTTTTTTAATCATCCTGAAGAAGTTGTGCATACGATTTATTATGAAGACCTCTTTCAACTCTTTCAACGGCGCTCGCTGGATGCGCAGGTTATGATGTTATGGACTCTATAAGTATCATACCCTAACAACGTTATAATAAACTACGTTATCTGCATTTGAATATATCCATGTTTATTTTGCAGGTCTGTAGCAAAATTTTACATTAAAGAGCGAAAGAGCAATTTTGACTTTTTGGACCCCATCTATGTAAATGAGACAACATGCATAGCCGGTCTCACAGATCCCTATGTATCAAAAAGTTTGAAGATTGAGTTTGAAAGAATGTTCTCAGTCCAGAAAACAAACGCATTGCTAACCTACAACTGCGAGTATTTGTTCTCGACCCTTACTTAAGTGTTATTTTCTTGATATGTCATTCAATAACATGGACTTTGTGATTGCAGCAACCATTACGTCCTCGTAGATATCAGTCTTAAAGATTCAACTATCGAGGTGTGGGACTCAAGGAAGAAGCCACTTAAGCTTATCGACCCCCTAGTCACAGTGCTAAATAAGTAAGTGAACCCAATATCACAACATTTTTCAATCACATATGATATTGTAATTAATGTCCTTAGCCTTCACACTTTATTTACATTGTCACATAGAATGAAGGCGTTACCTGATTGGAAAAATGTGGAGCCTAAGATGCAAAAGAAATGGAGAGCCCCATTCAAAGTGTAGTACATGGAGGGGGTCAAGACTCTAAATCAACCAATGGCGAACAACGAATCCGGGTTCTATGTGATGTGGGCAATGCTTGCCTACTTTGACTCAAAACTAGGAATAGGAAATGGCATGGTACGTAGGCGTATCATTTTAATTATGTTGTTTTGTCTTACGTATGTGCATCTCAATATCATCTTATATCAATTTACAGCGCAAAGATCGGAACCACAACAGGTTGCTAGATTTTGAGATAAAAGGATTTCAAGAGGAGATAGCAACTCTTATTCTGGACGAGATAGTGTATAGAAAAGGATCTCTAGCCATTGTGAAGAGTGAGAACTTCAAGAAGAACTACGGAAAAGACCGCCTCGAAAGGCTACTGTAATGCGACATTTAATTCGATACTTTTAAGTTTTGTTTGTATGTTTTGTAATACTTATTATAAATGTGATGGGTTTGTATTGTCGCTGGTCCACAACCACCTTCAATTCACATCGATATCAAATGCTTCGATAACAAACACCTCCACGACCTCCCACCCACCACCACTAAACCCCAAATGGAAATAAAACAATTAATAAAATGCAATTTAAAAAATAATATCACTGTCGGTTCAATTAAAACCGGTAGTGATATGCCTACCTTCACTGTCGGTTGGTGAGACAAACCGGCAGTGATGGCGCAAGAATCAACAAACCGGCAGTGATGACATGGCCTCATCACTGCCGAAGTGGTTGTGCTGGTTCAAAAACCGTCACTGAAGGGGGGTTTTGAACCGGCACTGATTTGAGTTTCTGCAGTAGTGCCTGTATTAAAAAAGATACTGTAGTTTGTTGGCGTCCACCACATTTAACATAATATATGCGTGTGTGTGGTACCATTTTGTACTGTATTTACGCTAGGGAAGTTAATTAGTAGCTTAGCCCCAGATCTTCGTCGTTTGCATTCACTACCTACATATATGTGTGCAAATCGTACACACTGACCTCACAGTGCGCGTGTAGCATGCCGTATCGACACACTGCCTGAAAATGCGGCAAACAGTTAAGGTTGTGGATTTTTACACGCGGTTTAAAAAAGAATTATTTTACAACACTTAATAGGTGTATTATGTAAATAGTGCTTTATATAAACTAGCAAACATATATGTGTATATATTACAACGGGCAAAGTTATATTAAAACAACAAAGAACAGGGAATGGTCTCATTGTCTCTCCCCACATTATATTCTAATATTTCATATAAATCAGCTAGGAGTTTGTTGCTGAAACGCGTTAGGGACTAGTTTGTCCATAGATGATTATGAGGGAGATCTATCTCGACTTCCATATTGTGTCACTCTATGAGAATTGCACTGATACATGGCATGGGAGTATATTTATTTATACCGATCTGGATAACAAACCATCAAAATCTCAGTTTATGGTTTGATCCGTCAACTGAAGAAAGCTCAAAAATGACTGATGGTTTTGTTTTGAATTAGAAATGCAATAGTGGTGTGAAGTCTGAGCGCTCCTTCTTTAGGAAGCGCTAATGGTTCAAAGGGCTATATTGTTATCCTGTTTTTACTTTGTTTTTCATATCTATATTTATAGTAAATGTGTCTGTATGTTGCAATTGAATACATGTTAGGGTGAGACTTTGTATCTTTGTTGAACACGAGCACAAGTTGTTGATTTGTTCTAACTCGTATAAGTGAGGATAGTTTTGAGAAGTAAAAAGTATATCGGAAGAAACGATTTGATCTTTAAAAATATATAATATATATTATTGAAAAAAATATGACCATATATTACAACAAGTGAAATCTATATGGAATTGAGCGTAGCTTGGCTAATTGGGTTAGTTATGGTGGAACTTGTCTACTTAGGTTTAAGTCCCCGACTTCACACGGATGCTCATATTTTTCTAGTCATTCGTTCAGGATTTAACGGCACTATTCTTTCTCAGTGGTAGGCGGCATGCCCGTCGATAGCGAGACATCTGTAGTGACTTCATTAATCTTGAGATTTTTTTTGTCCAACTAAGTTCTTCGAAGGTGCTCATAGAGGTAGGATGTACGTATGTGTGTGCACTAGTAGAAAATGAACTTTCAGTTCAGCACATTAGTCACAATCAGAGTTGTAACTTGAACTAATGTGAGTATTAGTCCCGGTTTCAAGTTTCATAGGCTTCGAAGGACCTTTAGTTTCGTATGATAACACTAAACCTAATTAAAGAGCTTATATTAGTCCAGCCAGTTGGTGTTATAAACTGAGATTAGAGGTCTTAAGCTTGATCCCTTTAATCCTAGTTGATAACACCAATCCAGACCAAAAATAAACCTTTAGTCTTGGTATTATTTTTTTAAGCTACGAGGACCTTTAGTCTCGGTTATAGAAACCAGGGCTAAAGGTGACTCGGTTGGAAAAAAATAGGATTAAAACCGGTTCCGAGCCGGAACTAAAGCCTAGTTCTCTACTGTTGGTGCATGCATTTATAGGGGTTAATATGCGCTTTGCAATTGGCTCTCAAAAAAAATTGCCGAGTGGGCCAGGCACTCGGCAAAGCATCTGATTCTAGTAGTGATGCCTCTCCGATGTCTTCAATATAAATGAAAGGCCAGCCTGTCAAAAAAAAAAGGACCAACACAATAGAAGGCTATGCGCGTGCGTGATTAGCCATTCATTCATTGCGTACTTAACTTGATTTGGCCGAATTAAGAAGGTAGTATAAGCTATGCCCGAATCTAGCTTATTATTGATGGAGGCCTGCGTGCTGGTGCGCAGCAGCCAACAACAGGTACAAGGTGTGTCTGTGTACTTGCAACAAGCACAGTTGATTGCAGGCTATAGGACGACGCAATTTAATTCAACCGGTGAGTTAATGTGGGTGTAAACTGCACCAATCCAAGCTAGATACGTACTATTTGATTGGAATAAATCAAGCATGGGCCAAACAAATTTGTGTGCTTGGGGTCTAGCTAGCTTGATTCTTAGTTTTTTTTTATAAGCTATATACTGTGCAGGGAAAACAGCGCAAATCACAACACTTGGCCAATTACTCGCCCTTTTGTGACATTCCAAAGCAGTACAAAATATGTAAGGCATTTTAGATATATATATTTTAGGTTAAACTTTTTCTAATTTGGATCAAGTGTATAGAAAAAAATATGTAAAGGCATCTATTCATTAGCTACACCATGAAATTAAATATATTTTGATAGTGCACTTTTGGTTTGCTGTCGGATTCTCCGGTCCTCAAAGATAATGCTATTATTACATTCACCATTAAAAACACACTTTTTAGTGGTACCTCAAACGTTGTAGCTAGCCAACAACGATCCATGTTACATAATGCGTCAATGCATGTATTAAGAACAAAATTGATTTGGGTCTGCATTACTTACTTCTACTATGAGATTTTTAGTAAACCCTAATATATATTAAATTAACTAGGGTCAATCACGTCCAAGCTAATAATGGGTGCATGTAAATGATAACTGTCCACCAAGAGATGAGTGTCTGATGAAAAGTTTTAGAAACTTATTTATTAGGGATCAGTAGTACGTAAACCCTTTGAAGACAAGCAAGATCTGAATTCAAACTCGATTCGATTCGACAGGATATGAACATTAAACAGACAAGGAAACCGATGGAGAAAAGAAACGGGAAAGGGTAGGAGCAAGCAATGGGGTCGAGGAGGAGTAAATTGGGAATGGACCGGCCGTCCGGCCTGCAAGAAATGGAAGACACGGAATCCAATTACTGAGAAGTTCAGAATGCTGCTGCGACCATGGCTGCACGAGCTCAAGGTAAATACTGTAGTGGCCTGAGGTACGCCACTGCAAAGTTTACTGCTACTGGTACCTCGCTAGGTCATGTACTACTGAAGTACTTATTACGTTAATGTACATATAATTACTTGTCTTCCGTAAAGAAAAAAGATGAAATTATGATCGGAGGCTATATATATGTTTGGCACAACTTATTGTCACTGTAGCTGATTTATAGGGCTAATTTTATTGTGATAGAAAAAAAATATTCCTAGAAAAACATGATTCATATATAAGCTCAAACGAATAAAGCCGAGATTACAATATATCTTTTTAAGTTTAACTAGGTTTATATTCGTCTTTTGTCTCTACTATGTACAAGAAAAATTGGTTCTTAGAATTCAAAATTTATCGTAAAAAACTTGATGTTTTTAAGAACAAGAATTGCATCCGTTTGGAACAAAGAGACCCCCCACCATTTACTAGGAATTAATTAAGTATATGCTCTTGGGTTGATTATTTTTGTGGCTGATAAGCTGGTTGATGCTATTTTTAATTATTTTGTTGTGAGAAAAAAACACTATATCAAAATTGATAAGTCCGATAAATCAAACGACGGAGCGCTCCCTACCTAGCACGTACGTACATCTACCTCAAGGCAATGACCGGCATATATATTTGCATACTACGCATACGTCCATGTCCATCATCCATCCATCGAAGTGTGACGCATGTTGGGTCTGGCCTGACGAAGAAGTAACTGAACAACTCAACTGAACGCAGAAAGCTTGCAGAAATATACAGTATCCTGGAGTACGTACGTCGCCGACTAGTCTTGTAAAGTCAGCTCAGTCACGCGTCACACACTACTCCTACTCGGCTACTCCTACACAAACTGGCCGCAGCTCCGGGCTGCGTGTGTTTGTGTGTGAGATCGAGTACGTACGATGTGATGCTACCTGGTGACAACCTATAGCTAGCTAGCTGAATGCCTTGTCCTCATCTGATATCTAGATACGTATAGTACATATGTATATGTCCATCTATACTGATGCTCTCGGCGGGCAGCAGATACGTACGTACGTACTGACTGCATGGCCGGCATATATGCAAATTTTCAGAAAGATCACAAATTCATTATTGCTATATGATGCCGGTTCCTCTTTTTCGGTCGCCGCCACATTCCTTTGCTCGCAGCTAGTAATGGCTACCTACTCATTGCTACATCATTGTTCCATTTACATATCCTTTTGGCCCATTTTTTATATATAGATATAATACGCATGGTTTGATATGTGCCCATATGAGACAAGTGATGAGCGACGATTGCCAAGACATGATCGAGCTTTGGTTTGTGTTTGAAACTAACCCTATGGCGTGAGTGTGGTGTTGTGCAATATGTGTCGGGTACGAAGGTAAGGGGTATCCTAAACCCTTCGATAAATTAACGCTAAACATAGCAACCATTTTTAAGGTAAGGATCAGCCTACTGTTCGGTAAGACGCGGTCCATCAATCGAGGGCCCCCGCTACACCGACTACGGCAACAAGCCACGGGCCGGCTCCACCTCGACGACGGACGAGGGGTCGAACGAACGACCCCCCGGCTCTACCTCGACGACGGACGAGGGGTCGAACGAACGACCCCCCGGCTCTACCTCGACGACGGACGAGGGGTCGAACGAACGACCCCCCGACCTCTACCTCGACTTCGACCTCCTCAACCCGTCGACGCCTCGACCTTCCAAGCGCCGTCGACGGACGAGGGCTCGATTAACCCAACCACTCCGGCATGGGTAAAAGTAAACCCACCTGACGACATGGGCGCCTGCGTCCACTGTCAAATCCGCCAACCCCCATCCAGTCCCCGACTCCCGTCAACTGTGCCGCCACTGCCGCCACTACGCGAGTACGGACTGCTACAGTACCCCTCGGAAAGTGAACAGTGCGACCCTCGACGACGACTTCGGGAACGTGACGGAGTCATACGGGGCTCGACCTCCCCCCTCGACCGGGGGCTCGACCCCCTCCTCTTCAACAACTCCGGTACGGAAGACGTCCCATCCGCCCCGTCCCGCTTCGGCCGTGGGACTCGTGCCCGCCTGCGGGCACTGTACTGCGACGACTTCCACTGATGCCACGACCGGGGACGCCTGAAGGACGGGAAGACCACGCCGCCACAGTGCTCGATGTCTCTTCGCCAATACTGTGCCGTGGATGCGCCGCCCATACTTCTACTGTTAGGACCCTGTACCCTCGAGTCTCCCCCTTTGGTCTATAAAAGGGGGGCGCCGAGGTAGAGTGAGGGGACTTCTTCTTTTTCCCGATTTCAAGAGGAGGTTGGAGTCTCTCTCGGTCGGCTCCCACTCCATCTAGGACTCTGATCTGACTTTGGTTCTCAGGGTCCCTAGACCACGCCTCGCACACACACCGCGCCGCTCGATCGACCCCTCGGGTGGCCAACTCCGTGTAACACTGCTTGTACCCCCCCCCCTGTACGAGCACGCTTTGGGTGCGAGATAATACAAGTCATCCTCCCCCCGCTGGACGTAGGGCCTCTTTGCCCGAACCAGGATAAATCTTGTGTCCATCTTGCATCATGTCTGAGAGAGGGAGCACGTGATATACAAATTTACTCATTGGTGGTCTTGACCCCCGGGTCATAACACCGACAGTTGGCGCGCCAGGTAGGGGGATTCGCGTGTCGATCAACTCCGGACTACTCTCTCAGATGGATTCCACCATCCCACTGTTCCCGTTCAACACCGTCATCCGGTTCGGCAGTCTAGGGTTCATTTCCACGGATCAAGGCGACTTCATAGTCTTCCCCTCCGCTCGTGGCCTAGACGTCAGCAGCTCCGCTGCGCCGGAGCCAGCCAGGATCAGACGACGGTCCCTCCGCTTGCGACTCTGGCCTGTGATCAGGAGGAGGCGCGAGCGGCTTCGACGCACTCGCCGTCGAGCAAATTCTAGGGTGCCAGATGTCATTCCCTCGATCCCAGCTGGCGACACGGCCCCTTCTCCTAGGGGTCCGCTTGACCCTCGCTTGTGGGCCGAGGGCGGGCGTCTCCCCGAATGGGACTTCGGCTCTTCCCCCCGGGGGCTCCCGTGGCTTCTCCGACACCCACGACTCCGTCACCACCGCGCGACCCGTTCCCGTACGGGCTCCGCAACAGTGCCGGACTCTACTCTGCTTTCGTAGGGCGGCGAGTACATACATATGACGAGTCTCCCTGGACGCCGTCATGGGCGACGGCCGACCCCGTCACCACCCCTTCACCGGGAGAAACGGGCAGGCTCTTCCCCCATTTCTACCACGCCGACTTCGACTCGGACTCTCCCGACGAGAGTTACGACTCCACCCGGGAGTGCTTCCATCTCGACGAGCAAACCGTCCTCCAGGACGACATCGACGACACCGCGGACACCGAAGAGGGGAGGGGGGCCAACACCACACCACCTCGAGATGCCATTCCCCTAAGTCCTCGTAGAGCCGATCCACCCCCCGACGTACAGATTACACAGGTCCGAGAGCTCCTCGGCAAACTCGAGGAGGAGCGCATGCGTCTTCAGCAACTCGAACACGCCCTCGAGCGGGATCGAGGGTGTCCTCAGGGTGGAGGAGCTCGCCAGCGGGCCCGGGAGGTCCACCGGCAGATCATCGAGGAGGGGAACGCCGAACCCCGAGTCTTCAACCGCGCCAGCCAGAATGTCGTAGCAACCGCGATGCTGCTCCGCGACATGCCGGCGCCATCGACCCCCAAGGCACAACGTATCAGGGAGGAAATCCAGGGGCTACTCCAGACTGCGGCCGTCCAGCAGGCGGAGAGCTCGGCCTCGAGGCGTCGAGGGGCTGCCTCTGAGCGGCAAGCAGCGCCCCCTCGACAAAATCGGGAGGCCTCTGTCCACTAGAACAAGGCGCCCCAGGGCCGGGTCGAGCCACGACCGGTTCGGGAATGCCTCGTCGACGACCTCCCCCCTCGAGTGAACAATCGACGTCGATACGGCGACGCCGAGGCTCGAGGCTACAGCGCTCACCGAGGCGGGCGCTACGACAGCGACGAAGACCGATGTCGGTCTCCGGAGCCACCGGGGCCTCGAGTCTTCGGAAGAACTATCCGGCGGGCCTCCCTGCCCGTACGCTTCCGTCCACCCACCAGCCTGATCAAATACAACGGCGAAACCAAGCCAGAGCTCTGGCTTGCCGACTTCAGGCTGGCATGCCAGCTGGGGGGAGCCAAAGATGACCTCGTCATCATCCGACAACTCCCATTGTTCCTCTCCGACATCGCTCGAAGGTGGCTCGAGGAGCTACCCCCGGACTTGATCCAGGACTGGTCCGACCTGGTTCGGATCTTCGAGGGCAACTTCAAGGGCACCTACGAGCGCCCGGGCAACTCCTAGGATCTTCGCAGCTGCAAGCAGAAACCAGGAGAGACCCTCCGCGCCTTCACCCGCCGATTCTCGAAGCAGCGTACCGCACTGACTCACATTTCCGACCACGAGGTCATTACGGCGTTCATCGCCGGGACAACCTGCAAAGAGTTGGTGCGGGAGCTGGGGCGAAACATCCCCAAAACCGCCAACGAGCTCATGGACGTCATCGCCAACTACGCGGCCGGCGAGGAGGCCGTTGGCGCATTCTTCCAGATTCCCCAGCGAAGGGGGAGGGCAACGCGGATGAACCCAGGGGCTCGGACGATAGGCCCACGAGAAACAAGGGGCCCAGGAGGAACAACGACGGCAACGGCGGCCGGAAGAAGAAGAAGAAGAAAAACCAACCGGGCCGGCGCAACGTCAAGCCCAACGTCGAGCACGACGACGACCCCGACGACCTTGTCGCTGCAGCGGACAAGCGGAAGCCTCGAGGGCCCCCTCCCGACGGGGGCGTCTTCGAAAAGATGCTGAAAGAGCCTTGCCCCTACCATATGGGGCCGGCCAACCACCGCCTCGAGGATTGCCGCATGCTTCGAAGGCACTTCGTACCTCCTGGTCCCAGGAGAGACGACGGCAAGGAAGACCCGCCCTGTGACGTCCACGTCAGGGGCGATGTCCAAAAAGGAGGCTTCCCCGAGATCCACGACTGCTACATGATCTACGGGGGACCCTCGACCCGCCTCACCACGCGCCAACGCAAGAGGGAGCGTCGAGAAGTCTTTTCCGTTCGGGCCCAGGCCCCACGGTACCTCGACTGGTCCCACACGCCGATCACCTTCGATCAGGACGACCACCCTGAGCACATCCCCAACGCAGGGGTTTACCCGCTCGTCGTCGACCCGATCATTCTCAACACCCGCCTCAGCAAGGTGCTCATGGACGGGGGGAGCAGCCTCAACATCATCTACGCCGAGACCCTCGACCTCCTGGGGATCCCGAGGACCATGCTCCTGCCCAGCGCGGGGGGTTCCACGGAATCGTCCCGGGGAAGAAGGCACTCCCGATCGGCCGCGTCAAGCTACCGGTCTGTTTCGGCGTCCCCTCGAACTTCCGAAAGGAAGAGCTGACCTTCGAGGTGGTCGCGTGGCGAGGCACCTACCACGCCATCATCGGTAGACCGGGGTACGCCAAGTTCATGGCGGTCCCGAACTACACCTACCTCAAGCTCAAGATGCCAGGGCCCTCGGGGGTCATCACCGTCGACACCTCCTACGAGCACGCATACGACTGCGACGTCGAGTGCGTGGAAAAAGCCGAAGCCCGTGAGGATTCGGCTATCCTCGCGGCCCTCGACGACTTGTCCGGAGAGATCCTCGACCCCAAGCGCCACGCTGGCAACTTCAAGCCGGCGGAAGACACGAAGACCGTCCCGCTCAACCCCGGCCTCGAGGATGGGAAGGTGCTGACGATCAGTGCCACCCTCGAGCCCAAATAGGAAGCCGTGCTCGTCGACTTTCTCCGGGCGAACGCCGACGTGTTCGCATGGAGTCCCTCGGACATGCCGGGCATCCCGAGGGAGGTCGCCGAGCACTCCTTGGACATCCGAGCCGGGTCCAAGCCGGTGAAGCAACGCCTGCGCCGCTTCGACGAGGAGAAGCGCAGGATCATCGGGGAGGAGGTCGACAAGCTTTTAAAGGCCGGATTCATCAAGGAGGTACATCATCCCGAGTGGTTAGCTAATCCCGTGCTTGTAAAGAAAAAGAATGGGAAGGATAGGATGTGTGTAGACTACACCAGTTTAAATAAAGCATGTCCTAAAGTCCCTTTTCCTTTACCTCGCATCGACCAAATAGTAGATTCCACTTCGGGATGTGAAACCCTTTGCTTCCTTGATGCGTACTCCGGCTACCACCAAATAAAGATGAAGGAGTCCGATCAGCTCGCGACCTCCTTCATCACCCCTTTCGGCATGTTTTGCTATCTCACCATGCCCTTCGGCTTACGGAATGCCGGGGCCACCTACCAGCGATGCATGCTCCACGCCTTCGGGAAACACATAGGGCCGATCGTCGAGGCCTACGTCGATGACATCGTGGTCAAGTCCAGAACCGTCGGAAACCTAGTCAGAGACCTCGAGATTGCGTTTGGGTGCCTCAGGGCTAACCGCATAAAACTAAATCCTGAGAAGTGTGTATTCGGGGTCCCTCGAGGCATGCTCTTAGGGTATATAGTTTCCCAACGCGGCATCGAGGCCAATCCCGAGAAGGTAACCGCCATCACGAGGATGGGCCCGATCAAAGACCTCAAGAGCGTGCAAAGGGTTACAGGGTGCCTCGCCGCCCTCAGTCGCTTCATCTCGAGGCTCGGAGAAAAGGCCCTACCCCTTTACCAGCTCCTGAAGAAGACGGAACACTTCGCGTGGACCGCCGAAGCCGAGGAATCCCTCTCGAGGCTCAAGGCCTTGCTCACCTCGCCCCCGGTCTTGGTCCCCCCGAGCCCGGTCGAGCCCCTCCTGCTCTATGTCGCGGCGACTACGCAGGTAGTCAGCGCGGTCATAGTAGTCGAGAGGGAGGAAAAAGGACACGCCCTGCCGGTTCAGAGGCCTGACTATTTCGTGAGCGAGGTCCTTTCCGAAACCAAGACGAGGTACCCCCACATCCAGAAGCTGCTATACGCGGTCGTTCTCACTCGGCGGAAGCTCAAACACTATTTCCTGGGCCATCCGGTTACTGTGGTTTCATCTTTCCCCCTCGAGAGATAATCCAGAACCGGGAGGCGTCGGGAAGGATCGCCAAGTGGTCCGCCGAGCTCATGGGGGAGACCCTCTCCTACGCCCCTCGAAAGGCTATCAAGTCTCAGGTACTGGCAGATTTCGTTGCCGAATGGACCGACACCCAACTACCCCCGGCGCAGGTTCAGAGCGAGCTCTGGGCCATGTACTTCGACGGATCACTGATGAAGACGGGAGCAGGCGCAGGATTGCTATTCGTATCACCCTTAGGGGTCCATATGCGATATGTCATCCGCCTCCACTTCCCCGCCTCCAACAACGTCGCCGAGTACGAGGCCCTCGTCAACGGCCTGCGCATCGCCATCGAGCTCGGGGTTCGACGCCTCGACGTGCGAGGGGACTCTCAGTTGGTGATCGACCAAGTGATGAAAGACTCGAGCTGCCACGATCCCAAGATGGAAGCCCACTGCAAGGAGGTCCGAAAGCTCGAGGACAAGTTTTATGGCCTCGAGCTCAACCACGTAGCCCGTCGGTACAACGAGGCTGCCGACGAGCTGGCCAAAATTGCGTCTACTCGAGGCACGGTCCCCCCCCCCCCGACACCTTCTCGAGGGATCTTCACGCACCATCCGTCGACCTAGGCTCGGGGGCTCCCGCCCTCGAGAAAGGGGGTCGACCCACCCCCCTCGACCGATCCCTCCTCGAGCGGGGGAGAGGTCATGGAGATCGACGGGGCCGCCACGACGCCAACCCCTCCGACAGATTGGCGCGCTCCTTACCTCGAGTACCTGACGCGAGGCGAACTCCCGGAAAACCGCACGGAAGCCCGTCGAGTAGCTCGACGTGCCAAAACCTACGTCTTGTACGGGGACAGCCGCGAGCTATATCGACGCAGCCCGTCGGGTGTACTCCAACGCTGCCTCACCCTCGAGGAGGGGAGGGCACTGCTGAAGGACCTACACTCGGGGGCTTGTGGCCACCATGCGGCGCCAAGAACGCTGGTAGGAAGTGCCTTTCGACAAGGCTTCTACTGGCCGACGGCCGTCAACGACGCCACCAAACTCGTTCAATCATGCCAGGGATGCCAATTCTACGCCAGGCAGACCCACCTACCCGCCCAAGCTCTTCAGATGATACCCATAACTTGGCCGTTCGCAGTATGGGGGCTCGACATGGTCGGCCCCCTGAAAAGAACCAAGGGTGGGCACACTCACCTTCTTGTGGCTATCGACAAATTCTCGAAGTGGATCGAGGCTCGACCCATCACCAACATCCAGTCTCGGCAAGCCGTGCTATTCTTCACCGACATCATCCACCGCTTCGGGGTCCCCAACGTCATCATCACCAACAATGGCACGCAGTTCACCGGCCAAAAGTTCTTGGACTTCTGTGACGATCACCACATTAGGGTGAATTGGTCCGCAGTTGCCCACCCTCGAATTAACGGTCAGGTCGAGCGTGCCAATGGTATGGTTTTGCAGGGCCTCAAGCCAAGGATCTTCGACCGGCTTAACAGACATGGAAAGAGATGGGTCGACGAGCTGCCCGCTGTGCTATGGAGTCTCCGAACGACACCGAGTCGAGCCACGGGGTTCTCCCCGTTCTTCTTGGTCTATGGGTCCGAGGCCGTCCTCCCCACCGACCTCGAGTACAGGTCCCCTCGACTGAAAGCCTATAGCGAGCAAGCCAACATAGTAGCCCGAGAGGACTCCCTCGACCAGCTTGAGGAAGCTCGTGACATGGCCCTCTTCAAGTCGGCCCAGTACCAGCAGACGCTACGACGCTACCACACGACAAGAACGTGCGCAAAAGGGACCTCAACGTCGGTGACCTCGTTCTGCGCCGTCGATAGAGCAGCAAGGGGCGTCACAAGCTGACACCACCTTGGGAGGGACCCTTCATCGTGGCAGAGGTGCTGAAGCCCGGCACTTACAAACTGAAGAACGAGAAGGGCGAGCTCTTCACCAACGTGTGGAACATCGAACAACTACGTCGCTTCTATCCCTGAGGCCCCAGGGCCTTGTACATTTTCGCATTTATGTACAAATTCTCGAATGAATAAAATGTTCTCGAAACACATTTCACGTTCGTTCGTAGCCTGAAGGTAGCCTCGACTTTGCCCGGACAAAGTCGAGCTCCCCTCGGGGCTGGCAGAAGGGCACCCCCCTCCTAAGTCCCCGAAAAAACCCGTATGCTTTTTCTCGAAACTCGACTCTCCCTCTCGTTCTTTGCCTCGAGCACGCTTCATAACTAGGTAAAGGCGCCTCGAACCCCCTAAGGGTCGAGGGTGCCGTCAAGTCAGGGACTCACCTACGCCCCAGGGCTACGGTATCCCTACTCGCCACCCCCCCTTCCAGGGATAAGAGCGTGCGTCGAATACTTAAGTTCACGAGCGTCGACTCAGGCAAAGAAAGGCAGAGAGAGCTCGAGAAGTAGAAGTAACGAGACGAACACATCCACAGCATTAAGGTAACCTCGACTTTGCCTCAGCAAAGTCGAGCCTCCCTCGGGGGCTACCAGGGGGGCACCCCCCTCCTAGGTCTCCGAAAAACTCGAACGTTTTTTCGAAACTCGACTCTCCCTCTCGTTCTTTCCCTCGAGTACGCTTCTGAACTAAGTAAAGACGCCTCGAGTTCCCTAAGGGTCGAGGGTGCCGTCGAGTCAGGGACTCACCTACGCCCCAGGGCTACGGCACCCCTACTCGCCACCCCCCTTCCAAGGATAAGAGCGTGCGTCAAACACTTAGTTCACAGGCGTCGACTCAGGCAAAGAAAAGCAGGGAAAGCTCGAAAAAATGAAATTAAATCTGTGCATATCGATCAAAATGCATTATATACAAAAAGCCCTCGGGGGCTTGGCATTGTATTGGTACAGTGGCCTAACTATTACATGGACCTTTTTTGTCCAGATATGGCTCGCAGGCCCGCGACCACCCGTCGACATCTCCCAAGGGCTACACATCCGCCGAGGGGATCATGTCGGGCTCGAAGAGTTTCGCCAGCTGGCCTCCGGGCACCTCCGCGTGGTCCATCAGCTCCTGACACCATCGCGTCGTTCTGCTCCTCGGTCAGATCCGGGTCGGTGGCGAACCCGTCGACAACGAGGTTGAGATCCACGTCGTAGAAGGAGTTGACGACCGCGAGGGCCCGCTTCACCCCCACATGCAGGGCGGCTCGGACGTTCTCCGTCACCCCCCGCGTCATGGCGTAGAAGCGGCGCAGCAGGGATTCCCCCCGAGTGTCCCCCTCGAGCTCCGGCTCCGGCTCGACCGAGAGGTCATCGCAGAAGGTGTTGATGGCGGCCGAGAGCGTAGCGTTGAGGTTCACCTCGGTGCTCAGCAGGCCCTGAAGATTGTCCAGGTCCTTTTGGGCGCGGGCATTCTCCTCCGCAAGCTCTGCCGAAAGAAGCACATAACGGTCAAAACCCGAAAGTAGAAAAAGGGTCGAGGCAGGACAGACCCCGCAAACACCCGAAACACTCACCTTGGGCCTGCACATCCAAGGCGGAGTAGGCCTGCTCGGCCTCCTCGAGCTGGTGGTGGACGGCGTCAAGGTCGGAGGACTGGTCCCTGACTTGGGCCTCGAGACCCTCGACGGTCTTGTATGCCTCCCCGAGGGCCTCCCCTGCTCATCGCCACCATGCCCAAGGAGGTCGCGCAGGTCCGAGCCTTCTCCTCCGAGGTGGCCAGAGCGTCGCGCTCGTGGGAGACGGCGTCGAGGTCTCCCCTCAGTCGGGCGGCCTCCTCCGCGGCCTTATGCTGGGCCTCGACGGCGGCATTCCGCTCCTGCCCAACGGCGATGGTCGATCGAAGGGCATCATCGAGCTTCGCCTGCGCCGACGACAAGGCCTCCCGGGCTTCCTTCTGGACAGCCTCGTAGCTGGCCTTCGCATGGGCGACCCTCGACTCAGCATCCTTCTGGATAGTCGCCGCCTCCGCCTTCACACGAGCGGCCTCATCCCTCGCCTTCTCCAGAGAGGCGTGGAGGGTCGAGAGCTGCCCCTGTACCTGGAGAATGTACTGGGACTTCTCGTACGACCTCACCCGCAGCGACTGACAAGGGTAGAAACGGAGATCGTCAGCAAACGGCAACCAGACAACTCGAAGCACTATCTAAGGTGGAGTAGAACCTACCTCCATCCCCTCGCGTATGTCCGCAGCGGCGACCTCCGCAGCGCGACGTACCGAGTGTTCGAATAAGGCCCGGTACTCCTCGACGTTCTCCCACCGTCGGAGCTCGGACTGGTCGTCGAGCGTGAGGAAGACCCGCTCAGGGTCTCAAGGGTCCACCACCTCGAGAACCTCCTGGCCCCAGGCCGCGCTGCGGGCAGCGATCCTCTCCTCCATCGTCCCGGTGACGCCATCGCGCAGGTCCCCCCCTCCTCGGTAATCGGAAAGGGGCGAGGCTTCCTCCTCGGCGCCACCTCGCGAGGACGTCGACGGCCCTGCGCGATGAAGGACTCCGAAAGGTTAATACCCAGCAGGGCGAATCCACTGCGTCTCAAGCAAATCGAAGTGCGACTTACCTTTGGACAGCGGCCCCCCCAACCTCGAGGGGAGGCCGAGCCACCTCCGGCTCCGCCCGAGGAGCCGAGACGATGGCCAGATCCGCCGGGTCCACCAACTCGGCCACCATCTCGTCCACTTGGGCGGGGGTGGACTCCATCAGCATCCCGCCTTGAGCTGGCGCGGACGGTCCCTCGACGCGCTCGAGCTGGAGTCGAGCCTCCAGCGCCGCCAGACCCTCGGGCCAGCGCCCCGGCGTCGGGTGAGCCGGGGCCTCCAGCTCGTTCGCAGGAGCCTGGGCCTCGACCACCTCCACCTCCTGGGCCGCGACTGCTGTCGGCAGGAGCTCCGCAACCCCCGGGGCGCCGGACGCGACCCCCTCCGACGGCCGCACAGGCTCCGCGACCGTCGATTCGACGGCTACCACCGCCGGCGGGTCCGCCTCCTCCGCCGTTTGGGTAGGCGCCGAGGCCCCCTGTGCCTCCCCCCGCGCCGCCACCTCCGGGGCCATGGTTGCCTGTGCCGCCTCGGGGGCGACCGTCGAAGGGGGTGGGGCTGCCGGACCAACCTCGGCGGCGGCCTGCACCACAGCCCCCGTCTTTAGCTTCTTAGCAGGGGAGGGGAGCGCAGCTCCCAGCCGGCGCTTCGACCTGAGAAAGGAGCACGTGCGCGATAATAAGCACGAGTCCTCACCAACGAAAAAAGGAAAAAACGCACAACAACTACGAACTCGACTTACCCCCTCGGAGCCCAACGCTTCGGCTCGGCGCCCGCCGGGCTGGTCGAGCTCTGGGACGCCACTGCCTAGGGGCGGGGGTCGAGGCGGCACTCGCCACCTTCTCCCGAGCAGGGGCCGGCGGCGCCACCGTCCACTTCTTGTCGGCCCCCACCTGCGCCGACGGGCCCGGCGCCCGCGCGCTCGACGCGGCAGGCTTCGGGGGCTCGCTCGATCGACTCTTCGACGGCGGCACCACCTTCGCCCTCTTGCCGGTCTCCACCTGCGTCGGCGGGCCCGGCACCCGGGCGCTCGACGCAGCGGGCGTCGGGGGCTCGCTCGATCGACCCCCCGACGAGGGTCGCAGCGTCTGCGACCGCGTCTGCCGTGGCGTGACTTCTTGCGAGGCCACGGGGCGCTCCGCCCGTGGCCCAACTTCAACAGAAGGGGCCGACTTTGAGGTTGACCCCCCCTCCCACCGGCAGCAACGACCGCCTGCTCAGGCGTCGTCTCCTCTTTCTCCTCTTCCTCCTCTTCCTCCTCGTCCTCCTCGTCCTCCTCTTCCGAGGGTGACAGCTCCTCATCGAGGCCCAACCGCCTCTGTTGGGCTCGGCGCTGCTTTCTCTGCTCCTTCTCTAGAGCCTTCTTGGCCGTCTTCTTCTTTTTCTTGTCCTTGTCGGACTTTTGCTTCTCCGCGCGGAGGCGGTTCACCTCCCTCGTGGCCCGGTCCTCCGGCACCGGCGGACGCGAGCGCTTGTAGGACACGTTCCCCTGCGGGACGCAAGGGGGTCAGAGAACAAGCAGAAAGGACGGAGGGGGCGGGCGCGAGGACTTAAACTGAAAGAAAGGATCTTACCAGCTCATAGAAGCCCTCGTCCGGCTTCATGGGGACCTTCGCGATATCCTTGGGGGCGAACCCCCCCCCCCCCCCCGCGAAAAAGCGGCGGACGCGGCTGACCACACGGTCTGGGGTCAACTCCTCCTCGACGAAGCGGCACCCCGATAGATCAACCCTCGGACCCATCTCGTCGAGGCGGAGGGGTCGAGCCATCAGCGGCAGAACCCCCCGTCGGTGGAACGCTGACGCAGCAATCTCCGCGGTAAGGCCCCTCTCCTTCAGACGCCTGAGCGCATCTAGCAAGCCCTTGAGGTGTTTTTGCTTGTCCGTCGGGACGTCGTACCTCCAGCGCTCGGGCTCGGCATTGAGTGTCCTCCCGGTGTACGCCGGGAGCAGACCGTCGTCGTTCCTCAGGTAGAACCACCCTGAATGCCACCCGGAGTGGCTCGAGGATGGGTTCGCAGGAAGCCAAAGCTCAGACCGCCTGGCGTAGATGCTGCAGCCTCCGGCCCTGACCTCCCGACGGACGCCCTTGCTGACCGAGGTGGTGAAGAGGTTGGCCTTGAAGATGTGGATCCACAGATCCCAATGGGGCTCGATCCCCAGATAGCCCTCGCACACCGCGGCGAAAACCGCCGCCTGGCTGACGTCGTTGGGAGTGAGGTGCTGGAGCTCCACTTCATAGTGGTGGAGGAGCGCGCGCAGGAAGCGGATGGGTGGGACCCCCAGTCCCGCCCGGTGGAAGGCCTCGAGCGACACCACGTACCCCTCTGGTGGGTTGGGCTCGGTGTGGTCCGGCGGCGGAGCTATCCACTCCGCCTCTCCGTCGAGGTGATGGGCCAGAGAAGCCCGCTCTCCACCAACCCCTCCAAATACGACTGACGGACCGAGGAAGCAGGCCAGGCGCCGGCGCCGAAGAGCTGGAAAGCGGCCATGGGAACGGTGGTTTGCTTGGATTTGGAGGCGGAGGGTACGTTCCCTATCTTTCCTTTTCTCTCTCACTCGCGCAGATTTCCTGCTCGCGGGACGCCTAAGGCAGAGGCAGAGAAAGGGAGGCAAGGAAGACGAAGGCAAGGAGGCAGGGAAGGCAAGTGCGCGTAAAGGGCACCAGACACCTCACCCTCACTATTTATACACGGGAGGCCAACGGACGGATCCGGCAACAGGCAAGAGAATCTCCGCATTTAATTCGCCTGTACTTCCTTCCTCGTATCCCCTCCAGGATAAGGCGTAACGTCCCATCATCGGGTTCCGCACCGCACTCCGCGCTGTAACCGCACTGTTGCGCCGAACGGACACCGCCTAAAAAGGCGCGCGGCCGGAAACGTCGTCTTCGAGGGTAAGGAATCTTGAGGCAGCGAGAGCTGGCCCTCGAAAGAGGGTTCGACAGCTACCCTCGAGTGCCCGAGGCCAGAAATGACCTCGGGTTAGGACCTCGGTCCACCCCCAAAATCTCGAGGGGACAAAGGCCGGCCTACGAACGGGCTCGATAGCCCCCCTCGAGTGCTCGAGGCCTGACAGGGCCTCGGGTCGTCAACTGCAGATCGTTCCATGGCCTCGAAGGGGTAAAGGCTGGCCCGTCCGGGGGTTCGACAGCCTCCCTCGAGAGCTCCGACATAGGTATGTCCCCAAGTTCAATACAACAACCACCTGCTTCTCCCCTCGGCGGTCCACAAGGTCGGACTCCTCCTCCTGAGGATAGCGTCGGATGATGAACCATCCGTCAAATCTTGAGGGAGCGAAGGCTGGCCCTTACATAGGGTTCGACAGCCGCCCTTGAGTACCTGAGGTCAGGAAGGACCCATGGTTATCGGACTCCGATCCACCCCCAAACCTTGAGGGAGCGAAGGCTGGCTCCACGAACGGAGTTCGACAGCCGCCCTCGAGTACACGAGTCAGGGATGTCCCCGGAACCTCGAGAACGAACTCTCGAGGCTCCCTGGGACATATCCGAGGCATACCTAGGAACACCTAAGGATCCCTACGCTGGGAGGCATCGAGCCACCAACTCCTATCGAACGGGGTTGGCACCTGGGTGGTCCATATGGTCGTGCTTAGCGAGCCGTACGGTTTGCTTAACAATGAGAACGCCTCCGGGCCGCTAGTCGATCCCTATCGAACGGGGTCGAGTTCTCACTCGGATTTTTACCCGTACAGGGCACCATTTCTAATGGACTCATGCCCGAGAACAGCTCACCGAAGACTTTGGGCTCGTCGTCCTAACGAGGATAGCTCGATGCTCTTCACCCCACGATCCGAGCGAAAGGATCCGTGGGAAGGACGCTATGAGGTAGTGAAGGCCTAGCCATTCGAGGGCTCGAGGGCCCGACTACGCACGGCACCCCTCAACGAAAGAGGGTCGAAAACTCGTAACCTGGCAGACAGAGTTGACCTCTCGGGCGGGGCGCTCGGACTCCAGTGGTGCTCGAGGGAGCGAAGGCTGGCCCTCGGTAGGGTTCGACAGCCGCCCTCGAACACTTCTCTTTGCAGGAAAAGGAACGGGATCGACCCCTCGACAGGGTGCCGCGTCTCCAGGTATCCTTTAAAGACCCCACTACATAACGTATTTTAGCCCCCAGAGGAGTTCTAAATCACTCCTCTGGGGCCTCGGGGGCTACCCCCGCGGGGTGCGCTCGCGCGCACCCCCCGGAGAATCGGATTCCTCACTAACCCTACAGGCCGAGGATAAAACCTCCGGTGCGACGACTTCCACTGATGCCACGACCGGGGACGCCTGAAGGACGGGAAGACCACGCCGCCACAGTGCTCGATGTCTCTTCGCCAATACTGTGCCGTGGATGCGCCGCCCATACTTCTACTGTTAGGACCCTGTACCCTCGAGTCTCCCCCTTTGGTCTATAAAAGGGGGGCGCCGAGGTAGAGTGAGGGGACTTCTTCTTTTTCCCGATTTCAAGAGGAGGTTGGAGTCTCTCTCGGTCGGCTCCCACTCCATCTAGGACTCTGATCCGACTTTGGTTCTCAGGGTCCCTAGACCACGCCTCGCACACACACCGCGCCGCTCGATCGACCCCTCGGGTGGCCGACTCCGTGTAACACTGCTTGTACCCCCCCCTGTACGAGCACGCTTTGGGTGCGAGATAATACAAGTCATCCTCCCCCCGCTGGACGTAGGGCCTCTTTGCCCGAACCAGGATAAATCTTGTGTCCATCTTGCATCACGTCTGAGAGAGGGAGCACGCGATATACAAATTTACTCGTTGGTGGTCTTAACCCCCGGGTCATAACACCGACAATATGTCTCTTGTTTTGTGATATGGAGGTGTTGACGAGCACTGAGATGATCAATGACAATGGAGAATGTCAAGCGAGTTCTTGTTGATCGACTAGGAGCGATGAAGGATGAACGTGGAGGCTTTGACTACGAGACCAAAGGCTAGAAGATGGACCGTGGGTAGCTGACACTTGGGAACATCGACAACCAAGTGTACATGTGAAGATGGTGACTGTGTTGACCATGTCAAGCAGGAGTACAAGGCCTTGGTGATTGGATGGTCGTGGACATGTGGCCTGGTGACGGGCGTCGAGATTGTGGAGGGAGCATAGCGGATACAAGACTAGCTGGGTATACCGATTTCGTCCTCAAAACCGTTAGCAGATGGTTTTGCCGGGTTGTTGAGCTTCAAAACCTGGGGTGGATCTTAGGGCTGCACGTGCCATCATCATTGGAGAGCTTGCGTCGAAGAGTAGTGGATGCCACAAGACAATACTTCTCCCATCTAGGTCACTAGAGAAGGCTATCCAAGGTCACAAGACAATCTTAGATCCGCGTTGATTCTGTGAGAGTTTGGTGTTGATACTTTTTTAACACCTTCACAGACTCATTGGGATGGTGCCAACAAAATTTCACAAAGATTGGTTGTGTATTGCCTTTTTCATGGTTTGTTTTGAGCTACTATTGTCCAGGCAAACTAGGCAAGGCTGACCTAGCTAGCATCCCGGCCACGCCACCATAGCATCCTAGTCCCACCTAGGTCAGGTTTCCCTTGTGGGTATTGTGCAACCCGGCTAGGTCGGTTTCCAAACCTAGCCAGACCGGCCTTCTCTTGTTCGCTGCGACTTTACTTTTTCGGTTAGCTTCGCTTTCGTAAGTTGCTCCACTATGTCCTATGAGTTGGTTTGGACATGTTAGCGTGTGTGAACTTCAATTAGTGATTTTGGGTCTTTAATTTGAGAGCTTTGGGTTGTTTTAGGACCTAGGCCAGGTTTCTCTTGCTTGGAAGAAATTTTGAACTATCTCTCATCCATCCCGCGCCCTTCACATAATTATATAAATATATAGCTAATGTTTTAAAATCTAAACACACGCACCGATGGAGCAATGAATAAAACATGCGCTATAAATTAAATTCGATCAGTACGTGCTATCTGAAACTGATTAAATGTTTGTCTAGTGTTTACGTACGACAGATGGAGGAAGCATGCATATCATCGAGATCTATCAGTCGCAAAATAAACGAGCATCTGGATCGCCGTGATGCATGCGCGGCAGCAGTGTGTCGATCTCTCGTACGTACGGAGTACTGAGCAGCTTATATCATGTCGTCGATCCTATTTAATTCCACGGGTTACATGACGTTCAGAGACACACGTCATTTATTGCACCCGATACACTGCAGCTGCCTGCGGTAGCAGGACCAGCAGCTGTACATGCATGTATTGTTATTAGAGGAAATAAATACACACACGTATACTAAAAAAAGTATGATGATGATATGATGATGAGATGCGTATAGTACGTACTATGCCTAGGAAACATATACAGTAGATATGCAATAATTCAAAGAGGATCGATGCATGATGCAAATGCAATGTCGGCACGGCCGGGTTAGCTTAGTTCACACACACACACACACAGAGATCTGGAGCTAGCAGAGAGAGAGAGAGAGACACGTACAGCGGCTTGCAATACGATCGAGCGCATGAAGATATCTGGTGGCGTGCAAGTAGGTGCTTCCTACTCCACCTCACAAAAAGAGTACATATGGAACTTGTGCTAATTCGTCAAATAAAAAAATTGCTATTGAACTTCAATATTTGTGTCTCTAAATGAATTTATTATAACAATGTATTTAACATTCTATCTAATAATATTAACTATATATCATATATATTAATATTTTCCTTTTATATATTTGTTAAATTTAAAAATATCTACTAAAAAGTTTAAATACACTTAGATGTCATTGTGCTAAACTTTTTTGCCTTTGCCTTCCACGCCATAACGTCCACTTTCGCCGATAACGGTGCCTAATGACGTTGAAAAAGACTTAAATGCCCTCAGGCTAGAAACGCAAGACAAAGTTCTGTTTTACCATGTGTTACTCCCTGACTGATGAGTGCTTTGGCACCAAATTGATTATGATTGATATTTTTTACCGCGCAAACTTAATTGACATTTAAAGTATTTGCAATATTTTTTAGCTTCCAATATCATAAATTTGAAAATCCTTGCAAATGAGGGGAATGACTTCAGCTTTATTTAATTTGAAAATCCTTGCAAACAAGGGGAATGATCGAGTGGGAGCACAGTGTCCTAGACGACGGAGTTGGGACGGCCGACTTCACGTGGTTCCTCCGGCACGTGCTCTCAGCGCCTTGGAACGCGCCCACCATGCGCCCAGCAGCGGCAACAGCGACATCATCATCTTCATGAGAAGGAGCAACAGGAGGCCCTAGTCGTTGAACGTCGCCATCTTGTCTTATTATCTCTAGCTTTCTCAGTGTCTACCACTAAGAAATCCGTTCTCTACACCACATAGCAGCTGAGAAATGCCATCGTCATGTTTGGTGTCGATCAACTAATGTATTCCTAAACACATCAGTAATGATAGTCACAGATTGCGTGTTGACACCCGTTTCTTTTGTCAGTAATAGCCTCATGGAGGGCTATGTCAAGCATGGCTATATCATCATTGTTTTATTGCAAAACATTCTTGCCAACATCTCCATGCATACTACACACTGTGTAGTCTCTCATGAACCCTTGGTAATCAATTGCATTCGTAATAGACTCCAAGCAACCACATTTTTCTTTGATTTTTGCAATCTTTGCATTGGCAAAATACAAATTGTCCCTCCTGGCATTCGCTTCGGCAGCTGCAATGAAGTTAGTGATGCCCATCAAGTACCATAAACCCTAAACAATTGTCTATAGCCGCCAGACCATACATCCACCCTCAACCTATCTCTAAATAGAAAAATATTTTGACTTTGTGCCACATAAAAATGGGGAGAGTAACTATAACTCAAAACTATAATTTATTTTAGAATAATTTAATTTTGGCGCCCCATTTTGAAAAACAATTATTCTATAATAATTACTAAAAAATTGAAATTGATAGTCCCATAATTGAAAATCCTAGCCCCATAAAAAATAATTATTTTACACTCATAAATAACTATTATTCTACTTCATGCCACATAAAAATGGAGACGCTAATTACAAAAAATAGAGATATAATCTTTAATAACAATATAGCTCCAGAATAATAGGTTGGTAGGCGTCGCACTGATTTGCCCATCAAAATGAAAATTGGTAGCCCTATTGGAAAAAAAATCTACTCTACTCCAATCATACTAACAATCATCAAAATCGCCATGTAATTAGCTAGGAATTAAAATGGATTCATATACACCAACCTTTTGGAAGATGGATTCACCATAATTTGGATGTCTTCCCCTCTAAATCCAATTGGAAAGTGCTCTTTAAAATGGAGAAGCAACTACAATGAGAATCAGAAAATCTAACCATCAAAACACCTGTAAAGCTACAAATTCAAAGGAGTTGATGCTTATTACTAACTTTAAAGCAAGAAGTTCATGTTCATGCTTCAAAATCTAAGAGCTTCATTGAGCATTTTTGGCGAAGAACGACCACAACAATGGAGGAAATGGGGAAACGCGTGCCTCCTAGATAAATGTGCTTAGTATATGGGAGAGAGGAGGGAGGAGAGGGCAACGGCTTGTAATTGTTATTTATCACCGATGGCTTAAGACAAAAACCGACAGTGATAACACAACATCACTGTCGGTTTGTGGTTATAACCAATAGTAAATATCATTGTCCATTTACTAATGGTTATAGCCACAAACAATAGTGATGTGGACTTTCATTGTTGGTTTTCAATGAATCCAATCATTTTCTGTTTTTGAAGCTTAAAACTAGCAGTGAAGGGCTATCGCTTTGGTTCACTTGAAACCGGCACTGATGGTGCTAGCAGTGATTGATGAATCTGTAGTATCACAACATTGTCAAAGTTCAAGCCACTTTTGCACCCTATTATTGTACAAAACAAACACATGCAAATTAATTAGTCCAACTTGGTCATGATGAACATCAAAAAGCAAAATCCAAACTAAATGGGCAACGGGTCCATTTTTCTTACACCACGCTTGTGGCGTCAAATTTTGACGCCATACTCTAAAAGGCTTTCTACTATAACTTTCTGTGACATTCTCTATTGTGTCACCAACTAAGCAACTAAGCAGGTGTTTCCAATTTTTCTATATGCCACCAAAACTATGGTGTAGCGACATGCAATGATGAAAGGATATATGAATGGCTAGAGGGGAACGAATAGCCTATTAAAATTTCTACAATTAAAAAGACACTAGGAAAAAGTTAATTAGTAAAAAAATACAATCCTCTGCTTTGCCAAGCCTAATTAAAAGCAATGCAAGCCCCCTACACAAATCTAGCTGCAAGAACAAAAGATTAAGCACTCAAGCACACGAACTAATAAAGGTTGTTCAACTACACCAGTGAGCTAACAAAGAGAACAACTAAACTACACTACTCACTAGAGAGCTAATAACAACTAAACAAACTAGAGGGATAGAACTACTAAGCAACAACATAAGCTTAATATATCAAATAAAATTACAAGTGTTGAGAGAGTAAACTAACGAGCGTAAGTGACACAAATATTTACCCCAAGGTTTGGTTGCTTTTTGTGACAACCTACGTCTCTATTGAGGTGGAGCCTTACATCACCGCATCACATGGCTTTGTGAGCACAAAAGCTCGGCCCCTACGACAAAGGGCGCGACTAGAAGTCGGTAGATCATTAAGGACATGTCCAAACCTTGATTGATTTCACTAGAGCACAAACGCAATTGAATTGGAGTGCTTGCGCAAGCATGCAGTAGTATTAGCCAAAGGTGCCAAGAGAGATCAAATGGCTAAATACACAAGTATAGTCTGGTGTCACATCTGATGCCATGTACAATGCACACCGGATGGAAAGGTGAAAGGCTAGTTTTCATCTGAGGTTAGTGCAAGGACCAAGATTACAAGAGCTTCGGTGGGCACTAGAGTGCCACATCTCAAATGTTTTACCAAACATCTAAGCACTTGAGTTAGCATTTTTAAAAGTATTTTCAAAAACATTTACTCACCACGTCACTCTACTGTTTTAAATATGCAAGCTAAACTCACACCTATTGACACTTGGTAAGCGTTATTCACCTCTCTATAGTACGTCTATCTATCATTAATCCAATCGTGCACTCTATTGCATGCACCTTGGTTGGCAAAAGCAAAAGCCCTACTATCATATACATTTTCCATGTGTTGTCTTGTCTTTGCTCCATCGTTTCTCCATATTTTGATGAACATTTGCATATGTAGGACCATGATCTTTATCCCGATCACCTCCAATGCATCGTCATCAAGTGGACCTTAACTAATCATACTGAAAGAAAGCATTAGTCCATATGATTGGCACTTAATTACTAAAAACAAACTATGCTTTCAAACGAGTAATGCTTGTTACTCAAAGAAAGCATTAGGGCATGTACAACCCATAGACGGCTTGTTGTCTCTAAGTTTTGGTATGTCACATATAGACAGCTAAATAGACAGCACGTACAATGGATCAACTATTTAACTCTGCAAACTATTAAATACATGCATGCATCTATGATCAAGCATGAACAAGATCTCGATGTGACATTTTGTTGCTTTTTTGACACAAACAAGATCGATCAAGCATAAATAAGATGAACACAAACATATTACTTCTTTAGAACCATCAACTTAATTCGATCGGTAATGCATTGCTATGTTTTTTGAGAGAATAGTACGTTGAATATTTGATTGATGAAATTCTTCTTGATGTCTTCAAAACTGATAAGAGTACCTTGCAACCATAAGAAAGACCTTTATCAGGAGACTACCAAGCAGCCAGATCCCAACCGAATGCAAATACTTTGGTGGGACATTGAATCGAACACATAGACTGCTGCAGCCGTGGTGCCGTCAGAGCTGCCGTCAGGGCCACTCCCGTCAACCACCACCAGAACCCGTCGGAGACTCGGAGGTGATGGTGACCCCGAGCCTCACCAGCGCCACCAGCGCCCTCGTACATTAGCAGATGAGGCACCACAGTGAGGCAGACGCGGGCTCGGAGGAGCACCAACCTCGCCACCGGTGCCCTCGCACACGAGTCGTTCTGCGTGCTTCCGCGTGCCGCAGCTGGATCCCCTCGCCTCGCCACTTGGAGACGACGCATCATACAACGCGATTTCGGCGGTGACAACACCTAGGAGCACGAGCCGGTGCCGTCGTCTCGCGAGACGACGGGGCAGCTGTCTCCTGCGTCCGCTGGGGTTGTTTTTGCAAGAATGATAACATACAGACGGCATGAAAACACCCGTTGTACGTGTCCTTAGTCCATATAGTTCCTTTTGTATATATCATTCTCTTACTTTCTTATATATCTAATAAAATATGCTACGAGTTAGCTATTTTAAGGCTGTCCGAGCTATCTTAACTTATATAATATATATATAATCACCTGATTTGATAGATCACAAGCCAATGAGTTGACTGATATTTATTGTTCCTTCGTATATGATGTATCCTTGTTTTTAGGCCGTATAGATAGTAGAGCGTAGCTGCAGTGCAACTAGATCCTACGTACTGCAGGCTGGCCCCGCCGCGTACAATGGCAATGCGCCAATGCAAAGGTATTTATTGTTGGCTGGTGCATGCAGCTAGCTAGCTAGCAGTGGTAGAAGTATAGAAGCATCTTATTTTACTCAAAGAAAAAAAAAACAAAAATTATAGAAGCACACGGTCTCTCTCTCCTCTCGATCGGTTCTCGGGAATACGATCCATGTACAGCAGCAGCTAGCGCAGTACTGGCTGCTGCGCATGCGGCAAAGTCTACAGTACGTAGATAGGAGGCAACGACGACGTCATGCTGCTGCTGCTGCTGCAAGTAGCTCTTGCCATCTTTTACACGGAGCCAATAATTCTATTCATTCTTTTCTTCCCTGGCTCGACAAAGTTGACAAAGTTAATGTCTGTCAGAAATTGTTTTCGTCCACGCACTCACCTTTTTTCCATCATCCGTCTTTCATCTTTCCGGCCGTTGTCTAGCTCGTGTACTACGTTCGTTGTTAGTAGGGATATTAGCTAGGGAACGAACCTGCATGCTAGGTCTTGCATATAATAAAGCATCTTTAGAACACAAATGATAATATCGGAAACATGTACACGAGTGAAATTGCATGCCACTTTTAATCATATGAATTGAAAATGTAGGAGATTTCGGAGCATATATATATTTGATACAACACAGAAGAAACATAAGAATTACAAGAGGGTGATCATAGACACAAAGGGAAGTTTTCAAGATATTATAGACCTCATGGTAGATTTCCTCCAAAATTTAAATGGATTGAGCCATTCCGTAGATATTCTTCAGGATGGCTAAACCCTAAACCAGCCATCTGATGAACCTGGACCAGCATGTGCCATTAACTGTAGTACTAGTAAAGGTTTATTAAGAATTATATTACAGAGGTTTCAGAAAGGAAAGGAGAGAACAGCAGCAGGTCGACTGCCCACTGGTCGAGATCGAGGGAGGAAGATGGAGTACACACGCTATCATATTCATATACTAGAGCAGCAGTTAAGCCTTGCATGCAGGTCTTCACGTGATGATCACAGTATTATATTATCATCATTACTAGTACTATATACTAGTAGTATGTGTGTTGCTGCAGAGCTGCACGCAGCTCGCTGACTCGCTAGAGCAGCTGTACTAAGATTTCATCGATCCCTGATCTTGCGCGGGTCATTAATACAAAGGCCATTATTTCATCCCCTGATGATCTTCTGATGATCTGATGGATCATTCCAACGACATCATTATAGCAGTGTGCCATGTACTACACTGCTGTAGCTTGTGTGTGTGTGTACACAGCTCGGAGCATGCAAAGCATGCAGCAGCAGGCAGGCTTGAAATTGCATTGCATGCATTGCATTGCAGCAATTCCTGCCCAGAGCGAAGTGAATTGGCACCAAGGACGGACGGCACTCTCCTCAGTGCCTCACCTTGCTCGCTCGAGCACAGTGCTGCTGTGGTACTGCTGCGCTAAAAAGGTTTGAAATGCTGAGAGAGAGAGAGAGAGAGAGAGAGAGAGCGAGAGAGAGAAGAGTAGAGTAGAGTACATGCATGCACACCATGAAATCTTTCATGGAGTACTCGTAGGTAGCATCTCTTCTCTACCTGATCAAAAGAAAGCTGGTTGCTGGCTGGCTAGCTGCCCTGCCTGTGCCTGCATGCGTGCAGTAACTCCACACAACACAACCTCTCCTACAAAAAGACATATATACACTACAGTACCGCTACTAGCAAGCTAGTACTAGGTACACAGTGTACGTAGCTAGCTACTAGTGCTGCAGTGCATGCAATAACTTTTGCATTGACACAATCAGCAAAAAACATGCATGCTAGCGTGGATCGGATCAGAAATTCAGAATTCAGTAGAGCATGCAGTAGTCGTAGCTGCTGCCTGCTGCTAGTGTTTCTTCTTGAATATACAAATCCTTTTGCTCTTGCACTGCATTCTTCCTGCACAGTCCCTAATAACTAGGCAGGCATTGAAGATCTCTCTGCCACGCCATGCCCATGCAAATGCAAAGTCTATAGCTGAAATCTTCCAGAGAATTCAGCAGCAGTACTCTCCACTGATCGCGATCAGAGAGATCAGTGTGGCTTTGTGTGAGTGTGTGATGAGTACTGCTCCTCCTCCTCCTCAATGGCCGGCCGCGAACTGATGAATCTCCAGGCCAGCATCACCATCTTTTATGGCTAGCTCAGGTTCAGGTTCAGGGCTCAGGCTCAGGCTCAGGCTCAGCTGATGCGATGCGACTGTGAATTGTGATGAACGCGGCAGTGCAGCTGCTACCTGCTACGGAGTACGTAGTAGATAGATGGAGCAGCTAGCTGCCTGTGCTGTGCGTTTGCATGTATATTCAAGTCATCTGCATGTGAAATAAACATCTTGTCCCTCCTCAACCTCGATCCGTCATCTCTCTCATGCATGCATGCATCCATTCAATTCATTGTGCTTGCATTTTCTAGCCTTGCTTTTTGCAATGCACTTCAATTCATGCTACTATACAAGTTTATATTATATATATGTACATATACATATATAGCTTTGCATGCCTTGGCAGACGAATTGAAGCTGCCTGCAGTCCTACGTACGATCCATTGCCCTGTTTGTGGATGCATGGCCGGCGCTAGCTTTTTGTACGTTTAGCTAGACAGGATAGCATGTATATATGCACAACGAGCTAGCCTTTTGGTTTTGTATTTAAATACATGTACTACAGACATACACCGTATATATACACGAGAGAGAGAGGCATCATCAGTTGCTTTTTTTTCTCAGAAAGAGGTCTGCAACTGCTGCCTGCTACTATGAAAGAGACCGAGAAGATCTTTCATAAAAAGTTTCTGAAAGAAAACAGGAACTGTCTAAATGCTTCTCTGCTGGCTACTGACTTGAATGAGATTCCATCTATCCTGTATAGTATATTATACTCCTTATGAGATCATCATAGAGGCAGCACCGCAGCAGCAAGGGGTATGTTAGCTAGCTAGGCCGGCCATGCATGCGTGTACACACTGTACTGCTAAAATTTCTTTTCAGTTTGCCCCGCTTGGTTATAGGGACTAAACTTAGTCTCAGTCCATTGCACGGAGTGTTTAATTTATAGTATTAAATATAAATTAATTACAAAACTAATTGCACATATGAAGACTAATTTGCTAGACGAATCTCTATTAAACATATTTAGTTCATAATTTAATAATGTTGTGCTACAATAAATATGTGTTAATGATAGATAAATTAGTCTCAATAGATTTGTCTTGTAAATTAGCCACGGCTTTTACAATCAGTTTCACAATTAATTTATGTTTAGTCTTCCTAATTAATATACGAATATTATATATAATACACCCTAAACTTTAGCACCGAATCTAAACAAATCGGTGTCGGTTATTGTTCCGTCCATTTGCATGCAGTTGAGATGCATTGACGGGTGGTGAAGTAGCAAACCATCCATGCATGCTTTAGCGATCCAAAAAGATGATATGACATAATATAAGAGGTCTCGTTTAGATCTATAAACTTTACGGATGTAAAGTACTATATTGTTTTGTTTGTATATGGTAAATATTGTCCAGTTATATAGTAACTAAGTTTGAAAAATTCATCTCAAAAATTCTAGAAAGTCTATGTAATTAGTTATATTTTTATCTATATATTTAATGTTTTATGTATGAATCTAAAGATTCGATGTGATAGAAAATCTTGTAATGTTTTGGAGGCCGAAAAATTGTGATGGGCAGTCATTGAGGATATATAATTGTATATAGCTTGTGACTGGACAAGACACGACAGTTATTGTAAATGCACGCATGCCTGCAAAGAGAGAGAAGCTGGCAGCCCAGACAGCACTAGCTATTCTGACAGGCTGACTTTGAGCAGTTGATTCCCTTCAATTCAAATACAGTTAACCGGCCGTATATCTTTGCATTGGTCCTTTCCTTTTTTTTTATTTGTATTTTTCAATTATACAGGTACAGAGACACGCAGTCGTCCCGCCAGACTCAAAAACACGTATGCATATGCTCTCCATGATGAACACACGTGTCTAAACTATCTCTATGGATATATCTCTGAAAGATCGACTAAGGTAATAATAAATCTTAAAGTTAATGAAGTCACAATAAACACACACTCTCCTGAGATACTACATGCGCAGCACAGGAGACACTATCGATATGCTACCAAGGGGATCGATCGGATCGGATGGACGTCATCTATATATTATTGAAAAGAATGATGAGGTTGCTAATTTTTGGAATAAATCTAGAAAAACACGTACAAGACACCTGTATATGCTAAGTCGAGCACTTGAAATTGAAGAATGGATAGTTGAAAAGGTGCCGAGTAATATAAGGAACGTAACCGTACCTCTCCAATTTCTTACTCTAAGCCAACCGTACCTCTTCAATAGTGCTAGCTAGCTTTTATCAATGGCTTAGTCATAGTATAATTAGCTAGGCTCAAATGACACTTACATATATATGATCTTAAAATCCGTGTATGAACGTAACTCTTAATCAAGAGTTAGTTTTTTCTCTCTCTATTAAAATATAGAGAAAAAATGTTAGAGTTAGGACCTGTTTGGTTAGGGGTCACTAAAGTTTAACTTTAGTCACTTTAGTCCCTAAAATGACAAACACCTTGAATAAAGTTTAGGGGCCACTAAAGTTTAGTGGTTTTTAGTCACAAAAGAGTAAGTAAAAGTGAAAATGTACATGAGACATGTGCTTTAGTGGGTGGAACCAAACATGAGACCACTAAACTTTAGTGGGTTAAACCAAACAGACCCTTAATAATTAGCTTACAAGCGAGCGAGCTAAGTAACCATATATTGTGGCTGGCCTCCTAGCTAGCTCATTGCTTGATGGCCTGAAGCCCTGAAGTAGTTCCACAATATATACACAAGGGAGAACCGAGAAGCCCTAAAAGCTGCACAAATTAAAAACAGTTGGCAACGCGTACGCGCTGGCCGGGTACGTATACACAGTCAATACATACGGTACACAGAACAGAGTATGCAGCAGGGATCGGATCGGATCGATCGGAGCTGCTGCTGCATGCACGCATGCAATGGCGTGACTGGTCGGTCGTCACTGCTACTGTACATGTAAGTAGACTCCTACGACTGTACAATACGTACGACGTGTGCGTCGGCGTGAACGGTGTACGTACGTACGCGTGCCACGATCGACGACGTACATATATGTAGGTGTGTGCCCATGGCAACATATATGGGCATGCATGTGCGCGTGGCCGTGGCCGCCGGCGCTGGGTCGATCGCATGCGCCAAGCATGCATCCCAGTGCGACGATCGAACGAACGGATCCTACTACTACAATGTGATGATGTGACCAGTCCCTCATCATCTCATGAATCATATCCATCTCATTCTCTTGCAGCAGCATTGTGTGTGTCTGGTCTTCTCGATCGACGATCTTGCATTTGCATTGCATGCATGCGTCATTTCTCTTCTTCCTCACGCCAACACCCACCACCGGCCAGAGGCAGAGGCCGGCATGCAGGCGCAGCTCTCTCTCTCTCTCTCTCTCTCTCTCTCCATGAAGGCCGGCGGCAGGCAGCACGCAGAAGCAGGCACACAATTAAGAGAGCGAGAGAGAGAGTCTGATGAGAGGCTGCAGTGCCATGCCAAGTCATGCACGCCGAGCATGCAGCTACATTGCTACTGGCTACTGCATTCCCGGCCTGTCTCTACTCGATCTACTAGGTACTCCGTATGCTGCTGCTGCATGCCCTTGCCCTGCACCCCGCAGAAGAAGAAGGAGAGAGAGAGAGAGAGACGACACGAAGAGTACTGTAGAAGAGAAGCCATAGGAGTATACGCAAGGGATAGATGGACCACTGCTAGCTGCAGTAGTCTCTCTCTCTCCTAGAGCTATCTATCTATCCATCTGCATGCCCGGCCGGGCCGGGCCGGGCCGTCTGTCGTCTCCGTCCTGCGGGCGTACGTGTATATATGGACGACGACGACGACACTACTGCGATGCTGCAGTGCGATCTTAATGTTTTGTCTTTACCCATAACAAAACATTCCAAGTGTTGTCAACTCGACCTTTACTGATCGCACAGTGGGGCCCGCCTCCGTCCGATCCCTCCCTTCCCCTGGCACTGGCCCACACTGATCAGCTCACCATGCCTCTCTGTCTCTCCCTCTGCATGCTCTTCGATCTCTTCCATGGAAGCTAGCAGTAGAGGTTTGCAGGGACAAGGGCTTTATTACAGACTTCTTGCAGCCTTGCAGGCCCTCCTCACTTCTCTTCTTCAAACCCTCTGCCTGTGCATGCGTGGCCGCCGCCCGCCTGGGGCTCCACCTCCACTGATATTATGATGGAGTAGTACTCCCTCCGTTGATCCATCCCGTTATATATACTTGTATCACTACTTTTTATACATGTCGTCCCGTTATATAAAGCATACTCGCTTTAAAGCCACCGAACAAAATATTAGTGTATAAAAAGTAGTGATACAAAATGATGATGATGATGATGATTATGATGATCGAGCTAGGATAGTAAAGCTAGCTGTCGGGGTTTATCAACATCGTCGTCATCATAGTTTGAGCCCAAAGAGAAACAAAATGATGATGATGATGATGATGATGATGATTATGATGATCGAGCGAGCGCGGTGTGGTTATTCTGCTGTTGACAATCCTAGCTATATAGTGTGTCACCATTGAACGAAATTTTTTTCCCTTTTTTGAACCAAACAATCAAACGACACTTTGTTTGCAAAGTCACATTGGGCTTAGTCGTTCACAGCTGTTCGTCTGTTCCTTCCAGAAACCAATCCCGGCAGAGTCACAGCGGTCAAAGCACTGGGCCTACTTACGGCCCACATTGACTATAGGCCTGTTTCTCTTTCTGTGGCCCCCTTGGCCCACGAGACACCCAAAAGTTGCTCTCCAGACGTTGAGCTGATCCAGTGAATTTTTTTTTCCACCTCTCTTCTCATCAGGGTCTTTTACCTTTCATAGCACACAGGCATATTATTCCAAGTATTACAATCAGGTGCCACAGAAAATATCACAGAGTACGTGGGTGAATTTGGAAGTATTATAACTCCTTCGGTAAACTTAATACCTTATACACTTGTAGCATAGTTTGCATATGCATAAGGAACTTACACAGAAGCATATGATTTCTTACATAGATATGCATGCCTTGCAAAAGCACTACTACTACATATGCATTCTTCGGCCAAAGGAACCCAGTCTAGCATACACACGCTTTCCTCACAAGGACAGCCACCGTACACCTAAATAGGTACTCAGGGGAGGCTAATTAACAATCTGCCGCCAGAAACAACTCGGCTACATCAAGCCCGGCCCCCACCCCCAGTGGCGCTTCATGAACTCTGTATTTACGAGTAACAGCTCTTGTCCTTCAGGAGGTAGATCAGCAACAAACAATTTGCCAGAAAGAACTTCATACTCAACAGAGACTTCCTTCTTATAATATCCGCCGTCAGCATTCCCCTTCTCCAAAGGAAAGAACACAAAAAGTTTTCCGTTAACCACATCAAAATCAGAAGACTTGCTTCAGATATTTGCCATCACCTTTCGAAAGAAGACTTGTATTTGGATACTTCTTTTCAAGCATAGAATTATGCGTATCACGATTGGCACGCAAAAAAAAAAAAGTTCTGAAACTAAAAGATGCCGACTGAGTGCAAGCTACATGAACGATTATTGCTGCGATATGATAGCCATATGCAACAACAAAGAAAAATACATTATATTGCTGCTATATGCGACAACAAATAAATACAAATATATAGATAAGGCACTGCAATTTGGTTGAAATCTTTTTTCTTCAGAAATCATTGACAGTTCTCCATTACACAAAAAAAGCTGTTGGATCCCACACACACACAATCAGTTAGCACATGTGGGTGAATCTGCAAGTATTTTAACTCCTTGGGCAAACTTATAATATCTTATACAGAAGCATACATAGTTTTGCATATGCATAACTTACACAGAAGCTAGCATGATGTCTTACATAGATGCATGCCTTACAAAAGCACTACTACATATGCATTATTCGGCCAAAGGAACCCTGCCTAACATATTGCATCCATTCTTCCCAACAATGCAAGGATAGCTCACCTAAATAGGTATTCAGGGGAGGTAGTACTTGACACTTGATGAAACAAACCATCTGCCAGAGAAACAACTCCGCTAGCTAGCTAATTCATGATAGATCGAATAAGAAGCGCTGCATGAACTCTGAATTTAGGAGTAACAGCTCATGTCCCTCAGGTGGTAGATCTGAAACAAACAATTTGCCAGAAAGAACTTCAAACTCAACACCAGAGACTTCCTTCTTATAAAACCCGCCGTCTACTTTCCCCTTCACAATAGGAAAGTACACAAAAAGTTTCCCGTCAACCACCCTATAATCAGCGAAGACTCGCTTCAGATATTTGTCTTCGCCTTTGTTAAGAAGACACATGTTTGGATACTTCTTTGCAAGTATACAAGCACCCGGATCACGATTGGCACGCATCTCCAATATCTTTCCATCACAGAACTTGGTTAGTCCCAACTTGTTAGCATTGACTTTGTTGTTATTGTGGACATACAGCACCCTCTTCTTGAACTTGTTGAACAGGCGAGCCATCTCATCAGGCTCACGCTTCTGATTAAAAGCCTTACACCAGCGCTCATACAGGTCCCACAGGGCTTCATCTGACTTTAGGTCCTCCTTCTTTAGCACAAGTTCAGGCTTGGACAAATCTATATATATATATATATATATATATATATATATATATATATATATATATAGGAGAGGTGCCAGTTAATTCGGCTCCACTCTACCAGGCTACAAATTATATATAAACAAAAAAAAGGAAAAAATAAATAAGATGGCCAGTTAATTTGCAGGGTCACCCAAAACGTACAGTTCTAATATCCTCCAAATTTATCATGAATGAACAAAGGTGTTTCATATAAAAAAAAAAGGTTCCGGGGAGATGGCAATTCCATTTCCCATCAAGAAGATGCCAGATTCCGTACGCTGATATAGCCGCCATCTGAATGGGTAGATATCGAATTTACGCCCATCTGAAGAGGGAGATATCGAATTTACCTTTTGATGATGGAGCGGAGGCAACCCAGCTGCCGAATCCGGGGCTAGATGCGTCCATGGCGGGGGGAGGTGCAGCGGCGGCGGAACGACCTCCACTTAAGCGAGGAGTATCAGATGCGGCCGCCACCGCCACAGCCTCCTGACCGGCCCGGAGAGAGGGCCCTCCGCTCAGCCAAGCTGGCGACGCGATATGTGGCCGCCGCAGCTGAGCGGGCGGCTCGGGCGAACAGCAAGAGGGCTTTCGATGCCATGGCGAACGATGAGATCAGGATGGTTGCCAACAGTGTCGTCGTCCTCTCCTTCCTCCTTCCTCCTTCCATATATCCATACAAATACAAAAGGAAGAGTCTGATTAGGTTTCCGGAGTTCGACGACGACGAGTAAAGAAGCGTCTGCACAAAAGAGGGCCGCGGCAGGAGTAACGGGCCCATTTCTTGGAAAGAGAGGCCGTAACGATTAGGCCCGGTAGATTTTGGAATTTGCAGCTGACCCAAACAGAGCGGACAATCCTGATCATGCCTTGGTAGTGGTGGACTGGTGGTGGCACAGATCGAACCTTGCAATTGATACTCAGTAACTTGGTATGCAACATAAAATTTTGAATTTTGAATCTTGATCTACATTGCATCCAAATCCAATCAAGCAACACACGACATACTATACAGCTACAAGATCGCAGTTGCCGTAGTGAACAGAGCTCTCGAGCTTTATCTCTATCCTGACCTGCAGCAATGCAATGGAGGCGGGCAAGTCGACCGCGTCGTCCACCTCGAAGAAATGAACGCCAGCTCCTCGTCTCATTGAACGTGCGGACGAACCAGTCGTCCTGGTCCGGATCCCACGTCACGCCGATCTAAACCGCTCTGCCGCGAGGACATGCACGCACGCACGGCGGCTGTCCTCGGCCTGCATGCATGCAGCGCGTACCGGCGAAAAGCTGTCGCCGATCGAGAACGCAGTCGCGCCGGCGCAGCTGCGCGGGGGGGCAGCCCCAGTTGGCGGCGAGGAGCGCGTCGTACCGTAGAGCGAGCGACGCCTCGCAGTGCGGCATGTAGCTAGGAGAACGTGGGCCCCTCCGCGCGTTCGGCGGCGAGAGAACGGGGTCGAAGTGGTCCGCGGGGGCGGCGTCCGGGAGGAGCTGAGGTCGCGGCGGCGGCGGAGGAGCGCGCGGCGCGGGAGGTAGAGGACTCGAAGCTGCCGACGCCGAGGAGGGAGAGGTGGGTTGGGCTGAGGCGGGTGGGCGTCGTAGTGGGGAGTCCAGGAGGAGGAGGAGGAGGCGGTACGGTGACGCGGGGCGTTGGCGCGCACGACGAGGCGTCGGAGGGGAACTACTACCACTCTAATAACCAGGGTACTGACTGGGGTCACGGGGAGAGGCGGAGGAGCGTCAGGTGGCAGGCGGTGTGTGGGACCCGCCTCGTCGCCGGCCGCTGGCATGGGTTGATTTGGGAATTGGGACGTCGAGTGTTGTAACTGTAACTGTTGCTCGTTGGCGTGGCGAGTGTAAGGAACAACAACACCTTGGCAAAACTGTCACACCTCCGCCAATGTTGCTTCACTTGTCTAATTCGTTGCTTTCTCATGTTTGAGTATGGTTTAATAATTGTTTTTTTTTCTAGAGCTCTCATGATCCTCTTAGAATTCGATCTTATGTTTGTTTTCCTACGTAAATTGTTTATCCTTTTCGGTTTCATGCATAGCATGAAGACGCGAACCATCATGTAATTTGTTACAAGAAACTTTGGTCATCTTTCCATTGAGATCGAGTAGGGTTCCAAGACGCCAATGCAAGGTAGGATGAGTGAACTTTCGAAAGCGCAAGTAGCAACCATATTCAACCAATTCATGGAAGTCTTTGCTCTTCAGCACAAAAGAAGGTACGTACGTGGTTGTTCATCATAGTGATTACTAGGTGGCAGTAGAAATGTGGTCACCATCTTCTGCATCCATCAGGTGAAGTAGAGAACACACGAGGAAGCATGTGGTGTGATCCGATCATCATATGAAGGGGAAAAAAAAGTTGTTGCGTTTTCTAGAAACAAAAATAGAGACCGAGCCAAAAAAAACAAAAATTGAAGTATAATGGTTCCTATTTGGAGCCATTTTTTTTAGAGAGCCTCCAAAACTAAGATTTCAGATCTATTTCTTTACAATCTTTTTGGGTTGCTCTAAACATATTTCACCTTATTTTTCTACAGTTTCAATGTAGAATGAGTGCAAAACTATGATCGAATCGAAGATAGCCTACCTCTTATATAATCCTTTCATTTTAGAAAATATATATTCAATTCCCCAAATCTTTAAAATGTAATCACATCTATAAAGAAATGTCAATACTTGTTGCACCAGATAACTGTTATTAGATTAACTATAAAATATATTTCTATAATACATCCATTTAGATTTATTGACATTAACATTAGTTTTTCTTGTAAACATATATAGAATTACTAAAAAAAATTCTATTTAAAATAAATATATTTCAACTACCTAAATTATAAATTAGTCGTGCCTTTTTTATATAGTTTTTACTGTATATCTAGATATATAATAAAATTATACATATATATATATATATATATATATAGAAAAGACAAAACAAATTATTTTCATTTATAATTTCGACGAGGACGGAGTACCGTCAACCCAACCAACGGAAAACCCCGCGTCCGCGGTCGAAGTTAAGTTCCCGCGCAAACCCGGGAACCCGCCAGGAGAGGGATCGGGGCCCACATGCCAGAGTTACCAGGCTACCGGGCCCCGAGCCCGCGAACCCGGCTACGGGGCTTTCCCCTTCCTCGTGTGCGTCTCCCTCCCTCATCGCCTCCGTCTCGTCTCCTTCTCCGGACTCGAGACGACCGACCCCAACTAAAAACACTTTTGCGAGCCGCCCCCTGCCCCCGCGCCCTATTCCCACCCGCCGCCACACCCCACCCCAGCCCCCGCGGCGGCCCTCCCCGGATCCGACGGCTCCCGCGCGCGCCACGTCGCCGTCGTCTTCCTCCCCCACCCAACCACTATTTACCCCCGTCGCCCTCCCCTCACAACTTGCCCCCCTTTCCCGTCCCGTCTCGTCCCCTTCGCTCGTCGCCGCGCGCGTGCTAGGGTTAGGGTTTCGCCGCATCCCGGCGGCTCCGCTTCGCTCCGCCCGCGTGGGGGTCGTTCCGGTGAGTGAGCTTCGTTTCGCTGCTTTTGTACTTGTTCTTTCCTTCCTATTGCTAGGAGGCAGTGGATTGGGGGCTAGGGTTTTAACAGCTTTGGTTTTGTTGTGGTGTCTTGGTTTTGGCTCGGTGGTGTAGGTGGGGGAGGCCATGGCGATCGTGAGGACTGGACCCGGCGTCCGGCTCCCCAGGCTTGACGACGGCGAGGAGGCCTCGCCGGAGGCCACAGAGGACGAAGAGGAGGAGGAGAAGTCGCGGGCCACGCCGTCGCAGGAGTCCGAGGCCGACGGCTTCTCCGCCGGCGGCGAGGACGATGAGGAGGACAACGGTGGCGGCGGAGGAGAGGAGCCAGAGGAGGTGGAGGAGGAAGAGGAGGATGAGCCCGAGCCCGAGGAAGAGGAAGAGGACGAGCATGACTCAGGGATGGGCTCCGACGAGCTGGACGTGGCTGAGCTCGGCGAGCCCAGCGCGGAGATGTGCCAGGTCGGGGAGCAGAGCGTCGCCGTGCCGCTGGAGCTCTACGACCTCGCCGGCGGCCTCGGCGACGTGCTCTCGCTCGACGCCTGGAACACCCTGCTCAGCGAGGACGAGCGGCTGCGCCTCGCCGCCTTGCTGCCTGACATGGACCAGGAGACCTTTGCGCGCACGCTCGTTGAGCTCCTCGCGGGGCAGAACTTCCACTTCGGGAGCCCGCTGGTTGCCCTCTTCGAGCGCCTCAAGGGCGGGCTCTGCGACCCGAGGGTCAGTCTGTACCGGCGTGGCGCCCGCTTCGCTGAGCGGCGCAAGCATTGCTACCGGCTGCAGAGCTACCACAACTCCATGGTGCGGGGCGTCCGGGAGATCAAGGATTGCTGGAAGGGCCGCGAGGGATACAGCCTTGATGAGAGGCTGAGGATGTTGGACACATTGAAGGCGCAGCAGCAGAGAAAAGCTCTTGATTCGGCGAGACGAGCCGGATCGGAGACTGATTCCGAGAGCAGGGGGTCTGGGGAACAGGTCTTAGCTCGGCTCAAACATGATAAGAGTGGACAAAAGAAGGCAGGGAAGTTAGTGAAGGAGAAGTCTAAGGGGCTGCTGCGAGTGGGTCCGCCGAAAGGAGGGGATGAGGAGTACATGGGAGGGTCTGGCCACGATGCTGTGTTGGCACTCTCTGAGCTTTCTCGTCAAGATAATAATGTGTATGGGTATGATTCAGGCGTGCATGGAGGGAAGCATCACAGGAGCATAGACGGCCTTTACTCGGAGGACCTAGGATATGAAAGGGATCCGTCAAGATCTCGGTTTCCGAGGCTGCTGCCCAAGCCAGTGAAGAAGAAGGAATTGACTACGAGCTATGACGGCAATCTGTATGGAAATAACTACAGTGATAACCATACTGCCTCTCCTTACTACTATGGCAGGAATCCCAGTGCTAATCAGGGAGTCACCTTAGCAGCAGCATATGATCCTCCATATTTTGACACCAGAAGGAATGCAAGGTACTCGGAGAGAGATTGGGTACAAGGTGGAAAAGGTGTGCACACTAACGCTCTAATGGGTGATGAGATGAACTGGTCATCTGGTACCCACACTGGTAACTTAGATGACTGGCAGAAGGGCAGTCTGCAGGTGAATACAGGAGCAGGAAAGATCAAGCTGGTTATGGTCCGAAGGTTAAGTCCTATAAAAGTATTGAGCAACAGGTTAATGATGCCCATGTTGGTTCTGACCCTAGAAGCAAGATATCACGGGCGAAGATGGCAGATAAATCCAGTACACAGCTAGATAGGACTGGCCAGAAGCACTCCAGGAGCAATGCTGTCTACGCTCAAAGTGAGGAGACAGAATCTGATTCATCAGAAAAGTTTGAAGATGGCGGGGAAGTGCATTATCTCGAACGGAAGACAGAGCGTCACCATTCTGGGTATCATAGACCAGCACATGGTGCCAAAAAGTCAAACAAGCTTGCTAAAGTGGTCAAAATGAACTATCCCACTGCTGATGCAGATTTAGAACCCTCTCAAAGTAAAGGATTCAAAGGGAAGGTTTCAGAGACTGGTTATTTACGTGATGTCGATGTGATGATGACAGAACAGATTAGTGATGTCATGAAACCTCCAGCAGCAAGTGGTGAAAGGAAACGGAAAGGGTTGGCAAATCTGGACATGCATGTTTATGATAACTCCGATCTGCATGAAGTCAACAAAAATGCCATTGACTTGTCCAGGTTGGCGGAGAATGAAAGGCTTGCCAGTAGATCAGGCCATGCAGTCCAAGATTCTAATGGTGATTATGGTGGTACTGAAAGAGTCAGCTCTAGCTCCAAAAAAGCAAAAGGAAGAGTTGAAGTTCCTAGCCTGGACGAGCATGGTGATCATTTGTCATCTGGCCCAAAGGTTGCTGAGAACATTGGTGGATCCAAGAAGAAAAGCAAGAAGAAGCCAGAGAGCAGCACCACAGATGCAGTTATTATAGCAGAACCAGCTGCTACTGTACCTGACAATAATGTGGTAGCTGTAGAGCCTGAGAAGCCTGAGAAGGTTGAGAAGCCCAAGAAGAAGTATGTACCGATAACACCAACGATCCATACTGGTTTTTCATTCTCTGTTGTACATCTTTTAACTGCCGTGAAGAAGGCTATGGTCACTCCTGCTGAGGATACTCCAGTGATAGCGAAGCAACCAGATGGAGAGGAGGGCAAAAAATGGTTCAACAGTGAAGAACACAGCAAAACACCTCATCAAGAACAAAGTACAACAGATCAAGCTGAACAGGTCCCTGAGGGTGCAGATGCCAGTGCTGCAGAACAGACTGTATCAATCAATGCACCGGCGCTTACTGTTCAAGAGATTGTCAATCGAATTAGAACAAATCCTGGAGATCCTAAGATACTTGAAACACAGGAGCCCCTCCAGGATTTAGTTCGAGGAGTATTGAAGGTACTTTCATCTAGAACAGCACCTCTAGGTGCAAAGGGCTGGAAAGCATTAGTTGCCTACGAGAAGTCAAACAAAAGTTGGTTCTGGGTTGGTCCAGCACCTTCTGTTTCATCATATGATGATCCTGATGAAGAAACTTCTGCTGAAGCATGGAGTATACCGCACAAGATGCTTGTGAAATTGGTTGATGCATTTTCTAATTGGCTGAAAAGTGGTCAGGAAACCCTTAAGCAGATAGGTTCCCTTCCACCACCTCCACCACCAAATCCTGCAAACTTGGATTTGAAGGAAAGATTCAAGGAGCTTAAAGCCCAAAAAAGTCTAAACACAATAAGCCCAAGCTCAGACGAAGCAAGGGCATATTTCCAGCGTGAGGAATTTTTGAGGTACTCAATACCTGATAGAGCATTTTGTTATACTGCTGCTGATGGGGAGAAGTCTATAGTTGCACCCTTGAGAAGGGGAGGTGGAAAGCCAACAGCAAAAGCCAGGGGTCACCCCATGCTCTTATCTGATCGACCACCACATGTCACCATCCTCTGTCTTGTAAGAGATGCTGCGTCTAGATTGCCTGCAAGAACTGGAACTAGAGCCGATGTCTGCACACTACTCAGGGATTCACAATACCTAAACCATGAAGAAGCCAATAAAGAGGCTGCAATTAATCAAGTCGTCAGCGGAGCTCTCGATCGCTTGCATTATGAACGTGACCCTTGTGTACTATATGATAATGACAAAAAGTTGTGGACCTATCTGCACAGGGGCAGGGAGGAGGAAGATTTTGAGGATGATGGCACATCATCTACAAAGAAGTGGAAGAGACCAAGGAGGGATGTCTCTGATCTTGCAGATCCAGGAGCAAATGATGATATTGATGACGATGGCACTGGCACCCCTTCAGAAAGCAATGCAAAAAAACAAAAGACGGACCATGAAGATACATTGTCAGGAGAAGCTAACGACGAGGGAAATCATCCAACTGAGAATCCGTCTTCTGGTGGCCTGGAAGGTGATCCTGATCTTAATGTCGTTCCATCATCAAAAAATTACGAAGAATCAGGTGGAGTTGTTTACATTGATGCAAGACCAGATGATGGTGGCTCGAATTCAATAGATGCAAAACCAGGCAGCAGGGCTGATGACAATACAGCAAGTTGGCAGTCACTCACAGAACAGAATAAAACCAATACGGCGCTACCTGAGAACACCAGCGTGAATGCTACCCTACCATGAATAAGAAGATATATCATGGTTCAATCATCTAGAAATGTGTTGAAGTGTCAGCATAGGTAATTTCTGCAGAAATCATATTTCATCTGTGTCATTCTTATTGCTACAGTTGGCTATTGTTAGGAGAATTTGTTTCATTTTTAGTGTTGTTTCTCTTTCCATCTAAGGTGCATTAATGTAAACTAAAAATGCTAAGATGGGTTTCCAGCACAGCTCAGTCTGTTTTATAGTGAAATATACATGTTATACTTTCGGTGGGATTATATTATTATCTTATAATTCTTATGTGTTTACTGCTTTATTTCGACATGTGATTATCATAGTGTGGCCTGTGGTTATATTATTTGTAGATAGGCAACTTTCTTTCAGATGTTGATTACAGATTGTCGTTGAAAGAGGGAGAATATTCTATTAATACTTGGCTTGAATTTTATGATTTCATACATGAAGTTAGCACCAAGGCAGTTTTCCTATGTCAGTAATATATATTTGATAACCAGCTGTGCAGGCCGTGCTTATATTCTCTAATTCATCCTATAGTGTTGCTTGGAGCAGTCTCATGGTCAGCTGACCATTGAGTCTTCATGTCCCAGTCATAGGTCATGTATTCCCTGCAAATACATGTTTATACGTTTCATTCAAATGATGATTTACAAATAGCTCATGATACTAGATATCAAACGAGGAAATGATTTCTCCAGTAGCATCCATCCCTGTTTCAACAAATATTCTGAATTTATGATAACCACATTTGTTTTCTAACCATTGGATAACACAAACCCTGCTGTCCCTTCATCCATGAACCGCATTGTGACGGCTACTCCTTTGTTTTGCAGGATAGAAGATGGCATTCATTTTCTTGTTGCTATTATACATATATGCACCTGGGACACCATAGCAGAAACTGCTGTATGAGGCCTTGACTCCGCCGAAACCGAACTTTTGTAGTAGAGATATAGCTTGTACATTCTTGCCAGAATTTAAATGGGCTCCTGTAGTTTGCTTTTTTCCCCCCCTAGTGGTGCTACTGCTGCAGCAGCAGATGTGACACTTCTAATCTTTAAGTTATTAGGCATTTCATGTGGTATGTGTGCTCATGTTTGGATGAAATGAAATGGCGCTGTCGATAATGGATGATTTGTTCCGTTTAGAGGCTGCTGCTACCGTGAATTCTGGTGTGTGATGCTTTGTTGCGCAATGCTGCCTGCCTGCTTATGTCCTTGAAACAGCAGGCCGTGTCCAGCCAAGCGGCCACAGCCGTCTGATCAGTGTGGTTTACACACGAGTGCAGATGTGTAAAGGTGAATAACAGCTAACAGGTGCTAAATAAAGCGTGATAAAGTTTACAACTATGTATAAAAGGTCAATGTAGCATTTATTTATCTATACGTTTAACCATTCACACATTTTTTTTGTTAGTATATCACGGCAACCATACTACATTACTACTGTATTGACTAACGCCATCTGGTACTAACACGTATCCTAAAACAGTTTTAGTTGGACTAACACGTATCCTAAAACAAAAGTTGGACAAATAACTGATGAATCCTGAGGACTTTAGGGTAGGTAGGCTGACTACACCCGGTGGCCAGCGTATATTTGTCATGTCCGCTTGAACTTAGCAGTCCGGCTGATTATCAATGTACATATTTTTCTCTCACAAAATAGCATCAGTGGCTGCAGAAACCATTAGCCCAATAGCCGGATTACAACAGATTCAATGATGCGATAGCAGGTATATATGAATATGACTCACTATACAAGTAGACCGCCCTAAGAACAAACAAGCATCAACCAAACAAACAGCAGTTAACCAATACCACTATCAACACCAATATGGAAAAGGTAAATCTAAACACATGCCTTTCTTCTTCCTCTTTTTCTTTTTACAAGCTTTTGGTAAATCTAATTTCTTCCTATGAGAGGAATTCTTGAATCCACGACTGTTGGTTCCTGAGCCGCCTCTGTCAAATGTCTTGTGTCTCCATTTTCCTGCTTCAAGCTCCCCCTCGACTCTCGGAACGACTTGAGAAGGTCGTTGTAGTCTGGTGTCCGCAGCTCCTCTATTGACTCCACACTTGGCAGATCGATCTGCCTTCTCCTTGGCGTCGAACACGACGGTTCATCCACCTGTTCAATTCCAAGATGCAGTGGCGATTTCATCAGTCAGAGACAGAGCACATGCATTTTCTTTAACTACCTGTTAGCTTTTTCATGACTGCTCACCAGATACTCTTCCTCAAGGCATTTCCCGGCGTTTTCACTGATCTCCACAACCTTGTGGTGATGTTCACCCTTCAGCTCCCTCATCTTCCCATGGCACGGCGTAAGAATCGCACCAATGTTTGCACATGCGTCATGGTCAAGCTTCAGCGAGCCTGAAATGGCAGGTTGTTCATGCTATGCTATGCTATGCTATGCACTTAGGTGAGGGCGTGAGGCCAAGTTTCAGAGTGTGGTCTTACTGTCAATTGAAGAAAGGAGAGCCTTGTTTGCAACATCTATATCTTCAAGAGTTGACGATGCAGCAGATGACAATTTGGAACGCAGTACTTGGTTGGCCTCTGTACCGGTCCTGTTATACACACAAGCACTTCAGCACATACTCGTTGCCTACCATTCATTACAACAGAGAATTTTTTTTATTGCTACCTGACTATAGAATCTACAGATTCCGCATTTCCTTTGCCAAGGCTGAATAGAGAATCCTCCGCATTCTTCCATTGTTGTGCACCCAGTGTAGTCTTCGCCTTGCTGAAATAAATTTCCAAGTGAAGGTATAAAATTTAAGAACATCCACGTTTTTAACCAGAAGGAACCACCATCACATGATGCTGTACTGACCATTCTACAAGCACTTCGGCCAAGCAAGACCTTCCACTGTCAACTGCAGTGGTATCCTCAATATAATTCTTCTCTGTTTCTTCCATGTAAAAGCCCCACTTTTCCCGCACGGATGAGGTAAAGTCCTGGGCTGTCGAAATTTCTTTCTGCAGGTGACTTGTTCTGTTTACCGCGCTCTCTCGAAGGCTACCTACTGCTGTTTGGACCTGCAATACATGCTCATGATGAACAGTGCGTAGCAGGGGTGTGATAGTTCTGGTCATCTTTTACTTGATTACATTAATCAGATGGGTACAAAACAAAGTTTAAACTGCTGAAACAATTGAAAATCCTTACCAGCCTCTTTTTCCGTGCATTGGAACTTGCAAGCATCTCTGCCACCTTCTCTAGAAGTTGTTTTTCTTCATTAGCTGCACACTCCTGTTAAAAATAACAAATTATGCTATTTGTGATATCATAACATACAGTGAACTGCATAAAGTTTGTGCAATAAGCACCTCAAATTTGTTTTCAAGGTCAAGAAGTTGCTGATCTTGCACGCTTTGTGTGTCTTCCAAAATACTGGTGAGCTTAGATGCATGGACATCTAGTGAGTGGAAGAAACCAGCAGTGATCTTTGAGATGGACCGTGATGCCTCCACAGCTCTCAGGTGTCCCTGTACCCAACAACAAAAGTTACAACACAAAGCAGCTTAGGAGAACAGTAAATGATTTTATGCTTCGACAAGATGCAGACCTCCCTTTGCTTCTTTGCAAAATGGGCTAGTCTCTCTTCTTGTTTCGACAGGCTGCACTGAAGCTCATTTAACAAGTTATCTGCTTCCAAAGCAATTCCTCCAAAACACTTCAAACAGAAATAAGCAATCAGAAATGTTGCAAAATCCACTGCATTCACATTACGCCAACTGAAACGAACTTACTTTCTCAAGGGCTGACGTATGTGATTGTATTTGTGAATTTAATCTCTCAAATGTTGTCTGCGAATTCATGTCAATTTCACCTGCTAAATCATCCAAAGCAGTGATACCGGAACCATGCAAGACTTTGAGCTTTTGTACACTCTCTCTTAGCCCTTGTGCAGCCTAAACATGGATAACTGGTACATATCAATAAATACTCTTGCATAGCATTTCAGACAAAACTACGGCAGTGAAAAACTTAAGAGACTCAATTACCTCATCTTTTGAAGACACAAAGGATTGCATATCATGTTCCATTTCATTAAGGTGGTCCTCCTGTTGCATGACAGAACTGGATACAGTTTTATGCAAGACATCTAGCTGATCGGTCAGTTGAGACCTAAATCTCTGCACTATCGACCTGTTCCCATCTTCTATCCTGTCTTTGCGCTCTGCAAGTAGTGAAGAATAGGCCAACTCCATAACAGCCACAAAGAAGGGGTGATCCGGTTAAGATCCCTGGTATTAATAAATAGTTAAGATCCCTAACCTATTTTGGAGAATAGCCCAGAAACATCTGCCGCTGCATTTTCTAACTCCGCACGAAGGTTATATGCACAGTCTACTAGTGATTTCTCTGTGGAGAAAACATAAGTACTTGTTATTGAATGAACGGCAAAACAAATAAACAGGCATAGGACTGATTAATTGAAACCAAACATTGAGGAACCAAGAAACCCCTGAAAGGTAATAAATTTTATATCAACTGAATAGTTAAATTTACAAAAAAGAACACAGAAACATGTGCAGAATATGATAAGCCTCAAATCTTGTAAGAATTTGTGATCACAACAAACCTGATTTCAGAAGGTTAAATATGACATATTCCTTTTCTTTAATAGTAGACTTTGCTTGATTGTATTTTTCTTCTAGATCATGCAGAGCACTCTTGGTGTCCTCCAGATCTTTCTACAATCAAGAGACAAGACTGAAGTGATAAGTAACAAATTTGCTAAGACTGTAAAACCAGATGATTCAGACTGGAAGGATACCTGAGTCTTTCCAAGTTTTTCACCCAACTCTGCACTCAAACGTTGTTCAGCATCATAAAGCTCTTTTAGTTCAACTAATTGCTGATCACAGATTTGGCAAAAAAAATTACATATCAGCCATTAATAACACAATCATTTGTTTTCAAATGCTCAAGACAACTAACCTTATCCCTAGCCTCAAGATCAGCTCCCAGTCGTTCAATTTTCTCTGTCATGGCCTAAGTGACAAAGATAGTTTGAAAAAGATGAGATGATGATACACAAAATAAAGCTAGGTTCAGTTTATCTGAACAAAATCAAATATAGGTTTATTGGAAAATCAAGATAAACCTTTTTCTCAGCTTCTTCTTGGAGGTAGCGCTCTCTTGGAATATATATACCGTTCTTCTCTCTTGCAGCAAACACCTCTGGAGACATACAGTAGACCAGATGAATACAAGATGTGTGATCCTTATCATTCCAAGTTACAAAAATAAGCAAGAAGAACCTTGTTTGAGGCGGTCAATTTCATAGTACAAATCCTTGATCATAGCAGACTTCATCATCCTTTGATTTACCTGAATTTTACATAAAGCCAAGTTAGCCTACAGCAACTAATTGTGAACTTTGTACTGTACGAAATAACGAAACATCAGTATGACTGACTCATCCAAACAAATAAAAAAGAATAAATAAAACCTCTGGCTTGTTCTTGATATTTTTTGCACGGTGTGCATAATCAAGTGTGCTCAATGTCTCTTCCAAGCAATATACTGAAGGTGATATTGTAGCAATAATGCAAGTCTTTGTTTTCCCTCCCAAAGAATCTCTCAGCAACCTTGTCAGTTTACTATCCCTGAAACAAATAGATACACATAAATCGTCATTGAGCATTGTGTTACTAAAATCAAAGCTGTCAATGGCCTTTCTTTGGGTTACCTGTACGGGACATGTCCAGAGTGCTCTACTAGAGCATTAATAACACGACCAAGCGTGAGCAAACTCTTGTTGATCTCTCCAGCCTCTCTCGCTCTGCCCTGCAATGTAAATTCAATGTCAAAAGTACTTTATTAAATTTGAAAGATCAGAGAGAAGAATTTGATATTTTTTTATCTATAATTGGACATTTAGGAGTTACTCACATCTCTAGCACCTGAACGTGATATATTTTCTGAACCAGCCAGATCGACAAGATTAAGCTTCCCAATTTTGATCATCTCCTCACCCTCATGAGTGAGTTCCTTAATGTGAATTGTGATGGAGAATATAGAGTGTGACCTACTACTTTGCTTGTTCAGCAATGTTTCTGCAGTACGCCTCTTTGCAGAACCCTTGTCAAGAATCTTGTAGATTTCTCCAGCTGAATACACGACTTCTTCTTCAAGTCCTCTCACAAAAACAAACCCCTTTCCATCTTCCATAAGGGCAATGGGTTTTTTCGTCTTGTCTTCAGGAACAGGGAATTTTGGTTCTTCAGGTGCCAACAGATCACTGATTTCTTCATTGTAAAGCTCAAGAAAGGTGACTTTCATGCTATACTCTGCGCACTGAGACTCGAGAATGTCAAAGATTTGCCTTACAGCCCTTGGGATAACACCAGCATCAGTTGGAAGTTCACCGTTCTAGACATTGGAAGAACCAGTTAACAATTTAAATGCAGACCCAAGCTACACCTTCAGATTATAAGCATAACAAAATATTTACCTTGGTCTTTCTAGTCCCACCTCCCTCCATTGTGTAAGTTTTCCCGGTACCAGTTTGCCCATAAGCAAAAATAGTGCAATTATAGCCTTCAAGGACCTCATTTACTATCGGCGAGATGGATTGTTCAAACAAATCTTTCTGCTTGGATAATGGGCCAAAAACCTACTCAAAACGAAATAGTTAACTAAATCTGAGTCAAAACACACAGACATGAAGTAAACAAGACTAGGTAAATTCGAAGTATGAAAGAAACAATCAAGTAATTGCTCAACCGAAAGTGACAGTACAAGGTGAACTAATACCTTATCGAATGCAAATGTACGATCAATCTGCTTATTGGCAATAATTTGAGTGGCGGCAACTTCCCGGCGACGCTCATTGCACGAAATAACCACGGGAGTATTCGACTTTGTTTCTTCATCACTCAAGGGCCTGAATGAATGAAATCACACATTGTGATAACAAAAACAAAGTTAGAAGGAACTTTTAAGCTTGAACTACTGAGCCCTCTCCACCTGCATCTTAGAATGACTTGCACATTGACTCCTTTCTCCCTGTCACCTTTTGAGATGGTGTTACTACTGGTGGTGTTTGTGCTGCCATTGGCCTCCCCCGATCTCAATTCTCTTCCAGACTTCTCAGTCGACCTTGGTGATGGTGACGGAGGACAATTCTTCTTGTCCATCTCCAATTCCTCCGAACAGCCCCGCCAATATCAAATGCTGCGTTGAAGCTTAATTCTTGAAATGCAATTGCCAAATCCTCCAACAGCTGAACTGAAAATAAAGCCAGACAACTAGCAGCTGGCGTATCAGAATTAAAGACAGTCAATTGGGTGTCGTCTAGATCAGACGAGAAGCATGAAGAGCCAAAGAAATGCCGGCCACTAGGACCAAATGCAGAACAGACAACAGCATCGAGACAAACGCTATGCAGATGTAAATCTTGGAGAAACCCCCAATGAGATCTTCAATGGAGGAAACCGAAGCAAATTAAGATATAATTGCAGCTGTTTAGCAGACCAAAATGAGATCTTTCGCGCTCTACGGAAGGAAAAAAAAAATATGCCCAGAGGATTGGAATCCTAAACAGACAAACAAGGAGGCGAGACGATATAGAGAGACAATCTGTGAGCACTTCAGAAATCCAATCCAACAAGACCTCGAAGAAAAATGGTATCTGTGGCTGCTTAATTAGCTGCCGAAATCATGCCGAAAAAACTTAGACAGAACATCAAAGTGAGATCTTTCTCGCAGGAAGCCGCATGAAACCCACTCCACAAATATCAATACCAGATGAAAAAGAAGATAAAAAAGCAGTGGCTCTAAAAAAACACAATCAGAGAGACGAATCAAGAAGCAGCAGGGAGGGAGTACTCACACTGTCCCTCTGCTCCCACACGCAGGCAGGCAGACCACGGAATCCTAGCACGTTGCAATGCGATCCAAAACGCTTGCTGGAGTAGGAGAGGGGTCTAGGACGACTAGGAGCAGGAGCAGGAGCAGGAGCAGTAGGTAGGGGGCAGCGGCAATGGCGATGGCGAGATCCAGGGAGCAGGCCCCCCTGAGCTGCTGCAGCGCGGTGACTTCTAGAACAGCTCGTGGTCTCTATCAATGGCCTCCTCCACCTTTTCCCTTTTTATCTTACCTTTTGTTTGGAGGCAGCTCAATTCGTAATACTGACGCGCTCGACGATCTTTCAACCATGCTTGTTTAAGCCGTCATGAGGACCGAAAAACAGTGACCAGTAGAGCCAGTTTTATTTGATTTGCTGCCGTTACAGTAAGATTTTAATTTAATTTTAAGTTACTGTCTACTCTACTGTTAAAGACTTAAACTTTAAAGTGCGCTGTTAAAGGATTTTGGTTTCATGCGGTGGCGTTTTCGTTCTTTCTATTCACTTAAGCTCACTGCCTCTGTTTTTCAAGAATGGGAATGAGTGAGACATCAAAATACCAAAAACTGGAAATGGGGTAATAATTGGTTGAAATCTCTAAATCATGACGGAAACTGATGTTTTTTTTTCTCTCAGGGCCGGGATTCATCACTTTGTTTTTATCGCGCGATCGAGCAATTGTCTAGTACTCTCTCTATTTCTAATTATAGTTCATTTGACTTTTGTACTCGTCATATCCAAAATTTTATGTAAAATATCATTTTTTTTTATTATGACATGTTTATTTAATAAATAATCTATAAAAATGATTTAAATTTGACAATGTTTATATATATATTTTTTAAATCAGACGAGTGGTCAAATTTTGAAGTTAAAAAGTCAAATGAATTATAATTTAAAATGAGGGGAGTATTATATTAGGGGTCCTTTTGGTAGGTGTTGATTGGGTAGGGTTTGATTATTGCGTTGAGTGCTAAGGAGATCTATCCAGATGTAGTACATGTCTTTTGTGTACGAATTTGTTTATTGAATCACAGTGGAGTATATTAGTGTACCGACTCTTTCCAATGAGCTGTTAAGCATCAGTCTCAGCTTCGCTTTTGACCGGGTTTTGATGCGTTTGACCAGGCTAATCAAGGAAATACCATCAATCAGCTTGCTTAGGTGGTGGCGATTTATTAAACAAAACAGGCAAAAATCCGTATTTGATTGATGCTGGAAAATCTACCTGCATGTTTAACTTGTTCAAATCAAGATTATTGCTTTTATCCCGTCAGGGGAAGAAAAGATGGTAAATTGACGAATTTTGGTACCAAATCACGCTCGACGGAGGAAATGTAGCATCAAGGTCCATGCCTTTATAGGTTTACCGAAAAGAACAAGTTTTCTGTTGATTTGACATAAATGCAGGATTCATGGGTCCTTTTCGAGTCCCTACCCTGTTTCAGGACCATGATTTTGCTTTTTTTTTTCTTGACACTTTTTTAAAGTAATTAATGGCACAAGAGTAACTACTACAACACAGTAGTTATACAGTAAAAAAGTTTTTTTTTTAGAACTAACAAAAAAAAGTTGGGATAAAGCCTCCATCCCTTCTCTTGGTCCTTGAAGGAATAATATATATCTCACCTTGATGGGCCCAAACTCCCAAGTGAAATGCTGTATCTTGGACAAGGTGATGAGCGCCAAAAAAATAGTGCTGGTGTGAGCTCACATTGTGACCGACCAGCTGATGACGTGATTTTAGTAAACCTTAAAGCCTCTAGGATTTGTGTTAATCAGCACCCTCGCCCTCTAAGACCAATTTCAGTAAAAGTTTCATCTGTATATAATAGACTGTCACATAAGTCTTTATTATTTGATGACATATCGATGGTTCTAAGAGGAGAGAAAATGTGAGTTTGACGTGGCTCAGTTTCTAACTCTAAATAGACCATATATATAATTAAATGTATGAAACGGAAGAATACAACTCTACATTAAGAGCGATTGTTGGTTAGTCCATGTCTCATTATTGCATTTTATGTTTTTTTTAACAACGCTACTAAACTCTTCACTGGAAATGGATTTTAAAAAAGTTCATATTAGTAAAACAGTGATACTTGCTCGCTGTGAGAGTGTAATACTCTCTGAAAAGATTAGCTGGCGAGATCGAGTGAATTTCTTTTTGGGTGCTTTAGGAGGAGTGGGCACATGAGAGAGGCATGGACCGACGAGAAGACAGTAGGTAGCAGCCACGTGAAGCTTGCATCTGCTGCAATCTTCCTGCCTTTGTTTTGGCTCAGGTCCAAACTGTAGTGTGCCATGATGCTAAATTGGACCCTGCACGCGCCAATGTGAATGATGTTTCAGCTCATCTTTTTCCATGTACATATAAATTTTTATCCTTAGCTAATGGTCGGTCGGTGGAAATGTTAACTGTACCTGTACATATACTATTCTTCTCTAAACTGATTGATTAGCTCCTGTGATCTTGTCTTGACGATGACGACCTGCAAAGGCACTGCATGTTTGTTTTACTTGGGAAGCTTTTGTCAGTTGTCACTGCAAGAGAATCTAGGTATGCTGCACTGTACCATATTTTACTACTACTTTGCACAGTACAGTACTCTTCTTGTCCCACAAATAAACGTAATTCTTAGACTTTTATAATTTCTCTTTAATCATTCGTCTTATTTAATATTTTTTTATAAATAATAAAATAAATAGATCATTATGAAAATATATCTAACGATTAAATAAATCATAATAAAATAAATAATATTTATTAAAATATTTTGAATAAGACAAACGGTCAAACAGGAATTGTCGAAGTTAAATAATTACGTTTATTTGTGGGACATAGGGAGTAATCAGTAAAACTGTCCACAGCTTATATACGTCTATTCAGGATCTATCGTTTCATGTCACGCTCTACCAAACAGCACCACTTGTTCATACTAAGAAATTAAGGTTTAAGGAGTCTCTCATCATTATACTGTTTGTCTGTTTCTTAGGAAATCGTAGGTTTAATTTGTTGCATGGACTGTGTGTATATATATGTGACTATGGTACTATCTAATTAATGTGATGAGTAGTTGTGGAGCAGAATCTGTGCACATAAAAACTGTAATCAATTTAATTAATTCCAGAATCATCCCTGCTGAATTAATTATTATGTAACTTACACGTACCAGCGACAACATTTTTTTTTTTTGCTTTGCTTGATAAGGTACCAGCAACAGCAGTTATCAGCTTTGCTTGAGATCAAAGTAAGATGAGAACGTACAAAACTCATTACCATCATCATCAGTTCCCTAATTTGCCAGTGCCCTGGTACCAGTAGCGCACCAACTATAACGGTTTCCATTTCTCCTCTGCTGGCTTCTTATATAAGTTTCAGTCAACCTTAGTTATGCATGCATCTTTATATATCTGTGTACACCGTAGGCAGGTTCACCAATGCAAAGAAAAAAACCCCACAATTGCTGGAGCTGCAAAAGGGAAATCTTGGAGAATAATTTGGTGGTACGAGGAAAATCTTCATATAGCTTTTAGTTGTGATGTCCTGTTCGCTTGAACTTATCAGTCATTATGAAATTATATTTTTCTCTTATAGAATCAGCCAAAAATAATCAAAATACGCCATTTAAACCATCAACCCACATAAGTCAAATTTCTTTCCTCCAAGAAGAAGAAGAAGAAGAAGAAGAGGAGAGAGAGAGAGAGTCGGATTTCTTAAGAAAAAGCTCTTCCTTTTTTCTCCTTTGCATCTCCTAGGAGTGTGGCGTAGCGTGTGTGGAAATAACAATCGGCTTGTCCTGAATTGAACAACCTCCTGAATTGAACTAACGGTTTGTACTGTACTCTGTAGCATGTACAGCAATCGCAAGTCTCAACTGTTGTCAGATACTCAGATAGGAGGAGTAATGGTACCTACGAGGAGTACCTCTCAACAAGTCACCATTTTTTCTAGTATCAACCGGCCGGAGGTACTACACAGCAGTAATTAAGGTTTGTTTAGAATCACACTGCAGTAATTAATAACACCGTGGTGATTTTCGTCGCGTCGCACATGTACTGTAGTACCTGTGGATGCGACGATGGACACGTGTTGGGATTTTACTGGAGAGCCGACACTGTGCTGATTGCCCCCGCCAGTCCTGCTTCAAATTTCTTGCTCACGTCACATGCATGTGACAACGGCATCTATGAGCAGTGTACCACTCGTCCACTCGACTATGTACTAGGTTTTGACCACATTGCCGTCGTAATAATTAGGGATGTTTGGTTACATGGACTTATTTTAAGTCCTTGTCACATCGGATGTCTAGACACAAATTAGAAGTATTAAATATAGATTATTTATAAAAACTAATTTGTCAGTCGAAGATTATTTTACGAAACAAATCTATTGATATAAAATAGTCTATGATTTGATAATATAGTGCTACAGTAAACATATGTTAATAATGGATTAATTAGACTTAATAGATTCGTCTCGTGAAGCACTACTTGGCGCTGTAATTAGTTTTATAATATAAATTATATTTAATTTATTTAATTAGTATCAAACATCCGATGTGACAAGGGACTAAAAAAAGTCCCACAACCAAACACCCCCTTACTATCATGCAGTAATAGTGTACTACTAGTATGATACTGCTACCTCGATCGATCTACTTTTTCTTTGTTTGCGACAACTCGATTGATCTACAAATCGGCAATGAGCTCCACCATAATTGACAGTGATGCATGGTTTGGCGTATTGTATTGACCAAGTGTTACTAGCTAATCAGTGTTGTATACTTGTATATAGTGGAGTATCATACAGTCTAATCAGTGGTTTAGAAATTAGAGCCAAAAAATTGGATCAAATGAGTGAATTGAATTGATACACAATGCAAAGTTGAGAAGCAGAGCCAAACCTTATTACCACCCACCAAATGCACCATTATTCACCATGGAACAACTACCCATTTAAATATTCAATTGTCCAATATTTCAGATCTTGTGCCTGCAAAGAATTAATAAGAAGCACACAAATATAAAAATGTAACTGAAAATTTTGTTAAGCATGCTATATAGTATCAACATCACATGATTCAGTTCAATGTGAAGAACTAATGCATCCATAATCATAGACCAGTGCAAGGACGTACTTACATAAACAAATAAGCCATTGTATCATTGATTGTATATGGACGAAAACTGAAAAGAAAAGGGGAGGATGCAAAGAAAGGAGAATAATCTGTAGTAATTCGCCCCTGCTCTTTCAACGTGAGCGTGAGATAGACGTTTTGGAGGGAAGTCGCCAGCAGGCGTCGGCCGGTGTGGTCGGCATCACATCCATGGCCGTTTCTGCTAGCTGGCCGTGGCCATTCAGATTCAGAGATGCCGATGCGCATGCCTGCTGCACCGGACATCAACGTCTCCGAGAATGAGTATTGAGTAGACCGTATGCGAACAGCCAGAGCCAATTCAACGCTACTCAACTTGCGCGCATGCTGGCAGCTTATCAAGAAATAACTTTAATTAAATATACTAGTCCATCAATCCGTGCTCTCGCACGGGGCAAACTTTTAGAACACATAAGCATTAGTTACAAACTTATAATGTAATATACCTATAACTAATAAAAATACTAAAAATAGTAATATGCATGTTTTTCACTTTGTCATTTTTCTAATAAAATAGATAGTATGATGTCTTTATCCAATTGTGATAAATGTATTCATTACTAAAAATTAGTTTAACCTAAGCTGGCTCTTGTTGTAGTCCATATCTTCTAAAGTCATGAATCTAAAATAAATTACTAATATTAAATTACACCTTTTCACTTTATCCATTTTCCAACACAATAGACTCAATCCATATCTTTTGATTCCTTAAATCTCAAATTTGTTTCCAAATTTAATGTTAATGATTACTGCATAATTTTTTTTATTCTCAATCTATGTTAAAATTATTAGTGTATATTTATTAACTCTCCTTTTGTACTTTTAAAATAAGGATTTTAGGTCTTAAGTTCGACTCTTAAGTATTACAATGACATAAACAGTCATTTAACCGTGGACCATGTCACTCAAAATTGATGGTAGAGCTTGAAGCGAGATCTAAAGCAGTGCTAACCTAGAGAGAAGTTTAATATTTAAGTCATATAATGCTTGCTTACTCTAAAGTATTATGAAATGTTAGGAAGACATTGGCACATATGGTCCACACTACCCCCGCATCTCAAGATGCGTTTGAATTTGTTTATCAAGAAATTATATGTGTATTAATGGTTATACTACCAATATAGATAACATTTTAGTTAAAATGTACACCTTCCATTTTAATTTATAATTTGTTCGGACTTTTTCTATATATCTTAAAAAGAATAAACAACTTATAATTTGGAACGGAAGGAGTAATATATCTAAAGTAATTTTAGATTGTCTATCATAATTGCAGGTGGGTAATTAGAATTACCTTTAGGTTCACTATAGATCATGTTTTTATTAATGGCAATTTAAATACAAATTCTTGGGGTTCTTTAATTGTTTTACACAATCATAGAGGTTAGTCATTATTCGAAAATAGGATGGATATGATCCTAATGGCTATTATTATAAATGGTATTAGAGTCTGTCGATCTCATAGCCTTACTTTTTTGGTTTTTGTGAGAAGAATTTTATGATATGTATTTAGTTGAAACCTAAATTAAATTATTTAAGTTCATGTTGCATCTCTTTCTCTAACATCATAAATCAGTATTTTAGCTTTCAACTTTTTATCTAGTTGTTGCAATTTTTAACTACATGTTAAGATAAACCTCTAATAATTATTGTATATTTTTTTCAAAAAATTCTTTTAGTTTATTGAGAAAAGATTTTAGGTTATAGGCTATATTCTTAGTTATTACAATGGTCTATATAGTCACTTTAGGTTGCATTGTGGCACTCAAGATGGTGAATTTGTTATATCAAAGTTTTATATTTGTTGTAGTATTGTTTAAATGTAGAGCCTAAAATTAAATTACAAATATTGATTTGACATAATGTTTAAGTCAAGATGTACAAACTTAAAATAATTACCAAAAAATTTCATTGTCATGGTGTATTGATATATTTAAAATGAATTCTCAGTAAAAATTGCTATATGGTTTTGTTAAGGGACTATATTCCATGTTTGATAAGCTATTAAAATAGATATTATCCTAAAGGTATATGTTTACTTGCTCTATATGATAGAACACAATGAGCGTTGAAGGGTTTAATTTAGAAATATATTTAACAATACTCTTATGAATATGGGACTATGTGCAATACTCCCTATTCTAAATTAATGACACTTTGTTTTTTCTAGATATGCTGCATAATATCTTATTATGCAGAGGGTGTATATTATATTTGTATTTGCTCTTATTATGTTGAGGGAGTATAATGTTATTTTGATAGATATGGTTAATTTATAAAATGTATTAGAACACTATTATGAATCACTTTTCCTAATGGCTAAGGTCTAGTTTATTTATAAATTTGGGGAGTTGTTTTGAACTATCTTTTAGTCGGATTCATGGTTTCACATGTTTTACAAAATCATTTTCTTTTTAGACCGCTGGACCATTTTAGGGTAAATACATTAGTGTTGTCTAATAGATGCAATTAATATTAGGATAAATTAATAAATGACATATACCATGGTTGTATTTTGAGTTATCACATATATAGTAACTCATAGTTTTCTAATTTGTGCATAACCGAAAGTTATATTTTGGGTTGCATGACAACAATGACTGATACAATGGTGCAACAGGGGTCTCATAGTCCTCAACTTTTCCTTATATAGAACAGTTATTCTAAGAATCAACCACCTTTTCTCACCTCTCTTTTTTTTCTTCACATCATTAAGTTTTGGTGCAATACGGGTCTCATATTGGTTGTCTCATGATAAAAATATAACATAGTAATGATAAGACATGTAGCAATATATTTGTTATTACTTATATGGGCAGTTGGGCACACGTATATATCTTATTTGATTAGGTTGATAGTTTCTATCTTAGGTTTTACAATTTATTAATAGATTACCCTTTATTTTTTTAATACTTTTGTTAATAGATTATCTAACGTGGATGTGATGGACATTGTTGACCTAAATTTTATTTAAATATAATAGAGTGAATATTAGTTTTTTAATCAACCGTGAACGTGAGTGTATGATTTTTTTCCGTTTGTTCCTAAAAAAAATCAACCGTAATGAAAGGTATATTCTAGGTTGCATGACAACAATGACTGATACAATGGTACAATAGGGGTCTCATAGTCCTCAACTTTTGCTTATATATAATAGTTGTTGTGTGGATCAACAACCTTTTTCTCACCACTCTTTTTTTCTTCACACATCATTAAGTTTTGGTGCAATAAGGGTCATATTGGTTGTATCATGATAAAAATATTACATAGTGATGATAAGACGTGTAGCAATATATATATTTGTCATTACTTATATGGGCAGTTGGACACACATATATATCTTGTTTGTTTAGGTTGATAGATTCTATCTCAGGTTTTACAAATTATTAATAGATTAGCCTTTACTTTTTTTGATTCTTTGTTCATAGATTATCTAATGTGGACGTGATGGACATTGTTGACCTAATATTTACATCTAACAGAGCAAATATTAGTTTTTTTAATTAACTGCGAACGTGAGTGTATGATTTTTTCCGTTCATTCCTAAAAAAATCAACGTATCGAACAAAAAATAATTATTTTTTTAATGAACTGTGAACGTGAATACATGATATTTTTTCCGGTTCATTTTTTTCTTAAAGAAAATATTCCCGTATGTTGAAGTTGTGTAAACACTGATTACATGAATTTTTTTCCCTTTACAATTTATATTTTTTCCGTTCATTCCTAAAAAAATCAACATATCTAACAAAAAATAATTATTTTTTAATGAACTGTGAACGTGAATACATGCTATTTTTCCGGTTCATTTTTTTCTTAAAGAAAATATTCCCGAATGTTAAAGTTGTGTAAACGCTGATTATATGAATTTTTTTCCCTTTACAATTTAATAATACCTCCACAAAAATAGCACGGGTTATATGTCAAAGTTGTTGAGTACATGAGATATTCTGGTACGTTTGTTATTTAATATATTTTTTCCATACGGAAAAGTTATGCTTTCTAGCGTAAAAGACAAAATAGATCTAATGGCTAATTATAGTTGGAGTCCCTCGATTAATGGCCGGATGTTTCTGATTAACCTGAGAATTTCTAGCATTTATTCTTTTTATAGCGCTTCTGGTGAGGATTAACGTGGAGGCTTCATTGTGACCTCCAATTAGTAATATATATATATTAAAATATTAATATTTGGAACATAATTGATGTCGTTAGAAAGATGTTTAAATCTAGTTTTTTAATAAATATACAAATGTTACTATATTTTTTACAAATTAAATCAAATTTATGGCACATATATCAATAACAACACTTATTTATCATTTAAGAGAGTAGGTGGCTACATTCACATGGAAGTAGGTGCTTAGACTAGCCACAGTGTGTGCATCAATGCTCAAAACCAAAAGCACAAACTGAGCATCGGTGAAGACAAGCTGCAATGGGCAGGCATCGCGTAGGACCCACTAAACAGTCAAAACAACAACAACCGTAGGCAACATTTATCTCTCATGTGTAGCTTTTCTCCCTCCTTTGCATGCATGTTGACAGATTAAGCATCGAGGCAGCTACATTACTCGATGCCAACAAATTTTCTCCTGGCATCGCTACCTGCAATGTGCAAATCGATGCTCCAATCTTCTCTTTCCTGTTTTCAGCATCGATCTTTGCCCACATTGTGGGTAGTCTTAGCTTGGAGTTGCATGCTTTCGAGCGACTTTCAATTCCTCTGTAATGCTATATAATAGATGGCTCATATATTTTTTTATGTGTATGAAATATCATGAGAATTTTATGTTACAAGGAGAAAAACATTTAATGGTGCGATTATTTATATCAACTTAACGTTTAGAAAGGGAGAAACTAGCCCACATTTGAACTTCCTTTCATCTTTCAAACAGCACGACAGGTGGCATGGAAGGTTAACAAAGACATTGACCAACACAAGAGGGGCTTTGAGTGTTTTGCAATAAAAATATCATGTATTTGTTATGTTCTCTCTAGCATCGTCACTGCGAAGAGCGAGTTTGGAAGCTCTTTAATTGTTAGGTCCAGCTTCTTTGGAGGAGTGAAATGTAATCTTCTCTATTTACATTATTATTTCTGGCTAATGATTTCTGTGGCTAATAAAATGATAAGCCAACTCATGCTGGCTTGGATTGGCTGTCTATGATAAAAAAAATTTCCCTGTAAGGACAAGACTCAAGAGAAGCTTCTCTACCAAGCAACTCTTCTCATATTTTAGCTGGGCAAGGTTTTATGAGTAGCCGCTAGACAACCAAACAACCCTTTATTTTTACCCTTTTAGGTTTTAATTGTGTGCACTGAGACCACCTACTATATATTCCCTCCATTTCAAATTATGTCATTCCAACAATCTTAGAGAGTCAAAGTATCTTAAATTTGATCAAAATTTTAGAAAAAACTATGAAAATTTATGATATTAAATAGATATACTATAAACAAATAATTGATGAAGAGTTTAATAATACTTAATTGACATCATAAATATTATTATATTATAAATTTTCTAGAATGACTTATAATTTAGAATTTGGGATGGAGGGAGTATAAGCGTTCTCACTACTTCCTTTGTCCCTCCAAAAATACCTTAGGTTCTCATATTCTCCAAGTCAAATGTTTTTAAGTTTTAGTAAATTTATAGAAAATAATATCAACATCTAATCGCCAAATATATTTATTATAAAGATACATTTTATGATAAAATTGTGCCTATTCAATAACACAAATATCAGCATTTTTTATAGAGCTGGTTAAACTTGAAGTTATCTGATTTCTCAAAAGTTGAGAATTAGTTTTTTCTGAACACACAAGGAGTAGAAAACACTTTGAATACAATTATTTTGGTTTAACTCATATAGGCTCTATTCGTCATGAAAAAGTTACTTCCCCTTAATCAACATCGAATCTTTGAATTCGCAAAAAGAAAAAACAATCAAATCTTCAAAGTCAAATTTGATAGTAGAAACAAGACGTAACCGTCGTCTAGATACATGCTCTCTCTCTCTTTCTAGTCTATCTCCCGTCCCCATGGAAAAGTCGATAATATCCATTAGCCGCACGATACCAACACTCAATAAATAAATAAAGATATTACAAAAAAAATTATAATCTATACCTAATAATAAAAAGACAAAATATCTAGCTATTTTTTTGGTCCATCCATTTTTTATTCGTCTCTTCCTCTAGCTACCGGACAATATATAGCCCATACTCATACAAGTTTGAATAGATTCTCTCTAACATGATACAGAGTTCGATTCCAAAACCTATTGGATTGTATATGTGATCCGGACTCGAAAACAACCGGCTTTCCATATGAGTCCTATTCCATCATAGCTCGTGACAGAAAATAAATATATTATATTTTTTCTAGAAAAAACAAGCAATATCCCATATAGAGAAAAAATCTATACCTGTACCTAATAAAAACATATAAAAAATAAAGCAAAGTTGTAGCACCAAGGAAAGTGCAACTCTCGGACTTAATTTTTTTTCTTATTAATTTTATTTGGCTCCGTGTGCCATGTCCGTGTCATGTTCCATTTTGTTTTCCGTTTTTGTTCCATCGTGCTTGAACTCACAGCAGAGTCGGAGTTCACGTACAATACAACACGCTAAAGACATTTCTTCCATCCGTGTAGACTTCAAATCCCTCTCTAGATTGATATCAAATATTGTGCTTCTTAATGAGAGAACCAGAAATAAGAATAGGAAATCCAAATCGACGAGAACACAAAGATTAGACAAGTATATAAATCAGGTCAAACTAAATCAGATGCAAGTCAAGATGAACTTGTGATTGATCTTGACGACACTTGAACCAAATTTGATCTCGACATAAAAAACTAGATTTGGTAGAGCATGTAACTTCGCGAACGGGCATACCAAACGACCCCGCAGCTCCGCTTCAATGTTGGAGCGCCGGTTTCTCTGTTGAGACAAGCGTGAAACAGAGAATAAGCTAAAAAATACTCCCTTCATCCCAAATTATAAGTCATTCCAAGAATCTTGGAGAGTCAAAACATCTCAAGTTTAACCAAAAATTATAGATAAAACTATAAAGATTTATAACATCAAATAGGTATATTATGAAAATATAATTGATAACGAATCTAATGATACTTATTTGACATCATAAATATTATTATATTGTTATATAAATTTGGTCAAACTTAAAAAACTTTGACTCTTTAAAATTTTTGGAATGACTTACAATTTAGGATGGAGGGAGTAGTAGTTTTGCATCGCTCGCGAAGGTCATGGCACGACCGTTGTCCAGTTTGCAGCTGAAGCAAGCAATGCCGGTGGAGGGGCGGAGCAGCACGATGGCACGACGAGCTCTGACGATGATGACGACGTGGCAAACTCCGAGGACTGCAAGCTATAAGGATGACGGCGTGGAGATGTAACTCTTAAGATGGTGGTGTGGTGAGCTTCGAGGGAGGCGGCTCGGCAGACTCTAAGGCTCTAAGGACGCCAACGTAGAGATGTAGCTCTAAAGATGGGTGTGGTGAGCTCCGTGCGATGTGGCTCGCCGGCTCAGTAAACTTCGAGGGCGAGTTCGGTAGGGCAGGCGTGACTACTCGTGACGGACTCTCAAAGGCAGTGTTGCGTTTAGTTACATGCGGTGGATACCAGAAGTTTTTTTTTTTAAAAAAACCGTGAACAAGTGCCACGCCCAGCCGGAGAGAGGTATAATAAGTGACGAAGAAAATAAAGAAACAAGCAAAAGAGGAAAAGAGAAAAAAAAATTAATCATGTCTTCATTCTTCGTAAATACTCTCTTCATCCTAAATTATAAGTTATTCTAAAAATTTTAAAGAGTCAAAGTTTATCAAATTTGACTAAACTTATATAACAATATAATAATATTTATGATGTTAAATAAGTATCATTAAATTTGTTATCAATTATATTTTTATAGTATATCTATTTGATGTTATAAATCTTTATGAAATGTCTTATAATTTGGGATGGATGGAGTATTTGACAGAGGCTTCTTCCGACGGGCACTTTTGCTGGTAACAACTAACGAACCATCTTGGCCGTGCGCCCTGCATATTTGCATCCCCACCCAACCATTCATCCTTCCTCGTTCGACCGCTCGGCCACCGGGGGCGAGGCGAGGATCTCCCCAGCGCCCTCGCCTACCAACGTCCAGGTACTCGTCGTTCCCTCCCGCCGCACCTCGTCCGCAAGGAGCCCTAATCTAATCTAGCCACCTACCGAGGAGAACGGGCCGCCGATGTCTTCCGCGTTCTCTCTTCCTCCGTAGGATCTTTCTTCTAGCACAGCAATTGGTCGCGTCTAAATCTTCGATTTTTCTCACTCCAGTCCGCCTAGTCTGCTGTGAATTCGTTTGGAGCAGCAGCTGCGTCCTCAATTGTGTGTGTGTGTGGGGGGGTGGGGGGTCTCAACTGGACTGAACCTGTCCTATGGATTCCGACTCCCCTTCTCCTTGTTTCCCTCCAGGTTGGATGTAGATGGAAACTGAATCTTCTTGTCCTCTAGGGTCATGATCTGATGATGGTTCATCCGGAAGTTAATTTTCACTAGTGTAGTTGACTTATTGCTGGGAGTGAATATATTGAATCGACCCCTCCCCCCCGGATGCATTTCCCCAATCCAATTCCTGGGCTCAATCACCGATCACCGTTCTGAAATGGGACACAGGAGGATTACTGTATCCCAGTGTCTGTAGAGGAAACCAATACGAGAAACTTGTCGATTTCATAAAGTTCTCACCTTGTGAGTGCCGCAGTCTGGTCGAAAGGACAGAGACGTGCAAGTCACCTCACCTTAAAATAAACAAATCACTTGTTAAATTACCCAGTAATATCCTGTGGCCTGTGGAGAGAGGAGTTTCCAATGCGTTGTTGCTGGCACGCTGTTGTGACACCTTGTCTGCATTCCATTACTTAAGCGTTTGGTTTGATGATCCCAACAGGCCGTTCGCTTTTCCTGCAGGAGCAATGGCTCTGTCTGCACCTCTACGGATTTCTCTCATCGTTTCGTTCTTTGGGCTTCTGGCGTTCGTGCTTGGTGTGATCGCCGAAAACAAAAAGGTCTGCCCTTTTCTCTGTTATTGTGAGCACTGATGCTATGCTTTTATTTTCCTTGTCAAGGATGATGAATTTAGCACGGGTTTAGGCAGATTTCTCGCTACTGAACTGTGAGCAAGTCATCTTAATCACATTATTCATAGTACTATATCATAGATTCTGTTAACAACATCTACTTATAGTGTTTCTATAGTACCTTTGAGAATATATCCAGTGCTACCAATGCACGGTGACACCTGTAAATGTGCACAAAAAATTCATCCAAAGATATGGATGGATATAGCACGCAGGCATCTATCGTCATGCAAAATTTTATGTTGAACTGATCAACAGAAAGTTGTGCAAGGAGAAATATAACAGACACAAATTTTTTCCACAACCTTAAGTTTTGTGTTAGTACTACGTCATCATAATTGCTGCTAATAATAGTTAACTATTTCTCAGTCCACACATAAGGACTGTATTGCATCTAGTTTACTTTGTCTGGTGCTACGATGCTGCCAATGCACAGTAGCATCCAAGAATATGGATGGATAGAGCATGCAAACATCGATCATCATGCCCAGTTTTAAGCTGTGAACAAAGACTTTTTTCTGGAACATAAACACGCAGGACAGCTGCATATCTTTGTATTAAGAAGATGAAAATGGGGGTAAAGAGCCCCTATTTCATCTTCTTAGTATAAATTTATGCAAGGAGAAACAAAATAGAGAAATCGCCATGTGAATAGCTGCAGGTGATTTCTTTCTTGTTTCTCCTCGCACTAGTTTTTCTTCAGCCTCAAGTTTTGCGCTAGAAACATGATAGCACTATAGGCAAAAAGTCATAAAATTATGGCACAGCTCATAGCTTATGCTTAATGTCTTCTATCTTTTAACCAATATAGCTGCTATGGTTTTTTTATAAACATGCTTGTAAATTTTATACTGTCTTTGTTGCAGCCTGCTTCTGGGACTCCTATCCCAGGAAAGGATGTCGTCATCTGCAAGTTTCCAAGTGATCCAACTCTTGCAATGGGAAGCCTGTCCATTGTGGCACTTGTGGTAGCTGCCATTGTAGGCCATGTTGCTATCTTTTTTCCATACTCGGGCAAGTCAGTTCCTCGCGGAGCGCTGTTTCAAAGCACCAGCTTGACAGTGTTCTTTGCTGTTGCTGAGTGAGTATCCTTTCAGCTATATGACTAATATGACTAAAGAGTCCCATTTGCTCTGGGAAAATATGCCTTGCATGCTTATGTTTTCTTTTATGTGGTTCACTTGTCATCCCCCCTAATGTTTGGGATATTGAACTGCAAACTGACCCATCTAAGTTTTGCATTCCAGAATTGCCTTTCCTGAACCCTGAAGTCTTCTAATTTATTATTCTGTATTGTTAATCAATGCTAATAATGTAGAATTTTCCTTCTAGAAGTTCACAGAGAACTAATTATTTTATCGCCTTAATCAGTGCTAATAATCATGCTTAAATCTTGTATCACGATTTTTCTGCACTGATGATTTAGAATTTTGGAGTATGAGCTATCAATATTTTGTTTCCATTAGTTCCATTGTATAACTATTTTTTGAATGAGTACATGTGCACAGTGCTATTTTCTGAACTTTAGTCTCTTTGTAGTAACAAAGATGCACATTGTTGATTCTGTTCCCGTTATGTGAAATCAGGCTTGTCTCAGCACTGGCTTTTGCAATGTTGTTGTGGGCAACTGTCACCGAGGGACTTCACCGCAGCAAGAACATCCACCATGACATGAATTACCAGTGCCCTACTGCAAAGACCGGCCTGTTTGGTGGTGCTGCTTTCCTTGCCCTTGACGCTGCTCTCTTCTGGCTTGTTTGCCAGATGCTGGCCCTCAATGCAAGGGCTGACTACCTTGACGAGGATGACAACAAGGGCGAATATGGCCAAGTTTACGCTGCTGAAGCCGATGTCTCGAAGGTCTGAGCCTATGCAGTCATGCTTGTCAGGGTTCTATGATTAGTGTCACTTAACTATATCATGTCATCAACAAAGTCGCTTTAGCTCTCGTAAATTTGTATATAAGTTGGAAAGTCTTGCATAAGGCTCGTGGTTATTCTGCATTTCAGGTTTCAGTGTGATCAATAAACAGTTGCTCAATACAATTGGTTTGCTACTTCCCTTGGTGAACTTATCCTTGTGCTATACCGCTGACTAATTCTGGAAACTTGTTCCAAATATAAGAGTTCCGGTGTCTCAATGGGGCCGAATCTCAAAATATTACACACATATGGTCCTACATTACATGCGTTGAGGATAAGTTCATTTGACATATCACGTCAAAATCATTAGCTACAAGAATGAAATATAATGATTAGATTTCATGCGGTTGTACTGTGGAAAGCTTGAACATACGGCATATCACTGTTTGAGCTACACTGTAAAATCAAGGCTCATAATCCATCATGTTCACAATATACAAAGAAACAGACATTACAAGGAGGGGAATCCTAGATCTTCGCGCGGTAGTCTTCAATAGGGCCACTCACCACGTGGCCCAAAAATCATTGGGTTCAGAACAAGCTCATGGAACGTCCAGATTAGGATCAGGCGCCAATGCCATTGCCATGCCTTGCATTGATCATATCTGTATTCTATACTGAGATCGCAGCCATCAGCTAAATTACTTTCAAGTCAGTCAGTCAGCTAAGTGATGGAGGCTACCACTAGCGCAACCTTTATGCAGATTGCAAGTGCCTCCATGGCCTTCTACCTCTGTTCATGTAAACTGAACAGTGAATGAACCAAACTGCACCAGGGGAAAAGAAACAGTTTGGATGTAAGTGACAGTATATGTAGAATAGGAATCATGATTTCCACTCAGAAGAGAGCAAGGTATGTACGCAACTAAAGCATTTTTGTTAGATATGCAAGGTCTGACAAGGAGGATGCTCGATAATTCGTTGGGACCAATTTTTTCCTCACGACCCACATCATGAATATCCAAAAGAAAATACATATGGCATGAATGATGCAGCATTTGGGAATTAACTACTGGACTTGGATGCAATGAAAACAACTGATGAATCTGAACATCTCTAAAGAAAAAGGACAAATCTGATGATCTGGAAAACACCAGAAAGAAAGGCAGAAAAGAAATTCAGTAGACCTCTGAGCAATCATAGTTTTCCTAAGTCGCCATCGGTTTCAAACATGGTTGACACTTGACACATCTAGAATTTGCAATAACTAAAACTTAAATGCTTATTAGGGCAGTCTCAATGGGGTTTGGGTTTCATATATATTAAATGGGGTGCCACATCAACAGATTTACACTTTTTGCATAAAACGATGAGAGAGAGGGGAAAGGTTTTATGGTGATGAAACTATACATCGTTGTTTCCAAAATGTTGGAAACCATGTGAAATCCCCATTTAGAGCATTTCTTAGTTTCATGGGATGCATGCAAAGCAAATGTATGGTGGAGATGAGAGAGAAAAGAAAAAGAGAGACATTGGTAACTGCATGAAACTATGCAATGAAACTATACATTGAGAGAGAGACTCATTTCATGTTAAGTTTCATACAACTAGCGGGAGGTGAAACATTGCATTGAGACTGGCCTTATGGTACAATCCAATGCTCTATGTAAGGTGATGCAGGGGTTTCAGTATGACGATGTTTGGATGGTTGAAATTAGATAAAGGGCAGTGGCACCCTAAGCCATGGTGATGATATTCAACCCTAATACTAAATCTCAAAGTGAACCCATTTGAGACACTTTCTTATTTTTGCCATATGCTAAGTTAAAGAACTGCAAAAATCTTAGCAAGGTTATCCCCAAACTACACTTCAGGCAATCCTGTTCGCAACATGGCAAATCCTGTGGAGGCATTACAGGCACCATGTCATGTGCAGCTTACCTGTGGTACTGGATGGTATCATGGTCAGATGATACTGATCGAATGGAAGCGTCTAAAGAGTGCAATTTTGTGTGGCCTTAGCAATCAGAGTAGTTTTATCCTCATTGTTGGTGCCTCCTAAATTTACCTCAATTGTAGAACATAAAGAGGCTATTGAATCTATTTTAAATACCGGCTTGTTTGAATCCTAAGGCTAAAAATTAGCACATCTTGTGAAAATGGATTAAACATGGGCTAATTATGGGCTAATAAGAGCTAATGGACTCAAACCACCAATTAGCCCCCATTAGCTCTTATTAGCCTAGAATTAGCCCACATTTAATCTTTCTAATTGGTATGCAAAAGCAAGGGCTAATTATGAGCCCCCTGATCCAAACACCCTGACTACATATACAGATCACAACATATTCTGTCAGGTTAGATTTTTTTATTATAATTTCTTTTGCAGCTTGATCATCTGCCAAAAAAAAAGGAGTAAGCTGATCCATTCCTTCTACCTGCATGTGTTGTTGCATCAGTCTACTTGTCCCCCTCCTCTTTTGATGCTTTCCTAAGACTTAATATGACCCCTCCACTAAGACAGGTAGTTACAACAGCAAGTGAAGCTTCTGTTGGTATATGATAACCTGCCATAAGTGGAAACCGGTAATTAGTTGAGACGAAAAGCACTTTAAAAACAGCAATGTCACTTTGTATGCTGCTAAAAAAGAGATCAAAATATTGCTGTAATGAAAATGAATGTGAGAAAATAAGAGTTAGATGATGTTTTTAATTGCTCACCAAAAAAGTCAAAGATCATCTTTGTCCCTATGAAGCCCAACACAATACCAATGGCAGGCTGCAGAGAAAATTGCCAATAGAAGTGGTGCTATTAGATCATAGAGCAATATATGAACCTGTTCGGCCATTGACCAATCACATTTGCAATGCTAGCGGTAACAAGTGGTAATGGATATTAGTTAAGGACAAATATCCAATACCTCCAATTACCACTAACACGGACCTAATTTTTACAATGGGTGATGTAAAACTGAATGATTTGTTTGCTCTAAAGCTAAGATAACAGAAGAAATAAATAATATCTAAATATCTAATATTGAAAGGTAAATAGAAAATAGCTCAAGAAACCTTAATAAAGAAAGTTGATTGTTGATATTCACCTGTAGGTACTCCAATTCACTCATGCTTTCAGAAATGAGCACATAGAGCGACCGCAAACCTGACATAACAATAGTCCCATCAAGTTAGTTCTTGACATTCTTTAGAAGTGCAGAAATTGTACCAGATACAAGATTTAGGTCAAGCATACAGAAAATTCACCAATATGGCTTTAGTATTTTTGTGTAAAATTTAAGGTTGCAACATAAAAAGGCAGAATATTTACCAGAAATAGCAAAAATATTTGATGATAGTATTATAAGTGGATCCCTTGTGACACCAAAAACTGCTGGTATCGAGTCAATCTGTATAACAGAAATATTAATACCTATACCATAAAATAGAAAAGGAAGAGCGGCACATAAAAAAAGCTTGTGAAGTAACATACGGCAAAAGCAATATCACTCAGCTCAATCACTGCCAAAGTCAAGAGCAATGGTGTAGCCTGCAGATATTAACCAAAAGAAGTATCACATCTTCAAGAACATAAATAACTTTACAAAGACAGAATAAATCCTTTAAATTGTCCACCCAACCATGCATCTATGTTGTGTGAATAGAAACATAACAATGGATGCCGAAATAGTAACACATTTAAATGATTGGGAATGGACAAAAAAAACATATTCCAGGACAAAGGTCATTGCACGGTAGTTTTAGTAAAGATCCAGTGTAAAATGGACAACACTTACTTTCCATAAACCATCTTGAGTTGTGAAAAACCGATCATCATCATATTGATCTGACAGGAGAAACATGGGAATGAGCTCAACTAGACATGGAGCAAATAAATTACTGAATACTACCCCTAAATATAAAAACTTTAAAGATATGTGATTCAAGAATTTAGGTGAGGAGTTGGTTACTTTAGCTGTGTAATCTGGAGTGAACAATGGGGGCATGTTAATAATCTAAATAGTAGATAGGTAAGGAAAACTGAAAATCATTGAATAAAGTTGGTTACCAGTGACTGGAATGAACTTTTGGCATGTTTTCACAATGAAGTTATCGGATAGATCAGATTCTTCTTCTTCTTGAGCAAATAGCTGCCATTATGTTAAGACTATAGTATTAGTGCTGTGGCCCTTGTTGAATATCTTAAGTCAGTTAAAGAAGCTCCACACGACTATCTTGAAGAGGCTTTTCAACATCACAAAAGTGGAAACACATTGGGAATGAAGTATGACGAGTGTTTTCTGTTTTCCTTCTGAGGGTTAACTTACTTACATAGGCATAATGTTGAAATGTAACAATACAGGTGGAACCAGAATAGATCCAGAAAAGAAGCATGCCATTATGGTATATTGATATTACTACTGACTGATGGCACGAATACACCGAATAGTTTATAACATTATATTGCAGAAACAAGCATTCATTGAAGCTGTCAAAAGACAGGACTTTATGAGTTTACCATTCTCATGAAGTTAATAATACATGCTAGCCAATATTATGCTAATCTTAAACATGGTAAAATAACAAGTTTACCGAAAGGGGCTTATAGTAAAGTGTGACCCATCTTTTTTTAGTGAAAATAAACAGACTTACCTTGTAAGAAGTGAATAACAGGATCAAAGCCAATAGCAAGTTCACCGCCTCAAATTTCTACAGAAAATTAATTAGAAGGCTGTAACAGTCAGTATAATATGCTAATGAAAAACATAACCAACAGTAGCATGAGGGAACAATCAACCTGAATGGTAGCTGTTCCCAGGATGATCATCGCAGCCCGAAACACCACTGCTCCAGCAATACCATAAGAAAGTACTCGATTCTTGTTTTAGACATAAGAAATGATGAGAAAAGGTAAAGAGTTGACTTGAATTTCAATTATCACAATAGCTTGAGACATACCTGGTATTCCTTTGGCACTTGGAAATACTTAAAGACTAGAACAAAAACAAAGAGATTGTCCACGGACAAACTCTGTTCCAATAAATACCTGTTACATAACAGGAGAAGATTACATTGTTATGCATAGATTTTAAGGAAAGCGCTGTCATGATTGATCATGTTGTAAACACATAAAATTAAACCCATCTTCAAGTATACAAATTAATACTAGCATTTAAATGAAAGTGATTATTGGAAGAAGGAAACGGCAAGACGTATGATTAGATGAGAAGCAACCAAACTAACTTGCACGAAACAACAAAAGATCCATTCGAAAACAAACACAAGTTAAAGCTAATATGCAGTGCGGCGTGCTTCTCAAATGTGCTGGTATTCATATGTAGTCCTGTTATTGATATGTAATCCTGGAAATCCTAATGCAAAAGGTAGCCGAACTTATAACCATTTTGCAAAACAGTGTCGATGCTAAATACAAAGGGATACACATAGCACACACCCAGCAAAATACTGCGATGCCTTCTCGGCCCCATCCCTCAAGGCAATGCTTACTCCAAAAACTACCGCAGCGAGAACCTGAACCAACCCAATATATTAGCTCCATGATAGAATGGAACTAACTCCAAGCTGAATCAACAAAATGGTAAATAGATAGAAGAAACTGACCACCAGTGTCACCCTTCTAATGGCAGCACCTTTCGCGTTCTTGCTGGACACCGGTACAGGCTCCGCACCCTTGTTGGTTTTAGCACGTGGAGTAGAATTTATCGACTCCTTTTCTGCATACATATCCACTGTGAGCCATCGGTCTCAATAAGGAACGAGTAATCTCATGAAACCACCAGAAATGAATTTGCTCTGGAGTCTGGACCATGGTCGTTGTAAAATCGACTTGGACGTTATGCTTAGAAACCATCACACAAACATGGGAATTCCCCTTCTGTCCGAGTAACTCGATTTCAAAATTCGTCACGAGTTATTATTGGGCGGCGAGGCGAGAACGAGAAGCAGAAGCTAGACGGCAGTGGAGCCGAGCAGAGTCGTCTCACCAGAGCTTAGCGAGACGCCTTCCTCCTGTTCCGTTCCCCTAGCGCGGCGCCTCCGCGTCCTCCCGCGCCGCCCACCTTCCGATTCCGGGCCAGGGCGGGACGACGCGGCGACCACCGTGACGACAGCGGGAGGCCGCCACGTGAGCGGCGGGAGCGCCGCGCGCGCACGACGCGGCCACCTTGGGTCCGTGAGCCGCGGCAGGAACCGCGTGGCGGTCGAAGCGGCCACCGCGGAAGCCATCGCCGGCGACGAGCGAGCTCGGTCCGGGGCGTGACGGGTGGAGCCTGCTCGGGAGCCTAGCTACGGCCGCGGGTGGAGGCGGAGAGCTCAGCCACACCACCGGCTGGAGAAAGCAGGCAGGCAGCCCCACCAGCCCACCCAAACGGAGCGCACGTGCGCCGCCCGCAACAGGACCCGTTACCCGTTAGCGACCCTAACCTCAACCCGATAAGCCTCTCTTCCTTCCCTGAGACTTCTACGCGGTCACTGCCAGGTGGGCCTGACGCCCATCAGGCCCATCTGCCAGTGGTTGGCTTTGGCTTGTTCGCCCAATACCACTACGCTTGGCGACTCGCGAGTCGAGAGTTTCTCTCCTGCGCGGCGGCTACCTCCCTCTCTCTCTCTCCACGGCGGCGGGGGGCGATCCTACAGATCTCGCTGCTCCCTCCACGATTTGAGGTCAGTTTCCTCCAATTCGTGTTGCGCGTGCCGCTAATTTTGGGAATCCCCGCTCAATTTTGGTCTATTTCGTTGTGATTTCCTGGGGGTTAGTCAGACTCAGATGCGGGAAGGAGGAGAGAGCGGCGGCGAGGCGACCACGGCGGTGCCTCCTCTGAGGGATATAAGGCGTTACAAGTGCGGGTTCTGCGACGTGGTCCGGTCCAAGAAGTGCTTGCTCCGCGCCCACGTACTCGAGCACCACAAGGTAGTACCAGCGGTGCTGCTCGCTCGCTTGCTCGCCGTTGCTTGGTTCAGATTTCAGAGATGCGCGCGTTCTCCTTTGTTTTGTTCCTGGGGTAACACTTGTGTGGTGTGTGTAGGATGAGGTGGATGCTTTGGGGGGTCATTGGGAAGGTGGAGGTGGTGGTCCGCGCAAAGAGCTCAGCCGTGAGTGCCAACAGTGCGGGATGAGCTTCAAGAAGCCGGCACATCTGAAGCAACATATGCAGAGCCATTCGCTAGAGGTACTGATCTGGCTGCTTATGTTGGGTTATGGTATATATGCTAAGTGAATGCTCAGGCGCATCAGTGAATGTTTTTTTGTGTGTGAGAAAAGGCTGAAATGCAAGCTACATGCTCTTACGACTTTTGGCGTGGTTGCTACAACCCTGTTATAACAGTTGATTCTGTGGATGATTGTGTATCTCATGGCCTCTTTTAGTCCATTTGTTATTATTATAGTTATTAAGCTGACTTTTGCAGTCTGTTTGTTCAGATATGGATGTGTGAAGCATTGGATCCCACAGAACTCCAAAATGCGGGAAGGCCTTGAATGGACCAGTACCAGGATGGGGAGACCCTCCTGAGAAGCTCCGTCAAGAGTGCCTCCGTTCACGCTACTCTTCAGGTTGTCTATTCTGTGCTGTTCTGAGCTGCTTCCTGTTTGTTATTATGTTGCTGTTACATGGCATACGCTAAAAGTTCTAGTCATAGTTGATAATGTACGTATTGATGCTGCACTACCGTTTGAGTATAACTAGCTGTCACCACTTGATGGCCTCACTATCAAATAGTAAACGGGATAGATTTAACAGGCATAGAGAAACACAACTCCTGTTCTGTGTAGCATATGATACTCTACTTTAGTTATGTGTTAACTGAAATGATTGGATCATGATCTTTCTTAGTGGAATGATCCATTTCATGCAAAAACCAAATTAATTATCATTTGAAGGTGAGTTATGCGGATAAGACGTAGTTGCTGTTTGGCCCTGTTTTTGGGTGGACTGTTGTATGGCATTTGATTCGCTGGTTTTTGTAGGCTATTTGTTGACATATGAATGCGTGAAGCATTGGATCCCAAAGAACTCCAAAATGCAATAAGGCCTTGAATGGACTAGTATCAGGATCGGGAGACCGTCCTGAGAAGCTCCATCAAGAGTGCCTTGTTCACGCGCTTCTTCAGGTTTGGTCATTTCGTTCCAGCCTTCTCAAGTTCTCATTCTAAGATTTTCCTTTTATGTTGTTATTTACATGTGCTTCTATGATTTTCACACTACTTCAAGATCATGTCGTAGCATGCTCCTCTGTGGTACTGTTCGCTGCTCTAATTACATATAAACCTTGCTTTCATACTATATTGTGATACATGTCTTTCCCAAACTACTGCAGAGGCCCTTTTCCTGCACCGTTGATGGTTGTCCATTGAGCTATAGCAGGAAGGATCATTTGAATAGACATTTACTTACTCATGAAGGGAAACTTTTTGTGTGCCCTATCGAAGGATGTGGCCGTAAGTTCAATATCAAGGGTAATATGCATAGACATGTTCAGGAAATGCACAAAGATGGCTCTCATTGTGAAAGTAAGAAAGAATTTATCTGTCCAGAGGTTAACTGTGGGAAGACTTTCAAATATGCTTCCAAGTTAAAGAAACACGAAGAATCACATGGTGAGAGACACACTTTACAACAATTTCCATATTTCTGATACTGAGTTTAAATAGCACTCTTTGAAAGCCCAATTGATATAGTATATTGATGATATTGTTAGTAGGTAGTTCTGGTCTATGTCATCTTCTGAGCTGTATTTACCAATATGAACTCTCTAGTCTTTAACATTTTTTTTTTGTCTTTCTGATATGATTATTTTATGTCTTCTGCCTTAGTGCATGCTTCATCTATTCTGCATAATAATATGTATGCAAGTGTTCTTATTATTAACGTTGATAGTAATTTCTCTGTCATGATAAACTTTTGGTACTTGTGCAGTCGAGCTGGAATACACAGAAGTTATCTGCTGTGAACCTGGTTGCATGAAATTCTTTTCAAACATAGAATGCCTCAAGGCGCATAACCAATCCTGTCATCAACATGTTCGGTGTGATATCTGTGGAATGAAACAGCTAAAGAAGAATTTCCAGCGCCATCGTCGGATGCATGAAGGTTCTGGTGTCACTGAGAGGGTTAAATGCCACTTTGAGGACTGCAAATGTTCATTTTCAAAGGTGTGGTTTCTAATCTTGACACTATTTGATTCGATTTTCTTATGGTTTGTTTCCATCAAATTTATCAAGAAAAACACTGTTATTCATCCTTGGTGAACTTGAAACTGCAGAAATCCAATTTGGACAAGCATGTTAAGGCGGTCCATGAGCAGCGCCGGCCATTTGTGTGCCAATTCTCTGGGTGTGGCAAGAGATTCTCTTACAAGCATGTAAGGGACAATCATGAGAAGTCAAGCGCTCACGTGCACACTGAGGTATCATAAAATGATCACCAGATAACAATTTTCTCGAAATCATACATTGTGCTTTCTCCATCAGAATTCAGAAATGCATCTTGCAAGGGGGGATGTTTGTTTATGATTTCCCATCGATTCTTTGCAGGGTGATTTTGTCGAGGCTGATGAGCAGCGACCACGTTCAGTAGGTGGGCGCAAGAGGAAACCTGTATCTGTTGAGAGCTTGATGCGCAAGAGGGTAGCCGCTCCTGATGATGGGCCTGCTCATGCTGATGGAACCGAGTATTTGAGGTGGCTTCTATCGGGTTGACTCGTCCTGGACCCGAAGACAGAGATGCAATATATCGTTGGACGCTCAAGCACACTTTTGTAGTTGGAAACATCCGCAATTTACTTGCATGTATAGGAAGAGGAATGTATGTAGTATGTTATGTTATTATATATATGTTTATGTACGGTACCAGAAAGACAGATCATTGGACCTTAATTATAAAAGGCAATATGCTGTGTTGGCAAGATCTTGAATGTAAGAACTGTTGCTCGTGATCATTAGATCTTTGTGTCTTCAAATGCTCAAGCTTCAGCACAGCTTGGGAACATGTTCTGGTATGTTTGCAGTGAGTCTTTGCCTTTGTTTGCTCCTGCTGGTTCCAGGAGAAAACCGGATCCATGATTCTTGAATGCTCTTTCGAGTATGTAACAACATAAGAGCTGTTCAGTTCATTTGGCAGAACCACAGCTCACTTCATTCCAATTTACAGATGCACAATGCCAAAAATATTTATTTCAAATAATACGCCGCAGCAACTATCAAATTCAATTTCAAATAACTAAACCACATCACGATACCAAACTTAATTTTGAAATGAATGCACCAGCAGCTGCACATGACAATTTCTTTTGGAATCTTGTTTCTGAACCAGCAATGGCAATTCAGCATCACTCCAACTTCCAAAATGGAGTTCATGAACATGATAGCAATGTGCCGTTATGATATAGTATATCAGTTTTAATACTACTTGTATCCAGAACTGAACAAATTTCAGGAGCACAAATTTGAAAAAAAAGGAGCTTCCTTTAAGCCAAGCCGGAGCTGCAACATACAAGAAGGCAAAGTGAGACGAACGAACGGCAAGAAACCTCGTCGACGGGTCACTTCTCCTCAGCAGGCGCCGGTCACTTCTCCTCAGCAGGCGCCGTCGCCGGTGCCGTCGCGGCCGCCTCTCCCTCCGCGGGCGGCTTGTCGGTCTCCGCCGCCATCGCCTCCTGCCGCGCGCGTAGGAGGGCGAGGACGTTGACGGCGGGCATCTGCAGGCAACCAAGGAGGTACTGATAGGACTGCACCCTAGTAGGCATGGCCTCGAGCTGCACGAAGTCGTCGGGCCCGTAGAGTCGGCCCTCGTAGACGGCGCCGGTGAAGTCGTTGAGCTGCAGCTTCCACTCCTTCTGGAAGTCGCGGTAGGGCTTGAGGGCCGGCGGGATCTCGTCGGAGCGCACGAAGAGCCACGCGTTCATGCCCCGCGCGCACGGCCTCAGCGCCTCCCACCGCGTGCCCGCCACGACCGCCGCCATGTCTGAGTTCTTCGTCACCACTAGCCGCGCCGTGGATGGCAGCGACGCGCGGATGCTCCGCAGCTGCGCCACCGTGAACCCGTGGCACCAGATTCCCGCTAGCAGCTGGCACCCGTCCAGCTCCCGCCGCAGCGCCTCCTGCCGGACCAGCTCTGCCGCCCCGCGGATTGACGGGGCTAGCGACGCCGCGGAGCTGCGCACGGACGTCATCGTCGGCGGCGGTGGCGGCGGCGAGGGTTCTGCTGGGATGCGAGTGTGCCTGCGCGTGTGATTGATGATCTCTCTTGCCTCCCCACGATGAGAGATGGATCGCGGGCTTCCTTTCTACTGCGATGATGGCTTAATTAAAGCCCAGTATTGTAGTAGTTGGGCTCAAAGCCCAACACCTGCAGTAATGGGCTGCGGAGATCGAAGGGCTGCAGTGCAGTACCCATGAGTTCATTTGGATGGCGGCCTGGGGATCCTCCCAAAAAATTCAATGGGCTGGAAAAGTGCTTTGTTGCATGCACCTTCGACAAACCCAGGACGTTTCTTGTGGGCCTTACGTTGATGCTGGATTCATTTATGAAGAGGCCTTATTTGTTTTTAAGATTTGATTTTAGAAAAAAATTGAATTGCCTTTGTCACAAGTCATGCACCCAATCAGTTCCATCCATATTCGTATTACCGGTCCATCAATCAAAATTGATGATACATAACAATCATAAGTTTGTGGATAATTTGGCACCAACAACTAACAAAAAATGCTTATGTTTGGTGTTCTCTCTGTTTATTTTCTAACACAAAGTCCATTTGAATACTTTGTAATCTCTATCTACTTATAATGAATTTACTAGTCAATCTATGTTTTTCACTGGTATTTATATTTCTCCCTCTTTGCATTACATTCCATTTATTTTTAATATATATGTTTAGCTAATAGAGCCTTACCTTAAGTTATGTGGCCTCTTCTTGCATCCCATATGTTGTGACGTCATAAAGCTAGATTTGGAATTTTCAATTATTCATCTTACCGGTTTCTATAATTTCTTTATCTGATCCACATATTAAATTCAAACTATAGTACATAGTGTACAATTTTATTCAAAATCATCCTTTTTCTATTCTATTAGAAATAAACCGATTCTACTTCCTCGACTACACCCTTAGTTATAACAATGGCATAAATACTTTTCCATGCACCATAGCGTTCAAGTTGTTAAATTTCCTCTATAAAAGAATTATGTGTGCAGTAGTGTTTTCCATTACAAATAGTGTGCTCACAATTAAATAAACTACATATAAATGTAGATGTGTGGAATGTTTTGGAGAAAATGAATAAGTTTATCAAAAATAATAACTTACATAATTTATTTCCATGGAGTATTGATATAATTACAAGAAAATTTTGAGTGTCACAGTTTTATGATATTTAAGGGGATATTTTCATGGTTGTTAAGTACTAGAAACATATATTTCTCTCTCATACATGGATGCTACTCGGGTATTTAATGATTTTCTATTTTTATGAAACCTTCTAGTACAACATATCTTTTTTCTTTTTCGTATAGCACGCATCCAATGTGGATTGACGTGTCGATGATCCATTTGGGCCTACCATTAACGTACGATAGAAACATTTCCTCCAAATAATGGTGTATTTCTAAAATACTCCGTAAAGGATTTCATCAATTCGACTTTCTCAGGATTTGGTCCCCTCCTGCTTACTTCCAAACCTGAACAAATTTCAAGAGGATAATATCACTCGACCACATGCAGTGGTACACGTGTGAATCCATTGACGATGTACTATTTGTTTTGAGCAAGCAATTTTGAGAGTGACAGCATCAGGCAGAGGCGATAGATGCCGACGTTATAGATGGATGGATTGTGCATCACACTGTTCACTACTGCTATTGGCGCTGCGTCTCTGTCAACTGAAATGCATGTTAGCTCTACTACATCCGATCCAATTGTAGGTTGCTGCTGGCCTCTCGTCTAGCTATCACGTCGTGTCAACCGAGGTTAACAAGCATATATATCACCCTATACATATGCATCTATAGAGTGGTTTACCTTTTGGCTGCATCCATATATGTCTCATCTTGACAGTGCTCTCTCTGTATACTATATATATGTAAACAAACACGTGGAATGTGAAACTGCTTTTTTCTACCGACAGTTTCTTTCAGTTTCTTTCACGTCGTAGTATAATTTTCGCAGTACTTTGAATTCAACTTTTGGTTTTTTGAATTTTTTCTATTTAACAAAAAATGGAAAAATAAAAATATGTTTTACAACTATTTCAAGGTAGATAAACAGAGGAGATAGGTTTCATCGTTGTTTCAATCAAATAACTTGCAACTTTTGTTTTTCACAGGAAACATATATAGCTAGCTCATAACAACTTTTACATGGCTTATATATAGTTTACGATAGTTTTCCAAACTTCGCGGATAATAAACCAAACAGAGCCTAAAGAGGACACCACTTGTTTGTATTTTGTATAGCTGCCGTTTATGTTAACAATTGCACATATATGAAATTATAATCTACTAACGCCGGCCAATCCGGATCTACTATCTTTCTAGTCAAGTTAGACTACAAGTGGCTTTATTTAATCTCCATCAACTGGATCATCAGAGAATTATTAATAATTAAATAAAACAGAGTTTACAACCAAAGAGGAATCAGCATCAGATCACCAATCGAGGCATTATTAAGTAAGAAATACACACAGCTATCAAGCTGGTTCAACTTACATCTGTCATCTGACTCAGCTCCCTGCCGCATGTATTATTTCCTATAGTATATCAGCTTTAATATATTTGCAGCTTGGTTGAGCTCTGCAGGTTGATATAGATATGTGGATGGCTTAGTACTACAACCGTGTGTACCGATTAATATATAGCAATTATAACTTTGGCAGGAAGAATATACATATATAATATGGAGTACAAAGTTTAAGACCAAAGGTAGTAGGCTTAGCATGAGTAATCATGTTGTTTAATGAACTAGAAGAGAGTACAATGCAACAGCATACTAAAACAAGTAGCTAGCTAGCTAGTACACATATATATGTGTAGTGTAGTGTGTGCATACATTAAGTATTCTTTTCACAGAGAGTTGAAAAGATTATCTCCACCCAACAAAGAGCAATCAAACAATACAACATAAGACTAGTTTTTTTAAAAAGGAACCTAACTGATCCTTGGAGTTCAACACCTAATACAAGGAATCAATCACAGCATGCATGCTGCAATGCAACAGAAGATTAAACTAAACGCCAACAGGGGGCTCTGGGCAGATATATAAGTACTAGTACCGGTACCTGTCTGATTTGTTTTTACCTTAAATAATTGGTTGATTATTATTGGTTATTTGTTGCTGGTCCATGATGCGTGTCATGCAATAAGGTTGTTAGATTATTACTATCCGATTGGGAATTAACGTAAGCAGTGACGTAACTCGTCGCCGTATAAAATAGCAATATATTTCCTCTCGAAGGAAGAATGGAATCATGCATGCTAGCCAAAAGGAGTGAGAGAAGATCCACACCACATGCAAGAAAACAAGGACGCCTCCTCTCCAATCCTTAAAAAATCCAAATAGATGGAGTGCTGTCCATTTTGATTAATCATATTCTTCTCCCAATTGCTATGGGAACAAGCATTTTCTTATGTTTCACGAGAGCACGCGGTCACTGACAATGAAGACCCCCATGTAAAAGTTTTCACTAAATTAATATATGTATATATAGGTTCAGTTCATGAAAATTAAGATGAGTGTTAGTATTTTTTTTAATCATTGGTGTTAGTATTTTTTTTAGTTGCGTAGTACAGAGACATAGACATTTATAAACACATATAACAACCGGCATATTACATCTCGCTGTCGATAGATAACACCATTAGTTTCTAGATTAAATTCAGGAAAAACGAGCATATCTACGAGCTCGTAGGGAGCATTGAATTTGCCTGGTACTCACTCCATCCCAAATTATAAGACATTCCAAGAATCTTGGAAAGTCAAACCATTTCAAGTTTGACCAAAGATTATAGATAAAATTATAAAAATTTATGTCATCAAATAGGCATACTATGAAAAATATAATTGATAAAGATTCTAATGATATTTGGTTGACATCATAAATGTTATTATATTGTCATATAAGTTTGGTCAAACTTTGGACACTTTGACTCTCCAAGATTATTGAGATGTCTTATAATTTTGGATGGAGAGAGTATTATTTATAGATAGCTCATAGATTAGTTCATACACTGATCAATTTTGTTTTTTGTTTTTCTCTCCAACATTATAGCAGGGTCAAGGCAACATTTTAAATAGAAATAATTGGCCTTAATTAACAACAAAGCGCACATATATATTTTAAGTACTGCTTGTCGTTTGTTGCTTTGTGTTTACTATATTGTCGACAATAGAGATGGTCGTTTGTCCTATGGTTCAACTCTCTCCTTTGCGGCTATTTTTCCTATGGTACCGGATGGTCGTTTGTCGGTGATCTAACAGATGATTTGTTCTTTGAATATTTCTATTCACTACTATATATGTGGTCCTTTCTAGGACGGAATGAATAATGAAGGGAGAGACTTACAGGTATCAAAACAGACTATCTACTTCTCCCTTGCATTGGCTAGCTAGCTATTCTTTAGTTGATGTTTTCAGATCAATCCCTGTGGCTAAACCTTTATATATTTATATTATATTGTTGACAAGTCTCTTGGACCTCGGGAATAACCAATGATGGTTCCAACACATATATTACACACCCCATTCCTCAAAATGTGCAACAACAACATCATCAATAATACGAAGATGAAGAATTGGAATTACTTACAAAACTCAGAGGGCTTGGTCATCAAACTCTTCTCTTATTTGGAGGAAACTAGAAAGTCATGGCCCTATATATACAATAAAATTCATTTATCTATTATTTCTCTTGCAAGAAAAGGAAGGTCAATATGGTTATGATGTTGTGACAAAATACTAGCATAACACAAGCATCCTGAACCAACCGTGCGAAGCTATGGCACAAATTAAATATATATAGTACACACTTGACATTTATCTATGGGCTATTGGGTTGGATCTCATATATATATGTGCCTATATGTGTTGCTTAATTCCATAGTAAAGTTGGTGATGATAGTGCTGGCCTCTTTCTCCACTGAAACAAGAAAGAATTGCCAACTTGTGAGCCGCAATTAGTATACTACACTTTCAGAGGCACATGGAGACGAGTAAACAAGGGATCAAATGGAGTCATAGGATTGGTCCTAGTACTAGCATCATACCAAATTCGATGCATCACTGCAGCACCCATGCACATGTTGCTTGGCGTGCATTTTATCTTTAATTTTGTCACCAACAATATAATTCCTCTCATTGCTTAAGACCATCATATATGCAGCACGAAGAGCGAGGGAATGAATCGATTGATGAACAGGCGGCAGTGCTCGAATCTCGACGCGCCCGGCCTCGAGTTTGAAATGGAATCTATCTAGCTAAGTAATCTAGTACTGTATCTAGTGGGCGTCAAAAAAATTGTGCTCCTTCACATGACAGATTCCTTGGCTTTTTCGCCGACGGTGTGGTATGCTATCTGTCGGCATTTCTCTTGATCCTTTCCTTGAGAAAAGTTTCTCTTGATGTCCATGGATAAAGTATGTATAAAAGGTTGAGGTGTTGATTATTGTCATTTCTCAGTCTTACTCCAAAATTACCAAAGTCAACAGTTATACCGGTCAGGAAAAGAAATCATGTGTTGTGTGGTTACTTCTGATACAATTTTTTGTAAGAAAATGGAATTCTTCTAATGCAGTTACGAGCAACTCACTTTAATTTGTTCAATCTGGTTTTTCTAGATTCTGTTATGTAACTAGATATAACGTTACATCTAGATACATAGTAAAAGTCGTATATTTAGAAAAGTTACAGACAGAGGGGGCTCTGAAGCCTTATGAAACCTGTATATACTTCTGTCAATAGTTTCAGCAATGATATATTCTCTACACAATGTATATATAGATCAATCGAAGTATCTCAGATGCTGAAGTTAGTCAATCTATAGCAGCAACAGTAACTCCAAGAGCAGCAGTGTGTGTATACTGTGTAGTGTAAAGAGATCGAGGAGCATTTTTTTTTCACTTGAGCAGTATGACAGTATGCAAATACAGTTATGAAGAATCCAATCGATCCACTACAAGAAACCACCCCGGCCGGCGCAAAACCGAAAAAGTTGCAACGCCCAGAGGCCGGGGGGAAAAAAGCCAGCTTCCCGGCAGATTTACAGTGTGGCTTCTTGATTCTTAGCGGCGATGATGATGGCTCGACGACGACGACGGGGTGTGTCGAACCGGAGGGAGGCCGATGGGGCAGCTGTCGTGGCGGTATTGGAGAATCCTGATGATGCTGCAGCGGACGACGACGACGAGAACAGTGGCAACGGCAGGTTGGGAGGAGGAGCTGCTGCTGTCACTTTCCATGCCCAGCTGGGAACAGGAACACCCCCCTCAGCTGGCCTCCTGTTAAGATCTCTCGATGATGCACTCTGCATGGTGCAACAGAAGTTCATTCAGCATGCATGTTTACTGATATACTTAGTAGGATTAATTAATTCAAAAACAGAATGAACAGTTCAGTAATCCTAAGACTTTCTGTTGATGGAAGCTAGATTGTTCCTTTTTTGTTTTGTTTTGTTTTGTTTTGTTTGTTGAAGCAAATAGGCAGCAGGACCCCGATCTGCCTTGAGATGGATTAAGTTGGAACTTGTTCCAAATTAGTGTTTCCATCAGTTCACTTGGACAGAAAACATCAAGCTCAACTTTCCGTCCAATAGAATCAGAAAACGACAATTGTGAGACCGACCTTAAAGTTAGCTGAATCATGAAAGGTTCGAGAGTTTTATCAATTTGATGAAGAAACTATCCCCGGTTGATTGGTAAATTAAATAATGTTTTGTTTGAAACAAACAGCAAACTTAGTACTTCTACTAGTTCAATGATTGCACTACTATAATATAAAAGATAGCAAATTGCCAAGTATATCATCTTTTGTTTTCATTTTCAAGGAAGGTTTGAATGAAAAATAGCCACACTTGTATATATAACAGAAAATACATGAAAAAAAAGGAACATTATTGAAAAGTTCTTGGGTGCAGGCGGCAGGCATAGTTTGACTGATGATTTTATTAGTCTAACGTTGAAGTGTCACCACACTCACCAGTCTATCTAGGACGTTCCTTTTGAAGGGAAAAAAAACCAAACACATGTACACACTCTCTATTCATAAAGCTGGTAAGTATGTACTATTATTTCCATTTATTTAGGCCAATTCAAGATATTCAACATCCTATAAGAAAAATCGTGCAGCGCATTAATATCGCTGAAATGGACAGGGAACAGGTGGACTCTAGAATCCAAGAAAATGAGCAAGCGATGTAAGACAAGAGCTACACTGACAGCCACACAAGAAAGGCCGGCAACTGGATGAAACCAACTAAAAATTTGATATCTTAAATATACCTTCAGGCTGCACTGCACAATCTGTTTGTTCATCATATATATGGTCAAGACTCAAGATAGGCATGCCAGATTTATTTGCACACCACGAACAATTTGACCAAAAACCATGCGATGCTAGTTTTGACTTTTGACAGTCCTTGGAACTGTAAGATTTAGAGAAGTAATTTTTAACTGCCTGTATTTCAGTAATTTAGTATCACCGGCCTAACCTCATGATTTGTGAAGAAGGGGTGAGATTGAGCAGGCCAGGCCGGTGGATGTTCAGTCATAAGAGGGTACCGATGAGGGCGGCCCAACAGCTCAGAGGGAGTATCAATCTGCATCATATCAGAAGCAAAAGATTTTCAGTTGAATTATTATTATATCGGTAGCTCCCAAGTTGTCCACGCTCTATAATTCCTTAAACAATTCATTTTTTGGTAGGAAACAAAAATGTTCTGCTCAACTCTCGTGATCACCCAGAAAGAGAAACCTGTTACTATGCGATAAAATAATTTGCCTAATGATTCCGACTTGTGAGGGCAGTCAAATGAAAACCGGGCCACTAACAGCTGTAGAAACCAACTATGAAAAGGACTTGATCCACAAGAGGCATGGTGTAGTTACGTCACTAGCATGGTGAGAACGAAACTCGTGGGTTATTTTGTGCAATAGTGCATCAGGTAGCCAATAAAACTGGAGAAGAAAATTTTACTGATTTTGATACTTGTCAAGGTAGTGTTTTTTTATAGGTAAATTGTCAAGGTAACGTTAGCGGGGCTAACCTTTGTTTTTTTCAGTTCGGAGCCCTCAAATGATCCATGGTGGAGCTGCAGACCTAGGCAGCTCTTATCTCTTTTGGGGCTCTGAGACGATGCCGGTTGAGATATGCTCAAGTTCAGATCAACATCAGCAACTGTAGAAGCAAAAAAAAATCCAAGCAGTTTATTTAGCCAATAATACCTCAGTTCAATCGAAACAAGTTCATCAGCTGATCGATCAGCTAATTATGAACGCCAACTGAAGATTATATATATGCAAAAAAAAAAAGTTATCAAGGGGCCACTACCTTCAGCGCTAACTTCAGTGAGCAGCTCACCATCATATGTGCTCGGCTCAAAGTTCGTCACGGCCTCTCTACCATTGCATTTGATCGCGGCCTTATCGTAAGCCCTGGATTTTTTGGAATGACAAGAAGAGAAACGAGAATCGAGTCGGTACTCAACCCTTTGTTTGGAAATCAAAAGACATGATACCAAAAACAGGGAAAAAACTTTTTTTTTTGGTTTGCATATATGAATGAATGGCAGAATCCAAGATGAACAACAACCTTGCAGCCTCTACTTCGCTGTCGAATAGCCCAAGATATATGTACCTGCACCCAAGCATGGCGTTCCCACCGGTGAGGACTCAGGAATTCCCTAGCCACTTCATTCCCTTTTTCTATTACTAGTTCCTTTTTTTTTATGTTTTGATGATTCAAACAGCCACTAATCAAGCTACATACATACATGCATCTGACCTATGCTGTTACTGAACAATACATAAACCAGTACTAAATCATACATAGGATCCGAGTTCATCAGCTAGGAACGAACTCGATCAACTAGCAGAGCAAGGAAAGAGGCACGCATGAATTTGCAGCAAGTATATATAGAGATACCGAGAGAGAGAAAGAGAAAAAAAAAATCCGGCAGTATAATTCAGTCTGCAAATAAATAAAATAAAGTGTTGGTTCTTACTTCTTGCCGAGGAACTGCCCCATGCGCGCCTCCCAGCGTCCACACTTGTGCAGGGTGACGCCTCTGTACTTGGAGCTGCCTCTCGAGAAGCCAGTGCTCTGCCGCCGCAGGACGTGCACGAACTCCTCCTTGGACAGGCTCTTCATCTGGCCGGCGCACGCACCAAACAGATATCAATATGTATTCAGCTTCAGCAGCCGCGCGCGGGCAGAGAAGAGATTTGCGTGCGTCGATGACTCGATGCTAACTGCAAGAACAGAACAGTTCGTAGTCACCCACCTGCTTCATGTCGTCCTCGTAGTCGCTCAGATTGAAGTTTATGTCGGCGTCCACGCCGCGGAACTTGATCGCCGCTCGATCGTACGCCCTTGCAGCAGCATGAGCAGTGTCGAATCCACCTGTATGTAATCAGACAGAGCAAGATCACTGAATCGGTTAGGCGGCCATTCGAGATCAGTAAATTAAACAACGGGGAATTATATATTAATACAAGGATTATTACTACTAGTACAAATTAGAGTTTGAAATCTGCTCACCTAAGTACACCTGCTTTCCACAATCCCTGCATTTATTTGGATCCGTCCGAGGAACAGGAAGATCGAAGAGGAAAAACGTTCGTGTCAGAATCAGAACAGAACAAGAAGCTGGCGATTCTTGGTGGGTAGGTGAAGGAAGGATGGCGGCGATGGGTGTAGTTGTACTGACCAGATGTGGGACTCCCAGCGGCCGGTGCGGCGGTAGAAGGTGACGCCACGGTACTGCGAGCTACGGGAGCGCGGGCCACGCCGGCTCTTCTTGGCCGGCTGTGGCGGCTGCACCGGCGGCGGGGGCGCGGGCAGGATCCTGCTGGTGTCCGGTTGCTGCTGCTGCTGCTGCTGCGGGCGCGGCGGGTCGGCGGCGGCGCGGAAGAAGCCGAGCTCGGCCCAATGCTGCGTTGACGGGAGCGGCAGCGGCGGGCCGGAGCCAGCGCCGACGCCGGCCGGGAAGAGCTCCCGGGTGACGAGCAGCTGGTGGTGGTGAGGAGGCGACGGCGTGGCGTCGTCGTCCACGTCCGCGCCGGCCGCGTCGCCGCTGTCGCTCCTGAGGATGCTGAACTCGAGCACGGCCGGCGTCGAGCTTGAGCCTTCCTCCGCCGGGACGGCGGCCCCGCCGCCGCCCACGGACGCCGCCTCCGCGTTCAGCACCGATGACTCCGATGACCCTGAGTCGCTCGCCTCCATCGCCGCCGCCGGCTTCTCCGGCGCCACCTCCGCCACGTTCAGATCCAGCTCCATCTTAGGATCGAGTTCTAGCTAGCTCCTCCTCTCCAAGATTAATTCCAACTTAATTGCAAATAAACGAGAGCTTAGCCCACGACCGATCCCCAATCGCAACTCGCAACTGGGCAGGCTGCCGCTAGCTAGCTAGTGGCTAGTGGTGGTGGCTGGTGAGCTGGTGGTCTATTTCAAGAAGAAGAACCAAAGGAGGAAGAGGTAGAAGCAGGAGAGTGCCGAGTCGTTCTTGCGGTACATTTAGGCTCCACGACCACCACGAGCAGCTCACTCCCAATCCTTGACGACCATCCTGCACGCCACCCGGAGACGACGCCGTAGCCACTGCTGCACGGTCGCTTCACGACTCAAGAACACCGTACCACGGACCACCAATCAACTGTCAGCTATCCTTTAATTTCCTTCCTTCCTCCCTTCTAGCTAGCTAGCTAGCTAGGTAGTAGCTAAAGGTGGGGTTTTTTACAGGAAAGGCGGCGCCTTTCGGCCGGAGCTCCGGCGGGCGGCGGTGGCGGTGGCGACGGAGCTGAGGAAGAAGAAGGAGAAGGAGAGGAGGTGGGGCGGAGGGAGGGAGAAAAAGAGGCGGGTAATATATAGAACAAGTGAGCCGTCGAAAAGGAGAGGGTGACCGGCGGTGGCCGGTGGCAGCCGGTTAACCTTAAAATCCTTCCTGATTTGGGCACCCTGCGTCGTCCGATTTGGTGGGTGGCTGCTGCCTGCGGGCCTGGATTTGTCATTTCTCCACCCCCACCCATAAAAAACACGAGGAGAGAGAGAGGAAAAAAAAGATATGGGTGTGTGTGCTGGTGTGGCAGATGATGATGATGATGATGCTTTGCCATGCTACACATGCTATGCTACGCTGGTTGAAAATATCTTCTTTCTTTCTGTTGTTTCGGCAGATGCTGCTTCTTCTTCCTCCTCAGCTTCTCCTGTCTGACTATGGTATGGGGGCGGCATCTACCCGTAGACTTGAGCTATGGGGTTTCTCTTGTAGTGATTGACATTAGCTCCATGGCCGTTTGTCTCGTTGATTCTTTAAGAGACACTTTTGTGTGAGAGAAACTCTCCGATACTGTTGTGAGATACCTTTGTCGGCCAATAAACAGGAGGTACTGCGAGCACTGTTTGATGACGAATTTGATCCGGTGGCCATAAACCTGGATTTGATCAAGTTTGACGCCGAGGTTATTTAGGTCTTCTGTTTAGTTGGTTTGTCGCAAATTACTAGTATGTAATCACAACCATGTGTGTCCTTCGATCGCTAGACTCGATAATGGATGGATTACCGTGGACAATTTGGGTTGTAACAAACTCTTCTTCTTCCGTTTAATGAAAACATGCCAAACGGTATGATCTAAAAAAACTCTGTTGTGAGATAGGTTTTCTCTGGTCTGTGAAGAGAGTGTGTTTGATGCTACAATCAGGCACACCTTTCTCACGAGAAGCGTTGTAAAATGGTTTCGAGCACAGTTGCAGCGCGGGGATTCGGAGCTGTAACGTTTCACTTTCACCTCATCTTCAATGGATTGAAATGGCAATCGGTAATTCTCCAGACCGTCTCATGGGCTACGTGTTTTTCAGTTAATCATTCTTTTAAGTGCAACAAGTTAAATTGGGTTGTGTTTAAATTTTTCTTTGCCTAAAAAGTTCTGATTTTTAAGCATTGTTGCCATTTTTATGTATATGATTTTTTTATAAAAAACTAGCCTACTATCACCAATATGGCCTATTATACTGATTTTATTTATCATAGAATTGTTTTGAGAGAATCTGTTGATCATAGTGTTTCACGAGAGTCTGGATCCTTATCAAATGCACTCTTAATCACATACTGTTGGTAGGGTTGGATTATCAATTTCTCTCTACATTAGTTTTTGTTTGACAAATTCATCTATTTCTCGGGAAAACAGTTTGAAGAATTCGAGGTCTGAGTATTAATAAAAAAATCACGTAAAGTGCATTAGAACATTTCTACAAATAAAGCTACACCAGGGCTTGGTTGATTAAGACTCAGTCAAACCGTATGATCAAGAAGTGGATCATGTTTCATCAAAAGACAATGTTTGATAGAGCACATGGTTTTCTTTATTGGACAAAATGAACAGAAACTTCTAAAATCTCAGTTCTATCCGTGAGATCCAATAAAAAAATTAGATATCGGTCAAATTGTTTCTATTTTTCCTACTCGCAAGCAGACGGCTCAAATTCAGTCTGTGATGATCCCGCACTCATAGTGTTTTATTTTTGTTTTTATTTGTGAACAAGTTATGTTTAATATCTTAGTAATAATTTAGAGTTAAATTCTATAACTTTTTCCAAAAAATAAGTGTCCAATATTTCCAATATTCCCGTTTATTCTATTTATCTATGACCTCCGATAAATTTTTTTCAGCAATAAAAACCACCCAACAGGATAGAAGCATGCAACAAACTCTAGGGGTTTATCACCTTCTTCCACCCCTTACCCTTTCCCTCATGTTCTCCTATGAAATAGTTATATGACAGAGAGGGGAGTTGAGGCCATTGCAAGTGATACTTTTAGTACAAGTGGATTGTCTATCTTTATGGCAACTTACCATTTTGGGTCAACGGCCTCGTGAGTACAACTCATTATGTTTTATGCCAAAAGATCTCGAGTTTGAAAAATTCATGGTCATAGAAGATTTTTTTTTTGCTTAATTGCTGATATCTCCCTATTAGCTTACATTTTCAAGGATGACGACAATACGAAAATACTGTACTGATTGATATTATTTTCTATATTATAATATATTTTTCTAATTGTTTTGTTTTCATCTAAATATGAAAGTTGTTATTTAAAATTTTTATTAGTTTGCCAATTTTGGATCTTTTTTATTAGATAATTTGTCAAAAAAAGGAAAGTCCCGTACCACCGCTTTAATTTTTTATTCCATATTATAGTACTATTTTCAACCCTATACATTTTAAAATAAAAATAAACATTTGAATAATAAGAGCAAATGAAAATGAATTTGTGTAAGATTTATATTATTTTATTTTTTGATTAACCATCTCAAATAAACATAGGTTAATGGAGATGTGTTCTAAAGAAAGATATTTCGTGAGGCAAGTAGAGTCATTTCGAAGCACCAAATTCTCTATGAAATGTATTGCTTACTCTCCAGTCACAAATAAAATGGTATCCCCTGAATAGTAGAATGAAAAATATCCACTATAATTAAACTCTGATAAAAAATAAACTACCTTTTTTGGGTTAGTGCTGATTTTGAGTATTTGAAAATGGCAGTAGCTAGCCGATCTGTGTGGGAAGTATACTTGTTCATAATACACATATAGGGAACATATGCTATGGAAACCAGATTCTCGTGAAAACTATAGAAACTCGCACGTGGATCGTTGATCTAAATCCGATGGTGGGAGAGATTAACAATTAACCCCTCCCACAGTGTGGGAGAGATTAGCACGTGGATCGACACACTGTGGGAGTGGTTAATTGCTAATCTCTCCCACCATCGGATTTAGATCCAACGATCCACGTGCGAGTTTCCATAGTTTCCATGGAAATCTGGTTTCCATAGCATACGTTACCATATAGGGAACATATGCTATGGAAACCAGATTCTCGTGAAAACTATAGAAACTCGCACGTGGATCGTTGGATCTAAATCCGATGGTGGGAGAGATTAACAATTAACCCCTCCCACAGTGTGGGAGAGATTAGCACGTGGATCGACACACTGTGGGAGTGGTTAATTGCTAATCTCTCCCACCATCAGATTTAGATCCAACGATCCACGTGCGAGTTTCCATAGTTTCCATGGAAATCTGGTTTCCATAGTTTCCATGGAAATCTGGTTTCCATAGCATATGTTTATTTGAGTATATATATAACTATATGTTTACTTGTTCATGTTTGAAAGTGTTAATAATAGGGTAATTAAATAAAGTACATGTGCTTATTAGTTATGTGAGTATATTGCATTGCAAGCAATGCAAGCTGGTTGCAAAAAAAAGATTCATATATGATCATGCGACCTGTTGACGACGATCCGATAGATCCACAACGACGACCGTACCTATCGACGACGTGGCTCACTATCAGCTGCGTATTTATGCAATTTTTTAATGCGTTGCCCTGCAGCCAGCAGTTGCAGTCCTAAATTTTGTAATGCGCCACGAGGAGGACGCACCTCGCTCGCCGCACCGGATCACATGCCTGACTTCTCGTTTTCGATCTGTACGCACGTATACATACCAGAGGAGTATATATATATATATATATATATATATATATATATATATATATATATATACACACACACACTCGCGTCTAGTTTATATATAAATACAATACAAAATCCCCTAGAATCAAATTATAAGCCATTCTAATGTACACAAACAGTTGTTTACAACACAACAAATAAATATATTATGGTTAAATATTCAAAAATACAGAAGAATGAATTAGCTATTTTATATATATATATATATTATATATATATATATATATATATATATATATATATATATATATATATATATATATATATATATATATATATATATATATACTGACTGAAAGTGCTTGTTGATTGCATAAGAAACTCTCTATCGAAAATGGTCATTTTTTTTAGAAAAATAGTCATAGAAACTAGCTAGCTAGCATATGTTGATCGATATCCTAAGGTTAATTTCAGTGGAAAGATTTATAACACAGTTTGTTATTAAATATAATACTGTCACGCTAGCTTTTATGTTAATAACTATAACAATACATTTTATCCAGATAAAATAAAACTCTACTACCACAAAAAGTGGGCCTATTCGGTGGATCTCCAAGGCAGGCAGGAACCTGCAGCAATGAAGTGAGAGATGCCGGAGGTGCCATATATACTCTGTGTCAAGTTGGGAGGCCACTTGCCCTGCTGGACAGCTAGGATAATAAGCTTATTGGTCATTATCCTATCAATCTATCACCACCGCCGGCCGGTCCGACATCGGACTCTGTCGGAGTTACCTATGCTGCATGCATGCCTAGGTTTCTCGTCGCCGGCCGCCGGATTAATCCCCATCACCCCATGCAAGCCTCACGTTTGCAAGTAGTAGTAGTAGATTTTGTAGCCATGGATTAATTAGTATCTTCTTCTTTCACTTGCAGAGTATCCTCTATGGCTAGAGCAATTTGTATAATTTATCTTATTTTTTGTCTCTTTTTCCGTCTCTTGAATATGTTTTTCTTGCCTGTACTGTACTCTCGTTGATGCTTTTAGTAGTATATTGTAGTAAGGATCAACGCCTCTCTGATCTAAAAAAACTAATAAGTTAGCTAGGTTGTACTAAAAAACTATAAGTCACTTCTTTAGATAGTCAAAACAATTTAAGTTCTATAAAAAAATTATAAAAATTTATGACATCAAATAAATATATCATAAAAATATAATTAATAATGAATCTAATGATATTTAGTTGGTATCATAAATATCATAGAAATTAAATTAAATTAAACTTGACATATTTTGACATTTTAAGATCGTTGAAATATCGAGAGGATAATTTGTGACAGAAGAAGTATACCTAGCGTATTGCTGTGCACAGCAGCATATTCGGAATGAAGAGGACCAGAACAAGACATGTGAACAGTGCACGTGACCATTATCTAATTATATAATAATTCTATATATAATCGATTGGTCGCGGATTGCTTTCGATCGACCTTGCCTACCTAGCTAGAAATTAGAGCGAACAGTATCTTGTGGGCGACCGTACTGACCACAGAAAATGGAAACAATCATGGACCTAAAATTTATACTTATATAATATAACAACATTAACTGGCCGGCCGGCCCGTGCCACGCTACACACATCCGTATATAAAAACAATATATTTCTTTCATTTTAAATTAAATATCTGATATTAATTTAGAACAAAACTACATTATTGAAAAAAGAACGGAGTGCTAGCTCGCCCCAAGGGCAAGAGGGTTCTATATTAAATTGACGGAACAATCACATTTAGGCCCCCACTTTGGAATTGAATTTATTTTAATAATTATAATTTAGACGCAAATTAATTAAGTTAATATAGTTATATATAGAATATATTTATACTGTTATAATTATATGTTATAATATTTTAGACATAAATTAATTAAGTTAATATAGTTATATATTTTAGGCCTCCATTATTGTTAGCTATACAAGAGATATAATTATATGTTATAATATTTCTACTGTAAGGGAGTAAGTTGAAGAGTGTGCGCTATAAGTTGCAAAGTAGAAACATAATATAACATAATGATATATATAATCAATTTAAAATAATATGATTGAATACAGATAATGACACATATTATTTAAACTAATATGATTGTATACGGAGTATATTTCTATATTATTGTCCGTTATACGAGAGAAACTTATGTGTTGCATCTCTACCGTACGGGACCGAGTCAAAGAACGTGTTATAAGTTACAAAGTAGAAACATAACATGATGATCTATATAATCCATTTTCATCTCTCACCTTAGGAAATTGGATATAGGATTTTAATGTCAAATTTCAAATAAATAGCCTAATTTATTACGTAGATTTCAATTTATCTGAATGAAAGGATCCAAATTGCTTCTGAGAGTTTTTTTTTTCTTTTTCTTCTTTTGCTATATATACCATCGGCGGTTATCCTATCTATTACTTTTTGTGGTAGTATACCATTACAACCCAAAATGTCACAATCAGCAAGAAAAGCATGTATTATTAAAATAATCAGTTCTACGCTCGAAACGTGTGTACCTGCGTAAGTGTACGTGGACGTGTGTACTTGGAAATAAATAAAGAAGGGATAATATAAAGGAGGCGATCGAGCAGCGTAAATGTCAAATGTGATATATGAACAGTCAGTTAGACGGAACAGGACTACTGGTACGTGGTGGTGTGTAATAATGTAGCTGCTTTTCCGCCCTGATGCGCACGGATTTTAATGCTACAGCTTACTGAAAACGGAAGGTCAATGCAATCCCATAGTACCTCTGTCGGTCCACGGACGGCAAGTGGATCCCAAATAGTGGACCAAAATTATTAGTTTTTCCTATTGTCCTTAGTAATACGGACTTATACTTTACTAAAAAAAATATCAGTTTAAATCTCGCAAAAAAAAATCAGTTTAAGTTATGATGACTTTTAATGTAGCACTTTTCCTAAAAAGCATGCGCCTGAAATCAGTTTGGTTCATATGACGACATGATCCTTTGATCTTGATTCAAGATTCATACATCATTGTGTCAGTTTAGAAAGAACAATTTAAATCATAATTTTGTAATTGTATTACTATAGATTGAATTGTTTATTGTTAGTTTTCTTTGCATGAATTTAGATCCGTTAGATCTTCATCTGATGGCTCAAAGCTGTTGCCTAGCCGTTATTTTCAGGCATCTGCAAAATAGCAAATCCTTTATTCTAGTCCATGTCTCATAAGTCATAATGCCTTGAAAATTTGATCTTATTATTAGATGCTATAAAATTTTATCTTCAAGTTAAGTCAAAACTTGGCATATTTAAAATAGCATCCTTTCGAGTTTCGTTAGAGTGGTTGGCAAGAAGATAGGAGTATATGAACAGGAGTTTAGTTAGCTACATAGTACGAGCTGGTAATGTGTGTGAAGTCATGCGTACGTGCACAAGTACATGCACCTACACTCCACCACTCTCGTACGCGTTGATTGGCGGCTCCGCTCGCACGCATTTATCGCCAAGATCCCGGTTGCCCATCACCATGATCATCCTCGCTGGCCGGCCAGATATTAGTTATATTATTTACTCCATTTGTTAATGAAAGAATCAATTCCTAAAATCCGTACCAGTCAAAAAATTTAAACTTTGACTAACTTTATAGAAAAATATAACAACATTTATAACTTAAAATAAACACCATATTTTCAAATATGATATATAATAAATCTAATAATACTAGTTTGATACCATAACTTTTAATGATTTTTTCTAGAAATTTGGTCAAAGTTCAAAAAAATTGACTTAGGGCAACTCCAGAAATCTATTCTTTCAGGGATAGAGGGAGTAATAGTTTGATACATTAACATGTTACAACCACTTTGAATTATTATATATATATATATATATATATATATTTAGAAACTGGTTTTCATTTAAATTGTACCCATACAATGAATAGTTTCAAATCTAAAAAAAAGTACGACGCTCCACAGTATGGATGACCGCACAAACAAACACTTGGCAAAAGTCATGAGAATAGATGTCCAACCAGCGACGGTCAACATTTATGCAGGTGAAGTTGAGAAACTTCTTCTTTCTAATGTCTTCCTTCTTTCTTCTATCATAGGAGAACGAGTAAGAATGATGTGAAATTTATTCTCCCTAGTCCATTATTGTGGATAGATCTAACCACAACAAAATAGAGAAATGACAAGAGAAAATTATTTCATAGCGGCGATATTCTCTGTCTTGATCACCGTCTGAAAATAAAAGTCTCCATATCGTTATCACGGTGAAGATGCTAAGACCGTAGTTGTCGCTCTTATCTTCAACAAAGCCGTCATGAAGAAATCGATTCCATCATTCGTCCTTGCCGTCGCCGAAAAGGAGGAGATAAATCCCAATACCAAAAAATTGGTATGGAGACACCCTAAACCTAATGACTCGCTATTGAAAAAAACTTATAAAAAACGATTGATCCCCACTCTTTTCGGCCTCGGGTAAGATAGTGGAGAGGAAAGGAAGAAGTGATCCCCATTCTTTTTAGCCTCCGGCAAGATGGTGGAGAGGAAAGGAAGAAGACCAGCGATGGTGGATGGCAGGAGCTGTGACGGCGGCGGCGGGCTTTTCGGCATCCGGTGAGATGCGAGTGAGAAAAGAAAAGAGACCAGCGGTGGTGGATGGCAGGGCCTATGACGGTTGCGGTGGCGACGGTTAGGAAAAAAACGTGCGACGAGTCAATTAAAAAACTAGCTTGTGACTCGTGCAAGGTATACTCTCTCTTTTAAGAGCTAAATAGTTTTAATTTGACTAAATCTATAAGAAAAATCATTGGAATGCACGGTGGGAACTTTGCATTCCAATGAGTAAGGGTGGAATTAATGAGATTCAGAGGCCTCTTCATCGTGCTTTTTTTTCAACTTATTCTCATAATTTTTAGAGAAAAGTGGATTTTTTTCCTTCGTTCTGGTAGAGTTGCTCTAGGTAGTTACATTACAGAAGCAGCTACTGTAAAGACTTTTGGATACGCGGTTAGTCATCAGCAGAGCTTTTAAACGCAATAATATATATAATCCACAAATTCTAGCTGAGGCATATATACGTACTAGCTAGCTAGAATTACATTCATTCATTCATTAGATGCAGGAGCCCAGATCCATCCATCGACGAGTCCATTTGCATCCATTATGAGCCGACAGAGATATTTCCCCTCTCCTCGACCGATATGAATATGAATATGAATTTAAATGTATGATCGGATCGCTCGATCGATCCCCCGGCCCACAAAGCAAGCAAATAACTTCAATTTCACCATCAAGTATATCGACGACGACGATCGCGTTTAGTAGGTTGCAGCGCAGGGGTGATCAGTGGTTGTTCGGACTGGAACATCATGAAAGCAAGGTGTGTCCGATCGAGAAATCTTATTGTATTGCAAGTGTCATTGCATATATATGTACATGTGCCTGCTGCACAATTTAACTAAGTATTAAATTCATCATGTGGCCCCTCCTCTCTTTTTTTTTGAGAGAAAGAGAGATCAATAATTAAACAGGGGATATATGGAGAGATTAAGAATGGGGTCAGGGTTACCCATCACCCTATTATTGGTGGGACTTGCCCATCCTCCCTCTACATAAAACAACGAGTTTGGTTTGGGGAGTGATCCCATCCAAAATTATTGAAGTATGTTTAGGTTGGTTGTATCTTAATTGAGAGGGAGAGCTTCTGCTATGTTTTTTTAAAAAAATAATGATTGGGTTCATATTGCCTAGGGTGGATCCGTATGCTCTGAGAAAGAAAGAAACAAGGCCTTCTTTAGATCGCTTCATAATTCCAAAACTTTACAAGATTTTCTGTCATATCGAATTTTTGGACGGATGCATGAAACATTAAATATAGGTAAAAAAAAATATGTAATTTGTAGGACAAAATTTTTGAATATAGTTACTTTATGATTGAATAATAATTACTAAATACAAATAAAATGTTACGGTACTTAACATTGTAAAGTTTTTGGATCTAAACAGATCGAAAGTATCTTTGGTTGCCTTGAGGTGCATCGGTATGATTTGAGAATCTTTCAGGTGGCTCAGCTCATACCGAGAAGAAGCATCATGGCCGATTTTTCTTCGGACGGGTCCAAAGACGCATACTGTATATCCCAAGACTCATACAAGCAGTGGTTACGATGGGACGTATATTAGTTAGATTTATTTATCAATTTGTAGCTCCGGGTAGTTCACTCATCAGTTACATCAAAAGTTTGATGGAGAAAGAAGCTTGCTGGCGTGGCTACCTTGGAATTGAGTAGGAAAGAAACACGGTTATAGATCTCTTTGACTGCAGCTGTAGGCTCTGTAGATGCATAATTCTAGTGTTGATTGTTGTAGCAGTGTGAGGGTTGGGTCCATTTGGTTGGAGTTTTAGGTGGTGCTTTTGCTTCCCAAAAGGTTAAACCCAATCAAAGCACTAAAAAAATACAGTTGCTTCCACCCAATAAAGCAGCTTTTAGACAGTTCATTTCGCCCCGGTCAACAGAGCAAGCTCCATCCCCGTCCGGAGCACCCTCCAACCTCCATGGCCAATTGCTTTTCTGTTCTCACCAAGAAGATGACCAACTAGTACTTGAGATTTTTAAATTGTTAAGTTTGAATATGTGAAAACCATATAAAAAGATTTGTCTCGAAATATACTTTTATAAAAATATACATATTATTTTTAAATAAATATTTTATAGAAATATAAAGTTAAAGTCATGCTTTAAAAACTATATCATTATTAAAAAAAACTTTTTTTATAATATAGAGGGAGTATAATATTTATAGTAATAACCATACATACATGGATGCTAAATTATCACTGTTTGGATTGGAGCAAAGATCGAGTGAGAGTGATGAGGTAGCTAGTGCCGGTGAGTGTGTGTGATGGGTGGACCCCATCCATATAATTGAGACACGGAGGACCACCGACCGGGCTGAACCGGCAGTGGGGTGACCATCCATATACTGTCGGTGGGCATCGCTCCCAGGGTGGGGCCCACCACGCCACTGATTGCCTGCATGAGATCACTGCACTGAGCACTTCTGAGTTCTGAGCCAATCCTACAGTACATTCATATCTCCAGCTCCGTGTGACAGTAGTACTACGTGGTACTACGAGCGCTTCAGGCGTGTGTACGTGGCGTATGACTAAGGGCCTGTTTGGTTTGGGCTCTAAAATTTAAGTCATTTTTAGTCACTAAAATATCAAACAACTTCACTAAAAGAGGTCCCTAAAATTTAGAACGTTTAGTTATGAAAGGATAGCTAAAACTCACTAAAATTTTTCTTGGCACACGGACTGTCCCTCTCTCCTTAATAACTAGTGCCTATTAGTAATAGAACCAAACATAAGACCACTAGATTTTAGAAGGAAGTCACTAAGTTTTAGGGGGTCACTAAGGTCATTCTCAATGAGTTTCATATCCCAGTTTCTAATGCTTTCATATATTGGTAATAGTGCTTAAAAGTTTCATGGGGATGAAACTCTCTCTACTCTCATAAAACTCTTATGATATCTCTCTTCATAAATAGGGTGTCATATCAGTTTAATGCACATGAAATTCTATGAAACTCCCAATAACACTGGCCTAAGAAACCAAACAGGCCCTAAGCGTGTACACGTACTCATCGTACACATGCCATCTCTGTATTGTACGTCTGAATAATGGTGAATCGCCACCCGGCCGGGCCCGGACCGGACCCGGCTAGCTGCAACAACTGTGGCTTTAATATATTTATTATAAAATGCTAGTAGCACTTGTATTTTCATATAAGTTTATTATAACAAGCATGTTCAAACAATCTATTTAACGATACTAATTATGTTTCCATAAAAAACGATACTAATTATGAAAAAAATATTAACACTTTCTTATATTCATTTATTTGGTCAAAATAAATAAAATGTTTGGCTTGTTTATGAGAATGATATTTTTTATGGAAAGGAAGGAGCACTCTGCTCATCCCTAAAAAATGTCATTATAAGTTTCGTGTCGATTATACTTTTTTAAGTTTGAACATATTTATTAAAAATAGTAGCAATATTTATATCTTTAAATAAGGTTTTTTTATAAAAATACATTTCATGATTCATCAAGTAATATTAGCCACACAACATAAGTATTTAATATTTTTATAGATTTCATTAAAGATGAAACTATTTGATTTTTTAAAGGTGAGAATAACTTTTTTTTTCAGGGACGAGAGAGTACTACTGTAGCCATTTTTTTTATTTCCCTACCATTCCAAAGTACCAGTATATATACTCCTAGTATTGATAGACTAGTGGAAGAACATGCTACACCCACTTGTAAGGTCCTAATATAGTTAGAGGGGGTGAATAGCCTAATAAAACTTCTACAAATATACTTAGACAAAGTGATTAGTAAAACAAAAAGCTATAAACATATTTAGCACTAACACTATCAAAAGATGCAGGTCACCTATCCAACAATTCTAGTTTCTAGAAAAACTATTTCACACAACGCAATAAGTAAACTAGCTAGTGAACTAGATATCTATCAACTTTACAAGAAGGTAAGCAATGTAAATGCAAAGGTAGAGTTGAGGAGATTATACCAACATGATGGTAGAATATCCTGAAAAGTTAAAATTGACTTCCTAAAAAACGAGAATGACTTCTATTTTAAAACAGATAGAGTACATAGCAAAAATATACTCCCTCCGTCCCAAAAAGGAGGTCGTTATGGGATACGTGTCGGTCAAACTTTCTCAACTTTAACTAAGTTTTTAGAAAATACGTGGAACATTTATATCTCCAAATAAATTTGTTAAAAAACTAGACTTAAAGATCTTTCCGATGATACTAATTACTTAGCATAATTATTTATATATTTTAATATATAATTGTCGATATTTTAAAAACGTTGACTTCTCGAGAAGCGAGAATGACATCTATTTAGGGACGGAGGGAGTATGTGCTTAAAAATATCATATTCATGTATAATTTGGAATGCATATATAAGAAAAACTATGTGCTTAGAAAAGTCGTATTCGTATATAATCTGGAACCCAAAAAGAATTATTTACAAACTGAGGTGTTGCAACATATTATCGATTTATCTTTATACGGTGTGATTCATTCCATGACCAGAAGAGTCTAGCTCGATCCTACCAGCCAGGCCAAGCTAGGAGCAGGCTAGCTATATGCAAGACCTTAATGTTTGGTTGACAGAAAACATACGCAGATGATCACATCTGTTGTTTGGTTATCCTGCTCTCAAAAGTGTCATCCAAAGATCCCAAACTATCAAAAGCTAAGGACCTAGACATGGTAAGTGTCATCCAAAGGTCCCAGACCATCAAAAGTAGAGTCACAATCACCACATTCTTGCATCCTACATGCTTACCTTATTCTTGCATCTAGATCTCAAGAGGCCAAAGGATATCAAACACAAGCACTATCAGCTGGAGGGTGCAACCAGGCTCTTTGGGCCAAAATCACACTCATCCGGTCAGCTAGGCTCTAGCAACCATGCATGAAACCAAACGCCAACAGCGCTAGCCAAACTAGCATGGATGCAAGGCACTAAAGGTCTATTTGGTTACCCCTTATTAATGTTTAATTTCTAAACTACCAAACAAATTGACTAAAAAAAGATTAAAGGAGTTAAGTCACATTAGTCACCCAAGAGAAGCTAAAAGACACTAAACCACACTTTTTAGTCACTTTGAAACCAAACACCCTATCTAAGAAGGGACTAAAAGACCTCTTTTAGTCACCTAATTAACCAAATACCTACTCTCTGAATTAGGAGACTAAAGTTTAAGAGGGAAAATACAGACAGGACCTAAACGGCTAAACATGTACACCAATATAGTAGGAGTATATATAGTAGTATATACGGAGTACACCATATATAGTAGATATGGGGGTCTAGGGGAACCAACACCGACACATTTCATCTTCATGGGAACCATCTATTTCAGGCATCTTTCTATAAATGTGTGAACTTAGGCAAACATAACAAAAGGAAACGTCCATATTGGTGCTTGACCATCACCAATGCGCATCTCCCGTACGCTATACTTTTGACTTGCAACATCTTATCGATTTAGCTTTATACGGTGTTGTTCATTCCATGACCAAAAGAGACTAGCTCGATCCTACCAGCTAGGCCAAGCTAGGAGCAGGCCAGCTGTATGCAAGACCTTAATGTTTAGTTGATGGAAAACATATGTAGACGATCACATTTGTTGTTTGGTTGTCCTGCTCTCAAAAGTGTCATCCCAAAGATCCCAGACCATCAAAAGCTAGGACCTAGATATGGTAAGTGTCATCCAAAGATCCCGTACCATCAAAAGTAGAGTCACAATCACCACATTCCTGCGTACTACATGCTCACCTTATTCTTGTAGCTAGCTGTCAAGAGGCCAAAGAATATTAAACACAAGCACTATCAGCTGGAGGGTGCAACCAAGCTCTTTGGGACAAAATCAAACACTCATCCGGTCAGCTAGGCTCTGGCAACCATGCATGAAACCAAACGTCAACAGCGCTAGCCAAACTAGCATGGATGCAGGGCACTAAGGGCTTGTTTGGTTACCCCTGATTAATATTTAGTTACTAAACTTCCAATAAACTGACTAAAAAAAGACTAAAGTAGTTTAGTCACATTAGTCACCCAAGAGAAGCTAAAAGACACTAAACCACATTTTTAGTCACTTTGAAGTCAAACACCCAAGAGAAGCTAAAAGACACTAAACCACATTTTTAGTCACTTTGAAGTCAAACACCCGAACTCTCTTTTAGTCATCCAAACCAAATCCCTATGGGTACCATCCATTTCAGGCATCTTTTCTATAAATGTGTGAACCTAGGCAAATGTAACAAAAGGAAACGTCCACATATTGGTATGTGTGAACCTAGGCAAAGGTAACAAAAGGAAACGTCCACATATTGGTGCTCGATCATCACCATCGCGCATCTCCCGGCCCGTGCGCTACTTTTGACTTTTCATACACAAATAAACGTACTAATATTCACTAGTATAATGTCAGTGCTAATGCAACGGTTTGATCTAGGAAAATGCTTTAAAAAACAACCAATTTGTTTTTACAGAGTTTAACTTGTTACACAATAATATTTGAGCTTATACATAATAGATGAATCATTTTTGCATTTAAGAAAACATAGTTACATTCTTCATAGCTCCTTAATCATATATTGGATTTCTTTAGGGACGTTGTCAACACATTCGTTTGCACGACTCGTCAAAATGTCAGCCAAAAATTCCATCCTCGAGAATTGGTTGCACAAATATGACATTCGTTTGCACATGGCTGTATAGGCATACTACAACATTTGAAATGCAAACTCCACAAGTGACTTTGTCGGCCCTAATTAATGTTACGATCATATAAGGGGAAAACTGTGTATGCTCCAAATCACCTTGACTTTGCATCCTTCATCTTGACTTTGCATCCTTCATCTTTTTTTCTCCTTTCTGAATGGAAAATAAGAGGTAATTAGTTAGCCAAATCACTTATAGTTACAATAAGTAACATGAGTCCCAGTTTGCATCCAATTTGTCTTTTAAAAAAACCACTAAACAGATTAGACAGCATGCTATCATTTTCCTAATTGGTTAACAATAATTTACAGGGCAACAGGCATACAAAACATATAACGATTCAAATAAATATTTAACATTGTTATGAAGGGTGGAATGCATGCATTAAGGCTAGAAAAATTGTATAGCAGGAACAGGTTTGACTTGTAGTTATAATTAAATTCACATGGCTACGACAGTTCAAACTTTATTTGAGAGAAAACATCTTACAAAAACTTACAAAGTAAAGAACAGACTTGGTGACGATGATGAGCTACATCAGCAAGCAGGGAACCTCCGCTGATCTCGTGCTATGCAGTAACAATTTTTACTCATCAGTCCAGCCAAAATATGATGATGAGTTATATCACGATAAGATTCTGAAACAAAGGTGTTTGTTCAAATAAAAAAAGTTCTAAAACAATTTTTTTTTACGGGATTGGTGCTAGTGTGTAGCGGCTCACCTAGATAGGATGCAATGCCTTTTTCTTCACAACCATTCGACGGAAGCTGGGAGCAGTGCAGGTCGAGCCGTCGAGGCTGCTTCCTCGGCGGCCTTGAGGCTCCACGCTGGTAGGACCAGCCGCGCCATGTCTCCGCCCTGATCCCGAACGTTGCTTTTGTGATGATGGTGGTGATGTGGCGGACGTCGCGTCCTCTGTCGTCCATGGAGTCCTCGGCCCTGGGGGCACAGGCGGCGAAATCGTCCCCGACATGGGATTTGGGAGCGTGGATGGCGACGAAGATCGATTAGTAGTGATTGGAGCACAGATCAACACCGGCGTAGGAGGTGCTGTTCGGGGAGGGAGAGAGGGGCCGACCGATGTAGGCGAGGGAGAGGGAGGCGTGGCCGGCGGGGCAGCTTGCGCCGGGCACGGCCGTCGCCGTCTGAAAACCTAGCCATTCGCCGGACTGGGAGATGGAGATGGGAGGCTCGCCCACGACGGGAGAGGGTGGCGCGGTGCTGACCGGAGTGGAAGAGGGAGGTGCCGGCCGGAGAAGGATGTTGTGGGTGGAGAGGGAGGCGCCGCCGCCGGCCTAGTCGTGATTGGAGGCGAAGGAGTCGCGCCGCGTATTCCTGTTCGGATGAAGCGAGCAAAGAGAAATTAGAAGAAAAAGAGAGAAACAGGAATCAAACCATGGCCGTGGAACACGAGCGTGGCGGGCCGAGCGCCGACGTGGGAGGTGGGAGGGGGCTACACAATTTTGACTTTTGGATTTGAATAAGTAAGAAGAGAAGATATTAGATGCAATTTAAACCGTTTATTTTAAATATATTATTTTTCTGGATATATTCTTCTGGATGGATGGATGTGAGACTTCTCAGCGGAGTACGTTTTTTAGTGTGGACGTAGAAAAAAAAATTAGTAGAGTAGATTTACAATGCACATCGTAGACACGGATGATCTCTAAAAATAAATAAATACCTGCAGGTACACACCCTACTGACAAATTTCAGCATGTAACACGGGTCATCATTATTTGTTTGCTACTGATATGTATACCGCAGCTGGGCAGCTAAATACCCTGAAGAATAAATATTAGCGCTTCCTTTCCGGGATATAAATACAAAAAAGAAAAAAACTAGATATATATCTGGAATCTTTGGATCGATTTAGGTGATTGAGACATGTTGAACCTGACCACCATTCACGTACGTGAGTATTGTTATCAGCTAGAGACCGTGGGTATTATGTAGTATATGTGCTAAGCGGTTATCCTCTGCTTTATTTATTTCACTTTCTTTATTATTGTACGTTTAGAGCTTGTTTGTTCCGATAAAATATCACTTCTTTTCCTATGATTTGATTAATAAAAGGTATTAAATAACAACTCTAGTTTAAGGGTCTGTTTATACAACTCACTTCATTAGTTTAGCAGTTTTTTTTTAGAAAATAACTCAATGAGCAACTCATTAGGTGAAGTTGAGCTATTTTAGAAAAGTGTTTGGCAAAATAGCTCCACCAACAACTTTATATATAAGGATATGACAGAGAAATAGAGGAGAGAGCTGACATAACCTACTTTTTCCAGATTTATACCACTTCATCTTTTTTGGAGGGGTTGGAAGAAAAAATTCATGGGTGAAACTGTTTTCAAAATAGGTGTTTGATAAAAAAAAATAGTTTACAATAACTATGAAGCTATTGTGAGTTGTACTAAAGAGTCTCTAACTATGTTTATGTATATTTTTTAATAAAACGAACTGTAGGTGAAACAATTTATCATTTGAAATGGAGGAGTAATAAGTACTAATGAATATACAGTACCATATATTATTCTTGTTGGGGCCACCGGGCCCCTAACCCGGGCGGTACGGTGATCTACAGCAGAACGCGACGCTGTCCCGGGCACCCCAATCGTGAACGGACAGGTCACCCCTCGTGACCGTGAGTGGGCCCACGGACTCTAACCGATTACTAGGACACTAGTGTAATTTATACGACTCACGGGCGCCGCTTGCATTTGCATCTATCCATGCTTTTATTATAACTCAAAAAAGAAAAAAATTAAGGATCTATCCGCCAAAAAATTCATAGTAGTATGCATGATCTTTTGTGTCCAATCGAGTATAGGTCAAATGCATCGCGCATGCTCTTACTGCGTAAGATTGGGGCCATAGGACATAAGGGGTGGAGAACGCCGTCTTTCTTATAATTTGGTCTTTTTTTGAAAGATTCTCTTAAATAGACTCTTGACGGAAAGAATTTCAAATATGGACCCTTAGCTTGGTGCCATAATGGCTGACGCTGAGGTTAAGGACCCGTTTGGTAGGGATCCAGATTCTTATAAAAACGTTCCAGATTCAGATTCTCTCAAAAAATGTTTCATGTAAGAAACGTTTCATGTAATGAATCAGAAACACTTTTGTAGAACCGTTTGGTTGTTAGGCTGGATTCAGATTTTAAAAATACATTAAAAAGTATAAAAAATATACTTCAAAAAAATCTATAACTTTTTGTGGATGTAGAATAATCTAAGTGCAACCCATTAAAATTTGTTGCACTTGAAAAGGATAGGTAGAAAAAAAATATTATCACTGTTATATACAAGAAACTAGAAATGGAATCAGGCGAAACCAGACTGAGTCCGTTTCTCCCGGCCAGGCAAAAAAAAAAGAAACGATACGAAACGTTTCAAGCTAGAATCGGTTCACCACTAATACCTTTGGCACCGTTTCTTTGGTTTCAGGCTAGAATCGGAACCGATTCTGCTAGCCAAATGAGTCCTAAGTCTCGGTGCCAGGTGGTCTGGCGTCATCGTAAGTCCTGCAGAAACCGACGTGGCGCCCACATGACACGAACCTCGGCGCCATAGTGGCTGACGCTGAGCTCGGCGTCAAGATCCACGGCACCGAACTCGACGCCATAGATCTTGGTGCCGAGCTATTGTCCATATATCTCGGTTTGAAAGAAATGTGTACGTAGATCCGTCTTGCTCTTACTGCGTAAGATTGGGGCCACGAGCTCTAGGACATAAGGGGTGGACAACGGTGCCAGCATCATAATTGGAGTACATACATATACAAATACTCATATTCAATAAGTCGTTATAGTTCGGCTTCCAGTGAACCGTGCCGCGCCGTGGGACGATTTCTACCAGAAATGCTCGGCTAATTAATATAAGTTATTTATATATATATATACGTATATTTATCTCTATAAACACATAAGTTATTTTATAGCCTGTAATTAACAACGAGACAGTTGACTTTGTCAATCTCAAAAATCTCTTTGTTGAATTTGTCAATTCAGGAAAGAGATTTTTATTGGGATATTACCTCGGCATATCCCCAGGGAACTTATAGGCCTACCGACCAGAAGACGGCTTAGTCCGTGAGACCTTGCGGCACGCGACCAGCCCGTCGTGCTCGTCAAGGACACCGAAGAAGTCTTGCTCGCTAAGGAAGATCCTAGTAGATAGACTCGGATCCCTTACCTTAAGGGACCGATCGTAATTTGTTAGAATATGAAAATTGTAACTTTGCTCCCCGGCTATATAAGGCGAGCAGGGACCCCCTCCAAAACCTCTCTCGACCTCTCTCAGATCATCTACGGATCTTGTAACCTAGTACTCAGATCAATCCAACCACCAGAACACAGGACGTAGAGTATTACGGTCATTTGCCGGCCCGAACCTGTCTAAATCGCCGTGTCTACGCTCTCTGTGTTACGCTTGATCGTCGTTGCCACACCTCCGCCTATAATCTACTACCGTAGGGTACCCCTAGGTAGACTGCGACGCATATTTCGTCGACAGTTGGCGCGCCAGGTAGGGGGTGTGTGCATCGACTTCATGGCTCGTCAAGCGGTTACTTTTCCAGATTTGATGGTCCTCCAGACGACCGGCACCGTGCTCCAGATCGGATCTATATCATTGACCGTCGGATCTACACCGCGCGGCGCAGACGCGCCGCCGCCCGTACGTCGTCCCGCTACGCCAATAAACCACCCGCGAAAGAAGATCGACATCGACGACCTGGTCGACGCAGTCGATCGCTCCAGCAACGGTATCATGGATTGCCCCGACCTCGTGCAGGCGACACGACACCGACTGTCCGGCCACCACGGCCGCCGACCACGCCGCCGCCGATCTCCGCCGAAGATGATGGCCGCGACGACCAAGGACACTCGCCCTCCTCCGATGATGCCTCATGGACTCAGCAACCAGGCGGCAGCTTTCCAGTGCCAAATGCATCGAACGATCTCCGACCAGGTCCCGGCAGCTCCTATCGTGAACACCGTCGTCATCTCCACGGTCCCCAGTGACTCCGACCAGGCAGTTTCCCTCGATGACACGATATCTTCGGGTTCTGCTGACGCCGCAGGGACGGAGGTCGCTGATTCCTCCGGATCGACCAGCAGTTTGCCGGATTCCCTCTGGGCTTCTGAGGATTAGTTTTTCAAGTCTCCGTAGATAGCGTCTCCCCCGACAACGAGATGGACGCCGAACGTGTCGCAAGAGAGCAACACAACGTCGAGCGTGCGCGGAGGCGCGAACTAGAGCGCCGTGAGAAAGAGAAACGCGATGAGGAGCGCCGCGAGCAGGAGCGACTCACACGAGAACAACGTGAGCTAGAGCAGAGAAATCGTGATCGCCCGTCACGGTGCAACCTCCAGCAGGACTTCAATAAGGTGGGTGACGTTCCGGTGTACCCGACCCCCAGCGCCAATCTAGCGGTAGCCGTCTGCGAGCTCTACAAGCTCCCCCACGCCCGAGATCGAAAAGATAGAAGCCCACATCATGGCGGCGGCGGTCCAGGTCAACAAGGCGGGTCCTCCGCCCGAATTCTCCGGTCAGTCCCACAGCAGGAACCACCCGCGAAGCCCGCCAAGGGAGCCCAGGCGGGGATCCCCAGTCCGCGACAATGAAGAACTCGACGGGCCCCGGCATGATCGAGCACCTGCACCGCCGCGCCAAAGCCCTCCGAATGAGCAAAGGCGAGGATCACCACCTCACAACGACGGCGAGCGTGAAAGACCCCCGGCGTGACAGGTCACCACCACCGGCGCGCCGAAGCCCTCCGAGGGAACGTCGACACAGATCCCCACGGTACAATGATGGCAACCTCCGCCATGGTCGGACACCGCCACCAGCGCAAAGAGCAATCATGGGAATGTGCCCCTTCTCCGCACGTCTGCGCACCGTTCCAGTGGCCCACGAACTTTAAAGTTACGTCGGTGGAAAAGTATGACGGCAAGGCAAATACAGAGCAATGGGCGTCCACCTACGAGATAGCTGTCTATGCCACCGGAGGAAATCAAGACGTAATGGCTAACTACCTGCCGGTGATGTTGTCGACCTCCACCAACAGCTGACTCCAGAAGATCCCGGAAGGCACCATCGACACCTGGGAACAACTAAAGGAAATTTTCATCAAGACGTACAAGGCCACATGTGTTCAGCCCGGGACAAGGTAGGACTTAGAGAGCGTCTTCCAGAGGAGCAACGAGAGCCTCCGGGATTACATCAGGCGTTTCTCCCACAAGCGGTTGAACATTGCAGAGATCTCCGATCTAGAGGCCATCGCCATCTTCTCCAACAGCCTGCGGACGGACGATCTCCGAAACAAGCTGGCGCTGAAAAGCATAACAACCATAGAAGAGCTCATGACGATCGCGAATCCTTACGCCAATCAAGACGACACCACCCGCAGCAGGGAGAACAGGCGACACTACTCTCGATCTCCAGAACGTATAAGGGATAACGATTGCCGACCAGACTACCGTAGCGAAGGAAGGGCCGGCGACCACCGGGACTACTGATCGGACAACTCCGAGCGTTACCCGCAGAGGTACGATTATAGGCGCGACAACCGCTACGTCGCCAGCACGAACGCCCGAACAAAGAAGAACTATGATGCTAGCTACGAGAAGATTCTCGATGGACCATGCCCTATACACAAAAACTCCAAACACTCCATGCGCAATTGTGAGCTCCTTGAGTCCATAGTGAAGGCAAGAAGTGACAAGAGAGCAAAGAAAGATGACTCCGATAAGGACAAGGGCCAAGAACCACCAGCCCCGGAGTTCCAACCAGCTTCAATGACGTACTCCATCTTCAGGGGCAGCGTGGTTGTGGAAGGAGAGAGGAGACGTCGCCAGGTTCGCAAGGATGTCTACTCGGTCTCAGCAACAGGAGGTGATTCAGCCAACGCTCGCTACCTCGACTGGTCGGAACGACCAATTAGCTTCTCCTAAGAAGATGAGTGGACGGATTATAGATATCCCGGCCGCTTCCCACTAATTGTTGACCCCACCATCGACACGTGCCGCTTCAGGAAGGTGTTGGTCGACGGCGGCAGTGCCCTCAATATAATATTCGCCGATGCATTCCGCCAACTTGGACCTCCAGCCCGTAAATTTCTCCTTCTGGGGATCATCCCCAATAAGGCATCAACACCGGTAGGCCGGATCACCCTGCCTGTGCAGTTTGGCGACTAAAACCACTTCAGGGTGGAGAACATTAACTTTATCATTGCTGACTTCGAGACAGCCTACCACGCGATACTTGTCGATCAGCACTCACCAAACTCATGGCAGTCCCGCATTACACATACATGGTACTCAAGATCCCGACGCAACAAGGCATCCTCACCCTTCGTACCAACCTGAAGATTGCATATGAGTGCGAGCAACAGACGATAAACGTCGTCGAGAGGCCCCGTATCCAGGATACGTACAATTCCGAAGCCAACGACAACCCCACCGTAAAGAAGCAGAAGGAAGCAGAACAAGCAGCGACCACCGTCGACCCCTTCTGCGAGCAACCATAGAAGACCGTCCCCCCGGGCGATGCGAGACGATGCCCTAGCATAAACATAGTCTAATAAAAACTTGTACTGTATATTCTTCCAATAATGAATAAAGGCTTCTCGTTTCGCATATATTTTTTCTAACTGAACCTGTTGAGCAAGCAAAACGCTCACGGCGTACGACGACCTCTGCAAAGCGCTCACGGCGTACGACGACCTCTGCAAAGCGCTCACGACGTACAACGACCCCTGCAAAACGCTCACAGCGCACAAAGGCCACTTCAACAACCACCGCGGCGTACGGCGACCACGGCAATACAACTACTAAACGATCGATGACCTCTCCAAAACACTCCCACAGTGTTCGACGACCTCTCCAAAACGTAATAGGGTGTTTCTCCAAACAGCCTGGCCATAACCAGAAAGCACCCGAAGCTGGCCCGCCAATGAACCATAGCGAATAGAAGTAGCTACCCTAAGCGCTATGACTTCATTGACAGGCCTCCCAAGTGGCATTTCCCCAGAAGCCGGGCGACATCACTTAGGTCGGGAGCCGTGAGGTTGTGTGCCCAGAATCTGTATACGACCACGGTACGATCGACGACTCTACAAGCAGCATGGCTTTTCGCCCAGCGTCTGCAGGAACGGTCTCCACAGGCCCTAGTCACGCCACGATCGAGCCTCTCGGAAAAAGACCCTGTCACTGGCATCTCCCTAAGCGTGCATGAGCTGTTCGCCCTCTGCACCGCGGGTTGCCAGCAGCGTGCCTCCTTGGGAGTCCTTATGTATCCTACGCATGAAGTGGCGCTAGCCCTACGATCTGGACCATTTGAGACCCAAGGCCAAACGATTCATTGCTACGGCTCACAACTTAGCAGGCACAACAGGACATACAAGTGAAACAAAAGCTCACCGCCCCAAATATATTACAGCTTTGTAGTTTTCACTTACACGTCCGAACACTTGTATCCGAGATACAAACTATCGTTGTCCCGCAGCAAAATAGAGCATGATAATAAAATTGAGACTCCCAAACAGAAGGAACCACACCTAAAGACTAGTCACTCCAACGATTACAATTTCATCCTACTGATGCGATAAGCGACTACTTCACTAATGTTCCTAGTCCAGAGATCAAACTAATGGCGAAGTTGACATTGCAGGCTACAATACATGATGATCCCAGGCATATTGTTACCAAAACGGCGGCACTCGTCCCAGATGCACTGATGAGGACCGACGACGACGACTAACTCCGGCACATCCTCCAGGGCACGAATCCACCGTCACCGCCAGATGACATGAAGATCGTCACGAGAGCGATCCCGAAGACGACGCAAAGCTCGATCACAAAACCGACCATCTAGAAGGGCACCTCCGCTGAGTCAATCGATGATAGCCATCACCTCCGTATCTGCTGGATTCGCATAATACAACATTATGGTCCGGAAGTACATGGCGACCTCATCTCCAGTAGCCACCGCTCTCTTGACAAGCAACTGCCCATCAGGATCTCTCCCCCACAACATCAATCTCTCCACACCACAAAAAAACAACGCCTCGAGGTGATCGGCCGCAAGAAAACGCTGCTCGAAGGCAGTCTCCAGAAAAGGGTAGTAGGCCCGACAATAATCTTAGACACGCCGAAGGGACAAGACCCGAATCGTCGATGCGTCGTCACAAAAGTCGTGGAAGAGACGACAGACCGGATGAATCTTCACATACTCACGCACATTGTCGCCATCATCGATCACGCGAAGAAGAATCTGAAATATCAGGTCCTCTGACAGAGCCAACAGGCCGGCGAAACCCACCGCAGGATGCGCACCGCCACCCTCCATCTCCATCGACGAAATCCTAGTACTAACGAATCCCCTCCACTCTTTGATCACCTTTCGCGGTCAGCAAGCGTGGATATTATTGAACAAGGAGGAGGGAAACTCTCTCAGATCACTAGCATATATAGCACAGAATCGCCGGTTCTTCGTATCCCCGACGCACTCGGTAAGACAACGAGACGCGACCCTTCCCGTTCCGCAAACCATCGGAGTTGTCCTTTATACCGAGCGGCGCGGCGCTTCGCCTTCCAGGGTTTTTGGGAAACCGCAACGACCGAATACGGAATCGCCACGCCGCCCACTCCTTGCGCCTCAAACACGGGCCGCCAAATGTGCGGTTAATTCGGTCTATTTACTTCCTTTCTGTTCTCCCTTACATATTTACTTCTAGATAATTCCCTCAATTTATAGCTAATGATTTTTTGAATATCACCAACATTACAGTCCCGGGGACTGGAGTCACAACTTTGTTATAATCTATTTTGTGCAGCTACGGTAACATGGCTACAGTAGCCTGGTCGGCAAGAACCATAAAGCTTGTGATATAACCAAACTCGGGGACTCCGTCAATAACAACCATGACTCGGCTGCCTAGTTGCATCCTCGACCAGGCTCAGAGACTTTGCCAAAAGTCATACCGAGCAATGCTCGGGGACTACGGCCACGGCACTGAAGGACAACACCTGGGGACTGACGCCCGGGGACTGCGAATCAAGCAACATGACCCCAATGCAAGAACCCCCTAAGCTCCTTACATCAGGCTCGGGGACTACGGGTATTCGCAGCCGTTTCTCATTAAACTCATATTTCAGTATTTCAAATTTCAAATATATGATCCTGATACAAGAAGCTTCCAGTTTCTTACATCAGGCTTGAGGACTACGGGTATTCGCAGTCGTTTTATCAAACTCGTGCTTCTATTTACATGTTTTGCGCATCTTTTTATAAAGCATGACACCACGTGCATAGTTCACCTGCTACCATGCTTGGGGACTAAGTGGGTACACTTCACCTTGCGGTGAATGTACTGATTATCGTCTCGACATAGCCCTGTTGTTTTGTTTGTTGTTTTTGCAGAGCCTAAGTGGGTACATGAAGAATCATGGCCCTAGTTGGTTTCGGTGATTAACGACAATTAAAGATTATTATGGCTAACGTGTGTTTTACAGAGGCTATGCGTAGCCTAGCCATGGTGATCAAGGAAAATGGGCTCTAAAGGTCATCACTTAGCTCCCAAGATGGATGTCGTTTCGGTTGTTAAGGAGACATGATGAAGACCCTAGAATGATAGGCTAAGTGCCATAAGGAGATGAAGGACACTTAAAATTAGATAGAGCTTCTCTTTTTACCCTTGACCGTACTATTAAGAGGGGTTGAGACTAGTAGCTTGACTTAGGAAAGCTTCTTGTCTAGATGTGGTGCACACTTGACTTCCTTAGCTCTAAGCAAGCCTATGGTGACCGTAAGATAGCCTAGAACAACTTCCATATTCATCGCGACGAAAAACGGAGTTGTCAAAATCATTTTCTGGGCGACGGACGCTCCTGGCAGGGGCGCCGGACGCTGTCCGACGCGTCGGACAAAGGCGCCGGACGATGGGTGGTTGAGTCCACAGCGTCCGTCAGCCTTGCAGAGAGGTTGTTTTCTGGCTAAGTTTTTCAGGGTGCGTCGGACGCTGTCCGTCGGCCAGGCGTCGGACGCTGCGAAGAGCGTCCGTCGGCCTTCCAGAGAGGGTGTTTTAAAACCCTAGCCAGTTTTCAGCGTCGGACGCTGTGGCTGAGCGTCCGTCGCCCAGTGACGTAGCGTCCGTCGCTGGGAACAGTGTGTCAGAACTAGCCGTTAGACAGAGGCGTCGGACCGTCCGTCGCCTCAATTATGAACAGAAACTAGCCGTTGGGCATGCGACGGACCGTCCGTCGCCTAGTCGACGGAGCGTCCGTCGCCAACTTAAAATGCCAGCCCGAGGCAGTTTTTCAGAGGGTCTATTTATAGCCCCTCCCACTTCTCTCCCACATGGCCTTTGCTCATTTGAGTTGCTGAGTTCGTTGAGAAGGTTGTGAAGAGAGCAAGAGCCCTAGAGAGAGAGTGATTTGCAAATCCATCCATCCTCTCTCTAGTTCATCCAAGAGTTCAAGTGTGCATCCTCTAGTTGTGAAGCTTGAGTGAGTCAAGCGAAGATTGAGGCCTGTTACTCTTGGTGATCGACATCACCTAGACGGTCTGGTGGTGTTTGGAGGAAGGTGATCGCCGGAAGATTGTTGGCGGCCCTTCTCCATCGACGTGTGTGATCGGTTGTGGGCGATTCACCGAGCCGGAGTGGCGAAGAATCAGCCCGTAGAGAGCACTCATCCCTTGCGCGGGATTGAGGGGGAGCTATACCTTGCGAGGTGCTCCAACGAGGACTAGGGGGGAGTGTCGACTCCTCGATACCTCGGCAAAACATCGCCGTGTCAAGCATCTCTTTCCCTAGCTCTTTATTACCGCATTACTTTCCGCACTTGTCTTTCAATTCATACTAGAATTGTGTAGGAAGTTTTCGCTTTCCTTTGCTTTGTTACCGCTTTCTAGCTAGGACACACAAGCGGTAGGCACTAGGGGTTAATTGGTTCTTTATAGGTTTAATTCTTGTTTAGAAATCAAAAAGAGCCCAATTCACCCCCCCCTCTTGGGCATCCTGATCCTTTCAGTACACTTCACCAGGGAAGAACTTTTCAAAAGTTTTTTCTTCTTCAGCACGTCACATCCTCCCAACAAGCAGCCGCAGCACTCGACGAGGCGACCAGCTCGCCCATCATGCTACGACGCTCTTGACCAGCCTGACCTGGTCGGGAGACTTCTCCGATCGGCGCCGCGACCAGGGGGCCTGGTCGGGACTTTACGACGACCACGATGCATGATGGTGACCAACTGAACACCTCCAAGGACAACGCTGCGGGCTCGCCGGAAGAATATAACGCGCTCGGGGACTTGTTGGGGATATTACCTCAACATATCCCCAGGGACCTTATGTGCCTACCGACCAGAAGACGGCCCAGCCCGCGAGACCTTGCGGCACGCGATCAGCCCGTCGTGCTCGCCAAGGACACCGAAGAAGTCTTGCTCGCCAAGGAATATCCTAGTAGATAGACTCGGATCCTTTGCCTTAAGGGACTGATCGTAATCTGTTAGGATATGAAAATTGTAACCCTGCTCTCCGGCTATATAAGGCGAGCAGGGACCCCTCCAAAACTTCTCTCAAATCATCTACGGATCTGGTAACCTAAGTACTCAGATCAATCCAGCCACCAGAACACAGGACGTAGGGTATTACGGTGATCGCTCTCTGTGTTACGCTTGATCGCCGTCGCCACACCTCCGCCTATAATCTACTATCGTAGGGTACCCTCTAGGTAGACTGCGACGCATATTTCGTCGACAATTTTTGAGATTGACAAAGTCCGTGCAGGCGAGTCGATCATCATCTATGAATAGGGAGAAAAAAAACAATGTTGTTACATTATAAAAATAATAAATCTAAAAAAAATACAGCATCGAGTGTGAACTTGATAGACAATAATTAATGTCTGCTCTGCCTTGCCGTATTTAACGGGAAAGAAAACGAATTTGGAAATAAAGTCGTCGTCAGCGAGGACGGCAGGAGATATATAGCTAGGCCGGAGTATTGCGTACGTACGTTTCTCCCGCCATTGAAAGTTGCCGGCCGGTCTCGCTCGCTTGCAAAAGTAGGAGTACACTACGACGACGCTATAGCTGCCCGCGCGCGGTACGGTGGTGTGGTGCCCGGCCGGCGTGGCCGGTGCAGGACCACCGCCGCCGCGCGTCCCAGCTAGCTAGGCGCGTCATGCATGTGAAATAAATAAAGTGAAACTATATATATGCATGCATGCATATGGCGGCTTGTCGATCTCGCCGGCGCCGGCGCCGGCCGGCCGGACGGCCGACGACGGCCTGCTGGAAATGGAAACACGTGGCCCGCGGCCATTTCGGCGCGCAAAGCGCAGAGGCCGGCAGCGCGTGTGTTTAGCGTGCCGCCGTCTTTTGCTTGTCGTCTTAATTTGTACGTAGTTGGATGCATGCCTTTTGCCTTGCCTTGGTTAATTTCGACGCGCCAACTACTACGTACTACGAGCTACAACCACCGTCGTACCCGAGATCGAATCAACGGCGCATGCGGAAAAACGGTAAATTAATAATGCACTGAACCAACGAACAACCTGCAGCACTGAATTGGAAAGCTCGATTATTTCCATTCTTGTACATACTCCATCGTCAGTAAAGACGTGCTACCGCCGTCCATTGTGTCCGGGATTCCCTGGAGTCCTTGTTTAGATTCAAAATGTGTACAAAATTTTGAACTGTAGCGTTTTGTTTGTATTTAGTAATTTTGTTCAATTATGGAGTAACTAGACTCAAAAGATTCATCTCATAAACTATATAATTTATTATTTTTTTACCAATATTTAGTGCCCCATACATGCGTCTAAATATTCGATTTGACAGGGAATCTTGTAAAGTTAGAGAATTTTAAAGGGAACTAAACACCCCTTATAGTGAGTAACAAATGTAAGGGAACTAAACACCCCTTGTAGTGAGTAACAGACGTAGTTAACATTGCCTTTCGCGGGCAAAGCTACCACTAGTAGAGGACTGACATTTAGTCTTGATTGGAAAGAGTCTTTAGTTCCGCATCCTCCAAGTTTCAAAAATAAAAATTAATACTACACCTCATACACTACCTTGCGCATAACTTATCGCTCCACCTACACAACACATCTGACAATGAATAACACGTTTTTCTTTAGAGCCAACCCATCAAGGGACATTCAATCACGGTTCGTAACACCCACCGGAACTAAAGAGTCATTTAGTGCCGGTTGGTAACGGGTCTACCTTTAGTCTGGGTTGGTAATATCAACCGGGACTAAAGATACTATAGCCATTGGACAGAGGACTTTAATCTCGGTCAGTATATAGAACCAGGACTAATTCATCTTTATTCCCGGACACAAAATTCGCCGAGATTATTGCACATCGACCAAAGACCTCTTTTCTAGTAGTGCACAGTGACACGACTTCAGGAACTTTGGAAAAAAAACAGAAAGGAAATGGAATCAAAAGGATATGCATATGAATTTGTATACTTCCTCCATTATCCGCATCGGTCAATAGAGTTTAAACTTGATCAAATTTATAATAAATGATATTAATATTTATGTCTCTAAATAAATATAAATATAAAAATATATTATACAAATCATTTAATAATATTTATTTTGTATCTAAAATGTCTATATTTTTTATAAAAAAATAGTCACTACTTGAAAGGACCGTAATGCCTAAGAGGAGGGGGTTGAATTAGGTCACTTAAAAACTCCTCTCTATTCTATGACCTCTTTTTCTAACCCTAGCAAAACTTATGCAAAAGGTAAACTATCTAGTAGTGCAACTAAGATTTTGCTAAGTGTTGTTATCTCTACCACAAAAAGAGTTATGCAACCTGGTTTCCAAACCTACCAACTAGCCTATCAACTAAGCTACGAAAGGTAAAGAACACAAGGTAAACAAAGTAAGTGCGAAAGGTAAAGAGCAAGGTAGAGATGCAAACTCCCGTCAACGACTCAGGTATTTTTACCGAGGTATCGAGAAGCGCGCAAGCTTCCCCCTAGTCTTCGTTGGAGCCCCTCGTGAGGAATCCCGCGCAAGGGCCAAGCTCCTGGTCGGGTAACTCCGTGGATAGCCTCGGGCTCTCCCCACGCACAAGTGGGTCTCCGATGTGCCTTCTGGCAAGCCTCTCCCGGATGCTCTCAGCCGTCTTCACTATCAAGTTTTCGGCCGAAACGCCGTGGGCCTTGTTCCCTTCGGTACACCAGTGGCGGCCACACCACAAACGCGGTTGGTGTGATCGCGCAAGATTACAAGCCCCACCGAGTACAAACTTGGTGCGCGCAAGCACCTATGATCAAGAGGTATGCAAACCTCACTCAACACTAGGCTTACACCTAGAGCAAGCGCAAAAGCAATGGTCTAACTAGCCTAAGCACTTCGCAAAGCACAAATGCTAATCACCAAGTGTATCACTAAGCTCTATGCATATGAAGATCACTAGAATTGTGTATCAACACCTTGGAATGTTTCCTCAAGTCTCCTTTCTCCCATTTGGCCGGCCAAAGATCATATATATATGCCCCAAGCCAAATGGAGCCGTTGGTGCCCTTGGATTGCCTCTCTGCGTACCTCCGGACGCAGACAGCAGCGGGGGTCCGGACAATCGCGTGCGCGTCCGGACCTTCCAACGGTCTTCTGTGCGCTGCGGCTGACAGTGGGTCCGGACGATGTCTATGGTCCGGAGTCTTCACGCGCCTCTGGAACCCCTCTGCATAGAGTCCGAACGCCACTGTTGGTCCGGATCCCATGCTCCGGTCAGCGTCCGGAGTCCTTCGTGCTCTTGGGTTCTTCTCTGTGTGCGTCCGGACGCAAGCACCAATGGTCCGGACACGTACTGTTCATAGCGTCCGGACTCTCTGAATTTCGCAGACCAAACCCTAGGCGTCCGGACGCATCCGCAATGGTCCGGACCCTAGAAATCATAGCGTCTGGAGCTCGTTTCTTCACTTTGTATCTTCGCGGTCTTGCTTCCGAGTAGGTTCCATCCTCCATGCTTGAACTACGCTTGATCTTTTAGGTCTTTTATATGCTTCAAATGTCTTGCTTGCAGTGTTGCCTAAGTCCAAAACATGTTTGCACCCTATTGGACTACAAAATAAACACTTGCAAATACGTTAGTCCAATTTGGTTATGTTGACCATCAAACACCAAAATCCAAACTAAATGGGACATGAGGACCATGTTCCTTACACTACTACACAAAGTTTAATCGTGGCGGGCGATTTTGGTTTTCTATAGCGGGCAAACGCGTCTGCTGTGGTGACAAGGTCACGGTAAATTGTGACAACACTGCAGCGGGCACCTAAGGAAGCCCGCCACGATATATCATTTTGGAAAAAAATAAAAAAAAAGCCCACACGCCGGCCGCAACTCTAGCTCGCCACTGGACCTGAATCCTGCCACCACCATCGTTTGGATCTGCCGCAGCTCTAGCTCGCCACCACGCCAGTCGCTCCGGGGTTGCCGCAAACGGGAGCTCCTCCTCACCAGATCCGACGTCGTAGCCGCTCCGTCGTTGCCGTGGCCCCTCCTCCTCGTCGTCGTCGTGCACCTCCGCCTCCACCGTCAGATCCAGACGCCCTCCACCTAGATCCGTCGGTGGCCGAATCGGAGTAGAGGGAGGAAGCGCTGATGGAAGATCCGACGTGCTTGGAGAAGAGGGAGGAAGCGTCATCGTCATCGCGCCGCTGCAACCTAGTGGAGGACAGCGGATGGCAGATTACGCGTCCTCACCCGCCGTGGTGGAGGTCCCTGTGTGGTGGAGATCCCGGCGTCGTGGCCGTGATGGATCCCGACGTCGTGTCCATGGTGGAGATCCCGCCGTGGTTGAGGGAGGCCGCCAGACCATAGCGTCCTCGCCCACGCCGTGGTGGTTGACCCAGCGTCGTGGCCTATCCTCACCGTTGCACTGGATGGGGAAGTTGAAGGCGTAGGCGAAGAGATGTTGGTGGAGGGCGCCGCAGGGATGGCCGACTGTGCCCCCAAACCCTAAGTGGCTATATATATACCTGTACACTGATATCAGGTCAGCTTGGGCCTAATGGGCCTAGGCCGTTTTTGTGGCTGGCTTTTAACGTTGTCCGCTGCGGTAAATCGATTTACCGCAGCAGGCAAAAATATCTGTCATAATAAATAGAAAAATATCCACTGTGGTAAATCAATGGATTTTCCGCAGCGGGCAAAACTTATGTCCGCCACGGAGGACGTTTAGACAACGTTGCGGAAGCTCGATTTTGACGTAGTGAGTCAAATTTATAATGCATGCATGTCTTACATTTTTTTATGGACATATGGACTACATTTCTAAAGATTTCTTTAAGATGGAGAAACCACTATCTCGTGTGTATATATATCACCACATAATGATATAGTACAAGGTACCTGCCGAAAGAAAGGAAGCCACAAGGGAGAGAAAAAACAATATATATTATTGTGTCTATGCGGTGGCATATAACGACATATGCATGCATGATATAACCATCAATAATAACGAACAGGCCGCCGGCCGACGACCGATCGATCTCATCTCGTAGTTGTCCATACTCCATAAAGATGTACGTCGATAAAAGAAAGAATTGTTTGTTTCGTGGCTATAATAAAGTTTCGAACACGCATACGGCTCAAAATCTTTCCCTGAACCTATTTTTATAAAAAAAATATTAATAAAATATACGAGTATAACAATATATTATAGAACTATTACGATTATATTATGTATGTTATAGGATATAGGATATGGACCATTGTCCGTGGATGTATAATATAATACAATAATATACTATTATATTTGTATATTTTATTAATATATTTTTATAAAGACAAAGATTATATCACTGTTCAAAACGGCTTAAGTTATCGTAATACCAAGGTTTGTAGTGGGCTTGTGTTGACTTATTACATAAAAAATGGTCCTTATTTTGTATGGATTTTGTTCTTTTCTATTTTCTAAAAATAACATGAAAAATGATAATAATTATTTTTTTATGATTTGGCGGACGGACGGATTGAATTGAATTGAAAGCCTGTATTGATGATATATTTTTATAGTATATCTATTTGGTGATATAATTTTTTTATAATTTTGGTTAAAGTTAAGATGGTTTATTTGATTCTCTAAATAATTTATTATAATTTGGAATAGATGGGGCAGTAGATTTTAGAGCATCACATGCAGAGCATATTATTGGTGTCATGGTTCTTGAAACAAAAACTGCTTGAAACTTGAAAAGGTGAGGGTGAGGCCGTGAGGGCTATTTATCTGTACGTGTGGATGCCAAGCAAGGTAGGAGTAGTAGGCTAGGCTAGCAAGATAAACATGAATCGATCCATCTGTGTACCGTCTGCGTACGTACGTCGACAGCAAAAGCAGACACAAACGAGCGAGCTAGTGACGGTGAGGCTGCTAGCTAGCCCAGCTATAGACCTATAGTGCGTCCGGTTCAGGACAGCGAAGCCACTGTGGGGCCGGGCCCACTGTACTTGGGTTTTTCTTGATGATTTCGCTCTCATCCTAATCCCGGTCGATCCCATCGTAGATCGTACGTCCGTGCATCGTCGTCACCGTTGTGTGGACGCGAAATGTTGCGTGCTTTGCATTGTTTGTTCCTTTCTTTCCTTCTCTAGCTTTTTGTTGCTCCGAGAGCCTCCGATCCTAGCATCATCCTACCTTTGTGCCTCTCTCTTCATTTATTATCATCTTACCGTCCGCATGATTCAATGGCTGTTGAAATTATATATGGTTTGGATTCTACTAGCTTTTGCAATCATATTATAAGACAAGATCCAAACGCATCTGTCGTCCTCGGTCATGTGTCTCTTTAATTTCTACTAGTTTAGCTTATCAGTTACTCCTTCCATCCTAAATTGTAAGTCATTTCAAGAATTTTGGAGAGTCAAAGCATCTCAAGGTTGACCAAGAATTATAGACAAAACTATAAAGATTTATAACATCAAATAGGTATACTATAAAAATATAATTGATAACGAATATAATGATACTTATTTGACATCATAAATATTATTATATTGTTAGATAAATTTGGTCAAAGTTGAGAAACTTTGACTCTCCAAGATTCTTGGAATGACTTACAATTTAAGATGGAGGGAGTATAATATAATATTTTTTCTCTTATAATAAAATAACATCACCCGGCGAAAATATTATCACAACAAAACAAAACAAAACATACTTTGTTGTTTGTTCCTTCCTTCTCTAACTACTAAGAGTAAAAAAATTGTGCTGTTCAATCAAATCTCTATTATTATATATGGTATAACACTCAATTTATCTCTATAAAATACACGTTAGTCATTAGTCAACGAAACCTAACTATGGGGCTAGATGCTTTTACGGTGAAGGAAAACAAAGACACACGACTCGACACACATGATCGTCCCTCCATGGAGATGGGGTGATTGTCAAATGTCTCGAACTGAACGCTAGATGTCAGCAACTATACGAGCATCTCCAAGAGTTACCTACATATTTTTTTCCCTGAAAACTCGATATTTTCTAAGTCCTAGACGTATTGGGAGAAAAAAAAGAAGGTCATTTTTAAGAGTTTTTAATAATTCACTCTTAAAATATAAAGGATAATTTTACATCAGCAATCCTATATTATTTCTAAATTATCCTAACCACTTCAATATATTCTATCTGTCTTGTACATTTATATCAGAAAATATTTTCTACTTTTTATTCTTTCCACGCCCTTCAAGTTTTAGAATTGTTGACTTTACGCACGACTAGAGATAGTGCGTAAATTTATGCAAAACATACGGTATTACTTTTTCTAAGTTTTAAGAGATTAGCAGGATGAATCAGGAGTTGTTAGAGATGGTTTTTCTCATCTGGCTAAAAGTTTAGCCAAGAATTATAAAGGGATTTAGGAAATTCTTGGAGATGTTGAACCGGACTGCTCTTGATCCTGCAGTAGAATAATAAGATCATAGGGCTTGAGAATAATCCTCACCATTTGTCTCATGCCCATCTATCTAATCCAGTCATAGCCTGTTCGCTTGGCTTTTCAGCCGGCTTAAATCCAGTCAGAACAGTGTTTTTCTCTCACAAGAAATCAACCAGCAGTGCATAATCCTGCCAGAACAGTGAATAATCCTGCCAAGCGAACATGCCGCTTTTGGTTCTATTTGCTTAGCTATGGTATAGTATTTTTCTTTCCCAACAAAATAGTTTTGGTTTGACTTATAGTCGAACTACGAGCCGAACTATTTGGTAGTACGTACACAGCTGTACACCACCCCTACCCCAAAGCAAGGAAGCCGGCATATATATATGGAGTATTTATTATTAAACAGGTGGACATATATGCTGCAGATTAGGTGTATATATATATATATATATATATATATATATATATATATATATATATATATATATATATATATATATATAATTTCTGTCGTTCTCCCGGTTGTTTATCTGTTCCGCAGAGCATGTTATTGTTATGAAAAAAAGAGGTCGTTGCCCTACCACCGGTCTGGATGTTGATTAGCATCTTCTAAGAAACCGAAATCTCAAAAAAAAAAACTTCTAGGAAACCGAGGATATTTTTTTTGCCGCTAAGTTGCATGGACAAGTTGCGAATCATTACCAAGCAGTTGTTCATGTCTGTATGGCTTATATAAGATGACTGATATTTTATTTGTGAGTAAAAAATATATTATATCATAACTTACGTCCTGTTTGCTTGGCTTATTAGTCACCGAAATAGTATTTTTCTCTCACAACAAAACAGCTAAAAATAACACTAGTCGGTTTATCAAACACCAAAACGATCGTGCGAACAGGACATAAACTAATAAATCCAAACAAATAGGACAACAGCATGCTGCATGCTACGGCAGAAGGGCAGGCAGATATCGAAACCATGACATACATGTGTACAAGCTATAGACATAATTTGGAACAGATGGAGTGAAAAAATGCAATTTAACCAAACAAACAGTAAGCCATTTTACGTAGTACCTATTACATGTACTACGAGTTCAAACTAATCTGGCTGCGCTATCGTGAGTCGGAACTAAGCTAGGACACAGACAACCAATCACAGTCTGTTCGTTTGGCCGTTTTTTTAGCTGATAAGCCGCGGTTGATGCGCTGTTTTTCTGTGAGTCTGATAAGCCGGCTGATAAATCAAGCGAACAGGGCGTAGGTCTTCACCACATAATTTAGTGGGCGGCAATGAGACAAGGATCACCACCCAGGCCACTTGCCACTAGCTCTGGGGGCCAAGCAAGCAAACAAGCAGTAACCACATATCGGAAAACCTAGGAGCGGCCTCATCATTGTGTACTGTACTACCCGGCGTTGTATATACCTTTGTAAAGACCAAACCAAAAAGAAAAGAAAAAAAGAAAGAGGAGGAAGAAGACTCTAGTCGATACGAGAGCGAGAGATTCGATTCGATCGCTTTCAGGTTTTCAACAGCGTTGCGTTGCGTTGCATTGGATTAATTGCATTGCATGCGGCCCTTGGGATGAGCCAGGAGGCACACGCACGGGGCAGTGCCAAACTGTCGCGCGCAGGTGGTCCACCGCCAGTGACAGGCATTAATATTTATATTTATTACTACATGCCTGTATAGTCCGTCGACGACGCAACAAGTGCAACAGGGCAGCCAACAACCTATGAAAAAGCCGGTTAGCTAGGCAGGCAGTACGAAAAGAAAAAAAATAGTACAGAAACAGTTGACGGAAAAGCGTGACTTTTCGACGGGCAGGTGGACTACTGGCTACTCTAGGTAGGTAGCAGCAACCTAGAGTACTCCACTCACTCACTCACGAGTACTCTACTTTTAGCTAGCTAGCTACTGTAATTCCTGATCGAGGCAGTTAAGTCGGGAGTCGGGAAGGGTTGGATCCTGATCCATCCATGGACCATATCCACACGACACGAGCTCTATCTTCTATCTCTAAGACGACGTGCATGGTGAAGAGTAGTGGCAAACTAGCCACAACATGTTCGTCAACCCGAGCGGCGACGTTGCTTTCTCGTGTGAGGATTTATTTACGATAAATCGGTCTGATAAGTTCATACAAACAGAGCGACCAAGTAATAGAAAGAGGAGAGTCCACCGGCCGGCACCCAACATCTGAATCGATCCGGTTCCAATCCACCTTAAATTTGCCGTCCCAGTCACGGGCAACATACATACACACACGCAGCACCCATCACCCCATGGTCACTGTTACTGCATCCGGATACAATTATGAGATTAGTTTGGAAGCCATCAAACACGAAAGAGCATGAAGAAACAGTTTCGAAATAGCCCACACACAACACATCAATCAATCACATACTGTCCCCCGAAAATCACATAGTAGGAGTACTGTCCGCCGGCCCTAGCAGAATAACAGCTGCTGACTCGATCGAATCAAATGATAGTAGATCGACTAGTACGGCTACGGGCCACTTGCTCAACCAATCAGAAAACTATGTTTTGTTTGTGGACATTATGGTTTGCCGGTCACCTCACCTCACGTCCTCACCCAGTGTCCACTCATCTATCTATCCGCTAATAAACAAATGGTTATGGCTAATTCTGGGCGCGCGCTTTATTATCTACTACTACCTTCAGAACCAGAATTGAATTGAATTGAATTGAATTGATTGATCAGCTCCACAGAGTAAGACGCTCTGCAAAAGACCCCGGACCGACATGGTACCACTACTTTTAAATATAAATATAGGTCCTGTCACGTCAGATATTTAGACAGACAATAATTTAAGAGTATAGATGTCGGGTACGAAGGTAAGGGGTACCCTAAATCCTTCGTTAAATTAACGTTAAACATAACAACCATTTTTAAAACAGGGACCAGTCCACTGCCCAAGTCAGTAAGGAAAGGCCCATCACTCGAAGGCCCCTGCGCCGGCTGCAGCAACAAGTCGTGGGCCGGCCCACCTCGACGAAAAGAGACGGACGAGGGGACGAGCGAACGACCCCTCCGTCCCTACCTCGACACCGGGCGACAGCCGAGGGGTCGACCGTTCGACCCCTCGGCCCCCACCTCGACGAAAAGAGACGGACGAGGGGACGAGCGAACGACCCCTCCGTCCCTACCTCGACACCGGGCGACAGCCGAGGGGTCGACCGTTCGACCCCTCGGCCTCCACCTCGACAGAAAATGACGGAGCGAGGGTCGAACGAACGACCCCCCGGCTCCTACCTCGACGCCAGGCGACGGACGAGGGTCGAACGAACGACCCCTCGGCCTCTACGTCGACCTCTCCGACTCCGCCTCTGCTCCGACCCTACCTCGACGACGAGTGACGGACCAGGGGTCGAGCGAACCACCCCCTGGCGGGAGGCTCGATCAGCCCAACTGCTCCCGGCATGGGTTAGAGTAAAACTACCTAACGTCATGGGCGCCCGCGTCCGCAGTCAAATCCAACAACTCTCCATCAAGTCCCCGATTGCTGTCAACTGTTCCGCCACTGTCGCCACTACGCGAGTACGGACTTCAGCAGCACCCCTCGGAACATGAACAGTACGGCCCTCGACGACGGCTTCGGGGATACGGCAGAGCCACACAGGGCTCGACCCCCTCCCTCGACCAAGGGGCTCGACCCCTCCCTCCGACAACTTCGGCATGGGGCCCGTCCCATCCGCCCTGTCTCGCTTCAGCTGTGGGATTCGCGCCCGCCTGCGGAAGCTGTGCCGCGACGTGCTGCGACGACTTCTACTGCCATCACGACCAGGAGCGCCAGAAGGACGGGAACGCCATGCCCGCACAGTGAGCGTCGTCCCCTCGCCAACACTATGCCGCAAACGCGCCGCCCATACTACAACAGTTAAGACCCTGTATCCTCGGACGTCCCCTTGGTCTATAAAAGGGGGCGCCGAGGTAGAATATAGCAGGGGACCTGGGGACTCGGATTTATGATTACTCCTCAGACTTCAGCTCTGATCTTCACACTCCACACACCCCGTTGCTCGATCGACCCCTCGAGCAGCCAACCCGCAGTCTAGGGCAGTACCGCTAGCCTAGGCCGGAGCTCGCTCTGAGCAAACCCGTGTAACACAGCTTGTACCCCCCCTGTACGAGCACGTTTGGGTGCGAGATAATACAAGTCATCCTCCCCCGCTGGACGTAGGGCCTTCTTTGCCCGAACCAGGATAAACCTTGTGTCCATCTTGCATCACATCTGAGAGAGGGAGCACGCGATATACAAATTTACTCGTTGGTGGTCTTGACCCCTGGGTCATAACACCGACAGTTGGCGCGCCAGGTAGGGGGATTCGCGTGTCGATCAACTCCGAACTACTCTCTCAGATGGATCCCACCATCCCACTGTTCCCATTCACCACTGTCGTCTGGTTCGGCGGTCTAGGGTTCGTATCCACGGGCCAAGGCGCCTTCATAGTTTTTCCCTTTGCTCGTGGCCTGGACATCAGCGGCCCCGATACGCTGGGGCCAGCAAGGATCAGACGACGGTCTCTCCGCCTGCGCCTCTGGCCTGCGATCAGGAGGAGGCGCGAGCGACTCCGACGCGCTCGTCGTCATGCGGACTCCGAGATGTCGGATGACATTTCCCCGGCCCCGGTTGGCGACACAGTCCCCCCCCCCCCCGCAGGGGCCTGTTTGACCCATGCTCGCGGGCCGAGGGCGGGCGCCCCTCTGAGCGGGACCTTGACCCTGCCATATCGTCGTCCCCGGGGGTCCCCGTGGCCTCTCCGACTCACTTGACCCCGCCACCACCGTGTAACCCGTTCCCGTACGGGCTCCACAACAGCGCAAGGCTCTGTTCTGCTCTCGCAGGATTGCAGATACAAACACGTAGCAGGTCTCCAGAGACTCCGTCACGTGCGGCGATCAACCCCGTCACCACCTCTTCCCCGGACGAGCCAAGGCTACCCCGGACGTGGGGCACGTTACGGCGGCGCCTGGCGGAGGAGCGCAGGGGGTCCTTCCCCCACTTCTACCACGTCGACCCCGACTCGGACTCTCCCGACGAGAGTTACGACTCCACCCGGGAATGCTTCCACCTCGATGAGCAAGCCGACCCTCGGGAGGATGTCGACGACACCGCGGCCACAGAAGAAGGACGAGGGGGCAACGCTACGCCAGCGCGAGATACCAACCCCCCGAGCACTGACAGAGCCGATCCACCCCAGACGTCCAGATTGCGCAAGTCTGAGAGCTTCTCGGCAAGCTCGAGGAGGAGCGCCTGCGTCTTCAGCAGCTCGAGCACGCCCTCGAGCGGGATCGAGGGCGTCCTCAGGGTGGAGGAGCTCGCGAGCGGGCCCGGGAAGTCCACCGGCAAATCATCGAGGAGGGGGGGAGAACGAACCCCGAGTCTTCAACCGCGCCAGCTAGAATGTCGTAGCGGCCGCAATGCTGCTCCGCGACATGCCGGCGCCATCGACCCCCCAAGCACGGCGTATCAGGGATGAAATCCAAGGGCTTCTCCAAACTGTGTCCATGCAGCAGGCGGAGAGCTCAGCCTCGAGGCGTCGAGGGGCTGCCTCCGAGCGACAGGGAGCACCCCCTCGACAAAATCGAGAGGTGTCCGTCCACCAGAACAAGGCGCCCCAGGGCCAAGTCGAGCGACGACCGGTTCATGAATGCCTCGTCGACGATCGACCCCCTCGGGTGAACAATCGACGTCGGTACGGCGACGCCGAGGCTCGAGGCTACAGCGCTCACCGGGGTGGGCGCTACGACAGCGACGAAGACCGATGTCGGTCTCCGGAGCCACCGGGGCCCCGAGTCTTCGGTAGAACCATCCGACGGACCCCCCCTGCCCGTCCGTTTCCGTCCGCCCACCAGCCTGGTCAAGTATAACGGCGAAAACCAAGCCAGAGCTCTGGCTTGCCGACTTCAGGCTGGCGTGTCAACTAGGAGGAGCCGACAATGATCACGTCATCATTCGGCAACTCTCATTGTTCCTCTCTGACACCGCCCGCAGATGGCTCGAAGAGATGCCCCCGGACCTGATCCAAGACTGGCCCGACCTGGTCAGGATCTTCGAAGGCAACTTCAAAGGCACCTACGAGCGGCCGGGCAACCCCTGGGACCTTCGCAGCTGCAAGCAGAAGCCAGGGGAGACCCTCCGTGCCTTCACCCGCCGATTCTCGAGGCAGCGCACCGCACTGACCCACATCTCCGACCATGAGGTCATTACGGCGTTCATCGCCGGAACAACCTGCAAGGAGTTGGTGCGGGAGCTGGGGCGAAACACCCCCAAGACCGCCAACGAGCTCATGGACATGATCACCAACTACGCAGCTGGCGAAGAGGTTGTTGGCGCGTTCTTCCAGATACCTTCAGAGAAGGGGAAAGGCAAGGCGGATGAGCCCGGGGGCTCGGACCACGAGCCCAAGAAGAACAATGGGCCCAGAAGGAACGACAACGGCAACGGCGGCAGGAAGAAGAAGAAGAACCAACCGGGCCGACGCAATGTCGAGCCTGACGTCGAGCCCGACGACGAGCCCGACGACCTTGTCGCTGTGGCAGACAAGAAGAAGCCTCGAGGGCCCCCTCCCGACGGGGGCGTCTTCGATAAGATGCTGAAGGAGCCTTGCCCCTATCATATAGGGCCGGCCAGCCACCGCCTCGAGGACTGCCGCATGCTTCGAAAGCACTTCATCCCTCCTGGCTTCAGGAGAGATGACGGCAAAGAAGACCCACCCTGTGACGTCCACGTTAGGGGCGATGTCAAAAAAGGAGGCTTCCCCGAAGTCCACGACTGCTACATGATCTACGGGGGACCCTCGACTCGACTCACCACGCGCCAGCGCAAGAGGGAGCGTCGAGAGGTTCTCTCCGTTCGAGCCCAGGTTCCGCGGTACCTCGACTGGTCCCACACGCCGATCACCTTCGATCAGGACGACCACCCCGAGCACATCCCCAACGCAAGGGTCTACCCGCTCGTCGTCGACCCGATCATCCTTAACACCCGCCTCACAAAGGTGCTCATGGATGGGGGGAGCAGCCTCAACGTCATCTACGCCGATACCCTCGACCTCCTGGGAATCCCGAGGACCATGCTCCTACCCAGCGCGGGGGGTTCCATGGGATCGTCCCAGGGAAGAAGGCACTCCCGATCGGCCGCATCAAGCTACCGGTCTGCTTCGGCGTCCCCTCGAACTTCCGAAAGGAAGAGCTCACCTTCGAGGTGGTTGCGTTCCGAGGCACCTACCATGCCATCATCGGGCGACCGGATACGCCAAGTTCATGGTCCCGAACTACACCTACCTCAAGCTCAAGATGCCAGGGCCCTCGGGGGTCATCACCGTCGACACCTCCTACGAGCACGCATACGACTGCGACGTCGAGTGCGTGGAAAAAGCCGAGGCCCTCGAGGATTCGGCCATCCTCGCGGCCCTCGACGACTTGTCCGGAGAGATCCCCGACCCCAAGCGACACGCTGGCAACTTCAAGCCGGCAGAAGATACCAAGACCGTCCCGCTCGACCCCGGCCTCGCGGATGGGAAGGTGTTGACGATCAACGCCACCCTCGAGCCCAAATAGGAAGCAGTGCTCGTCGACTTTCTCCGTGCGAATGCCGACGTGTTCGCAAGGAGTCCCTCGGATATGTCGGGCATTCCGAGGGAGGTCGTCGAGTACTCCTTGGACATCCGCGCCGGGTCCAAACCGGTGAAGCAGCGCCTGCGCCAATTCGACGAGGAGAAGCGCAGGATCATCGGGGAGGAGGTCGATAAGCTTTTGAGGGCCGGATTCATCAAGGAGGTGCATCATCCCGAGTGGTTAGCTAATCCTATGCTTGTAAAGAAAAAGAACGGGAAGGATAGGATGTGTGTAGACTACACTAGTTTAAATAAAGCATGTCCCAAAGTTCCTTTTCCATTGCCACGTATCGATCAAATAGTGGATTTCACTGCGGGATGCGAAACCCTCTGCTTCCTTGATGCGTATTCTGGCTACCACCAAATAAAGATGAAGGAGCCCGATCAGCTCGCGACTTCCTTCATCACACCCTTCGGCCTGTTTTGCTACCTCACCATGCCCTTCGGTTTGCGAAACGCCGGGGCCACCTACCAGCGATGCATGCTCCACGTCTTCGGGAAACACATAGGGCCGACCGTCGAGGCCTACGTCGATGACATCGTGGTCAAGTCCAAAACAGTCGGAAACCTGGTCGGAGACCTCGAGATCGCGTTTGGGTGCCTCCGGGCTAATCGCATAAAGCTGAACCCTGAGAAGTGTGTCTTCGGGGTCCCTCAAGGCATGCTCTTAGGGTACATAGTTTCCCAACGCGGAATCAAGGCCAATCCTGAGAAGGTAACTGCAATCACGAGGATGGGCCCGATCAACGACTTCAAGAGCGTGCAAAGGGTCACGGGGTGCCTCGCCGCCCTCAGCCGCTTCATCTCGAGGCTCGGAGAGAAGGCCCTACCCCTTTACCGCCTCCTGAAGAAGACGGAACACTTCGCGTGGACCACCGAAGCCAAGGAATCACTCTCGAGGCTCAAGGCCTTGCTCACCTCGCCCCCGGTCTTGGTACCCCCGAGTCCGGCCGAGCCCCTCTTGCTCTACGTCGCAGCAACTACCCAGGTAGTCAGCGCGGTCGTAGTAGTCGAGAGGGAGGAGGAAGGACACTCCCTGCCGGTTCAGAGGCATGTCTACTTCGTGAGCGAGGTGCTTTCCGAGACCAAGACAAGGTACCCCCACATCCAGAAGCTGTTGTACGCGATCGTCCTCACTCGGCGTAAGCTCCAGCACTATTTCCTGGGCCACCCGGTCACTGTGGTTTCATCTTTCCCCCTCGGGGAGATAATCCAAAACCGGGAGGCGTCTGGAAGGATCGCCAAATGGTCGGCCGAGCTCATGGGGGAGACCCTCTCCTACGCCCCTCGGAAGGCCATCAAGTCTCAGGTACTGGAAGATTTCGTTGCAGAATGGACCAACACCCAACTACCCCCAGCGCAGGTTCAGAGCGAGCTCTGGACCATGTACTTCGACGGGTCGTTGATGAAGACGGGAGCAGGCGCCGGATTGCTATTCATATCACCCTCAGGGGTCCATATGCGCTATGTCATTCGCCTCCACTTCCCCGCCTCCAACAACGTCGCCGAGTACGAGGCCCTCGTCAGCGGCCTGCGCATCACCATCGAGCTCGGGGTTCGACGCCTCGACGTGCGAGGGGACTCGCAGTTGGTGATCGACCAAGTAATGAAAGATTCGAGCTGCCACGACCCCAAGATGGAAGCCTACTGCAAGGAGGTCCGGAAACTCGAAGACAAGTTCTTCGGCCTCGAGCTCAACCACGTCGCCCGTCGGTACAACGAAGCTGCCGACGAGCTGGCCAAAATCGCGTCTACTCGAGGGACAGTCCCTCCCGACATCTTCTCGAGGGACCTTCACAAGCCATCCGTCGACCTAGACTCGGGGGCTCCCGCCCTCGAGCAAGGGGTCGATCCACCCCCCTCGACCGATCCTCCCTCGAGCGGGGAAGAGGTCATGGAGATCGACGAGGCTACCGCTGCGCCAACCCCTCCGACGGATTGGCGCGCACCCTACCTCGAGTACCTGACATGGGGTGAACTCCCGGAGGACCGCACGGAGGCCCGTCGTGTAGCCCGACGCGCCAAAACCTACGTCTTGTATGGGGACGGCCGCGAGCTATATCGACGTAGCCCGTCGGGTGTACTTCAACGCTGCCTCACCCTCGAGGAGGGGAGGGCATTGCTGAAGGATCTACACTCAGGGGCTTGTGGCCACCACGCGGCGCCGAGAATGATGGTAGGAAGTGCCTTTCGACAAGGTTTCTACTGGCCGACCGCTGTCACCGACGCCACCAAACTCGTTCGATCTTGCAAGGGATGCCAATTCTACGCCAGGCAGACCCACCTACCCGCCCAAGCTCTTCAGATGATACCCATCACCTGGCCGTTCGTAGTATGGGGGCTCGACATGGTTGGCCCCCTGAAAAGAACCAAGGGTGGCCACACTCACCTCCTCGTGGCTATCGACAAGTTCTCGAAGTGGATCGAGGCTCGACCCATCGCCAACATCCAGTCTCGACAAGTCGCGCTATTCTTCACCGACATCATCCACCGCTTCGGGGTCCCCAATGTCATCATCACCGACAACGACACGCAGTTCACCGGCCAAAAGTTCTTGGACTTCTGTGACCATCACCACATCAGGGTGAATTGGTCCGCAGTCGCCCACCCTCGAACTAACGGTCAGGTCGAGCGTGCCAATGGCATGGTTTTGCAGGGCCTCAAGCCAAGGATCTTCGATCGGCTAAATAGACACGGTAGGAGATGGGTCGACGAGCTGCCCGCTGTGCTATGGAGTCTCTGAACGACACCAAGTCGAGCCACAGGGTTCTCTCCGTTCTTCTTGGTCTATGGGTCCGAGGTCGTCCTCCCCACTGACCTCGAGTACGGGTCCCCTCGACTGAAAGCCTACAGCGAGCAAGCCAACACAATAGCCCGAGAGGACTCCCTCGACCAGCTCGAGGAGGCCCGCGACGTGGCTCTCTTCAAGTCGGCAAAGTACCAGCAAACGCTACGGCGCTACCACGACAAAAACGTGCGCAAAAGGGACCTCGACGTCGGCGACCTCGTTCTGCGCCGTCGACAAAGCAACAAGGGGCGTCACAAGCTAACGCCACCTTGGGAGGGACCCTTCATCGTGGCAGAGGTGCTAAAGCCCGGTACTTACAAGCTGAAGAACGAGAAGGGCGAGATCTTCACCAACGCGTGGAACATCGAACAGCTACGTCGATTCTATCCCTGAGGCCTCGACGCCTTGTACATTTCCGCATTATGTACGCTTATCCCGTTTCGAATGAATAAAATGTTCTCGAAACACATTTCACATTCGTCCGTAACTCAGAGGTAGCCTCGACCTTGCCCCAGCAAAGTCGAGCCTCCCTCGGGGGCTAACAGGGGGGGCACCCCCTCCCAAGTCCCCGAAAAACTCGAACGTTTTTTTGAAACTTAGCTCTCCCTCTCGATCTTTCCCTCGAGTACGCTTCGTAACTAAGTAAAGGCGCCTCGAATTCCCTAAGGGTCGAGGGTGTCGTTGAGCCAGGGATTCACCTACACCCCAGGGCTATGGTATCCCCGCTCGCTCCCCCCCTTCCAGGGATAAGAACGTGCGTCAAACACTTAAGTCCACAAGCGTCGACTCAGGCAAAGAAAAGCAGAGAGAGCTCGAGAAGTAGAAATAATGCGACACACCCGTTTACAACATTGAGGTAGCCTCGACTTTGCCCCAGCAAAGTCAAGACTCCCTCGGGGGCTAACAGGGGGGGCACCCCCCTCCTAAGTCCCCGAAAAACTCGAACGTTTTTTTTTCGAAACTCGACTTTCCCTCTCGACCTTTCCCTCGAGTATGCTTCGCGACTAAGTAAAGACGCCTCAAATTCCCTAAGGGTCGTGGGTGTCGTCGAGCCAGGGACTCACCTACGCCCCAGGGCTACGGTATCCCCGCTCGCTCCCCCCTTCCAGGGATACGAGCGTGCGTCGAACACTTAAGTCCACAAGCGTCGACTCAGGCAAAGAAAAGCAGGGAAAGTGCGAGAAACAAAAATAACAATATGCATCTTGATCAAAATGCATTAGATATAAGAAGCCCTCGGGGGCTCGGCATCGTATCATTACAAAAGCCTAACTGTTACATGGACCTTCCTGTCCAGATATGGCTCGCAGGCCTGGGACTACTCATCGAGGGGGTCACCGGCCTCAAGAAGCAATGCAGGAAGTTGGGCACCACCCGTTGGCCACATCGGAAGGTGAAGAGTCTGCAAAAGCTCGTCGACACCATCCGAGAGCTACTCGGCGCCATCTCCGTCCGCTGAGGGAATCACCTCGGGCTCGAAGAGCTTCGCCAGCTCGCCTCCGGGCACCTCCGCAAGATCCACTAGCACCTCACGTTGTTCTCTTCGTCGGTCATCCTCGGGTCGGTGGCAAACCCGCTGGCGACGACATCGAGGTAATAATTGTAGGCCGAGTTGACGACCGCGAGGGCCCGCTTCACGCCCACATGCAGGGCAGCGCGGACGTGCTCCGTCACCACCTGCGTCATGGAGTAGAAGCGGCGCAGCAGGGAGTCCCCTCGAGCGTCACCCTCGACCTCCGGCTCCGGCTCGACCGAGAGGTCGTCGCAGAAGGTGTTGATGACGCCCGAGAGCCTCGCGTTGAGGTTCGCCTCAGCCCCAAGGAGGCCCTGGAGATTGTTCAGGTCCTCGTGGGCGCGGGCCTTGTCCGTTGCCAGCTCTGCCAAAACAAGCACACAACACGGTCAAAACCCAAAAGAGCAGGAAGAGGGTCGATGCAAGGTAGATTCTGCAACACTCTCGAGACACTCACCTTGGGCATGCGCCTCCAGAGTGGCGTAGCTCTGCTCGGTCTCCTTGAGCTGGCGGCGGACGTCGACAAGCTCGGAGGCCTGACCCTTGACCTTAGCCTTAAGGCCCTCAATGGTCTTGCCAGCGTCATCGAGGGCCCTCTTCTGGTTCATCGCCACCACGCCCAGGGAGGTCGCGCGGGTCCAAGCCTTCTCCTCTGAGGCGGCCAGCGTGTCGCGCTCGCGGGAGACGGCGTCGAGGTCTCCCCGGAGCCCTCGGATGCCCTCCGTCGCCCGGGCCAACTCCTCCTTCAGCCGGGCGCCCTCCTCCTCGGCCTTGCGCTTGGCCTCGAGGGCGGCGTCCTGCTCTTGTCCAACCTTGACGGTCGACTGAAGGGCATCGTCGAGCCTCGACTGCGCCGTCTGCAAGGCCGCCCAGGCTTCCTTCTGCACGGCCTCAAAGTCGGCCCTCGCGTGGGCAACCTTCGACTCAGCATCCTCCCGAGCGGCCGCTGCCTCGGCTCTCACCCGAACGGCCTCGGCCTCCGCCTTCTCCAGCGACGCGCGAAGGGCCGAGAGTTGCTCGTGCGATCGGAGGATGAACTGGGACTTCTCGTACGACCTCGTCCGCAGTTCCTGATGAGGGTAAAAATGAAGATCATCAGAAAGGAATGGTCAGGCAACCCAAGCAAAATCCAAGGGAAGATGAAACCCACCTCTATACCCCGACATATGTCCACGGCGGCAACCTCGGCGGCACGGCGCACCGAGTGCTCGAACCAGGCCCGATACTCCTCCAAGTACTCCCACGTGTGGAGCTCGGCCTGGTCATCGAGCTTGAGGAGAGTTTGCCCGGGGTCCGAGGGTCGGCCAGCTCCAGGACCTCCTGCCCCCAGAACGCGCTGCGGAGGGCGATCCTCTCCTGGACCCCCCGCGAGGACGTCGATGGCTCCGACGAGCCGTCTCCCCCAGGCAAAGGAAGTCCCGGCCAGCGAAACGGCCCTACATGGGGAAAGACACGAAGAAATCAGTACCCGGCATCGCAGACCCACTACGGCTCGAGTAAGTCGGAGCACAACTTACCTCGAGGCAACGACCCCCTAGCCTCGGGGCGAGGCCGAGCCGCCTCTGGTTCTGTCCGAGAGGCCATGATGGCGGTCGTCTCCTCCGAGCCCACCAGCTCGGCCACCATCTCTTCCACCTCTTCAGGGGTGGGCTCCATCAGCATCTCGCTCCCCTCCGGTGCGGGTGTCGCCTCGGACCGCTCGGCCTGACCCCCCTCCCCGACCTCCGGCGTCGGCGAAGGGTCTTCTGACGCGGCGGCAGCTGTGCCCCCGCGCTCGAGCCGCAGTCGCGCCTCTAGCAAGGCGAGACTCTCGGGCCACCGCCCCGGCGTTGGGTGAGCCGGGACCTCCCCCTCGTTCGCAGCAACTTGGGGCCCGACCACCTCCACCTCGGCGGCGGCTTGAGGCTCGCTCCCATCGACCGCAACCGCCGACGACGTAGGACCCGCGACTTCCGAGGCGCCGGGTGCACCCCCCTCCGATGGAGGCACGGGCACGGCTTCCCCCGTCGCTTCGGCGGCCCTCGCCGGCGGGGCGGGCAGACCCGTCTCCTCCGCCAACTAAGCAGGGCCCGAGGCGCCCTGCGCCGTCCCCCGCTCCATCGCCTCCTGGGCCTTGGCCGCCCACGCCGCCTCGGGGGTAAGCGTCGAAGGAGGCGGGGCAGCGGCACTGGCCTCGACGGCCGCCCCGACCGCAGCCCCCACCTTCAGCTTCTTGGCGGGGGCGAGGGATGCGTCCCCCTGCGGGCGCTTCGATCTGAGAAAGAAACCCGTACACTACGATCAGTCGCAAGAAGGGAAATGCAAACAACACCCTCGATCAACCGAAAGGTAACTTACCCCCTCGGGGCCAGGCGTTTCTGGCCGACGGCCGTCGGGCTGATCGCGCTCCTGAACCCCATCGGCCGTGGGGCAGGGGTCGAGCCCGCCTTCGGCACCGTCTCCTGGGCAGGGGCCGACGACGCTCTTGTCATCCCCTTGCTGACTCCCCCCTGCGCCGACGGGCCCGATGCCCGCGCGCTCGACGCGGCGGGCGCCGAGGGTGTGTCCGCTCGACCCCCCGACGGGGATCACGACGACCGCCCCCGCGTCTGCCGCGGCGCTTCAACTTGAGGAGCCACGGGGCGCTCCCCCTGTGGCTCGGCTTCAACGGTGGGGGCCGACCTTGAGGTCGACCCCTCTCCTCCTCCAGTTCCAACGGCCACCCCCTGTTCGGGTGCCGTCTGTTCCTTCTCGCTCCAATTCACCTCCTCAGCGTCGTCATCGCTGTCCTCCTCCTCCTCTTCATCCTCCTCCTCCGAGGGTGATTCCTCCTCGGGGAGGCCTTCCCGCCTCTGTTGGGCCCGGCGCTGATCCCTCGCCTCTTTCTCCCGGACCCTCTTACCCCTGGCCTTCTTGGCCTTGTCCTTGGCCGCCTTGTCCTTCTCCGCCTGGAGGCGCCTCGCCTGGGTCGTGGCCCGGTCCTCCTTCACCGGCAGGGGCGAGGGCCGGAAGGGGACGTTCCCCTGCGGAACGCGAGGCAGTCAGAACGCAAGCAAAAAGGGTGGACAAGGCAAACGCAAGAACTCCAACAAAAGGAGAGGACTTTACCAGCTCGAAGAACCCCTCGTTCGGTTTCATGGGGATCTTGGCGATGTTCTTGGCGGCGAACGAGCCCGCAAAGAAGCAGCGGACGTGGCGGACTACCCTATCCGGGGGCAGCACATCTCCCAGGAGGCGGCACCCCGAGAGGTCGACCCCCGGACGCATCTCGTCGAGGCGGAGGGGTCGAGCCATCAGCGGCACGACCCGCCGCTGGTGGAACGCCGACACGGCGATCTCCGCCGTAAGTCCCTCCTTCTTCAGACGCTTGACCGCGTCCAGCAGGTTAGCGAGGCCGGGCTGCTTGCTCGCCACGACGTCGTACCTCCAGCAGTCTGGCTGCGCGTCGATCGTCCTTCCGGTGTACGCCGGGAACAGGTTGTCATCGTTCCACAGGTAGAACCACCTGGAGTGCCACCCGGAGTGGCTCGACGTAAGCTTCCCCGGGATCCAGAGCTCCGACCGCTTGAGGACGATGCAGTAGCACCCGGCCCTGACCATCTTGCGGGTACCCTTGCTGGCCGACGCATGGAAGATGTTCGCCTCGAAGAGGTGGAGCCACAACTCCCAGTGTGGCTCGATCCCGAGGTAACCTTCGCATACGGCGGTGAAGACCGCCGCCTGGCAGACGCCGTTGGGGGTAAGGTGTTGGAGCTCCACGCCGTAGTGGTGGAGAATTGCACGCAGAAAACGGCTGGGTGGGGCGCCTAGTCCTGCCCGATGGAATATCTCGAAGCTCACCACATACCCCTCCGGCGGGTTGGGCTCGGCGTGGTCTGGCGATGGCAACAACCACTCCAGTCGCTCCGTCGAGGTGACAGGCCGGAGGAGGCCGCTCTCCACCAAACCCCCCAGGTGCGAGGCCGTCATCGAGGACGCGAGCCAATCATCGGGACCGACGAGGCTGTACTTGGCCATGGGATCGGGAAGGATGATGCGCTCGGACTTGGGGGCGGAAGGTACGTTCCCTATCTCCCTTCTCTTTCTCTCTCGCGTGCGCAGAGTTCCGGCTCGCAGGGCGCCTAAGGCAGTGGCGGGGAGAAGGAGGCAGGTAAGACGAAGGCGAGGAGGCAAGGGAGGCAAGTGTGCGGAAAAAGCACCCGACTCCTCACCTTCGCTATTTATACGCGGGAGGCCAACGGACGGATCCGGCAAACAGGCAAAAGAATCTCTGCATTTAATGCGCCTGTACTCCCCTTCCTCGTATTCCTCCAGGATAAGGCGTTCCATCCCATCGTCGGGCTCCGCACCGCACTCCGCCCTGCAACTACCACTGTTGCGCCGAACGGACATCGCCTAAAAAGGCGCGCGGCCGGAAGCGTTATCTTCGGAGGTAAAGAATCTCGAGGCAGCGAGAGCTGGCCCTCGAAAGAGGGTTCGACAGCTACCCTCGAGTACCCGAGGCCAGAAATGACCTCGGGTTAGGACTTCGGTCCACCCCCAAAATCTCGAGGGGACAAAGGCCGGCCTACGAACGGGCTCGATAGCCCCCCTCGAGTACCCGAGGTCTGAGGAGACCTCGGGTCGTCGACTCCAATCCACCCCCCGGCCTCGAAGGGATAAAGGCTGGCCCTTTCATGGGGTTCGACAGCCTCCCTCGAGAGCTCCAGCCCAACGGGCAAAGGCACAGGTATGTCCCCAAGTTCAATACAATTACCCCTTCTTCCCCCTCGGCGTTCCACAAGGCAGGACTCCTCCTCCTGAGGATAGCGTCGGATGACGAACCATCCGTCAAATCTTGAGGGAGCGAAGGCTGGCCCTTACATAGGGTTCGACAGCCGCCCTCGAGTACCTGAGGTCAGGAAGGACCCATGGTTAACGGACTCCGGTCGACCCCCAAATCTTGAGGGAGCGAAGGCTGGCTCCACGAACGGAGTTCGACAGCCGCCCTCGAGTATGCGAGTCAGGGATGTCCCGGGGGGGCCAGGCGCATGCCCCTAGCTCGAGAACGAACTCTCGAGGTCCCCTGGGACATATCCGAGGTATAACCAAGGAATACCTAAGGATCCCTACGCTGGGAGGCATCGAGCCACCAACTCCTATCGAACGGGGTTGGCACCTTGGTAATCCATATGGTCGTGCTAGTAAGCCGTACGGTCTTACTTAAATGAGAACGCCTCCGGGCCACTAGTCGACCCCTATCGAATGGGGCACGGGTTCTCACTCGGATTTTTACCCGTACTGGGCACCATTTCTAATGGACTCATGCCCGAGAACAGCTCACCGAGGACTTCGGGCTCGTCCTAACGAGGATAGTATGATGCTCTTCACCCCACAATCCGAATGAAAGGATCCGTGGGAAGGACGCTATGAGGTAGTGAAGGCCTAGCCATTCGAGGGCTCGAGGGCCCGACTACGCACGACACCCCTCGACGAAAGAGGGCCGAAAAACTCGTGACCTGGCAGACAGAGTCGGCCTCTCGGGCGGGGCGCTCTAACTCTAGTTATGCTCGAGGGAGCGAAGGCTGGCCCTCGGTAGGGTTTGACAGCCGCCCTCGAACACTTCTCTTTTCAGGGAAAGGAGCGGAATCGACCCCTCGATAGGGCCCCACGTCTCCAGGTATCCTTAAAAAAACCCCTCGATACAACATCTCATAGCCCCCAGAGGAGTTCTTAATCACTCCTCTGGGGCCTCGGGGACTACCCCGCGGGGTGCGCTCGCGCGCACCCCACGGAGAATCGAACCTCTCACTAACCCTGCAGGTCAAGGACAAAACCTCCGGGTAATCCTTACTCCCTCCGAGAAAACATATATCATAGCCCCCAGAGGAGTTCTCAATCACTCCTCTGGGGCCTCGGGGGCTACTGTCGGGTACGAAGGTAAGGGGTACCCTAAATCCTTCGTTAAATTAACGTTAAACATAGCAACCATTTTTAAGACAGGGACCAGCCCACTGCCCAAGTCAGTAAGGAAAGGCCCATCACTCGAAGGCCCCTACGCCGGCTGCAGCAACAAGTCGTGGGCCGGCCCACCTCGACGAAAAGAGACGGACGAGGGGACGAGCGAATGACCCCTCCGTCCCTACCTCGACACCGGGCGACAACCGAGGGGTCGACCGTTCGACCCCTCGGCCCCCACCTCGACGAAAAGAGACGGACGAGGGGACGAGCGAACGACCCCTCCGTCCCTACCTCCACACCGGGCGACAGCCGAGGGGTCGACCGTTCGACCCCTCGGCCCCCACCTCGACGAAAAGAGACGAACGAGGGGACGATGCGAACGACCCCTCCGTCCCTACCTCGACACCGGGCGACAGCCGAGGGGTCGACCGTTCGACCCCTCGGCCTCCACCTCGACAGAAAATGACGGAGCGAGGGTCGAACGAACGACCCCCCGGCTCCTACCTCGACGCCAGGCGACGGACGAGGGGTCGAACGAACGACCCCTCGGCCTCTACGTCGACCTCTCCGACTCCGCCTCTGCTCCGACCCTACCTCGACGACGAGTGACGGACCAGGGGTCGAGCGAACCACCCCCTGGCGGGAGGCTCGATCAGCCCAACTGCTCCCGGCATGGGTTAGAGTAAAACTACCTAACGTCATGGGCGCCCGCGTCCGCAGTCAAATCCAACAACTCTCCATCAAGTCCCCGATTGCTGTCAACTGTTCCGCCACTGTCGCCACTACGCGAGTACGGACTTCAGCAGCACCCCTCGGAACATGAACAGTACGGCCCTCGACGACGGCTTCGGGGATACGGCAGAGCCACACAGGGCTCGACCCCCTCCCTCGACCAAGGGGCTCGACCCCTCCCTCCGACAACTTCGGCATGGGGCCCGTCCCATCCGCCCTGTCTCGCTTCAGCTGTGGGATTCGCGCCCGCCTGCGGAAGCTGTGCCGCGACGTGCTGCGACGACTTCTACTGCCATCACGACCAGGAGCGCCAGAAGGACGGGAACGCCATGCCCGCACAGTGAGCGTCGTCCCCTCGCCAACACTATGCCGCAAACGCGCCGCCCATACTACAACAGTGAAGACCCTGTACCCTCGGACGTCCCCTTGGTCTATAAAAGGGGGCGCCGAGGTAGAATATAGCAAGGGACCTGGGGACTCGGATCTATGATTACTCCTCAGACTTCAGCTCTGATCTCCACACTCCACACACCCCGCTGCTCGATCGACCCCTCGAGCAGCCAACCCGCAGTCTAGGGCAGCACCGCTAGCCTAGGCCGCAGCTCGCTCTGAGCAAACCCGTGTAACACAGCTTGTACCCCCTGTACGAGCACGTTTGGGTGTGAGATAATACAAGTCATCCTCCCCCGCTGGACGTAGGGCCTTCTTTGCCCGAACCAGGATAAACCTTGTGTCCATCTTGCATCACATCTGAGAGAGGGAGCACGCGATATACAAATTTACTCGTTGGTGGTCTTGACCCTCGGGTCATAACACCGACAATAGACTAATTACACAAATTAATTGCACAAATTGAGACAACATGATTTAACGATACGGTGATACAGTAAACATATGTTAATGATGAATTAATTAAACGTAGTAGATTCATTTTATGAATTAGTCACGGCTTCTAAAATTAGTTCATGCATAGTTCTTCTAAACCTCTAGAGCGCCGCGAAGGCATAAACAGCTTCTAAAATTAGTTTTATGATTAGTTTTTTTAATTAGTATTCGAAAATCCGATATGACACCTTCTATACTTAAAGTCCCTAAATCCAAACACCACCGGTATCATCCATCCATCCCAGACAGATGCCTGTGTACTTTAGCGTCTCTTGCCTGTGTACTTTAGCGACTGTCTACACCTGCCGAAAATAGTAGGTATGAATAGCTTCAATGCAGTGCAAAGCGTCAGGTCATGCTGTTAAAGACAATCACAGGCAACATCCACGTTGCAACTTGCATGCGCAGGCCATCACACACGCACGCACGGTACTGCATTGGATTTGCATTGGGCTCGCAACTTGCAGCCCGGTTGCTTTGCTTTGCTTTTTAGGATGTAGCGAGGTGGGTGAGTGGTGTGGTGTGAGCAAACGCCCAGGCCCAGGCCGCCGTCTTGAGGCTGGAGCTATCAAGGTCGGGGCCGCACGGACCACGGAGGATAAGGCAAGCAAGCAAGCGATGCAGCTGATGAATCATTTCATAGGAGATGGAGTGGGAGAGTGTACTTGTAACACCTACTCTTGTGGGAAAAAAAAAGGAGTTTACATACGGATGGGGATGGTCTACTCCTTCCTATCCTATCCTATTCTAGGCTCCTCCCCCCGGCCCTTCTTCAGCAACCATCCAATCTCTTCTGTAATTGGTTCACGTTTCGCTCTCAGGCACGCATGTCTAGTCTAGCTAGGCTCTCTGTCCTCCATACAAACCTTGGACCCAGCAACTAAATAGATAGCCAATCCCAGGCTGCCAAACTACCAGACGGCGACGCCCATGTTTGACTCCTTCCTAGGTTAATTAGAAACCTGGTAACACCTTTTTTTCCCCCCTTTTCTTAACTAATGTGTGCTGCCATACTGCATGCTGCTACTTCCATGTTACTAGTACTATGATGATGAAGATGGTTAGGTCTGCAACGGAATACGACGCAACCAAAATTTAAAGGTAACTACTTTGGTTAGCTGACTCGATACTAGCTCTTAGCTAGAGCATGAAATGAACTAACCTTGCCAAGTGGTTCAGGGGGCCTACAGCTACTTATACTAAATTGAGATAAAAAAAAAACTGCGTCATCAGACATAACAGCGTGGGCAAATACCTAACTCGATCTACAACCATCTAGTAGCTAGCCCTAGTGATTATTTCCAACGAGACGGTGCACGACACAATTACGAGAATCAGCTGCCCCAGGAACAATTAAAGTCGTCGTTGTTTCCAGACAGAATCCAGTCTCTTCATGCATCTCATGTTTCTTCGGATGCCCCAGTTAAATAAAGCTTCTTATGCCCTAACTCAAAATAGCAGTGGCCAGGTCTATTGTTAAAATAAAATATCCCCTATATTACCAAATGAGGAAACGCACTGTCACATTAGGAATATAAATATACTCCCTCCATACTCGTAATTCAAGTCGTTTTGAACAAGACTTAAATCAAACATTGGAAATATAAATTATGAATAAGTTTTGTTGTTGAGTTTGGAAATATGAAATATGTCTTAAAAAATACTTTCATAGAAATATACATATATCACATTCTAATAAATATTTTTTAAAAAATAAAAGTCAAAATTATGCTTTGAAGATGAATTGAATACGAGTATTGAGGGAGAGTGTATGTGCAGCTTTTTAGGTCATGTACGTGGGGGCCGGGAACAAGCTGTTAGGTCTTTGCAGTCGCGATTGCACAGTGTGTGTTATCCTGGTGCTCCCCATGACCTATCAATAATGAGTCCCATGATCCAATATATATATGGTGCTTCTAGAGACATACCCCCTTTCGTCCAATCAGGATAAACCACCACTCCCAAAAGTGACCCTCATCGACAGCGTTCCGTCAAAATCGCACGAAAGGAAGCATTGGGTTTTATTACTCATAATATATAATTGCCGAGCGATCGGCAGCAGAGCCCGTAAAGTGATTCTTCCTGTCTATTAACAAGACAGGTCAGTTGTTCGCCTCAATTGGTTCCCTAGAACCTAGTTCCGTTTCTTTAATAAATAACCTCCCAAAAGCAAGCACTGTCCCTTTAGTAAAACACAGCCACCAGGCTCCCCAGCATATGCTATGCGTATTAGCGGTAGTGTGATGATGTGCGCAAAAGTTTCCCCCGGTGAGCAGCTTCTTTTCTTTTCAGGAGGATTGGTAGCCTATTCCAGCTAAGAAGGGCGAATAGGCGAGAAGAGCAAGTCCTAGATTGAAGCAAACAAAAGCCTAGAAGGATTCAAAGGATCCATATGATTTGGTGATTGCTGGAGACTTTTTAGAAGGAGAAAAAGGAGCCCACAAGGTGACAACTGTGGGCTGTCGCCCCTGTTCTTTTCTGTGGGTGGAAACTGAAAGCGAACATGATGTGGCGCACACACCATACGAGGTTTTTGAGGTATAAAAAATGCTATCGCAAGACGTGGAGGATTGATATCCATTCTTAGAAAGTCCGCTACTCCAGACCAAATTAAATGCACAGGTCAGACATCATCTCCACTAAAAATGTCATGGTTCTGTGTATATGATATTGAATGTCCAGTCACGGATTCTATGAGATTTTATACATTATCTAATGAGTAATGGATCAGGCAGCAGAGTCATGCATAAGAAAACACTGACAAATAAATTTTCCGCAAAGCTCATGAGTAAATTTGTTGTACCGTTTATTGATTCCGAGACAAAGGAAAACAGCAGATCCCATCAGCATCAGGTGCAGGTAGGGCCAAACCTACAAGTTCAGAGTACATACAAAAGTTAAATCAGTCAATTCAGTAAAAACTACTGCTTTGACCTTCTACATGAGTTACACAAAACTGCATCAAGGTGATTTTTCTCTTCTATACGACTGTCGTTTCTCTTCTAATCATTGACATGATCTCATAGTTTACTAGCATTCTTCATACAGCATTTAGCTTTATCTTATTATGCTCCTACGACAGTTCTCGATTTCAGGTACTATAGATATTTCCCGTTCCAGGAAACAAAGATCTGCTTCTGAAATCGTTGAGCTAATGGTTGCAGACAAATTCATGACGTTTTGGTACAGAAGTATTTACCTTGGTATGGATCAATCTAAACAATGTTTCGTAAAGCAGGCCATTTATGATTTTCTCCCCTGAATGATATCAAATTATCTTGTTCCTGCTAGGTTACCACAAAAGGATACTTGGAAAGAAACATCAACAGAATACTGGCTATTTCAATCTTCCTCAGTCCTCGTGGAAAAAAAACTCAATCATTACACTTGAACAGAACTTATCAAAGCAGGATAGAGACCTGCAAATTGTCAAAAGAAATAAGTTTCTTTGCAAAGAATTGATCTTTTCAAATTGATTGGACAGTTGCAGGAGGAAAGTTTCACAGAAACATAATGAAAAAGATTGACATAATTTTCCTATTTTATGCATAATAAAGTACACAAGAAGCAGGAATACCCTTCCCACTAACTGAAAAGGAAAGAAACCATACCACCCATAATGACCAGATTTTACATCAATCAATTTGACCCACACAGGTGAACCTTATTCCTATACAGCCCATAGTGCAAAATAAAGAACCAGATCAACACTGGAGTTAATCATGTTGGTACTATAATTATAAGCTCTGGAGTGGTACCTATAGGTGACAATTGCAACACAAAGAACGCCTAGGATCAAGATATTTAGAACTGTAACTTCTTTGTTATCATTTTGTTTTTTTAAAGGCAACCGGCAAGAAATTTGCCGATCATGTATTAATAGAAAAGAATATCTTATCGATTTTGGATAAGCACACAGAGAGTGGCAATGATTGAATATTATGTTTAACTGTCTGTATAACAGGAAAGATAAGTTCTGAAACTCAGAAGGACAAGGTATTCCAGAAAATAAACAGATCAGGAGCTTAGGACCAGTCAAAACTGGTATGAAGCAAAACTGTTAAATTACCATGCCTGTGGTATCAGTTTTCTGCAAGCGATAGAAATAAGACATGAACTGACAGTTCACAGATCAAGCCTTGTAATTGGTAAAACAAATCTATGGAGTCCTTTCAGACATCCCAACGAATCTCTTATTCTCTGTGGTTAGCAAAAGTCAGTGTTAGAATATATTTAGCCACTGGCCAGTGATGCTGGCAGTTAGACAGTTTGTGAACACCCAATGAACCCTTAACCTATACCAATTGTGTATTGAAGAAGGGAAAGATTTGGAAATGCTATTGGCAGAGAAATACTCTTCTGGTCCATCTGTGTCAGAGAAGTAGCAAAAATTTCCATGGATGTGCCCTTTCTCTGGCAAGATGGAAGAGAAAACTCAAAATGGAGTTTGTTCGGGTTTGCTTAGAGCAAAACCTTCAGATGTGCATTTCCTTAGTGATTGTCTTAGTAGCTTCTGTTGTTGTTTCTTTCCTTTTCCCTTTTAATGGACATATTTTCTATTCTTCTATTTGATGAAAAATGTCTCCTGTAGGGAACTGAGCCCCACAGTTTCAGGTCAAAAGCATTTTCATCCCCTTAATAGCCCCAACCAAACAATTGGAAAGCACTTAACCCCTTCTATAGTCACAGCAATTCTAAAACAATCTTATATCTTTTACATGGTACACTAGAGAAAACAGGATACAGAAGCAAGACTACTCCTGAACTTTGAGGAGAGTGCGCTGAAATTAAATTAAATATATTCATATTGTCCAATACAACAAAGAGTGCAGGATTACACCTTTTCAGTAGGTATAGTAGGATTCAAATGGTTATCGAGCCAGAACATTTTGCCCTGGAGAAATATCTGTGTTAGGACAAATAACAAGAAGACTGCAAGATTAAGCCCATTATTTGCAGAAAAAACATAGATTGTACCTTGACAACGAATTGAGGTAATCTCAGAACCTGTCACATCAATGCCTTCATCACTTAGTAATGTAATGCCTGATGACTCAACAACGAATGGAAACGATACTGATGGAGACATAGGTGATTTCGCCACCTTAATGAACCTGTGGCCTATGGAGAACACATTTATAATTATTTCATCGAAAATGATACAATGGATAAATGTGAAGTTGCTATTTTGTTAGTAAAATAGTAAGTAACGAAGACTAAACATGATAGCAAAAAGGGAATATTTTAGTAAGCAAAAAAATGCACACCTTCAGGAACTCATATAAACATTTTACTGTCAGAGCAAGCCTCCTAAACATAGATGCAATTTTCTTTCATCGCTAGGCATATCCATGTCATAGATGCAATTTTCTTTCATCGCTAGATGTCAAATTTGCCATATTATGATGCAGCACTAAACGTTACGCACTGTTGTAGTGCTGCACTGCAATATATATTAAAAAAAGCAATGCATTTTTAGAAGTTCCTCACGTTTAGTTGTGCTTCTGCACACTTCAAGCAAACATCAAAACTGAAGTCAGGTTCTAAGATAAAACTAATGTCATGCAAGCATAACTAGGCAGCATATCAAACCAGTTGAAATTAAAATATAAAAAAAGGCACCAAGCATCCATATGATCTTAGTAATAGGTACTGATTGACTGATGTGATACGAATTCAAAAATCCAGGTGTGAGTGTTGCGAACTTGCGATCCATCAATGGCAGATGAAAAGAGAACATAAGCCCCTTCTGTATTTAGAAAAATATCAGGACAAACCTGAATGGGATTCAAAGACTAGACGGACAGTTACAGCATCTCTACCTTTCGAATCTAGACTCCAAGCTCGGGCATCTGATAGTGCCACATCATCCGCTAACCCGCTAACCGTAGGATCTAGCGACGGTGCGATAGCAACCGTTCGATCGCGGTTTCTGCTGGTCTCTTACCCGTCCGTTACACTATGAACCCAGGTCATCGCGAATGTTCGCGATCCCTCCGCCTCAGACTGCTGCCACCGCTCGTGCTCATGTCTTGCGAGTCGCCCAACCGCCGGCCGGCCACACGCCCACACCCATAGCCTCCCCTGCGGCAGCGTCCCCTCTGCTCGTAGCCGCGGTCATGTATTCCATAGCACCCCTGCTCTGGCTTACCACACTGCGTCACAGCGTCAGATTGAAGGCCTTGGGAGCATGTGTCAGCTCATCGATGTCCTCTGGTATTCCCCGCCGTCTTGCGCGCACGTAGTGTCTCCCAGGTTGCTCCTGCCTTTCCACTTTACCACCATAGCCCCACTCCTCTACTGAGAGACATCACAGCGGCCGGCTTCTACACGCAGATCACGCCTGCTCGGTGTTCGATGTAATGCCAAATGCCCCCCCCCCCCCCCCCGGTGCCCCGGTGTCACGACTATGGTCGCGGGATTAAGTTTGGCGCACGATGTGCTCTGCGTGCGGGCAAGTCATCACGCAATCATGGTGACCGCCGTGTTGTGCCATGGTGCTATGTCGCAGGGGTGCACTGCGCAAGTGTGTCTGGCTGCTTGATTCTTTCTATGGCCATGCGGTTATGCGTGCCCACCATATCGCAGTGTATCCACGCTTCGGTATATGGTGCGCCAAAGCGCTCAGGCGTGGGGTGGCCAGAGCCCACAGCAGCAGCTTAGCACTCGCAAAGGTCATACGGCCTGAGCCATGACCGTAGCCTAGCGCTGACAAAGGCATGGTAGGGGGCGCAGAAACAATGGAGGCAATGCGTGCACAGGGCTAGGAACCTTGATTCTATTTCTTGATTAAAGAAGTAAATTGATTTTTATAAAGAAAAATAAGCGAATTTTGATTGTCGTAGCAAACGGAACTTTGGTGTCATTTGCACCTTAAATGCTCAAGAAAATGCCTCTATGGAATTAAATATATGGATTTCAAGGCTCGCCGCGATGGATTCATTCTTTCAAACTGACAATAAAATAGAATATATTAACTTCGTTCTCTGACTTTCTTACGTGCAGGTATGACTCAAGAAACTCAGGTTGGAACGATTGATTATTCTTATTAATCAGTCCAAGCACAGGAATGTGACCAGATGATCTATCCCAGCTCTCTGGCCAGCACCCTGCCAACACACACAGAGAGCAACTTGTTTTCCTTTCACTTTCAGTGGCTCTATGGAATTTGTTGTTCTTGCTCGACATTTTTGGCCATCTCAGTTAAATTTTTTGCATCAATTATCTGCGGTGATTTGAAGGTTGCTGATTTCATGTTTCTCAAAGGACCTTACCCGGATCTGTTGAACTAAGAGCATCCTCCATCTTCTGAACTATGAGCACACTGAAGTATGAGTGAAACTCTAGGAGCATAATGAGAGAATTACACACCTGTAGACCAAACATACAGAACCAGTTGTACTCGAAAGCACAGGTGTAGCATGGCATACAGAAAAGACATTGGTCGGGAGGATCAACAAGTTGTCTCCACAGTTTGCCAGTACAAGAACAAGCAACCAGCTGTACCAGACCATGTAGCTTCAGGTATCAAACACATCTCCCTCATACTTCTGTTTTATTTGTTTCATATGTGCTCTACGCTTCAGATTATATTGGTACTTCACGATATGCAGTGTAAATGATTATTTTACTACATGTACTGCCATTTTAATGTATTTCTTTTTACTATGCCAATGACCATATGTACCTCCCTACTCTTCTTTCTTTTTTATTCCATTATATAAAGGTGCAGATAACCCACTTTTAAGTAAGAGGCATAGCTCAAAGATTTATCGCCAGTTAGATTATCATCATGCAAAAATTATATTGTATATTAATTATAATGGCTTCCTTTGCACCTCCTTGCTGCCTCATAAAATTGAAAGATAATGTTGATAACTCTGTTGGATGCATTATTTTTCCCCGTCTGCTGACAGGCCCAAGTTATTGATGATTTCACACTTGTATTTGGCCATTTTTCTTAGGTCGTGACCATAAGGAGCACATCAACAATGCCAACAGAAGCTCCTCCTGCATTGGTACGCCTTCCTTTTTCAAGGTCATTCCGCCATTGCTCAGTACTGAGTACGAATTAATCTTATGGCCACATGTTCAGCGTTTCACTGCTTTACTTGAGCATTTGGAAATGCATGAACTAATTTGGAACCACAAGCTGTCAGATCATGCTTCATAAACTTATTTAGTGCCTGCATGCTTCGTTACTCACATACAGCTTTGTCCTTGCCCTGAATGTTTCCATTACTGAAGCATAACAAAATTCTAAGGATTGGAATATTTCTGCTGCAAAATTAGGAGGCTAAGTGCTGCTAGTAAGGACATATTATAAAGTATAAAAGGTTTAGAAATAACCAAGTATGTCCAACAACCTAAACATACATGACCTCATTATCTAGAGTTGGTGGTCACTCAATATACCATCACTGTACAGACTCACGCCATGGGATGTTTTTAGGATTTCATATATGTAAAACTTTGATTTTGCCTTCAGAGTGTTGGCAGGCAAGAACATCTGCATTTTTGTAGTTACTAGGGTCTTCCATGAAACTATAAAGTTGAAGCAATAAACTAGGTATCCTTTGATGTAACCTGGTTCTGTTAAAACATACCACCACTAAATTGTAGTGATCGCTAGAAACTTAAAAGTTACAATCATGAATTCACGAGTGAATAGCCACCTCTTTATAAACAATATTACTATTTAAAGCTATGTAATATTAATTACACTTCTGGGATGATTTTGTTTTTTCTGCTTCTCTACTATATAGTTTTTTTTTAGGGTATCCATAATTAAATCCAAGTCTAAATTTACCTATATACTTCTATTAGCTTTTAAACATCCATAAAATTAAAGCATTAGCATACTTTATTTCATGAATATACTATCCATTTTTTTTGTGTATACTTCAGTTGGAATTATACAAAAAAGGCAGTGGAGGGCAACCGACAGAGATATAGATCAAACATATGAATACATATAACAGCTTGAGTCAAGTAATATGGACTTTAGTTTTTCCTTACTCTCAAATTAAGATGTTTGGCAATCTGCGCAACAAATTAAATAATTGCATTTTTAACGTTGTCATGTAATCCTTTCTATCCGATGGAGGAAAGGAGGCTACATGATCTTGCTTAGAGCATCTTCAAGAGTCTTTGTTAAATCTATTGTCTAAATTATTGTTTAGAGAGTCATTTGAGTAAAAATATAGTTTTCTATATCTTTATACTCTCCAATATAATTTCTATATCTCATGCACATTTTAGAGAGCCATCCTCACTCTCCATCTTTAGTTAACGAAAAATCTGGAATAGTGGTATATAAAAAAATATAAAGAGTCTCTTGAAGATGCTCTCACACACCCATCCTGGTCTATACATGGACTCGCACAGCCAAAACAGGCAGCTGCGCGGCAACGCCGCACATAGTTTCTAGTGAGCCCACTGAATCCCTAGTGCAGCAACAAGATGAGAATCAAATCTTTCAGCACAGTTATTACCATCCTTTCTGCCCACTGTAGATGATTTTGAAAGATAGTTTAGTCAAGTTCGACAAATTGTCTAAAACATAATCGTTATAGGAAGAAAGTCCAAACCTTCAAAGGAAAAATGGTAACCATCATCATTACTTTGGCTGCGTACTTGGTTAGTAACCACGACTGGAATTCTTGAGAACTCTGCTATAGACCTGCACAAGGAAAAAAGAAAAGAAGAAATAAAAGGTATTTCAGCAGGATGAGTATTGGTAAACTAAAACATTATAGAGAACGTTCTGTGAGCATTAAGAGACTGGGAGACACACTTAAGAAAAGAAAGGGTCCATCTTAAAGGGTGTTGCCTGAAACCTGCTGTAGCATTCTCATTTTCCCTGTTACAGACAGGATGTAACAGAGGATTAGTTTTCTATCAACTGATAGCATAACTATTCAGGAACTATAAACTCAGCTTATGTAAAAACCTAAAGTCTACACATGTGAAATGCTTCTAAAATCTAAACATAGCAAGCATTGGAGGCATAGCAGTCAGTGAGATGGCACAGAAACTAATCCATTAGATAGCAGCCGTGGCTCTTGTTTCGCTACAGCAATAGCAGTTTGGACATTATGCTATTATATAGTCAAATATACTTCAATCTAAAATTGGACATTTTGACAATCTGGTTGCCAGCAAAAGGAGATACTTATATATGTACAACAGTGTCTACAAGAATACACCTCAACCTTTTAAAATATACAGCAAGTAATTTGAAAACTTTTTTTTTTAAACGAACCGGCAGGAGAGCTGCCCGCTGTATTAAAAAGAAGGAGTTGCCTAGACAGGCAAAGTACATCCACAACCGAAAACAAACAGACCACTATAAACAAGCACAAAGGCAAAAAAAGAAGGAAAGGAAAGAAAAGACCTCCCCAATGGGAGGAGTCGAATAAAACTACAGGCGGCTGTGACTCACTAAATTACTTAGGTGCTTTGCTCCCGCCATAATCCACACTCTCACCTCTTCCTTGATTTTCTGAAACACCCTAAAGTTTGTGGCCTCGACTCGTTGAAATACTCTTTCATTTCTTTCCTTCCATACTTCCCAACAAACTAGTATGATGATCGAAGCAGTGCCTCTTCGGTTTGTAGTTGGTGCCGCCGACATAGCCATCCACCACCTCTCAATGGTCTCACATGGTGGCCAGGCATTCGGGTCCAAATTTTGATTTCCAGTCCAGACGGCTATTTGGCTCCATAGTCTCCTTGTGAACCTGCAATCTCTAAAAAGGTGCAGGGCCGATTCCGCATGTAGCCTACAAAGAGGGCAAATCCTCTGATTTGGCCAATTTCGAGCTTCCAGTCTATCGGCGGTCCAAATTCGATTTTGGATGGCAAGCCAGCTGAAGAACTTGCATTTAGGCGGCGCCCACGACTTCCATATAATGGCTTCAAACTTGTTGCGAGTCGCACCTAAAAACTGTGCGTGGTAAGCTGATGAAGAAGAATACTCTCCATTTTTCTCAAATTTCCATGTAAGGGCATCCGGCGTGCCCGGCCTCAGTTGGATGCGTCTGGTCTCTCGCCATAGACATGTATACTCGGCAAAGTGTTGGGCGGAGAAGTTTTGATGCCAAAGGTTAATGTCACGTATCCAATTATTGGACGTCAAGGCTTGTTCCATCGTTCTTTTTTTTCTCTTGGAGATGGAGAAGAGATGTGGCACTACATCACAGGGACGTTGGCCATTTAGCCATGCACTCTTCCAAAATGATGCCCTTTCACCATCTCCGACTGTGAGCGTTGTTGAGGCCGCAAAAAGGAGTTTGTCCACTTTGTTGCATGGCGCTTGGTGCTCATTCCAAGGTGTACCAGTGCTTCTTGACCAACCATGCCATAGCCATCGTAGTCTAAGTGCCCTTGCAAACTTCCCGAGATGGAGGATACCTAGGCCTCCAGAGTATTTGGGCCTTGCTGTTCGAAGCCAATTTACCTTGCACTTTCCACCTGTTAGCGCCTCGCCCCCCGCCCAAAGGAATTTCTTCCTTTGTCGATCGATGTCTTTGAGTGTTTCTTTTGGGGCACGCAAAGATGTGAGGAAGTACACCGCTTGCGATGTGAGGGATGCTTTAACCAAGGTCAAACGGCCTGCTGGGTTGATGTGACGTTCGTTTCAAAGGGTGAGCTTTCCTATCGCTTTGTCCACCAATGGCTGGAAGTCCACTCGCTTTAGGCGTTTTACTGTTAAAGGCAGTCCTAGATATTTGATAGGGAAGCGTGAGACCTCCATAGGGGAGCCAGCTAGAACATTGCTTAGATTTAAGCTCTCACAGCGAATTGGAATTATTGTTGACTTCTGGAAATTTGTTTTGAGCCCTGAAGCATCGCCGAAAAAAGTAAGGAGGTCGGATACAGCTGCCATGTCCTCTCTATTTGGTTTGACAAAAATTGCTGTATCAAAACTAAACTAAAGAATTCCATGTCCATAGCTTACAGCGACATAAGAGTAGCGATGCTATCAACAATGAGTAACTTCACATCATGCTGAAGAAGAGTCACCTTCATCTCTTCCAAACTGTAGAAAGACAGTAAAAGAAGGGGGAACCGTGTTAGCACAACATGTCAAGTTTAGTGAGGAGCATAAACCTAAAGCACAAGATCTAAACTATGATGGCATGAGATTGAGCAGAAGACAAGCATTCCAAATTTTCAACAGCATGGTACTAGAATCTCAAAGATATTTTAAGGAACTCTCGGTCCTTCATGTACCTAAGAACTAAAATACTCAAAATAGTCCATTACTGGTATATTTTGCAAATAAAGGAAAGAGCGCTGGTAATGAAGTTCACTGATTTCAAGAACAGCTATACCTCTTGGTGAAATTAGCTAAAGATGTTGGTCGCGTTACTAGGATCCTCCCAGCTATCTGAAAAAATAAGCAAAGGAAATGAAACAACAGGCAAGACATTTCAAGCTTGTGAGAACAGTACTACAAGAACTGAAAGAAATATTAGCAAGGTTCTCTAGCATTGTTTCTTGGTGAGGAAGACAGTTCCCAAGTATAAGCATGTGGGCTATAGAATGTGGAGTATGAGAACCTTTTGCGCCAAGCCTTCTTGTCGAAATATTTGAGGAAAGCTTTTTTGACCAATCTCAATCATCCTGCAACATATCAATGGCAACATGAGAAGTTCGACTAAAGAAAATAATTAAATAACTTTGGAGTATGAAACAGTAGTCATTAACTTCAGCTACCTCCGTGAAGAGAACTTGAATTCCGTGTCAATATACACAACTCGACCATCTAAACCTCCATAATATTGCGGTAATGCTGCTAACAACGCAAGCTTCAGGCAGAACTGCAGTGTACAAAACCATAACTACAAATTTTGAAAAACATACAAGACAAGCAACAGAATGAGATAATGCACAATAAAGTTAGCACACCAAATGTTCTGGCTCGATAACCATTTGGCTCCACAAAATGTCAATTGATCATGATCAAGATCATAGGAACAGGAATCATAACACTTGCAGGCACATGATGCAGTGTCCCATGAAGCATATACACAAGTCACAAGGTACATTTCCTTCCAGTTCTGTAATCTGTATTGCATACCAAGCTCATGGAGACGTGTAGTATGTACATATTCACAAACACCTGGCGCCCACACACGTATACAGCACATGGCGTTGTGCTTGCGTACTGCTCGCACGCGTGCAGTTGCTGCGCGCCCACGCACGCTCCATCTCCGGCGGCTCGCGCAATTGCTGCTGCTGCTGCTGCGTGCCATGTGCTGCTCTCACCGATGGCGGCTCGTGCACTGCTGCTGCTTGCCATCGGCAGCTCGTGCACGTGCTTAGCTGCTGCGCCCCCATCGGTAATGGAGATGGCAAGAGGAGGAAGAAGAAGATGACATGTAGGGCCAGCGCGTCGGTGACAGCGAGAGGGGCTGTAGTAAAAGAATACGTATTCATATACGCTGCAGCTGGGCCCAATTAGTCTCCATACGTATTTTATGGTATATTTGTAGGAAGTGAAGAATTGTAATGGCATGTTTCAAAATAGGCAAATTGTAATGGTATTTCTCCAAAGTTCGAAAATTGTAATAGTGTGATTCCAAAAAACCCTATACATAATGGAATACAAATTTTATCTTAAGTTTCTTTAGCAAAATCTGCGACTAAACTCCTAAATAAATTTGTCGATTGGTGAATTCTTTCGTTAGAATTACTACAGTTTTGGTGATGCTCATTGCCAGTTGGGCATATACTCCCCTCTGATTCAATAGAACAGACCTTAGGAGACCAACCAAGTATTAAATAAACTGTGTTAGATCATATAAGAAATGATGAAGTCTTCTTTTCATTTGGAACAATGAAAAATTTGATGAAGACGTTGTCTGATATGAGACACTCTGGTGTTTAGGACTCTACCATGCTCATAATGCTATTGAATTTGTATGTGCAAATTTATGTATGCAAGAGCATGTTACCCCACACACAGTAGTGCACTCTTTCATACTGTTGGCTTTGAATTTATATGTTATACACTGGTTTTTGTCAACCATCTCTTTTGGAGTGCTTTAGATGTCAAACTCAAAAACACAATCTGTTTGTGCTTTCTTTAGGAAATGAATCATCTATGTCATTTCTCTCTAGAAATGCAGGAAGCGATTCTCTGATGAATCTGATCTTGTGATGAACATGCTGAAATTCAAGACTCGAGAAGAGTAGTCATGAAAAGTGAAGAAGAAAGTAACAAGATTATGCTCAAAGAGACTTGAGAGAGGATTGCGAAATCACACGTGCTTATTCGATAATCCTAATGTACTGTACATTATATTTACATGGTTCGAACTTGAGAGTTGAGAGTCATTGTAGTTGCAAAATATGTATGAATCATATTCTCTTACTATTCTATTGCTCATACATGGCAGTCAAAAGTAATCTTATTCTTCAAATTATGATAGGGCGCCCGAAGGGCGCCAAATGTTCTAGTGTCCTGCAAATCTTTGGGTGTTGCTCGGCCTGCTCTTTCTCTTCAGCTCAGTTTTTTTTCCTTTTTTTAGTGGAAGGTAGGAAATTTATTAATCAAAAGATTGGCAACGTTTGCATCCAAGAATACAGTAGGAGAACGATGGGCAGGACCAAGAGTACAAGCATGATTATAGCAAGATAATGAGCCTCGCTATTAGACCCTCTACCCTCATGTGCAAATAGCACACAATGAAAGAGATTTTGCCCTCACATTTATATGCTGAAGAATCATCATATAAGGGCACATAGTCATGTCCTTAATGTTCTTGATGAAACAAAGACAGTCCGACGAATCTACTATTATTTTCTTTACTCACAGTCTTCAACAAGGGCTAATGCCAAAGGTTTCAGGTTCATTGATGCTCGGTATCACCAAAGCACTTGCAGCAATAATGAAATACTATCATCCTTGACCGTCCCGACAAATGACTCCGGCAGTTCCTTTGTAAGCACCCCCCGAGAAACAACAGCATCTGTACTTTTTTTAATTTACATCGCCAGTCCAGTGCCTAGCTTTTAACTTTGGTTGTTGTTTGCATTTTTTCCATTCACCTGAATTCAGACTTTGGTGGATGCGATGAGCAACTTTGGGGTGCCCGTGCCGCCCTTCCTCTTCACGCCCAACTGCTGCTAAACAGTAAGTAAGGAATGGAAGAACAGCACTGACTGAATCCGAGTTTGTATCAATAAGTACTTCAGTGGCTGGCCACTTCCAGTTCCAATGCATCAAACTGAACCGCTAGCTAGCGTGCATTGCATGAACTCTGATGAAAAGCAAGTGAGTGAAGCAATGGATCCAATACAGGAAATCTCTCTAGTTTTTATATATGGTTAGCACCAATAAGCTGTAGTATTATAGTACGAACATACATCCATCTGAGTTCGCTTTTTGTCGTACATTTGCTGGAAATAAATAAACACTGTTACAAACAAAAGGATCAGTGTTTTACAATTGTTGTCAATCACTTGCTCCTCTTCTTGGCCTCGCCGTACAAGACGACTCCGGCGACCGTGACCCCGTAGCCGAGCATTCCCACCACCGTGACGGGGTTCCTGAAGATGAGGATGGAGACGACCACCGCGACGGCGCCTTTCGCGTTCCCGAGAACCTGCAAAGAGGACGGGGGAGGGAGATGATGATCATCCAAGGGCACCACGACGACCACTGCAGTGCAGCGCCGCTGGAGGGAAGTGGAGGAAGGAGGATGGTTACCCTTTATTGATTACCTGGAGCGTGAGCGGGCTGGTGTGCTTGGTGACGAGGAAGTTGGTGAGGTTGACGAAGTAAGCGAGGCAGGAGTTGCAGAGCAGGATCCAGAGGAAGGTAGGGTCCTCCCGCGCGAGGTCCGCCACCACGCCGAACGCGTCCCGTTCCATGATCAGCGTTGCAGGTACCAGCAGCAGCACGGCCACCGGCGCCATGTAGCGGAGCAGGTCCATGGAGTCCATCTTCTCCCTGCGAGAAGGGGGGCCGTTGGGTTGGGTTGGGTTGGGCAGGGCAGGAACAATTGCTGTAATGGGGAGGGAAAAGGGGAAATTCTACTCACTCCTCGGACGACAGCAGGATCCCCTGCAGCACGCTCTTGAGCGCGCGGCCCGCCGTGGCGGCGACGCACATGATGAATCCGAAGAGGTGGAAGCTCGGCTCGCCCTGCATTGCCAATGTCAGGATCGCAATTCCAATTCCAATTCAAATTCCGATCCGGCGGCGGCGAGAAATCGCTCGCCGGGTACTCAATCGCAGGAGGAGGCCGCATTGGTAAGTACGTCAGCTAGCAACTCACCCCGGTGGCGATGACGACGCCGGCGACGACAGGGACAAGCGCAGCATAGGTAGCGAAAGCCTCACGGCGCTTAGCGACAGCATAAGCGAGGAGCGCAGTGAAGAACGGCGTGGTGGCACCAACAGCCTGGTTAAAGGAAACAGGGAGGTGACGGAGCGAGACGTTACCGGCGACGACGGAGGCGCAGAAGACGGCGCCGAGGAGCGCGACGCGCGCCAGCTGCGCTCTGGATCGGCTGCGAGGGGGAAAGGAGGAGGAGGAGCGGGAGCGGTGGTGGTGGGCGAGGAAGGAGAGGAGCGTGCAGGCCGTCATGTGGCATAAGGTGAGGAGGATTGGGAAGCGGAAGCCGTAGACGGAGAGGAGGTATTTGTTTAGCAGGAGTACCCCGATGTTTGTGGCGTACCATGAGGATACTAGCCATGTTGTGTAGAGTTTGGAGGAGGAGGAGGTGGTGGAGGAGGAGATGGCGGCGCCGGCGGTGGTGGGAGGTGGTGTTGTTGTTGGGAGGAGCGCCGCCTTGTCGTCGGGGTGGGTGTAGTGCGCCTCCTCCTGCTGCTGCTGCTGGTGCTGCCCCATGGATCTCGGAAGCGGAACGGAACCGGAGGCGGAGGAGGAGGAGGAGAGGGTTTCCGCCGGCTGGTCGGCTGGTCGGCTGGGGAGGCGCCGGGCTTTGGGAGGGGTTGCTGAATGCTGACTTGCTGCTAATGGAATGGAATGACCTCCTGGTAATGAATGGCGTGTCAGGAGCTGCCGTTCGGCGTGGGGGACACGTGGCATGCGGGTTCAACAAAACTGTGCTGCTGCTGTGGGGCCGGCGCAGGTGGCGGGACACACACGACGGAACACGAGAGGAGGACGACGACACGGCAAACGGCGCTGCCTGTCCAGCTCCGGCAACGGAGGGGGACGGGAACCCGTCGTCACGCGTCCGTGACAGGGAGGGCTACCTGCTCCGTTCCCATACTCCCTCTGTTTTTAAATTATAATACGTTTATTTAAATTTTTTTAAAAAGTTTTAATCACTCGTCTTATTTAAAAATTTAAATTATTTTTTAAAAAATAATTTAAATTTGACTATATATTTATATAACTTGTTAATAAGAACAGTGTTTAAACTTGAAGTAGAAAAAAAAAATTAAACGAATTATAATTCCAAACAGATGGACAGTCCACCGTTCGCCTACTCAACAAAGGTCACACAGCGTGACGTACGGCTGGTACTGTAGTAGTCTCAGCTAGCACATGGGCAGCAGCAGCAGCAGCAGAAGGAGTAGGACGACTCGTCAACAGCAACACGCCGTGCAGCGACATGCACGGGAACGAGGCAACACAGACAGACGACGTGTTCACCAGTTCACACCACGCACCTGCTGCCTCCTCCCGTACCCGTACGTACGGACTCCGTCATCCCAGTCTCGTGAGATGAGGGAGGAACGACACGGTAACGCCGGGAAATTCAACAAAGAACGTACGCACTAGTATTATAGGAGTACATTTTATTACATGTTTTTTTTCCCTTGCGACAAAAAAAAAAATTATTGTATACCGTTGGTGTAGACAGACGACGTCCCGCGCACGCAGCAGCACGACAATGCTTGCTACGTACATCAATTAATTTATTCATTCACTCCCTCATTCGCCCGTTCACGTATGCCCAAGTTTGACGGGACGCAAGTTCGCGGATTGCACGTCTCACGTCTGTATAATATGCCAATAATTCATTTCATTTTTTCAAACCACTGTCATCCCTCCTTTCCAGAAGCAAAAATACACATCTCGCAATATATATATATTTTTTTGGCCTCATTAGTTCCCAACTTCTTCATTGGCAGAAGTGTCATCATAGAACGAGCATTCACAACATGCTTTGCGCCCCCTAAAATTAAGATTGCTCACATATATACACCCCGAACCTGCATCGCAAACGGACGGTAGTTCCAAAGGTGCATGAGCAATGGCGGAGCTAGGGAGGGGCCAGCAGGGGCCACAACCCCCCCCCCCCCAAGGCTGCTGAAATTTTTTAACTCCCATGTTGTAATTGGGTGCTGTTGTTTGCTTTTACTAATTTATTTATATATTATACGGGCAATGGGTATCTGATTATTTTATATTTTATTTTGGCCTGGTGCTAGTGTCGTGAGGCTTGGGCCTTGGCTAGTTGGGCCACGCATGCACAGCGGTACAGGTAATTTGCTTGGTCCTTTGGTTAGTTCCTAAGAGTAATTTTGCCTACAACAACTTGTATACAGTTAAAATATGAAACCATGACTTTATATGTGATACATTTGATAAAATTATATCCAATCTTTATCGTCCCTGACAGTTTGATTATAGTAATCTATTAATTGTACTTGGCTGCCCCTCTTATGTCAAATTTCTGGCTCCGCCACTGCGCATGAGTTATGACTGGAATCTAGAAATAACGGTAACAGAGAAAGCTTGGGGAGGACAATTGGCCTGGGGTGTGACAACGTCAGTGTGAGGACGAGCCATAGAGATATGAGCCAGACAAAATCTAATGCCAAACAACTAGCCTCACGGTTCATCTGACGGCCATAGATTTGATTGATAAAAGGAGACAAAACAACCCATGGTGAATGTGTTTCTTAATGTATGACGATCTCTTATGTGTGGCCACATTGATCTATATAAGATTTGCTAAACAACCAATGTGGCCACACACAAGAGATCCTCATACATTAAGAAACAAGAAAAAAAAATCACAAAACAATAAAAAAAAATGGTACCACAACTATCCCAGGTGCGGTGCGCGGGTCCCATCTCCGTCTCCTCCTGTCGTGGGCCCGCCGCCGCGCGTGCCCGCGGATTCGGATCCGTGCGACGAGATGACGAGCCACCCGCAGAGGCGGAGGCGGAAGCGTCACGGACTCCCGTGCCGGGCCGGGCCGTGACTGCCCTGGGTCCCATGCATGCACCAAGCAGCATCGGAGTCCGGGTCCGCCGCCCTTCCTCCTCTCCGCCGCGATAAAAGCCTTCACCCTCGCCGCGCTACCGTACAACCCTACCCTACCCTACCCTACCCGCGTTTTACCAACTAACCAACCAACCAACGGCACGGCTCCGCGGCGCACGCGAGAGCCGACGAATCGCAACGACCCCCCACCGATCGGCAACGCTCCACTTCGTCGCGCGCGCGCACCCTAGCTCCAGCCTGCGGCGGCGGCGGGCACTTCCGACCCGCTTGCTGCAGTGCCGCTACTGCTAGCTACTAGCGTCCGTCCGTCCGTCGGCATGGACGCGGGCGACGGCGCGGTGCTGGAGTACGCGCTAGCGGCGATCGCCAACGACTCAGCGGGAGCGGGAGAGACGGCGGCAGCGCTAGCCGCGCTGTGCGACGTGCTCGCGATATCCGGCCCGGACTTTATCCTCGCCATCCCGCACGCGAGCCTCGCCGCGCGCCTCCCGGCCCTCCTCGCCGCCGGCGGTTCCGGCGACGACGCCGGCGACGTGCCGCTGCTCGCCGCGCGCGCCATCGCTGAGGCCTGTGAGGCCGTGCCCCAGTTGGCCACAAGGTTCGCGCACCATGGCGCTGTCGATGCGCTCCGTGATAGGCTCCTCAATGTCGACTCCATCGAACTCGCCGAGGAGGTTTGGTTGCCTTGCTGCTGCTGACTGCTCTACTCTTCTTCGTCTCTTTCAATTTATTTATTTTTCTCCCTCGTGCCGTACTGCCGTGCCGTCGTACTAAACCCCCATTAATTCTCAGCTGCATAAACCTAAAGTTGCTTAAACCCCTGTCTGCTTGTCTCGATCGTTTGTAATTAGGCTGCTGCTCCTAATTAAGGTTACTCGTTTAGATTAGTTGCACTGATGATAAGGTTGCTCCTCTAAATTAGTCGTACTGATACTGATGATCCATTAATGATAATGTAGCGGGCTGTGGTTAATCTGTTGCCGGCTGGATTGTTAATTTATTTATATATACACCGCTATTTGACCTGATGAAAAACAGTTTTTTTAATCAGAATAGTTGTGTACTAAAGTTTGGGACTTTGGGTTCCTTTACTACACTCTTTTGCACAAGTGCTGGTGTTTATATTTGTTTATACGAAGTTCATTAATTTGGTAAAATTCAACTACCTGTGTTGTAATAAGCGATAAAGCATCCTCCTACCTTGGCTTGCTGTTCTTGTTTTGGCAAGTTGGTTCTAAAAACACATCTCTCTTTGCTTTCGCTTTGGCAGTGCTTGCGAGCTCTGGACGCCATATCTTTGGAATGCCCTGACGCGTGCCTCAGACGGGGGGTGGCAGCTGCTGTGCTCCAGTTCTTCGACTTCTTTTCGACGAACAAGCAGGTACGTAATGGCACATGAGCGAGTGTGTTTTGTGGCTTGATCTTCTTCTGCATTGTTCGTTCGTTCTCTGCCTTCATATGTCCTGTGTGCTCACCAACTGTTTGTGGGTATGCGTATGCCTACAGAAAGTGGTGCTCCAGATCGTCTCCAACATCCTCAGTGATTACGATGAAGTGAATACGCCTAAGGCCATGGAGGCTGTGCCTGCACTGTGCAACATCCTGCAGTATTCTGATAGGATGGTAAGTAGGATTATGTATGATGAAAGGTGTTGGCTTCCTTGTTTGCTCTTGTTTTTTTTTGTTTTATTTATACATGGGGAAATATATTGATGGGCTGTTGTTCATCCTTGTGGATGCTAGATTCTCGAATCTGCTATTTCGTGCTTGGCATTGGTTGCTGCTGGTGCTTCTGGAAATTCTAAACACATGAGTAAACTCTGTGAATCGAATGTGATCGAGGTAACAATGACCTTGATGGATAATGATGGGTGGAAGAGCCTCAATGATGCCACCTTAACTGTATGTCTCGTCACCCTTCCTTGAATTCGCTGTTATCTTTTAGCTTTCTTGGAACCTGAAGACTCAATCAAACACGTTTGACAGGGCATCCTGGGGCTGCTTAAAAGTCTTGCTGCTGTCTCCGTGAAGGCTGTGAAGTCTCTTTTTGAGTTAAATTTTTGTCAATTGCTCGAGCAGATGATAACTTATTACAGCTACTTGCACCATGATAGTGATAAGGTAATCTGCTTCTTCTCTTTGTATTACTTATTGCAATCAATCATGTGGTCATGCACCTGTGATTGAGGTTCCTTAACTTCCCCTAACGTGTCAAGTTCCATGTGAGAATGTTAACATAATGTGTCTCATATTTATATAAAAATAAATAAATCAGAGTATAGTTGCATTTACTTTTAGAGAGTGCACAAAGGGGCAACCCTTTTACATTCAGGCCACCAGCACAAGATAGTAGATATATGAAGCACCTGCAAACATCTTGGTGAATCACTTGACAGTTGACATTATTCACTTCCCAACTGCAGGTTCAGATGCTTGTGGAGAGGTCATTTACCAGATTGCGACACCTCTTCAAACCTCTAATCAACATGCTAAATTCTTCACAGCAAAGAAAAAACTGATTATGAGACAAAGTCAATACGTGAATCAACTTTCTAGAGGTACGAGGTATCTTTTCAGGTTCTCTTCAGTAGGACCTCTGGGTGCCTGTAGAAGTACGGAGTTTTCTTGACATGTGTTCTTTTTTTGTCCAACATAGGTTACAAAATCTGCTGCATTGCCATCAATTTGCTGCTGCATTGCCATCAATTTGCTACAAATGTATTGTTGTCATTGGCAACATTGTGGAATGAAGCACACTTAATTTCCTAGTGGAGTTACAGAAGATTGTGAATCTCTCAAGGTAAAATTTCTACAGTTTTTTTTTCTTTAGTAAGATTTTGAGCTTTGAAATTTGCTGCCTTGTCGCCATGCATGATTTTCATGTTTATCTCTCCTCTCTGTATCAGCTTTCTTAATTGTTTGTTCGCCCGGAAAAACCACCACATCTTATTTGAAACACTCAAGATTTCAAGGACCCTTCTGGAAAAGGACCAGCGCTATTCCTTGGAGACCTTTACCAAGGAGGGTGTAAAGCATGCAATTGAGTATATAGTATCACAGTCAAAAAACACCAGTCACCAGTCAGAAAGAAACAGCAGCATGAAAGAAAGTTGTCTTTGCTTTGACCTGGAATCATCCTCGGTTGTTGAGGCATGCAGCATTGAGAACGATGCTGTCATGGAACTAGCAGAAGAGATAAAGAAAAACTTCTGCACGGTAAAAGGGTGCAAAAAATCTCCACATAGGTTTGGATTTACTCTCAAAAGTGTCAAGGACTTTTTTGCTAGGTTGAATGTATATGCCTCGACACACCCTGCTGAAAATCCTGATAGCTGCAAGCAGTTTTCTGATCTTTCGAGGAGACTATTGTCAGATGAACTGCTAGTTACTTCTACTTTTGAGTTTGTGCAGAGTGGGTCTATCAAATGTTTGGCAGTTTGTCTCTCAAATGGGGCATACTGCAATGCAGACCTCAATGATGGACCTGCACTTGAGCGGCTTAGTAAGGTGAAGAGTCGGCTGCAGAATTTTGCTAATTTGGCTCTCACCCTCTCCAATGAAAGTTCATCAAATCCACTTGGGAGTTTGGTGGAGAAGCTGCTAGACACTTTGCACATGTGCTATGACAGTTTTCCTGTAATGCTATCTGATGAACAGATCTCGCGTGAGAGCATGATGATTCCGTTGAGATATCCTGACGCCCAGAAACCAACTTTGGAATTAAAATTTCGGAGGTCGAAGGAGAAAGAATTAGTCAACTACAATGGTGTTCTTAGTGTCGACCTTTTCTCAACACCAGATACCACTGAACCAATTTTATTTCCTGAGGTCTTTAGAAGAACTGATCAGGAACCTGCATCCAAGGTTTTCATAAATACACAGTTGCTCAAAATATTATTTCCTCAATGCTCAATGTTAATGCAAAAAATGGGCTAATCCTCTTGAACTTGAGTTATTCCCTTCTAAGTTTCTCTTGAAACGAAATTATTCTGATCATACCAATACAGTTTACAGGCATACAATCATATCCATTTAGGATATATCTTGCATGTTTTGCTTTTATTTTCAGTATTGTAAACTTTTGTATGCAATATTTAACAATTCCCTCTTGCTTCTATGATTTGCAGAATTCCAATCAAGAGAAAGAATCAAATGGGAGCAGAAAATTAGTAGAGTTCAAAAATGGTATACACCTTTTTCTCTTTCACATGTCTCAATCCTCGTGCTTTCCTTATTATATGTTAGTATTGCTTGGTTGTTAATTGTAATATAAGATAGCAACGTAAATAAAGTAACACCCGCGTATCTTCCAGATGATGGGAACAGATCCTCAAGACTGAGATTCTTGTACAATGGCGTGAGCCTCCAACCATCTGTTACATTTTTTGAATCGATCCTCCGTCTGATGAACAAGGGACAATCTGATCTCTTGATCGACCCATCTTTCTGGGATGAAGAACACAACATAACCTATAGGAAAAGAAACAAAAGCAAGGAGATCTCTTCTCAGAGTTCCTACTATACTCGGTTATCCCACGTGCAACAAAACCTTCAATGCGCATGGTTAAAGGACCCTTTTTTCACTACCATACTTCATGGCAGACTTCCTGGTGATCTGGATGTGTCTGATCTGTCATACAATCTCTTGTTCATGCTGAAAGTTCTTGAAGGGCTGAACCGATTTTCATATCAACTGTTGATGGATGAACAGATAAACAAATTTGCTGAAGGAACTCTACAAGATATCAATGATCTTGAGGTGGCAATATATCCAATTCCACGGCATCAGTTCATCAGTAGGCTTCTCGTAAATAAGCTAGAGGTGCAAATGCAAGATGCCTTTTTTGAGGATGGCCTCATACCCTCATGGTGTGTCTATCTGGTTGAGACCTGCCCATTCATGTTGTCCTTCGACACACGGTGGAAGTACTTCTGCCTGACTGCGCATCACTCATTCATTCCGGACCAGGTTAACAGTTCTCCAGAACAGATTCGCAATGTTTTGAACCAAGTTAATGGTCACTCGGACCAGGTTAAGAATCCTCCACAGAGTAAAAAGTACAGGGTAGCCCGAAGTGCTATCCTTGAAGGTGCTGTATCAGTGATGACCAGTCATGGCCCAAGCAGTAAAATCATCGAGGTGGAGTTTGAAGGAGAGGTTGGAACTGGGCGAGGTCCAACATTTGAATTCTACACTACAGTTAGTCATGAACTTCAAAGGGCCGGGCTTGGAATGTGGAGAGGAGACAGCGGTGAACATGGATTCATTCATGCTCCTTTTGGACTATTTCCAAAGCCGTGGTCATCATCAGGCACTTCATCACAAGGAATTGATATTACTAATATGCTACAAAAATTCAAGCTTTTAGGGAATCTTGTAGCGAGAGCAGTTCTGGATGGAAGGATCCTGGATATTCCACTTTCTAAAGCATTTTACAAGATCATGCTTGAGCAGGTAATTCTTTTAGCTATCACCCATGCTATGACCCTTCTGATTCCGAATTTCTGATTCCGAATTTCTTCTCCTTTATTCTAATCACTGTATTTTTTGTTTTAGGAGCTCGATATATATGACATCCCATTGTTTGATCCTGAGCTGGGCAAAACAGTCATAGAGTTTCAAGCACTTGTTAGCAGGAAGAAGTTTTTGGAAACCTCTTCCAGAGCATCTAACCCTATAGCTGATTTGTCCTATAAAAACGTAAAATTGGAGGATTTGTGCCTTGACTTCACTCTTCCTGGAAATCCTGAATACGAACTTGTTCCTGGAGGCACGGAGAAGTCGGTAACACTTGACAGTTTAGATGAATATGTATCTTTGGTTGTTGATGCAACACTGAAGAGCGGGATTGCTAAGCAGATTGAGGCTTTCAAGTCTGGAATTAATGAGGTCTGTTTCTCATGGAATAGAGCTAAATGAGTTTCTCTCCTTCTATGCAAATAGCAAATACTAATTTAGGTATACAACTTGCATGCAGGTCTTCGCTCTTAAGGCCCTCAAAATGTTTACAGAGGAGGAAATGGAACGCATACTATGTGGTGAACAGGATGCTTGGGCTGTACGTGTCTTTCTGTACTCCCAAAGTCTTGTGCAAACATGATCCTTTCATTCTTCTAATTGTGTGTTTAACTGTTTATCCTTTTGCAGTTAAATAACCTTGAGGATCACATGGAGTTTGAGCATGGCTACGATATGAGCAGTCAACCGATTATTATTGTAAGTGTATTACTTGAACTCTAACCAGCTAATCAAGAGCTCAACTGTAACAACTTGCAGTTCCTGGAGATATTGCGAGAGTTTGGAAGAGAGGAGCAGCGGGCTTCATACAATTCAGTACTGGAGCCCCTCAACTCCCACTTGGCGGCCTAGCTTCGCTTGATCCCAAGCTCACTGTCGTACGCAAGGTTTGTTAGCAATAGCATAGCTAATTATACTACTAGGGTGGTGCAGAACTATTCTTTTCATGAATACTTATCTGCCATTGCATCTTGCTCTACAGCAATGTGATGGCAATGTAGACGACGAGTTGCCAAGTGTCAATACTTGCCGGCACTTTATCAAGCTCCCTCCTTACTCCTCGAAGGTACCACAAAAACCATATCAATTTAGTAATCTGTTTCGTTTTCGTGAAGATGAAAAACTGAGACCTATTTATCATTGGTATCTGTTTCTTGATCGCAGGAGATAATGAGAAAGAAGCTCAAATATGCCATTACAGAGGGTCTAGGCTCCTTCCACTTATCATGATAACAAGACAAGTGCACAAGATGATAACAGAACAGTGTATATTATAGAAGCCTATGTAGCAACTGATTACTGGTAATTTATTAGGAAAGAATCACATGACAGATTTAGACTTGATGTGAATAGCCACTAGACCTCTCGATATTCTGATCTAGCTATTTTGTTAACCGATTATTTTCCTAGTTGGGGATCAGATTAGTAGCTAGAGATGTAGCTTAAGTTTTCTCCCCTCCAGAATAAATCTGTTATGTGTATATAAATACTGCATGGAACGCCCTTCCGTTTTCATCGCTGCTATTTAATTAATGATTGATTGTAAGAAAAAATGTATGCAAGATAATTTCTTCTGAATCTAATAACGATAATATCAGTAACATGAATTTGTGATGAATAGCCCTGACTGTAGTATGAAACCTGCATGCATGATGTAAAACTCTGCTTGATTTCGGACGCTGAAACAAAGATTGCATTTTGAACAGACATTTGGTGGCATCAAAATTCACCAAGACGCCAAACCATTAAGTGAATATGTATATTGCCTTATATAAAAGCATAAAACATCACCAATTGGATGTTTTTACATCATCTGCTGCATATATATATAAATTTTAATTAAATGTCACCGTGAGACGACAGCCAAAGAGGTCATACTAGTAGTGTATATAATATAAAGCCAACATAATGAAGTTCTGCTTGATCACTACTGTTCTTCCTAAGGTTCCAAAAATTCTCCTCTCACCAACTTGGATGAACGAACGAGCAGCCTCCTCACTGCCTCGCCTCCATCATCATCTGGGAAAAAAAAGAATTTTGTAATTATAATAATTACTAGCCAAAGTAAACAGTACATCATCAACAGCTAATGAAGCTACATTCTCATCATATATATATCAACGTACTAACAGAAGAAGAAATTACCATGAGTAAACCAACCGAACCCAGCTAAAACTGAAGAGCTTGAACAGGTGAGGCGTCGGACGGCATGCTCTGTGGCTGTGGAGGAACAACAGGTGCAGCAGCAGGAAGCGACGATGTGACACGGAAGCTGACAAGGGACGCGCTGATGGAGCCGATCTTAGCGGTGCCAGAGAACGCCTCATCAGCATGCGCGCCATTGTTGAAGATCACGATAGCAGTAGAGTTCTCTGCTCGGACATCCTTGACAGGCCCGAACCGGCTGAATATCATGGCCAGGTGACGCGCCGACGGCACAGCGTTTGCGCTGCTGAAGTTGAGCACGAGCCCTGCCCCAGCCCCAGCAGCTTCGTGATCGCCATTGTCGTTCTTGCTCACTGGAGGACATGTGTTGCCGTTGGCCCTGAGGATCACCGGCGGCGAGACCGACATCTGCTTCGCGGCACGGCTCATGAGCTTCCCGACCTTGGTGGACATCTGCTGCTGCTGGGGTGCTGGCTGTCGTGGTGGGAGATCCTCCTTTTCCAGGGCTTCGTAGTCACCGGTGTCAGCGCTGCCGCCGCTGCGGCTCCTGGTCACCCTCCGTTTGGCAGAAGCAGAACCGCCTCCTGCGGCCGACGACGACGGCCTCCTCCTCCGCTTGGCTGTCGCGGCAGAGACGACACAGACACCATCGATGCCATGGACGACCGTGTACTCAGGAAGGTCCCTGGTGGAGCCCCTCCACCGTCCAAGCGCCGTGATCTGCGCCGCGGCGACGGTGAGGTCCACCCTGTCAGCCCCAGCGCGGGGCTTAGTAGCCAGAGCAGAGACGTACCCAACGAGGGCCTCAGCCTTAAGCGCGGCCCTGGCGAAGGCGGCGTCCACGGGCGGGGCCCCGAACGCGCCGTCACGGACGCCAGCGTTGTCGATCACCTGCCTGCTGTTGACGACGCCCTCACACCCGCCGCCGCAGCAGCAAGAGAGACCGACGACCACGCGGCGCGCGACCTCGGCCAGCGCGGCGTCGACGGCGGCGGCGGCGGGAGCCATGGCGGCGAGGCGCGGGAACCCGGCGCGGAACGGGAGGAGCGTTCCGGCGTCGTTCCACGCGAACGTCTTGTCCCAGAAGTAGGCGACGAGGACGGCGGCGCGCGGCCTGCGGTGCGCGCGCGCGTCCGCTGACGCGTCCGCGGCGTCGATCACCTGGCCTGGCCACCACGGGTGGTCCCTCACCTTACCCCACACGAGGCGGCCGGGCGCCGCGACGTCTCCACCGCCGGCGCCGATGGCGTCGTCGGCTTCCTCGTACGCGCACGCGTACCTCGCGCGCTCGCCGCCCAGCGCATGCTGCTGCGCCGCCGCGGGCTTCGCTGTCGCAGGAGCAGGACGCGCGTGCCGGCGCGGGCTACGTAGGAGCTCCGCTACGTGCGGGTGCATCACGCGCAGCCTCCCTGGACGCCGCACCGTGCCCCCAGACCCGAAAGCGGCGTCCTTGCCGGGAACCGCCGCCGTGGCGTCGCCCTCCACATCCGCCGGCGACGACGACGCCATGTAGCGCGACACGCCTGGGAAGTAAAAAAAAAACGAAGGAAACGAAACGATCGATCAGTGAGAGCATAGCGTGGCGTGGCGCGAGGTCCGTCCTGCTCCGCGGCGACCTCTCCTTGGGTTGGAACACACGAGGCATGGAGAGAGAGAAAGAGAGGGAAACGTACGTACGGACGGCGGAGGGAGGAGGCGGCAATCGAGGCGCTTACCGAGAAGCGGCCGAACTGGTGTGGCGCGGGCGGGTGTCCGGGGCGAGAGAACGCCGCGGCGAGTGGCGGCGGAAGCCAGCGAGACCGCGCGAGGCGACAGTGGCCGGTGGGGTTTTGGTTGGGGGGGTTTGGGTTGGGACGAGGGAGGCGCGGCAGGACGGAAGGAGAAGATCAGGAGAAGGTGGAGACGTGGGGTGGAGTGTGTGATTGTGGGTAGGCAAGGGGGCTGAGTGCAAAAAGGACAGAAAAAAAGAGGAGATTCTTGCATGAGCATGAGCTCTGTCTCTCACGTCTGCAGTGAAGTTGTGCAGACTGCAGAGACTACTTTTCTTCCTTCTTTTGTTTTTTGCGTTTTTTTTTCTTTTGTTTTTTTTGGAAAAAAAGTCTTTTTAAAGTAGTAGTATATGGAATGCTAGCTTGTTTTTGTGAATTGTGACAAGCAATGTAAGAAAATTTCAAAAGGACAGTGAAATTTTGTGTGGTTGTGGATTCTTTTTTGATGAATGTTTGTGCATCAAACTTGAAAGTTGGTTGGTGCAAACCATTAAGTCAGTTTGCCTCTCTCTCTCTCTCTCCATCTTCTGTGGGTGTGTGTGTTTTGGTGCAGATCGAGTTGCATTCTGTCCTTCTCCAGCAATTGAGCCAGCTGAGTTGGTTCTCCTTTGTTGTTCCGTTCCAGAGAGGCAGTACGTACTGAAACTACTCTGCAGATTGCAGAAGCATCTGCTTTATGCAACCAATTCCCGTTTCTCCCCTAACCCCTGTCGTTCAAGAACGCGCGTGGAGTTTGGTGGACCTGGATTCAGACCAAAACACCACTTGTTGATGCGCATGTGCTGCATCACATTGTGGTATACAGTATATCTGTATACATAAGAAACATGTTTCAGCTTCCAAAAAATAAAATAAAAAACTCTAGAAAGAAACAGCTGAGTGCACATGTTCCTAATTCAAAAACATGGTTCTTCTTGTGAATTCATTCTATCCATGCATGTTAACATACAAGTAAAGTATGTGTGCTCCTGCTGTTGATGAAAGTGGAATTGACACAGAGCGGAGGCTGGAGGGGTACTGTTTAATTAGGGTTTGTGTTCTGCTACAGATTCGGATATATTTTGCCCGTGGAGATAATTCTTTCGTCATGGGATGGAATTGGAACGTTGTTATTAGTATTATAGTAAGACCGTAATTAGTCTCAAATAGCAGAGGGACTGTTGTAAATAATAATAATAATAATAATAATAATAATAATAATAATAATAATAATAATAATAATAATAATAATAATAAGAAGCAAAATGATGGAGCAAGAAGCTTTTTATATCGTCTCGTGTGAGTGTGACTTGTTGTAACCGTGAATACCTTGCGAGCTGCGAAATGCAGATGCAGTACAGTGAACACCGAACTAGCATGCACTCTCTCTCTATAAACATGTACGCGTACACAAAATCAAATTGTTAAGAGCACCTCTAAAGACTATGCCTACACATCTCAAAGTTAACGAAGTTAACATAAACGTTTTTGCTGACTATAAAAACATCGTCTACCACTGGAGGCAAACCGATATTAAACTATAGAATAAAATCACAAAAATATGAGCACCCACTCAAATCGACGACGGACGGACATAAGAAAGCTCGCCTTGGGCTTCATGCACACTGCGAATGAATGAACGTGGCACGGCTGTCCGTGTAGCCCATGAACCGGCCATACCGTGCGTTAGGTGGGATGGGCCTCAATTCCGTCATGTCGAACAAATGCTGGGCTTGCTCTGTCTCCACTCTCGACGATGGAAAATGTCCCATTTTTAACTTTATATATTATAATTAAATAAATGTATACTAAAAAAACTTTATTATAAATGTCCATTTTAACTCTAAAGGCTACTCATCTTGTGATTTTCCTCCCCAAATTCTAAAAGTAGCTCCATGAACTCTCAGAACGTTCAAATGATCTCTATACTTTGTTTTTTTAAAGTGGCTTGAAGATGGGTTGTCTTTTTTATTAATTGTATTGTTAAAAAATCTGGAAAATACTTGATAAGGCTATTACGCCACAGTAATTGTTTAAAAGCTTTGGGTAAAAACAATACTTTGCCTCACTTTCTTTCTTCCCCTTTCTTGTCTAGTGTCCGAAATTGCCCATAATATTAGTTTCATCAATACATTTTTTATTAGTTATATATCAAATTGGTTTCATTAAATCCTCTATATAAAAGGATAGTATGTTTCTATCTAATTATAAGCTTAGTTAAAGTTAGATTAACTATGTATTTAGCAAGGCTCTAGATTCTCCATAGAAATGTTTCTCTGCTGAAACAACAACGAGAATCGATAAACCATAAACCGTTCTCACTGAAACGAACTAGAATCGCCGAGAAACACCTATTTAGGTGATTCTCATTCGTAGTGTAAAAAAATTGAGAAATGTGTCTATTGTGAGGCCCTGTTTAGATTCTGAAAAGAGGTGAAAAATTTTTGTATAAAAAAATTTGCACCCAAAATGCAAAACCCAAAATGCAAAACGCGAAAACGTTTTGCATATCTGTTTAGATATAGCGAAATATTTTGCAAAACGTGATGAAAAGAGAGGTTTGACACGCGCAACGATGTAAAATATTTTATTTTTTGGTATGTTGGTGCCAAATACAAAATATTTTAGAGGGCTAATTTTTACAAAATTTTGTACCTTATTTAGTTCCATTTTGTAAATAAAGCAGCCCAAAACGTAAAAAGATTTTGTAAAATGGAGTAACTAGGACCTAAATCATTTCGCGGGACACCAGTTTGGCAGTTGATTCTTGTGAGAAACGGAACCAATTCTCACGGCCAAACGCACCCGCCAAGTTTGATATGTAAAACAAAGCTAGAGTCACTATGATGAATCTTTTTAATCATTATATTATACGGAAGGATTAGACTTGGAGTGAAGTTGTGATGGTTTATCACAGCCTCCGGCAGTTTTATTTCGACAAGAAAAGACAATAAAAAAAACTAAAAGAAAAAAGGAACCTTTTTTTTTTTCCTTCCATTTCGTGCGCGTACTACTAGGGCAGTGCAGTGGCGACAGATCCCCGTTCGTTTGACTGCCCAGTCCTTGTCGAACCGTGCCGGCGCGCCGCACCTGACGCCCTTTCCCAGAAGAGACACCGACAGCCGAGGCCCACTACCACCCCGTCCCCACCTGTCCGTGACGTGGCAGGTTCCCACGGTCTGGGCTCAGCGGGGGGAAATGAAGGGGAGCCCTCGAGACCAGGGCCCAAAGGACAAGGAAAGGCCGAAACGGAAGCTGACCGCTGAGCCAGGCCCCGGCGTCGCTGCCACGTGGGACCCACGGTTCCCGCACGCCCCGGGACACGTGCCCGTCGCGGCCTCGTGCGGGGAGCCGAGGTGTAGCAGTAGGCGGCGGCAGCGGCACGCACGCACGCACAGGGAGGCGCACAGGCGCAGCATCGACGACGCACCTCGGCGGGGCCCATCCCACTACGACCCGGCCACCCCGACCCCGCCATAGAAGCAAGCGAAAGCGAGCCCGGGAACACTTCACTCCCTTCCCTTTCAGAGCTCATCATCAGTTCGGAGTGGAAGGAGGAGAGACTCACACTGTACCCACAGCAGCAGGAGAGGAGAAAGAGAGGGAGGAGAACCCAAGATTTCCAAGAAGAAGCGAGCGACGAGGCAGAGGCAGAGGTGAGAGCACTCAGCAGCGTCGTCCTTCAATCCCGTTCCTCTTCCTTCCTCAGCAGGAAAAATGCAGGCTGTTCTTCGTGTTTGTTCTTCTTGCCCTCCCCGCTCGCCGAATCCAGTGCTAGCTAGCTGCTGTCTAGGATGCCCTGGTTGCCCTCCATGGCTGCTTCCGTTTATTCTCTGCCCCATTTTCCCCCAATCTTTCTTGCTCTGTTTATCTGAATGGTTTGGTTTGATGCTTGTCATGTTATTTATTTATTTTGTGGGTGGGGTGGGGGGGGGGGGGGGTGGGGGGGGGGGTTGGTGCTCTGTTTATCTGAATGGTTTAGTTTCAGATTCAAAGTTTGGGTTTTCTTTACTCTTACTGCTCAGCTCAGTTTCATCTGCTATTCGTCCTCTCTGTTCTTGCTGGGCTGCTGGAACAAGCGTAGCGAGTCCTTCCAGTCGGCAACTGAAACCACCTTGCTATGCTGCTAAACTAAGACACTGCCGTAGTACTGCTACTGGTACGGGCGTTTATTATTGCTTTAATCCACAGCCAATGCGTCATTACAGAGCATGAGGAAGCATAACACTGTACTAAATAAGGAGTAACGCGCTGCTCGTACACTAACTAACGATGCGTTACATTGCAGGCGTTGCTTCAGTTCTTCTTCTCCTCCTCCTTCAAAAGCTTCGTCTTTTAAAGAAGGGAGAAAACCTCCCTGTGTGTCTCCCTAATGTTGCGTGCGTCACATTGCCCCCATCTGCACCTCACTCTTCTCTGGCTGTTCATCACCAGCTCTTCCTGTCCATCGATGGCCGCTCCACAGCCAGACAACCATGAGAGCTGAACAGGCAGGCAGGCAGCTTGAGGATCTACCACCATAAATATCCTTCTATGTAAAATCGTGCAAGTTTACTCTTTTTTTTTGTTCCGCTTCTTCTTCTTTGGAGACAGTAAAGTAAACAGTGCGAGTAGTTACTGCGCCTCCCCGTTTGAATTTTTCACCCTCTCCTAGCTCTTTCGGTGACATGAGGCCCATGCTATTGCTCCTCCACTCCTTGTAGGAAAGGAACAAAAAGGCTGCCATTGCTGTTTCTCCAGTTCTGCACCGCCGTAGGGAATCCCCGTTTAGGCCCTCGCTGCTAGGTGTGTGCTGGGGTGGTTGAACCTGAACCGAGGGCAGTTTGGTATGTTCCCAATAGTTTTTTAGGTTTGTCGTGGAAGTAGGTTCCTGGCTCTTTGCTGGATTCCCTCCACAGGCGTCCTTGGATTGGGGGTCCTTGCTGGTGCCACACTGTTGTTGCCTCTGCCTCTGCCGAAGGGTATAGGGCATGGGCAGGAAACGACACCTCATACTTTTAAATTTGATGTGAAGGGACTGAGGCAGAGATAGTGAGTAGTACTAGTACATCGCTTTTATTTTTCACATACCCTGATTTTTTGAGAAATATTCAGGTTCATTCAGTTAGATGCCCCCTTTTTCCTTTGAAAAAGGATGTTTAGATGCCATTTAGCTCTTCAGCTTTTGTGTCTTTATTACAGTCGCTAAGTACACCAGTAACAGCATCTAGGCATGCTTTTGCTTGTACATAAAAAGAAAGAACAGAGTTGTACAATTTTGTACTCACTTATCACTGCTTTCTTGTTTGCCCCGGCAGTTTTGTGAGTGCATAAGGACTTTGCGAAGAATCTCATCATGCAGACTGCAAAAACAAGGTTAGCTCTCTCTCTCTCTAGAAGTCTAGATACACCTTGGTTGTGTTTTCTTCTCTTCTTTTGTGTTTGCCCAAGAACTGCTGCACTGAGAGTTCTGCACATGCATCAGGCATGTGCATTTCTGGTTGAGTGGTTGGCCCTGTTTACGACCGCAGTAGACAGTGGGCATCCAAGGATTAATACCCTGGTTTGTATTTAATGGATCTATCTATTGCACTGTGGCGATGGGGCCATTGCAGGTTAGGGGCAATACAAGTCCAAAAAACTAGCACTACATTTTTTTTTCCTTTGTTCTTGTTGTTAGTTGAATCAGCATTAATATGAAAATAATTTACAAATTTCACGGTGACATACTACCATAGGTTAGGCCTATATTTGCATGTGAAGCAGCTAGGAACCTGTATCTACCATTTTTCTTAAAAGAGTTTACTACCCTGCCAAGCTAGCTGATGTGCTGAATGTACTGAGTAGTACTAATTGCATTTATGTTACATTGGTTCTTGTACACAATACAAACAAGTGAGTTTCACTGTACAAATGCATTTTTTTTTTCAAGCTATGATCTGCAGGACCATTTCTGGAAGCATCAAAATATTTTACCAATTTGAAATCTGCTATTGCCTAGATCCTTCTTGCTATTTACCCTAGTGAAGCCATGGAGTTAACTAGTAGCATAGTTTAAGGATGACATGCTACCGTTGTAGGCTAGGTCCATATTTGCATGTGAAGCTAGGAATTTATGTACCATGTTGCCTAAGATTGACCTAAGGTAGTAGATTTTACTGGATGTAGTTACAAGCACTGCATTGCATTTATGTTGCATCGGTCCTTGTATACTGCCTCAATCAAGTAAAATCAGTGTCATGCAAGTACTGTAAATGAAATATTAGATATGTAGGACCTCGATCTTTGGTTTGTCTCTAGTGCCATACAACTGGTTTATTAGTTCTTTGGCCAGCTCATTTTATTACAGTAATAACTAAACCGTGTCCATGTCTTCGCACAAAACTGCATGCTTCTAGTAACTGTTCACAACATTATAAGGTCTTTTACAGTGACTGAATATCTGCTCTCATTGCATCTGTGTGAATCTGCAAAGATATACTGTGTTTTTTTTTTGAGGTAATGGAATCGTTCCGGCTTCAACCTGTTCAACAAAGAGGCATCAGATAAACTTTTTAAGAGTCAAACAATTGGGTTCCAGTACTTTCAAGTTCATAAAATAAAAAGATGTCATCTTGCCATGTTCAGCGTATCTGCATATGTTGTTTATTTCCTGGATTCACATATCCTTTGGTGCACTAAGGTCTGCTACAACTTTGTATGTTTATCTTATCTGTATCTGGATTTAGTTCTTATGTGGACTCGTTGAGATTTGAAGCTCAATGTGTTAATGTGATTAGCTGCAGTTGGGCCATTTACATACTGAAAAAACAAGGATTTCCAAATTTAACTTTAGATGTTAGGATCATGGATATTTTAATATGCACATGTCTCTCTGTTGCCATATCTTGTATGATATGCACTCAACTTGATTAGTATGTGCATGTTGGCAATCACAATTGATAAAATCTTTTATTTCAGAATCAATGTTTTGTAAAGTATTTTTAGCCTGTTTTAGATCGCTACTTTCTTTTAGTGCTCCCTTTATCACGACATGATGCTAGTTGTTTACATTTGACCTCTGCAGGAGTGGGTCTTCAGATGCCCCGCAGAGGACATCTCCAAGGACACCGCGAGCATCTCGTGTGGCCAAAACTGGAGGGAATGAAACTGATTCTACAGGAGTTACCCCAACAAGAACACCTACAGATAGGAGCCCAAAGGTCATTGAGCGGCGGTCGCCACGAAGCCCAATTACTGAGGTAGTGACATACTATCTTGCAGCCAGCACATTATCTTCACTCCTTGTTTTACTTCTGAACATTCAGTTTTCCTTATGCTACCAGCATTATTGGAAACCTCTACACTGGCACTCAATTTATTTTGAGCAAATGACTCTATTTTGTTATGATTATTTCAACATCTGCATATTGTTCATCGTAGGAACTACTGTACATAATTATCTGTATTATGGTTTGCCTCATGTATGATCATTTAGTCACATAGTTTACGCTATCTGTTTCAGAAGAAGCGCCCCAGTAGGCTATCTGAACTGGAGTCCAAGGTCAGCCAGCTGCAAGACGAACTGAAGAAGGCAAAGGAGCAACTTAGTTCATCAGAGGCACGAAGGCGCCATGTGCAGCAGGAAGCTGAGGAAGCCAAAATGCAAGAGCAGGCTGCAACCTCGAAGCTGGAGGAGTTACAGCGGCAGCTTGATGAGTCCTCAGCCGCAGAGGAATCCCGTCTGCAGGAACTGCGCAAGATCTCACAGGAACGTGACCGTGCCTGGGAGTCAGAACTTGAGGCGGTGCAGAAGCAGAAATCAGTAGACGCCGCTGCCACACTCAGCGCAGCCATGTCCGAGATTCAGAGGCTGAAGCAGCAGCTGGAGGCTTCAGCGGAGTCCGACGCAGCCCGTGCGAAACAATGCGAGTATGTGGAAGCTGAGATTGAGAGCTTAAAGCAGGAGATGGAGATCCGTCTAGCGACCATTGAGGGACTGAAGATCAATGTCAGCGAGAGTGACAAGGCCGTAGCTGAGGCGAATGCAATTGCAAATGAGACCAAGCGGCAGCTGGAGACAGCAAAGGCTACCATTGACTCAATTGTAGCTGAGGGTGTCCGCATGCAAGAATGCCTGAGGTCAAAGGACATGGAGCTCAATGAGTCCAAGGCTCGCATAGCCTCGCTCCAGGAGGATCTGAAGAAGGCACAGGACATGGCCAAGGCCAATACTGATGTCAGCTTTGGCAACCCTGAGCCTGAAGCTCTGAAGAAGGTTCTAATGATGGACACTAGCGACGCCGCCGATGCCAATGGGAGTTCTGACCCAGAGATTGAACAGCTGCGAAGTGCTCTCGAGGCTGCTGAGATCAGGTACCAGGAGCAGCAAACTCAGATGACTATCGAGACTAAAGGCTTGTACGAGATACTGGAGAGTGTGAAGGCTGAATGCGCCAGTAAACTGTGTGAGCTTAAGCTGGAGCTGAAGAGCAAGGACGATGCACTCACGGAGCTAATGGCAGGAGCAGGCAAAGCGCAGCAGGATCCTCCTCACAGGCCAGACGTCGTCATGCAGCAGTCGGAGCTGGAGGCAAAGCTGATGAAGTCGATCACGGACGTCGCGGAGCTGAAGGCGTGTCTAATGGACAAGGAGAACGCGGTACAGAGCCTGGCGGAGGAGAACGAGACACTCAGGGCACAGTTCAGCAGGACGGAGGCGGAGGTGCAGCAGAGGTACGAGGCGGCGGTGGCGGAGCTGGAGCTAGCCAAAGCCGCAGAGCAGGACGTCCGGATGCGGCTGGGGCTGGTGACGGAGGAGGCGGACAAGAGCAGCCGCCGTGCGGCGCGTGCCTCGGAGCAGCTGGACGCGGCGCAGGCGGCTAGTGGGGAGATGGAGGCGGAGCTGAGGCGGCTGCGCGTGCAGTCTGACCAGTGGCGCAAGGCTGCGGAGGCGGCTGCCGCTGTGATTGGTGGTGGTGGGGGTGGGGGTGTGGAGAAGAACGGCGGCGGCGGTGGGAGGACGGTGGAGAGGACTGGGTCGTTGGAGCCTGGGTTCAATAACTCCATTGGTGGGAAGCTGATGAGCTCCCCGTTCTCTGATGAGGTGGATGAGGAGTCGTCGCCTAAGCGGCGGAATAGCTCTGGTGGTGGCGTGCTGAGGAGGATGAGTGGGTTATGGAAGAAGAGCCCCAAGTGAGGGAGGGGGTGGATGGGGTGTTGTTGGTTAGCGGGAGTAGGTGCGAGGTGCAACAGCAGCAGGATGAGTAAGCTGATGAACGCAGCTGGTAGAAAATCAAGCATGATCGTCTTCTGATAACATTTGGCTGGTACTTGAAAGAACCTTGTGTTGAGGAGCAGCTGTTTTGGCTGCCTATTCTGTACCTTACTATGATGATGATGATGATCCATTCAGCTAGAATCCCAGATATTTGCTGTTCTTTCCATGTGTTTTGGAGTGTTTTTATTTTCCCAGAAGCTAAGCTATACATCCTATGTCTGAGTTGCCTGAAAGAAAAGCGGTGTGTTCAGGGCTGACGATTTGAATGTATTGGAGTGATCTCTCTTCTACCTCTGATCGATCCATCATCGTCGTGGCCGTGGGATCAGAGGTTCAGAACGGTGACCAGCTGACATCACCGCCGGCAAACCAAAACCTCCCTGAATCACCGCCGGGCGCCGGCAAACCAAAACCCACCCAACTCCATGACCATGAATCTCGCTGCAGATTTTGTTGATCGCCAAGATGCCGTTTTTTGTTTTTGTTTTGGCACGTGGACCATTGCGATTTCTGCAATTTCATAGACCATAACTCCCATCACACAGTGACTCAAACCGATGGCGAGATGATTCATTCATGCATGCCACATCATCATCACAATTCACACACACACACACTCACGCACATATGCACATTCCAGAAACATTTCTCAACTCGGAATTAGCACAAGAGTAGAAACTCCAGTACACGTGCATAGATAAAGTATCGAAGCTACAGTTCATCGGCTCCCATCCATGTTCATGTTCATGTACATGGACACGTCACGTAGTACAACAAATGGATCAGGAGACATTACAAGAGAAGCAAACAGCTAGCAAAGCTAACAAGATCATGACATACAGCATGGGCTACATCACATATATGAACATTATAGATAGAGATATATGTGGAATGGATGCATCAGAATTCAGAAGAGGTGGTCTCAAAGCAATCAATCCAGGTCCCGGCCGGTCATTTATCACATTATCATCATATAACAATCATGCGACGAGGACGTAGACGGCGTAGATGATGCCCGGGATGTAGCCCAGGATGGTGAGCAGCAGGCAGATCCAGAACTCTGCCTGCAGACAGACACAAATTAACACAAAGTAGATATTAATGGATGGCAATACATTGCAAGCAATTACTTTACACTTGACGAATCACGGATGCATCAGATTGCTAAGCTGAGTTTACCCCGATGCCGTAACGGAGGAAGACACCGACCGGCGGTAGCAGGATGGCCAGCAGGATCTCCAGGAACGTCTCCGACCCCATTGCCGTCAACGAGCTTGCCGCCTTCTAGTTCTAGCTGTGTATTCTATTCTATCTTCTATTCTATTCTAAGTGCCCAAGAGTCCGGAGGAGGTAGTAGTAAGCAGCTCAATCTCAGGGCTCCAGGGAAGGAGACGTCAGTGCCAGCAGAGAATGAAGTGCACCTAGCAAGCAGATGCTGATCCAAGGGAAAGAATCAAAGAAAGCTGCCAGCAGAGAGAAGACGTGGCAGCGCTGGGCTTCAGTGGTGCGACACCTGGCTTCGCTTCTAGGACGCGTGCCCTGCCTAGCATCACGTGCGCTTAGTTTAATCTCATCACTAGTGACGCAAGGAAAATGACTTTGGCACGTAGTTGTACTTTTTAAGATTGCTTATTAAGTCAGTATCTACCCCATTTATCCTTCCTTCCTCCCTTCCTCGCTCCTGGTTGTACTTTTAGATCCAATAATTATTAAATTTTGCATGCTTATCTCACAGCTTAGTACAGATGGGTTGTATTTTATTTTGCTGGAGTTTGGTTTATATTTGCCTGACCTACCTTTTGATTGAAGTGTATTCACAAGCTCGATATATCACACAATTACACAATTAATTACAAAATAATTTTCTTTTTTCACATTTTGCAGATGCAGACAGAAGTGATATACACCTACACACCCCTGCTTCATGGAGGTCCCGGTGCGCGGTGGCGGACAGGGCAAAATGTCAGTGTATTGCCCGTGCCACACTTGCATCAATGAGTTTCCACAGCTAGAGGATTAGAGGAAGACTATCTTTTTTTTTTTTTGAACAAACAATGCGAGGAAAGGCCTTAATGAAGTGGAGGTGAACAACGATGTGGAAAAAGGACTCCCAGCCGAAGACATGGATCATGATCATGATCACCTCAACGGTACTATCTGCTGCCTTTGTGTGCCCAAAACTCACCAAACTTTAACCACCAAAGCAAGCACATGCAATGATGCAAGCAATCGGTGATACAGACACACACGTACCATAATCTCTCTGCATTGCTGAGGGCATCACCAATGAAGGCTAACACTAATAGTGGTTTTAGTATGAATAAAGTGATCCATATAGATCGGAAAATGTTGAGACTACTATTTATACAATGCAAACTATCATAACTTGTGGCTCTTAAAGTGACTTTTTCTTTTTATCATGTCACATCTTTATTTTCTCTCCCTCTTCTTTTTAGTATGGACCACTTTCTCTTTCCTTAAACATATGTAGCTTCACCAAGATAATATGACAAGTTTAGAGCATCTACTTTTTTTTATCCGAGTCTACATGTCACTTGAGGCTACAAGAAAAAAAAAACATGCATCGGGGAAACCTGAGCAGCTCCGGCTCAGCATTCTGGGCACTGTTCTCCGCATGGCTTTCTCCAGGAAAAGAGCAGGCTGCACGGTAATAACCTGGACCAATCGTCACGTCAGTGATCCCACGCAACAAAAACATCTCTGGCAAAAAGGAACAAATCAAAGTTATGCCACTGGGAACGCGGGCAAAATCTCATCCCCAGGTAGGCGGGAAGTATTTCCATGCGTCTTGCAGCAATGCAGTCACACATAGCCATGGCGCGGGGGCGTCCTTGTTGGCTGATGTTGCAAACCCAGTTCCATCTTCCTTGGACGGTTCGAGATTCTGCAGGAATGGGTAGATAACCAAAATGAATCTACTGATCAATGCATTTTCAGAGTGCCTTATGGTAAACACCAGAGTCACTTGTCAAAACAGAATGTGAATTGGCAATTGGTAATCATTTTTGTTGTGACCGGTAACCAACAATGTGCTAGATGTGACCGCTAACTTTTGGTAAATCACTATAAGTATGGTGCGCTTACAACAATAGGCTATAATTTGCGTAAGTGAAATCTGATGACCATAACCAACTCCACCTGTCAAATGGACTCTGGGAGCTCATTAGAAAACAGGCAGAGCCATGGTTCAAATAATTCAGATAAGTGTAGCTGTTATTAGAGAAAACCCGAAATGCAAAATATATGAAATGCAAAGCAATATCTCCATCTTTTCTTTTCATGTGAATAGTCTCAACTACTTTTCAGTTCAGCAGTATATAGCATTCAATGGAAATCTTAGCTCAACAGAACATCAACAACAGTACTTCCCAAAAAGCATCACAGCCATCTTGAATGACATCATTACATTCTGAAGATGGTATTAGGATGAATGAAAATGCCGTCATCTCTTCTCTCCAAACCCCAAAGTACCAAAATGTGGTAGCTAGGCAAGCAAATTTATGAAAATGCCCAATCGGTCCTCATTTGGGCAACCAAAATAGAACAGAAGACAAGTTAACAACCTGCTGCAATTCCTACATGCAAAGTTACTCTCTGAAATCTGAATAATTGTTGGAATCAACCTAAGTGCTGCCTTGATTCTTCAGAACCATCGAGCAAACTAAAAAGCACAACCAAAAGTTACAACAGTATGAAATGTACACATTGCACAGCATAATCATCATTAAACATTTAATAATCACAAGAAATCTGCCTCGTTTGACACAAATAATGTTATTTAAGGATAAAGGTTGCTACAAGCTAGTAGTGTTGCCATGATGATAACATAAAGGCTGTGAGGAGTCTTGAGCCCAGCCTTTGAGGCACTGCAAATAAGACAACCTAGTATTTTTTGTTCTTGTTTTGTCCGGAGGAAAGATAGACAGCGTGTGCTGCACAAAAAATCAAAGCATACACCACAAAAGAGGAAAATGGATGATATGACAATGGTCTCGCTCTCGCAGAAAATATGCATTGCCATCAAGCTGGCCTGATAAATTGTTTAAATGGTCATATCACATGGAAGCATCATGCCAATCATAGCAGTGATAGAGCCAGATTTATTCTTTATTAATGGAAGAACTAACGGCATCAATAAACAACAAATATACCAACTGAATATTGGCAATCCTCAACAATTTATGATACCAAATCAACAACAAATACCCCCACAGAAACTTCATAATGATAGCAATAAGACATGCAAGGCCACCCCGCATTTCATCGTCAACAAGAGCAAAGAGCCAAACTGCCAAAGACAGGCGGGAACATCTCAATTGGCGAAATTGCCACGTTTCCAGCATGCTGGCCATGTTGCATCAATGTGCCTGAAGACTCCAGGATTTGCTATCACCGCTTACAATTTGCTGCCTTGTATTGGCAGCATCGGATATTTGGAAACCTGATGTTCCCTGATTTATTGCTCCATGCTCAACTCTAGGATTTGATTGCACAGCTCTATTCACAGCTCCACTTGATTGGTCTGAATTCAGACAGGAGCCCTCAACAGGCTGACCACTGAACAAAACCGAATTCATATGGCACTGTGAGTGTTCTTATCCTCTTTTACCACCTCAAGATTAGCTTGATTTCCAGTGTGATTCTCCTGCAATTGGCTGTCTTGGCCTTGAGCGCCACTATCACTTACAACAGGTGGTTCAAGTTCAATGGGAATCTGATTCTGACTTCTTCCATCAGGCAAATGCTTATTCTTCTGCGGACACAAATAAGACAAATGCCCTTTCTCTCTACAATGATAACAAACTCTCTGTTTCTTAACTGGTTTCTTTGGGTTGCTCTTTATAGAAATGTTGTTTGACATAGTTTGACATCGTCCTTGAGAGCTAGTGTGCTGATCTGGAGTGTTAGAAGGCTGTGGCGGTTGTAACTTCCTTGGGGGACTGGTAAATCGAGGGATTCATGTCGCCACATATGAAACTTGTTCCCTTGACGCAGCTACTTTGTGGGACCTGTACTGGAGTCTGGTTGCAAATCTTTCCTTCTGATGGAGACAAATTCTGCTTCTGAGCGGCCCTATTGCCAAATAACAGTGGATACTTCTTTGGGCAATTAGCTACCAAATGTCCTTCTTCTTGACAATGGAAACAAGCCTTACCAGCAGCCTTGCCCGGGGTGCTACCCTGATGAGATTGAGAACCTTTTAACGATGTACCATGAGGTACAAGGCTATCGCTGACTTGGTATTTCTTTGGGCAATCAACCACTAAATGTCCTCCTTGACAATGGAAACAAGCCTTACCAGAAGCCTTGCCTGGAGTGCTAACCTGATGAGATCGAGCAACTTTTAATGATGTACCATGAGGTACAAGACTGTCGCTGGCTCGATCCTTCTTTGGGCAATGAGCCACGAAATGTCCTTCTTGACAGTGGTAACAAGCATTGACTGGGGTGCTACCCTGATGAGATTGAGCACCTTTTAATGATGTACGATGAGGAAGAAGACTGTCGCTGGCTTGCTGATTCTGGGAGTTAATCTTCACTTCACTTATTTCACTTGTTTGCTTACCCTTCCGAGGTTGAAATTCCTTATAAGTGATACTCCACCCATCTAGGAATATCTTGTGTGGATTACCTCTTACTTGAGGAAAGTGTTGATTACCTCTTACTTGAGGAACTGCTGCCTCCTTAGGGTTCGGACCCTCCTTACTAGAGCATTGCGCTAGAAGTGAAGGTGCCGTAAGACCCAGGTGCTGACTACTTTCTAACTGCGGCTCCTGTGAGGTCACCTTCCTCTTCTTGTCAACATGTGAAGGTGCCATAAGACCCAGGTTCTGACTACTTTCCAACTGTGGCTCTTGTGAGATTGCCTTCCTCTTCTTGTCAACATCGGGGTCGTGATTCTGGCTTGTCTTATCTTTGACTTTGCTTGAGTTGTTCTGAAGACAGGGAAAACCGTAATGCCTACAACAGTGGCAGGGCTCCTGAATTCCAAGTGGCTTATCACTAATACCTTCATTAGATTTCACGTTATTCAATGCTTTTAATACTCGCCTCTTCAATGGTTTTTTCAGACTGCCAATCTGGTCTTTCTCCTGAGACTGGTGAGAATTCTTCTGTTGGGTCACTCCTTCCAATACTTGGTGCTGCATAGCTACTAGCTTCCCCTTATTGAATGGAGGCGCGGATGACGTGGATGGATTCTCCTGATGGCTGACAGTGAACACACCATTGTTGCTCTTGAGAATTGAAGCTTGTACAGAAACAATCTCCTGGAGTTTGGCCATGTGCTCGGCTGTTGTTTGTAGAATCTGGGCTTGGCAAGCAATTCTTTGTTCTGTGCTGAGTGAGCAAAATAAATGTGCTTCTGGACCAAAGTTGTTGGTCCCATTGCCTTCAGCATCACTTGCCGTGTTCACCATCTGATGTTTAGCAAGGGTAGGATGAGCAGAGGTGGAAGAACAAAAGCATGAAACGAGATATGAAGCAAGATTACAAGGATAAGGATAGCTCAAGGAAAGGTAAATACAAGACAAGGTACAACCCAGCAAACTTATTACTTTACGTATAGACAACTGATGCCATTGTGGATGGAGTCCACAACACATCAACACTCATTACAAATAGCTAATCACCAAAAGACACAACAACAAGCACAGCACACGAGCTCGCTTAGAAAATCCACAGGCAACCTCCTCTGATTGAGGGAACTGGGCAAAGACTGCATGCATGCTCTGTCCTTTTGCCAAAACAGTTTGGAATCAGGTTATGATGATATGGGAACACTTTGACATTGTGTTAGCCCAGGAAGATGATGAACCATCGGCCATCAGCGCTTGGAGGGAGGCAGCAGCCCGGAAGGTCCCAAACGATGAACGGGACGCTTCAATGGCTCAGGACCCTACATAATGTGGAACATCTGGAAATAACAAAAACCTAAGGATCTTTGGAAAGAGATCCCAAACTGAGCAGCAGGTGGCTTCGAAAGGCTAAAGATGGCATCAACCAGCGTTGGAGAGCTTTTGATTTGGTGTTGTAGATCTTCTACTCTTTTTTTTGACTGAATGTAGATCTTCTACTCTTCTCTTGTAAATTGTAAATTGGGGGAGATGAGATTCGTTTAGGTTCCCAATAGCCATCCGTGTAAATTGTAAACTGCTTTTGAACTCAATTTCCTCTCCTAACTGGAAGGCTGGAAGGCAGAGCTCCTTCCATTTTCGTCACAAAAGAGGGGGTACGAAAATTGGGTAGCTACGCCTACGCATGCTCACAAAAGTAGGAAAAATTCCTAGCATCAGACGTGAAGTACAACCGGATACTCCATCTCCATCGAAACCCGACGAACAGGAATCAAATCACGAGGGGAATCAATGAATCATGGTACAACAAACATCAACTAGGCTAGCAAAGCGTCCGTGAGCACTCCAATAAGCAAGCCAGCCAGCCAGCCAGCCAGCAATCTACTGTGCAATCGAATTCGCAGCGAGGCCAAACAGGGGAATCGCAACGAGGTCGGTCTCAATCGATCCATGCCTGCGCCGCGCCGGGTGTCTGACCAGCACCCGTAAGGCCAAGTAGATCGGTGGATCAGTCATGCCGTTGCTAGCACTCCAAGCATCAGTAAAACGCATGTAGTACCTACAGTAGGGAGGAGGGGTTCCGAGGGAGGGGAGGGGAGGGGAGGGCGGCACCGTACCTTGGATCAGCAGACGGCGACGATTCGGGCGGCCTGGGACGCCTTACGCGGACCACGCCGCAGAAGGAGCCACCCACCCGAGAAGAAAATTCGAATTGGGGGCCGCCGAGGAGAGGAGCGGAGGAGCTGGTGGTGCGAGCTCGTGCGGTGGAGCTCCTGCGATTATCTAGGAGCCCAGAGCTTAGGCCGGGCCGGGCCGGGCCCTTCGATGGGAGTTGACGCCAACGGGCTTCTTCTTCTTTCGTTTTTTCTCTATTTTGTTTGAAATACGTAAAAGATTTATGTATTATTGTAATAAAAAAGAAGAGTTTAAAAGTACTCCTTCCATTGCAAAATAACTATTGTTCTCGCTTTCCGAAAAATAATTTTAATTAAATATATATTAAAATATATTAATAATTATGCTACATAATTAGTATCATCGGAAAGATCTTTAAGTCAAGTTTTTAACAAAATTATTTGAAGAGATAAATATTGTACGTATTTTGTATAAATTAAGTTAAATTTGTGGTACGAATACCAAAAACGATAATTAAATTAGGACGGAGGGAGTATAAACGATCCACTCTTGATGAGTGTGCAAGGTGATCTTCAGTTAACACTGAAGCTATCTAGCAGACTGTTTCAAACTTCATTATATAACTAATAAACAACTAGAAGCCTTAGAGAACACGAGCCACAATAGTATTTTATAAACTTGTCCCGAGTTCGTCCAATAGCTTTATTAATCTCAAAAATTGCAACAGTGTTTTCATTAAGGACAAATAAGATTAGAATTTTCACTGAGAGGACAAACAAGATTCATATTTTTCCCATAAAATTATGATTTTGCAACTTTATGAAAATATTTTGAAATGTCTACAGTGACTTTATCGATCTCGATGGTTTAGCACAATATTCGAGGATGATAATTGGAGACAAACTAAAGATTAGTATTTTTTATCTAAACCACTAGCAATAATTATTAAGGACATGTTTGACATGACTCCTCTTAAGGAGTTTTTTTAAGAGCCGGAGTTGTTTTGGAGCAGTCATAGGGGTTGTTTGGGACTGCTCTGCTCCACGTTTTTTAGCCAAACGATTTTAACTCCACATACACAGCTCCAGAAAAAAATATGGAGTTGTGAGAGCACCTAAAGAGATACTCCACAAACTCCAGTTTTTTGTGAAGCTGCTCCACAGTGGAGTTTGCAGAGCAGAGTTTATGGAGCAGTCTCAAACAAGCTCATAATTTGTGGCTCCTTCAAATGGCTCTAACTCTTCTTTTTTTTACTGAAAATGACTCCTTAAGATAAATATTTGGCATGATTCCTTTGGAGAAGTCAGAGCCGAAGAAACCTATCAAACGGAACGAAATCCTCTGCAGTCGCTCCCATCGACAGCATCGTGCAGTCACCCAATCTTAGCCGGTCATTGCAAATCCAACGGCAACCTCACCAAAGTGGCGTAGCAGGCCAGGTCGAGTGGCCCATTCCAGCCCATCACTGTAACACCTCTGGTGTTAAAGCACTTCATTAAAAATTGATCATGTCATCATATGCATTAAGCATCTTTCACTTGATTGAGAACCTTGCTATGCATTAAACTAAAATAAGTTTACTTGATTGTGTTTGATCAATTGTGTGAATGTTGGTCATCTTTGCAAATTCAAACTTTCAAATTTAAATCCAAACCCTAATTCCTAGAGGGTTAAATCAAACCCTAAACATGATTTTCAAAATCTAAAAAGATTTTGCATATGGTTGTTTAAGCAAAGTTGTAGAGATCAGTTTGAATTGCATTTGTTGTGTTTACGGTTTTTCAAGTGTTATTCAAGTTTTTAGAGTAATTGAAAAGGGGTAAATCTCTTTAAAAGGGTTTTCAAATTTCAAAAATGCACTTTCATTTCTATGCCAAATTTGAAAAAGTGTGTATTTAAAAAAATGTAGATCATAAAATTTTGAGCAACTTTGGTATTCAAAGTTTTTCATGAAAACCCCTGGAAGTTTGAGCTTTTTGCAAAATCAGTCGCAGGGCAGTTTGGGCATTTCATCGAGCAGTTGCATGGCGACGTGGAACTTGGCGCCGACACCTGGCCGGCCAGCTGTCGAGCTCTCCGTGCGACTCCTAGCCTCAACGCACGTCCTATCGTGTGTGTGTGGCATCGTCGCGCACACTCTTCCCTCTTCAAAACGGGACGACGTCCACCCCTTGCCCTCTTTCCACGCTCGTGCCATCGCTCTGTTCTGCTCCGCCGAGTGCGCCACCATCGTCGTCGAGCTCGCACGAGCTTTACATCCACTGCCAAGCTCCCCATCCACCGTAATGGCTTTCGGCTTGACCTAGTGCACCTCCCTCGCTAGTCGGTTGAAGCTGCGAACGCCTGAATCGCCCGGCGCGAAGTCATCTTCCTCGGCTCCGGCGAGAGCGCCGCCGCTCTGGTACGTTGTTGTCCCGGTTATGCGAAAGCTGCATTGATATTTTGTCTATTGTTTCATGTTCCTTGTTCATCGCTGATCCTCGTCGGCTCCGCCGTTTCTTCTTTGGTGAACCACAGCCTCGGGAACATCGTCGTTGTCGCTCGGCTCCAACTTCCGCCGGCACGGTCTCCGTCGCCAGCGTCTTCCTCTTCATCTCCGACCGATTTAGCGAGCGCCTCAAAACTAGGGTGAGCTTCTGATGCTCGTAGGGTAGATGGTTGTAGCCAATTTTGGCCGGTTGCTTGTGTTCGTTTGCTCCGGCGTGTTTTGCGTCGCCGCGTCGGTGCTCACCGCCGTGAGAGCTCGGTGGTCGATCTTTTCTTCAATTGATTGTTGCGCTAGCTTCGCCTAGCCTTGCTTAGTCTTGTTTATGTGTTGGTTTTTCTAGCGCATGCATGTTTTGGCCGGCGCATGTCGCGCGGACCTCCGCTGTCCGCCATGGTTGACGGCGAGGTCACTGCGGTAGATTTTAGCCTCGTTTTCGTTGTGCTTCGTGTTCGCGTGGTCTTCCTAAGTCGTTTGCGATGCTTGGTTAAGCCGTTCTTGGCTTGTAATTATCGGCGTGTGTGTGGCCGCGCGTGGGGTGCCGCCATCGTCGCCGGCGAGGTTGTTGTGAGGGTTAGTTCTTGCCGTGTTGTACCTTGTTGGGTTCGGGGTGAAGCGGAGATGCCGATGCGAGTGTTGGTTGAACGGTTTGGTCGACGACGGTGACACGCCGCCGTTTCTTTGGTCGTCGGCGCCGCCGCAGCGGTTGGGCGCGGTGCTGACAGGCCGGACCCACCTGTCGGTCTCTGTTAGCTAGGGTTTGTTAATTTCCTGTTTTGCACAGTACTAACTTTTGTTATTTTCATATGTTTATTTCTGTTCATGTTTAAATTCTACAAAAATTTGTGAATGCTCTCTGTAATGTGTAGTATTTAATAAAAATATAACATGTCCATGTTCAATACATTTTTAATCCTGTAAAAATGCTTAAAGTAATTAAGAAATGGTTTTTTCATGATTTTTCATGCTCTGTATATTGCTCCAAAAATTCTGGGAATCTTTGTGTAACCTTTATACACTGATACCTTTCTGTACAAAAAGTTTGAGATTTTTTGGATGAACTGTTATACATGGATATTTATATAATTAATAATAAAATGATTAGTAACCCTAATTATCTTAGGTTTAATGTGATTTTGGGTTGCTTGAGGTTAATGGTCATTTGTCCAGTGACAAACACAAGTTGGACATGCTTGATGTAATGTTGTTTGCTCAGTTCTTTTAGATGTAATTGTAAACTTAGATAATCAAGTGAATTAGGGTTTAATTAAATTGCTTTATAATCTAGTTTTACTTTCCTTCATGAAAGGAAGTTGTACTCAAGGTGTTTAATCTGGTTTATTCATCTCTTAAGTACATGTTATGTGTTGCAAAGCATCGTGTCTATCATTGCAAGCGTCATCTAAGCATAGTCTTATCGTGTAGATTTCTCATTGGTTGGGTTGGATAACCACCCTGGTGAAGGGGTTTTTTTCTGTTGTGGAATCTGAGCCAGAACTCATGTATCCCTCCAACCAAGGCAAGCCCCGGTGCATTCAAACATTCCCTTGTATTTAAAATGGTTGCTTTGAATACACTAATGGGTATATTATTGCATTATCGTACTTTATTAAAATTCCTACTTGATGCATAGCCTTATCCTTGTGATAATTGTACCTTTACCTTGACACTTGTTTAAAGATGCAAAGTTTTGCTAAAATGCTTAGTATGCTTAGAGTTCTTTAGTAAGTGATTTCCGGTCACTTACGCATAGCGTATTGCCTCGGTAAATGGTTATGATCTTTTGGGAGAAAGGAATGTTGTTGGAAGTAATAATTTGGGACCGGGCGAACACGGTGTTTGGGAGCCATAAGTGGTGACTGGTGAGTGGGTTCTTTCCGCCTGTGTCATTAGGAACCGTCCGTTGATGCATGACTAGGGTTGTGAGTTTGGAGTACTTATCATATACCTTTGGGAAAGCTGGACTCTTGCTAATCCAGTCTAAAGGACGGTTAACCCGCACTGGGAGTGGAGAGATGGCGAGAGTAGTGTGTACCCTCCAAGTTCGAGGAACTGGATGGAGGTGTACTGTGCTCTCGGGTGGTGGGCCCCCGTTCTCGGATGGAGGATCCAGGGAAAAGTAGTCATATGCGTGCTTTAGTGCTGTATATGTCGTGTGATAGGGAAGTTCCAGCTGGGTTTAACCGGTTCGAATCGTCATGTTCCTCGAAAATGAAAACATAACCTTGTCTTCTTCTTCGTAGTTAATGAAACTTAAACTCGATACTTGTTGGTTTCTTTCATGAACGACTTATTACCTTGTTATCGATCATACATCTAGATCAGTACTTGAGTAATCTTATGAATGAAATTAAATGAATTTAAATTCTTTTATAAAATCTCATTTATACCAAATACTTGATTCTTGCAAACCACACCTTGAATCCTATGTCTTGCATACTGTTTTGTCCACCAAATATTTTATTTGTCGGATAAGTCTTGTTGAGTACTCCCGTACTCAGGGTTTGTTAACCCCTGTTGCAGATGAGGGCCACAACCCGTCTGTGTGACTTCGTGTTGCATGACCGTGGTCACTGTGGATGAAGATGATGAATGAAAAGTCTTTGCTTGACTCTTGGAAAAGAGTAATTCGGTTTTTTGTTTATACTCCATCATCAGTTTGATGTAATAATATCGTATGACACTAAGTTATGTTTCAAAACTTATGGTTTGTAGTATGACTTTAAATTTCCGCTACTTTGATGTAAATTAAATTATTGTATTACTTCTGCAATGTTTGTAATGAGGAGATCCTATTCGGAAAAGGTGGATGACCCGCTGTAAAGTGGCGATACCTGACGGACTAATTAAGGTTTGGATCATTTGTTTGAGATAATAAAAGAAGAGAATGAGATAATAGTTTTTCATTAATATGACTACAGAGATTCTAATATAATTTGTGGTGGTACATACCTTTGAACCTTTCTCATTTTTCTTGGTTCCCTTCCCTTTACACTTGCGCTTCTTATCAAGCCAAGTTCTTTTGCGCTTCAAAGTTTTTGTTTCCACCTTTTTTTAAGCGTGTTGTGCTCACCAAATTACTTACATGAGTAACATTTGTGGGAACCGTGACTTGATCAATAGTTGGGGTAGTGCAGCCATTGATTTCTTCTTCAATTTTTGTTGCTAAGGATATCAAGTGTGTCGTGTACTATGAAGCAACACCCTGGATGGCTAGCAGCTCGCTGTGCCAAGTTGAGAAATTTGCGAGTCATAGATTTGTAATGAAGTGTCTCATCTAACTTTCGGTTCTCTATTATATTTCGACCTTGATTGTCTTGTATTACTCCACTACGTGCTTCTTTTGTCCATCGTTTCACTATATAGTGAGCAGGGAGATATTTGATATTCATCAAATCAAGGACTTTTATAGCATGGCCACATAATATTCCAATTCTATTGAATTGTCCACAACTGCATGTACTAGTTTGTTGTACAGGATCACCAATGACTTTGTACTCTTTCTCATATCTAAAATCTTCATCAAGACTCCCAATTGAAACAATATATTCAGTGTTGCCTTCCAATGCCGTAGTGCACGCTGCCATGGTCCTTTCATATTCACCTTGAAAAGCTTCAAATATGATAGGTGTGTACAACTTGCTAGCTTGCAATAACATAGGTGTCCTCATTTTGATTCTAGGTAAATTTTTTTCTTGATTCAAATTCAGAATTCAACTCCTTATTTCTTTTACTTTCCACCACCCTTTCAAAATGTTTCAGAAATCGAATGATATCAAAATCTGATTTGAAATGCCTTTTCAGTTCACTATTCAGACTCTCACCTAATTGTGTACTTCTTATCACTAATGTGAACACATCTTTCATATAACATTCAACCCATTTTTCTTTCACCTTATATATACTATCCAACCAAGTTCGTTTCTTCACCTTTGTCCTCATGATGTCAAATGCATTTTTGAATGTTTCCTCATCTTCATATTCATACATACATGCACTAAAATCTGCAAGGATACTTGATTCTTCTTCGATGCCCTTGTCAACTACATCTTGAGAAGAAGTACTTGATTCATCTTTTTTGGGTTCAGCTAGATGTTTCACAGCATTCTGCATAATGTGAAAGGTACACAAACCATGTCATATCTCTGAAAACACTTCATGGACAGCTTTTCCCATTGCAGCATCCTGATCCGTATAAATTGTTTTTGGGTGCTTGCCATTATGTGCTTTTAGGAATGTCTCAAATAGCCATTTGAAGGACTCAAAAGTTTCATCATACAAGAGAGCGGCATAAAAAACCACAGTTTCCCTAAAATGATTGAACCCAACAAAAACACCAAAGGATCTGCTCTCCTTGTTTGTTCCAAAAGTAGTGTCAAAACTAACAACATCACCAAAATAAGCATAATCAGTGAGCATTTTAGCATCAACCCAAAATATATTTGCTATTTGTTCTTCCCGGTCCATATGCGGTGCATATTGAAATGATGGGTTCTCAGCAATTTTATCTTAAAAATATATAAGCATGCTTCCTGCTTGACCATAGGCCATCTCTCGTTGGCGCTTGCCTTTTAAATAGTTCTTATGGTCACGAAGTGTGTAACTTAGATTAAGTGAGCCACCAACTTGGAGACTAGCCAATTCATGTGTAGTTTTAGGACCAATTCCAGCATCATCAGCTGTCTCAATTTCAAAACCTTGTAACCCTGAAATCTTCCTTTGAGACACCATCAAGTGCGAGGTTTGTGGCAAATGAAGGTTGTGATTGTGTTCCAAAATCAGATCAGACACCTTATAGTTTTCCTTCTCTCGATCCATTACAAGGCCCATGTGAACTTTACAATCAGTTCTAGTCTCAGCTCTTGGACACTTGGTTACATGATCTCTTTTATCTTGTTTCCTATGACCCTCATTTGCACACACAAATCTGCAAGCCCGAACCTTCCCATCCTTTCTTTTGTTTGCGTACCTTTTTCTAATCTCAAAATCAATTTGACCTCCATAGCTAATCCAAAACATCCAAGCCTCATCTACAGTACTGAACTCCATTCCAACTTGAGGTAACAAACCAGGAAGCAAACCTTCTCTGTTGCAAGAAAAAAATTTATGACATGAGTATTTGATTTGGTGGCAAAGGAACTGCAGTCAATCTAATTTTCTGGAGAACAAGGAACATTCATGGCATTACAAACCTTTTTTCTACCATGTCAAATATGCAGATTTCAATTCAATGTGGACAAGTTGATGTCTCCTTCAATCTTCCATCTTAACGATGCATATTTTGTTTTGGTACAACCATAGAGGACAAAAGCAACCAAATTAGTACTGAACCCTTGTTTGCAATCAGCACACAACAACCAAATTGGTACAGCCACAGAGAAGATTGGTATGAAGAGAAAAAAAAACTACAGTTTGCAATCGGACACACAAGAACAAATTAGAATGAAGAGCTACACACCTGCTATGGAAGATGACCTAGTTTCAGCTCCAGACGATCGCCTCTCTTCTTTTCCTTGCGTCGGAATACGGAAAGGCGCCGGCTGCCGCGGCCTCGCACCAAAAACACCAGCTGACGCACCAAAAAAACACCCACAGCCGGATGCTTTTGTTGGGCCAAGGCCCATCGCAGCTAGCGAAGTGTGCCATGAAAGCTTTGTTTGGAGCCGTAGCTGTTGGATTCGCAACGATCGGCTGAGATCGGATGACTGCACGGCGCCGTCGATACGGGCGACTGCAGAGGATTTCGTTCCTATCAAACAGGGTCTAAGAAGAAGCCTATCAAACATAAGCTCAATATAGAAACCAGCCATAGGAGGCCATGTAAAGCGGCACAAACCTCGTCAGGCCATCTCGGCATTAGGCTGTGCGCAACGCTGTGCGCTATGTCCACTGCAGGGTGTTTTTTCAGTAAAAAAGCACGCAACGCTCTACCCTATAGTCACGCTAATCAACCGGAGTAAACAGCGATATGGTGCCTGTGGCGTGTGGTAGAGGAGCTGCGCTACTGACAGGCGGCCCACCACGCAGCGACATGCGCGCGGCAGAATCCCGCGCCTAGTGGGTCTGTCACCTATGTTGGAATGCGCGCACAACATTTTAAACAACCTAAAAATACTTATAACTAAAAAACTAAAAACCAAATTAAATTTCGTTTGCACCATTAATTTCGTTTCAATAAATCCTTCAAAACAAGATCTCACATTAATATATTTAGATAAATTTTATTTATAAATATATAGACCCTACTGTTGACAGCTGATATAAAGTATGAGATATAAAAGATGATCGGTGCAGAAGAAATATATATATAACATTACTACAAAAAACTTAATGGAGGCAGGCGTTTTTCATTAACCGAGGCGGGCAAAGACGTCCGCCTCCAATGGAAGGCCTCGGTAAATCCGAGATTTATGAAGGCGGTTGAATTGCCCACCTCAGTTAATGAAAATAAAAAATATAAAAAAAGAAAAATCCATGGATAAGCCCACCAAGCCCATCCACGGGCCCGGCGAGCCCATCCACGGGATCCGTCACCGCCGCTGCCAGATCCGGCATCCGGAAGGCGGTCCGCCAGCTCCGCCGAGCGCCGACGGGGGGCGGGGCGCCGCCAGGCCGCACCCGAGCCACCGAGGGGGTGAGGCATGGCGGTCGTGCCGCCGAGCGCCGAGCGGGAGGCACCGGTCGCGCCCGCGCCTGCGCGTCGAGCCGTTGAGGGAGAGGGGCGTGGCGGCCGCGCTGCCAACGTCGCGCCCGCGCCCGCGCCGCCGAGAGACGAGGGGGAAGGGGCGGCGCCGGGCCGCGCCCGCACTCGCCCCGCTGAGAGCCGAGGGGGAAGGGGCGGCGCCGGGCCGCTCCGCGCTCTCACAGCCGTCGAGGGGAAGGGGCGCCGCCAAGCGTCAAGGGGGAAGGGGCACCGCCGGGGAGAGAAGGGAGGAGAGGAGGGGGAGGGAGGGGAGGGGGCGCCGCCGGGGAGAGGAGAGGAGGCGAAGGGGGTTGGGCGCCGTCGGGGTTGGGCGCGGAGTCGGCTGGGGGAGGGGAGGGGAGGGGAGGGGTGGGGTGGGTTTGGGGTTGACAACACTAAGTGCTGGTTATATACGTGAGTATGTTAACGGGCCGGCCGAGCTCGTTTGGGCCTCGGCCATATTAATCGAGACGGGCCTTTGTAACAGGTCCGCCTCCATAAATGAGGTATTTTTGGAGGCGGACCTATTATAAATAACCGCCTCCGTAAATCGATTTTACGAGGCGGACAAATGTAACCGCTTCGGTAAATAAAAATGTCCGCCTCAGTTAATAGCCTAGATTTTTAGAGACTGTTGAATTTTATGCCCGCCTCCGTTAAGTTTTGGGTGGTGTCTCACAAAATTAATTTTGTACTAGTGGAGGAAAAAAACTCGTTGATCAGGACAGCATATTTATTTAAGAGGATGAATATAGAGGAATAGCAGTGCAGACAGTCTTAGCTATTTTTTAGGGGTTATTTGGATCCATGTCATTACAATTTTTCGACTTTGGAGATATGCCATTACAATTCACATATTCCGAAACATGCCATTATAATTTTTCTTCTACCTGATATATGCCATTCTATATGTTTTCTGGGTGTTTGGGCCCACTTTCAGGCTGTACATGTATACGTACCAAGATGGCAATGGGACATCCCCGCCGGGTAGCAGCACCCCGTCCCCGTCCCCAATCGTCCAAATTTCCCCCGCTCCCCGGCCCCATTCCCCGTCTCAGGGCTTCTTTTCTCCCGTCCCCGTCCCCGATAGCGGTCACGGTCCCCGCCGGGTGGAACACACCCGATTAAAAGTGATTGACTCAGAATAAATAAATACTTCAAAAATATCAAGATTAAATACAAAAAATCAGAATCCTTTACAATCAGAATCAAGATTAAAAGTGATTCAACAATAGAAGTACTACAATGACTTCGTTCTTTACATGGAAATAGGGGCCGACAACAATTACACAAAATGTAAAAAAAATCAACGAAAACGCCAACATGAAGCTCAATAGTCAATGGAATCTATTGCATCAATTGTGTCGGAGCTCAATTTGCTCACAAGGTTGTGCCTGCACCTGCATGGGACTGCGGGTGTGGAGTCACGGTGGCTGTGTTGGGGCACCAGCAAAGGGCAGGGCGCAACTGCCACTCCGTGAACGCGAGCTTCTCATGGATCCAATCCAGTGATCCAGTGTGGGACGGCGGGAGTGGGAGGAGCGGAGCTGCGGAGGGCGAACAACAAGTTGACGACGCAGCGCGACTCCCACTCAGCGAGCTCGAGATTGAGGGAGCGGAAGGGAGAAACAGGCCAGCGTGAGCGGCTGGCGGCCGCTACGCTGCTGGCGGCCGCTGGTCAGGACGGTGGGATTGGGAAGTGAGGAATTTGCTAGGGTTACCAGGTATTTATATCTTTGTTTTGGGCTTGGGCTTGGGCTTCTTTTGGCCTGTACACTCGGGTCCCTAACGGGTAACGGGGACGGGGACTGTCAGAACGCTAAGCTCCCCGCTTCACCCGACGGGGATGAGTTTTTAACCGTTAAAGTCCCTACGGAGATCATTTTTTAACCACTAAGCTCTCCTAATAGATGAAATCCCCATCAGGGATCGGGGGCCGTTGCCATCTTGATATACGTATTCCGTATGGACCAAACAGCCTTTTCTGCATATCTCCCTCCACTCAATGACGAGGCCCCATACGTCATATCTTTCTTCAACCTCCAGCCATCTCCTTCCTCCACCGTTCAACAAGTGGGAGGGTCGGAGGGGGCTGTGCTACACACCCGCGCTCGCCCGCGTGGCTACGGCGGGGCTGCGCGCGCGTGTGGCCGCGGCGCGGCTACGGCGGCAGTGCACGCCCTCACGGCTGCTGCGGAGCTGCACGCGCGCTCACGTGATTGCGGCGCGGCTATGGCAGCGAGGAACTCCCGCGCGCGGTTGCGGCGGAGCCTGCACGCACGCGCTCGAGTTGCTGCGGCGTGGCTGTGACGGAGCTGCACGCGCGTGCCGCTGCGGCGGCCAAGCACACGAGCGCCCGCGTGGCTGCGACGCGGCTACTGCAGCGAGGCACGCCCGCGCGGCTGCGGCGGAGCGGCACGCGCGCGCCCGCGTGGCCGGCTGAGGCAGCGAGGCACGCCAGCGACGGGGCTGCACGCGCGTGCAGCTGCGGCGGCGAGGCACGCGCACGCCCGTGTGGGTGCTGCACGCCCGTGCGGCTAGCTGCAGTAGAGCGCCATGTGTGTGTCCTTGTGGCCGCGGCGGGGCTGCACGCCAGCGTCCGCGTGGCTGCTGCGAGCTGCTCTGGCCCAACGGTGGAGGAAGGAGATGGCTGGAGGTTGAAGAAAGATATGACGTGTGGGCCCACAGGTTATTGAGTGGAGGGTGATAAGCAGAGAAGGCTGTTTGGTCCAATACGTATACGTATATACAGGCTGAAAGTGGACCCAAACACCTGGAAGACGTATAGAATGATATGTTTTTGGGTAAAAGAAAAATTATAATGACAAATTTTAGAATAGGTGAATTGTAATGACATTTTTCTAAAGTCGAAGAATTGTAATGTCTTGGATCAAATAAACCTTTTTTTAAGTCGTGCCTGGTGACTTCCCGCCCCTTCGGTACTCTCTCGTCTCTCGGTCGCATCGCCTGGGAGCCGCGGAACTGCAGCGGGCGGCGGCGCAGCGGCACGGCAGCCTCCCCCTCGGTCCTCCTCCAGCTCTCCCCCTCAGCGGACAAACAGCACCCGCCGGCGATCCGGCCTTCCCCGTCCCAGCTCAAGCTCCGGCTTGAAGCAAGGGCACAGTCAGATCCATTCTTCAGAGTAAGAATTGAAAATTTCGTTTCCTATTTTTTTTTCATACGATTCTTGTAACCTTGCTGTTCTGTAATCCTTCTTAATTACGAGACGCAATGGCACTATGCTACTGTCTTGAGAACTTGTATTTTGCTTATTACCCTTATACATTTGTATCGGAAATTTTTTGTATGTGAAAGTACCCATCCGCTGTGAAATCCTGCCTCTGCCACTGTATGCAATGATGATCCATACCATATACCATGACGAACCATCCCAAATGATATTTTTTTTTGTGACTTATCCCAAATGATCAAATCGAGGAAGGGATTCAACCCCAGCGTGGAAGGGGGATTGGATGGTGGGAGGGGGGTCAACCTCATCCTTCCTGGACCATTTCTCCCACAGTCGTTGTTCAGAACCAGAACTCTTAAGTTATCTCACTTCATAATTAGCTCCAGTGGAATTTCTTAATTGTAGCATCTAGCCTTTGATCACCGTGGCTAACAGTAATCAGTTGTTCTCTAATCGGCTTATCTGCTTCTTTTCAGAATATACTGTGTCTCGATTTGGAAATTGTCTTTGGTCTGATAGATGAATCAACAGTCAAAGTTCAGTTTATTCAATAGCTATATTAGGGAAGTCCTCCCCTTTCCAGGAAAAACGAATGAGAAACTGTGGCACATTATTTGCTGCTTGCTCAACAGAGTTGGATAATCTTCTTCTATATTTAATATATACTCGGTCACTTTTGTTACAGAAATCCCAGTTAAGGCAAAGATTACCGTGATGTCTTTCCTGCGACTGTTGCCTCAAAGACTGCCCCGGCTTATCAGGTATCTTTTTTTTTTACCTTTGAATTATCACTAAGCAGTGCAGTGTGATAGATACTTCATTTTTGTGTGTCCATAAATAAATTCACTGGAAATATGGAATTGTATTTTCATTTTCTTTCTTGATGCTCTCCCTCTCTCTCTCTCAGGCAGGTGGAGCAAGATGTTGAGACTGTAATCCACGTCCTCCAGCCGGGTCCAATAGGAATTGTGGAGCACAAATTCGCAGACGAGGAAATCTGGGAGGCCAGGGCCACAGTGAAAAGAGCAGTGGATAATTGGCGAACGAATTGGACCCTTGAGAGAAATCATGGCAGCACTTCTTTTTGATAAACAGAGATGATATACCCCTAATGGAAATGATAAGAGTACCATGGCTGGGCGCAACTGTTACCATTCGTTAGTTATATATTTGTTTTCTCCGTTGGTGTTCTATGATCAGTTTAGCTTCTAGTTCCAACTTGTTTTGGCCATAGGCACCTTATAAGATGTACCACATGGTTTCAGACTTTCATTCGGCATTTGGTTGACATAATATTTGAATGAAAACCTTCCTAGGAGCAGGCAGCAGGCTCATAAGTTACAGAATTATTAACTATTCATGCGTAAATGATTTAGTAGTTCAGAAAAATATAAAATTAAACACCCCAGCTGACGATTTAGGAGTTAAGACAAATAAAAAACTAAAGATCAAACACATAGCAGCTGGAATAGCTCAGTTGGTTAGAGCGTGTGGCTGTTAACCACAAGGTCGGAGGTTCAAGCCCTCCTTCTAGCGCTATTTTTTTCATTTTTTTTTTCATTTTGTCCTTTCCAAGTTTTCATACACTACTTCTTTCCATTTGTCCTTTCCAGTTTTTTTTTTAATTTTGTCCTTTCCAAGTTTTCATACACTACTCCTTTTAATTTTGGATTTTTTTTTTCATTTTATCCTTTCCAAGTTTTCATACACTACTTCTTTTCATTTGTCCTTTCCAAGTTTATATAAAACACTACTCCCTTGTCCTTTCCAAGTTTATATAAAACACTACACCCTCTTTTTTTTTCATTTGTCCTTTCCAAATTACACAGTATTGACTCATACGTTCACCACGAACGTCTTACACATGACAAACTCAAACGCTCACCACCGGCGTCTCATTGTCGATAGGTACTATTTTCCGCACACCATGCATTACTCAGACGCTTGCCACTCGGACCCTCACCATTAGCGTCTCAGCATCGACAGAAAAATCACCTACCACTGGCAACATCGTTATTATTTCTAAAATAAAGTTAGAAAAATACGATAAGTCATAAGAACTTGAACCCAGATGTACAAGTTCCACCATAGAAAACATAACCAACTTAGTTCGCCTTGTCCTCCATTCTCGTGCACTGCTTTGAATCCTCTCACTTAATTTCTTTGTCCCCTCATTAGCATGCTGCCCGCAAAAGAAGAAAAAAATATAGCAGGTTGATATATACTAACTTGTCAGAAATGCAAAGCACATACTTGGTTGGTTTTTTTTTTCTCATCGACCGCGGAGAATGAGTGCAGAATGTGTAGTTATGTACCCTATTTGTTAATTTGTTAAACAAAAAAAAATGCAATTCACATCTGAGTCAAATTATCGTAATATAACTTTTGCTAGATTTATACAAAAATTTATATTTAAGAAAAATTATTTGATAGCTAATAATAAATTATTGTGTTTAATGTAAATCTTATCAGATTTAGGAGGAACTTGTTCCGTGGCATTGTAATACTTCATCCATAAAAAAATGCAACTATGTGATTTCTGTCAATTAAACTAGTTTAACTTTAACTAAATTCATAATAAATAATATCAATGTTTGTAGCTAGGTTTACAAAGAAAATGTATTTCATAATAATTTAATTGTACTTGTTTTGTATCATAAAAATATTAGTATCTTTATACAACTTTGATCAAACTTCAAATCGAATGATCTTTTGAAAATTGAGAGTTATATTTTAATCAATTCCAAGAGTTATCTGAAGTTCAACTTTTTAATATTTAACTTAGCATAGAAGAGTTCTAAGATTTATCACATTAAATTAATATCATCAGACACATCATAAATTATATTTACATGACATGTTTTTGGTATAGTAAACATTTACGCCTTTCATAAATCCAATCAAACATAAAAAGTTTGACTTAAGGTAAGTCTATAATTTAACTTATATTAAGGGACAAAGGGAGTATAGTTAATGCATAATAAAAAGTTGTTTGTAGAATATCTACTCCCTCCTTTTCAAATAAAAATTCTCAACAATCTAAACTCAAACAAATATATAATAAAAAGCTGAAGAATCATGGCCCTAGTTGGTTTCGGTGATTAACGATAATTAGAGATTATTATGGCTAACGTGTGTTTTGCAGAGGCTATGCGTAGCTTAGCCATAGTGATCAAGGAGAATGGGCTCTACTGGTCATCACTTAGCCCCCAAGATGGATATCGTTTCGGTTTTTAAGGAGACATGATGAAGACCCTAGAATGATAGGCTAAGTGCCATAAGGAGATGAAGGGCACTTAGAATTAGATAGGGCTTCTCTTTTACCTTTGACCGTACTATTAAGAGGGGTTGAGATTAGTAGCTTGACTTAGGAAAGCTTCATGTTTAGGTGTGGTGCACACTTGACTTCCTTAGCTCTAAGCAAGCCTATGGTGACCGTAAGATAGCCTAGAACAACTTCCATTTTCATCGCGACGAAAAACGGAGTTGTCAAAATCATTTTCTGGGCGTCGGACGCTCCTGGCAGGGGCGCCGGACGCTGTCCGTCGCGTCGGACAAAGGCGCCGGACGCTGGTTGGTTGAGTCCATAGCGTCCGTCGGCCTTCCAGAGAGGTTGTTTTCTGGCTAAGTTTTTCAGGGTCCGTCGGACGCTGTTCGTCGGCCAGGCGTCGGACGCTGGGAAGAGCGTCCGTCGACCTTCCAGAGAGGGTGTTTTTCAACCCTAGCCAGAACTCAGCGTCGGACACTGTGGCTGAGCGTCCGTCGCCCATGACGTAGCGTCCGTCGCTGGGAACAGTGTGTCAGAACTAGCCGTTAGACAGAGGCGTCGGACCGTCCGTCGCCTAGGCGCCGGAGCGTCCGTCGCCTCAACTATGAACAGAAACTAGCCGTTGGGCATGCGACGGAGCGTCCGTCGCCTAGTCGACGGAGCGTCCGTCGCCAACTTAAATTGCCAGTCCGAGACAGCTTTCAGAGGGTCTATTTATAGCCCCTCCCACTTCTCTCCCACCTTGCCTTTGCTCATTTGAGTTGCTGAGATTGTTGATAAGGTGGGGAAGAAGAGCAATAGCCCTAGAGAGAGAGTGATTCGCGAATCCATCCATCCTCTCTCTAGTTCATCCAAGAGTTCAAGTGTGCATCCTCTAGTTGTGAAGCTTGAGTGAGTCAAGCGAAGATCGAGGCTTGTTACTCTTGGTGATCGACATCACCTAGACGGTCCGGTGGTGCTCGGAGGAAGGTGATCGCCGGAAGATTGTCGGCGGCCCTTCTCCATCGACGTTGTGATCAGTTGTGGGCGATTCACTGAGCCGGAGTGGCGAAGAATCAGCCCGTAGAGAGCACTCATCCCTTGCGCGGGATTGAGGGGAGCTATACCTTGCGAGGTGCTCCAACGAGGACTAGGGGGAGTGTCGACTCCTCGATACCTTGGCAAAACATCGCCGTGTCAAGCATCTCTTTCCCTAGCTCTTTATTACCCGCATTACTTTCCGCAATTGTCTTTCAATTCATACTAGAATTGTGTAGGAAGTTTTCGCTTTCCATTGCCTTGCTACCGCTTTCTAGCTAGGACACACAAGTGGTAGGCACTAGGGGGTTAATTGGCTCTTTATAGGTTTAATTCTTGTTTAGAAATTAAAAAGAGCCCAATTCACCCCCCCCCCCTCTTGGGCATCTTGATCCTTTCAATTGGTATCAGAGCAAGGTTGCTCTAAATTAGGCTTCACCGCCTAGAGCAAGATGTCCCATGGGGATGGACCACCTCCCATGTTCGATGGAGACGACTTTCCTTATTGGAAAGTTCGTATGGAGGCCTATTTAGAGGCCGTTGACGTGGGCGTGCTCAAAGCCGCCACAAAGGGAGGCACTCTCTTCGCGGAGGACCTCAACTTTGATAAGCACAATGCCAAGGCGAAGAACATACTCTTTCGTGGCATTAGCAAGGATGTTTTCAATCGAGTGCGTAATGCCAAAGACGCATTTGAGTTGTGGACCACTATTTGTGCACTTCACGAAGGCACAAAGAGTGAGCGTGAAGAACGCTATCACTTGGTTATGGCTAAGCTCAATTCTTTCTCTATGCATGCAAATGAAAATGCAAATGAAATGTACTCACGACTCAACATTATTGTAGAGGAATTGAATGGGCTCGGTCTCAACCAAATGGAACCGGCCGATGTGGTACGCAAGATTCTTTGTGTCTTGCCCATTGAGAAGTATGGCCACATCATCACGGTGCTTCACCAAGGAGATCTCTCCGCCGCTACAACCAACATAAATTTTGGGCAAGATCAATACCCATGAGATGTACATGAAGATTGGTGATGGTGGCTCATCTTCCTCCTCCAAGAAGAAAGAAAAAGAGAAGGAGGAAAAGAAGGACTTGGCTCTCAAGGCATCCTCCTCGGAGAAGCACAAGATGCAAGTCATGTATGAGAGCACAAGCGATGATGATGATGATGATGATCTCGCTCTCATGGTGAAGAAAACAACCAAGATGTTGAAGAAGCTAAGCAAGAATGGAGTCAAGTTTGACTCAAAGAAGAAGAAATTCTTCACAAGCTCTTCAAGAAAGCCCCTCTCCAAGATGGATTGCTACAATTGTGGCAAACTTGGACACTTGGCTCATGCTTGCCCCGAAGAAAAGAAAGACAAGTACAAGAACAAGAAAAGCTAACAATAAGTTCAAGTACAACAAGGGCAACAAGGTCGAGTCAAGTGATGAGGAAAAGAAGGATGACAAACCATTCAAGAAGAAGAAGAACTTCAACTTCCACAAGAAGAAGAAGAATGGCAAAGCCTACATTATTGGTGATTGGCTCACCGACATTGAAGACTCAAGTGACTCTTCCAGAGATGAAAGTGAAGAAGAGAAGGTGGCCGCCTTGGTGATTGGTTCATCTACTCCACCGCCACCCCCTCCATCATCTCCGGATTCATCCTCTACACACCTATGCCTCATGGCTAAAGGTGACAAAAAGGTACAAAAAGAGGATAGTGATGATGAGGCTAGCTCTAGTGATGATAGTGATGATGAGTTTGAGGCACCTTCCTATGATGAGCTAATTGAAATTTGCAATAAATACACTAAGCTCATTAGGAAGTATAAAGGCAAAAGTGAATCACTAGAGAAAGCCAATAGTAACTTGCATGCTAAGCTTGATGACTTGACTAGTGCTAATGATGAATTGAAGCTTGAGAACAAATCTCTCTCATCTAGCACTAGGGAGCTCAAAGCCTCACTCAAGCAAGCAAATGAGAAACATGATAAGCTTGAGAGGTCAACACAAGAGCTCCAATCAAGATACAACTTGCTAAAAGATGACTACAACCAAGTTAAAAATGAACATGGCACACTTGTGATAGCTAATGAATTGCTTTCAAATGATCTTGCTACACATGTTGCTATTAACCCGGTTGTTAAGTGTGATATAGCTACTTCTTGTGAGGACTTGCTTGATGAAGTTGCTAGTGAGCAAAATGCTAAGTGCAAGGGCAAGAAGGTAGTTGAGGCCGACAAGCATGATGACTATGTGAAGATGAGGCAAGAAAACTTCAAGCTCAAGGAAGAGCTAATCAATCTCAAGGCAAACAAGCCGCTCACTATCAAGTCAGCCAAACAAGATGACAAAGATGCAATGACCTTGATCAATTCTCTCAAAGAGGAAAATGCAAAGCTCAAGGTTGAGAAGATCAAGCTTACAAGTGGATTGGAGAAGTTCACCAAGGGCCACAACCTTCAAAGTGAGCTCTTGATGAACACTATCATGAAGACCGACAAGATCGGCATTGGGTTCAAGGAGAACCAAATCATGAAGGCCAAGGTCAAGATAGAAGCCAAGAACTATTACAAGAACAAGGCTATGAGAAGCAACTACGACACACCAAAGCCCGAACCCAAGAAGTGCTTGGATGTGGTCAAGAGGGTCACCTTCAATCCCAATACAAGACTCCACCTCCCAAGACCTTGCCCAAGCACATAAGGCCTTTCTCTCATGATGCACACTTCATCATCAACAAGGACTCTAAGGGTAGACCTCAAGTTGTATTTCTCGGTCCAAAGATGAAGAACAAGCCCAAAGTGCTATGGGTTGCTAAGAAGTTGGTGGATAAGGCTATGAGACCTCGCCAAGTGTGGGTTCCCAAACAACAAGCTTAACTCCAAGTTGCTGTGTGTAGGTGAACTACAAGACCGGGGGAAGTCATTGGGTGATTGATAGTTTATGCACTCAACCTATGACCGGTGACTCCCGGATGTTCACCACACTTGAGGAAGATTGTGAAGGGCAAGACAAGATTACCTTTGGGGACAATTCAAAAGGCAAAGTGCAAGGTCTAGGCAAAGTGGCAATCTCAAATGATCAATCAATATCGAATGTCTTGCTAGTACAATCATTGAGCTTCAACTTGCTATCGGTGGGGCAACTATATGATCTTGGTTTCCAATGTCTCTTCACTCCAAATGAGGTAGTTGTATCCAAGATTGAAGATTCATCATTGATATTCAAAGGGTTTCGGCACAACAATCTCTACCTAGTGGACTTCACCTCAAATGAAGCTAGTTTGCAAACATGTCTATTCTCCAAGAGTTCTTTGGGTTGGCTATGGCATAGAAGATTAGCACATGTGGAAATGTCAACTTTGAAGAAGCTTGTCAAGAAGGAATTGGTTAGAGGTGTGAAGGATGTGGTGTTTGAGAAAGACAAACTTTGTAGTGCATGTCAAGCCGGCAAGCAAGTAGCAAACACTCATCCAACCAAAGCTTTCATGTCAACCTCAAGAGTTCTAGAGCTACTCCACATGGATCTTTTTGGACCTACCACCTATGCTAGCCTTGGCGGCAATCTCTTTTGTTTGGTGGTAGTTGATGACTACTCTAGATACACTTGGGTGTTCTTTCTTCAAGACAAGGGAGAAACTCAATCAATATTCAAGAAGTTTGCAACTAGAGCCCAAAATGAGTTTGATGTGAAGATCAAGAAGATAAGAAGTGACAATGGGACCGAGTTTGTGAACACCAAGATTGAAGACTATTGTGATGAAGTTGGGATCAAGAATGAAGTATCCGCCACCTATACTCCTCAACAAAATGGTGTAGTAGAGAGAAAGAACCGGACACTTATCACTCTTGCAAGATCAATGCTTGATGAATACAACACCCCCGAGAAGTTTTGGGCCGAAGCAATCAACACCGCATGCTATGCGGCCAACCGCTATTTGTCCAAAGGCTTCTCAAGAAGACCCCCTATGAGCTTGTGAATGGAAAGAAACCGATATATCCTTTTTCCGAGTGTTTGGTTGCAAAGTGTACATCTACAAGAAGCGCCAACACTTGGGCAAGTTCCAAAGAAGATGTGACATTGGTTTCTTAGTTGGGTACTCACTTAAATCCAAGGCATACCGTGTATTTAACAAAGTCACCGGCTTAGTTGAAGAAACGTATGACTTGGAGTTTGATGAAACTAATGGCTCTCAAGAAGAGCATGAAAATCTTGATGATGTAGGTGATGAACCCTTGAGGGAGGCAATGAAGAACATGCCAATTGGTGCTATCAACCCACAAGAGGTGGAAGAAGTTGAAGATGAAGCAAATCAAGATCCTTCTCCACCTCACACGCCTCAAGTTATGAAGGAGATCAAGTGAGGGAAGCTCAAGAAGACACTCACATCCCTCAAGATCAAGCCGAGGCCGAAGCAAGCAATGTTGAAGCACCGCAACCTCCTCCCCAAGTGATCAATAGAAGATCTACACCTATGCTTCAAGCACATCCTCAA